>OZ004707.1:11609739-12809739 GCA_963924515.1 Vespertilio murinus
AGCACAATAAGGACATCTCTGACAGGAAGGAGAGGCGACACAGTGACAGTCGGGGACCCATTGTGATGCCTGTGGCACAAGTGGCTGCCCTCATGTCCAGAGGATGGGTAACTGTGATTAAGTCCTCTCAGTGCCAAAGACTTGGAAACGGGACCTCAGACAGACTTCCAGGCAAAGGAAGAGGGGACCCCAAAGTGCCACCTCACACAGTGGGCAGAGGCACGTGATAGGAATTGAGAAGTGAGAGAAATATAAAGTGATTGCATCTCTCTCCCCTGGGAGGTTTAACATGAGACTCGTGTTTTGTCTAGGTCTATGGTCTTCAGTGGAATGTTTATTTGTAGAGAGGGTTTTCTTTCTTTTTTAAAAAAATATATTTTATTGATTTTTCACAGAGAGGAAGGGAGAGGGACAGAGTTAGAAGCATCGATGAGAGAGAAACATCAATCAGCTGCCTCCTGCAACCCCCCCCCCATGTTCGAATTAGTTGGGGTGCTTTTTGCTAGAGTTCATGTGGCTTCCCACCTCTCAGAATTCGGATTCATCGACATAGATACTGAAAGGCCCCCCCATTCAGTGTACTGTGTCAGCCTTCACCCGGTCCCCAGACTGAGACACACTCTACTAGACAGTTCCAAGCATCCATTGAGGGGCTCCCGGAGCCCTGGGTGGGCAGGGAGGGAAGCAGCCTTCACTGAGCACGTGGGATGGGAGTGCCAGTGGCTGTCCTGTGGCCACTCCTCATCCGATGGGGCTCAGGAGGGTCTGCAGCTGCGGCTTCTCCTGAATCTCTTCAGAGCAATTCCCTCAGGCAGGAGTTTGGGAGTCAGACCGGATGCAGTGGTTCTAACACATCAATGACAAGCTGGCCCAGGGAGGTGGGGGAGGGCGTGAGCGGCCCCCACACGGTCTGCTTGGGCAGTGTGCTGTCCAGGGGCACTGAGCGCTGTGAGCACTTGGCATCCACTGCCTGGCGGACCAGGGAGGACGCTTTGCTGAGAAATACACTTCACAGAGGACGGGGTCCGTGAGCTGTTTACGAATCGAAGTGTGCTATTGCTGGGAAACATCGGATGAACTGTTATGAGACTAAAAATCTGGGGAAACATTCAAATACTCCAGCAATCAGAGATGCACATATGGAGTTTAACATTAAAATAGTAAGTGAGAGGGTGGCAATGTGGTGTTATTCTTTAAAGTTTAAGTTTCTATGTATTGTATTCTCCAAGTGAAAATTGTGGCCTGTATAGCTTAATATCTTTTTTTAAAATATATTTTATTGATATTTTACAGAGAGGAAGAGAGCTAGAAACGTCAATGAGAGAGATACATCCACCAGCTGCCTCCTGCATACCCCCTACTGGGCATGTGCCCACAACCAATGTACATTCCCTTGACCAGAATCGAACCTGGGACCTTTCAGTCCTCAGACCGACGCTCTACCACTGAGCCAAACCGGTTTCGGCTATCTTAATATCTCTTAAGTGAGATTAATATATTCTAGGTTTTGATGATGAAAAAGAAGAGTAATTGTAAATTACTTGTATATATTTTTACAGATCAGGAATTGCATACCGTCGGCACACAGCCACGCGTGACTTAAAGACACAGGCTATTTGCCCAGTATTTTGTTCTTCCAATTAGGGAATGCTTTTCTGAAGTTCCATCCATAGATATTTTTATTTGTATCACTAAAGATAAGGCCACTTTTCTAACCTAACCACATTAACCTTATTAAAGGTTATTAAAATAAAAGTTATAATAAAAACAATCAGGATTTGTGTAGGTTCACACATTGTAATTGGTTAATGTATCTTTGAAATGGCTTGGTCTCCAAATTCCCCCTTCCCCCCCTCCCCTTTTGTTCCCTTGCAATTATTTGTGTGAAGAAACTGTGTTGTTGGTCCTATGGCTCCCTACTGGCTGGACTGTGCTGATTGCATCCCCGTGGTGGAGTTTAACGAGTTCCTGTGTTCTCTCTTTCCTTGTAAATTGGGAGTTGGAGCTGGAAGTTACATTGTGTTCACATCCAGTGTATGTATTTTTTTTTTAAAGTCGATAGCACTGGTTCACAGGCAGCGATACACTCTTCCCTCACCTCTCTCTCTGTGGCGTTAACAGTCCCTGACGGACAGTGCCCAGGTAGGGCAACATTTTTTAAAATAAAGGTATCACAGAAATGTCTGGATGTATAACCTTCTTAGAAAAAAAAATCCATTAAAAATGAACAGGAGCTGCCGAAACCGGTTTGGCTCAGTGGATAGAGCGTCGGCCTGCGGACCGAAAGGCCCCAGGTTCGATTCCGGTCAAGGGCATGTATATTGGTTGCAGGCACATTCCCATGGAGGTGTGCAGGAGGCAGCTCGTCGATGTATCTCTCTCATCGATATTTCTAGCTCTCTATCTCTCTCCCTTCCTCTCTGTGAAAAATCAATAAAATATATATATATTTTTAAAATGAACAGGTGCCAAGTAGCAGCTACCACTTTTGATGGGGTCTGAGTTCTTTGATCCAACCGTCCCCACAAATTCACGTCCCAGTGGTCTACACTGGGCCCGCATTTTCACTCATATCTCCTCCCAATCTCCTCTGGAAACTTAAGTTTGCACATCTCATGTGGAACTTTCCATTTTAATGCAAACCAAACAGAAACTTGAAGCTTTTTATTTTTTATTCTTTAAGGAAAGCCAATAAACAGAGAACAATTAGAGTAGAACAAGCAAGAAATGAGATATTTGTATGGAAGCATGGAAATAACTTTTGATGGTGGAAAATAAAAAGTAATGAATATGAATTACTCCTAAACCAAACGTATCCTGCAAACAGGATTTATAGTTTGGACATTTATAAAAACCCAAGGAATGACAACTCAAGGAGAATTTAGCCATCTCTGAAATAGTTCCCCAGCAAGGACTGAAATAGTTTATGTCCGATCTAAAATCATGATAGGTTTAATTTACTCTAGTCAGGTAGTATGGAGGTATCATTTTCCAAATACAGTTTTACCTGCCAAGGTTTAAATTATTTTAGTGTAACTAAATTGCTTCTCCATCTGTTTTGCCTTCATCCTTTAATTATGAATACCATAGAGTAAGATGTCTTTGGGTTTTAACTGTACGTTTTCTGTTTTAAATACAGAGATGTTTTTAAACCGTAAACAATATTCCAGAAAAGAAAGTAAAATCAACAAACGTTAAAGTAAATCTAGTTAAAAAGCTCATAGAAAGCCATCAAAAAAGAATAGGAAAAAATATATTCTGCAGCTTGATAAACCTCCATGGCAAAATAGTGAAATCATTCTGAATTGGTAAGAGTTTCTCCAAGACAATCTTCTTTAACATCATCTTTGTTTTAATTCTCCAAGTCTGCTCTGATTAATGGGAATCATTCTCCTAGGCTCACAGATGTTGAAATAGTATGTCTTCTCTAGTAGGAAATTTGATATTTATGCCATCAGCATTTCGAGGACAGAATATAATTAAAATAAGTGTTATTAACAACAACATTCTGTGCAATATTCTAGGAACAGAAAGCTCATTAAGAACATACTCAACCACTCTTCCAGCCCTCCCTGGGGAGGTTTCTGGAGGAATTATTTGAGCTGCACAATAGCTGCAGGAGCTGTGTTCATTTGTCAGTAAGAGCCACGGAGAGAAACATACTCAGCAAAAGCAGAAAGAGGGGGAGATCTTCGTTATGCCGTTTCCATTAGGATTTTCGAAGCCAGACCTATCAGGCACAGATTGATTCATTAAACAAGCAATTGTTAAGCAATTATTGGTGTGAGAATGTACATTGGTTCTCCTCTTTTCCACGGGGGATGTGTTCCAAGGTGACCCCCCAGTAGGTGCCTGGAACTGTGGATAGTACTGAACCCTACTTATATTCTCTCTCTCTCTCTTTTTTTTAAATACATACAAACTTATGATAAAGTTTAATTTATGATTAATTCGGTAGTCTAAGAGATTAATGCCAATAACTGTCATAAAAATTTTGGGGATGTGGTTCTTTCTCTCTCAAAGTATTTTATTGTATTATAATCACCTTTATGCTTAAAGGAAGCAATTTATATATTCTCTTTGGCGTGCTCAAAAAGTGCCAGGATTACTACTCCAGTGTTTGTGGGCCATTATTAAGTAAAATGAGGGTGACTTAAACATAAGGACCATGATACTGCAGCTTGATAAGGATGATGGCTAGTAGGGATCTAACAGGCGGGGAGAGCCTCGTGTGTGGAGACCCTGGACAAAGGGATACTCACGTCCATGGCGTGACCACACGAGATTTCATCATCTACTCAGAATGGGGTGCAGGTTGAACTTACGGTTTGTTTGTTTCTGGAATTTTCCACCGAATACTTTCAGACTGCAGCTGACCACAGGTAATGGAAACCACAGAGAGTGAAACTGTGGACAGCATGGGAATCCTGTCTGGAAAGAAACTAGCACACCTGTTCTTGAAGAGCCAACAGTCTGCTGAGAGTGACAGCCTCAAAGAAATGTTATAATATAATGTGATAAATGCTAAGAAAACGTGAATAAATTGTCGCTGGAACACAGATGAAAATGAGTTGTTTTGCCTGAGAGAGTCAGGCAGTATTCACAGAAGTCAAGTTGAACTGGGACTTAAAGATTGACCGACATGGAGCATGCTAGGCAGAGAAGAGCAGAAAGAGAACAGTGAGTCCAAAGGCGCAAAGACATGAACATACATGTTGTGTCATAGATAGCACTGTTTAAAATGCAAGTTTTTTTTTAAATATAAAATCAGATTAGCGGTTGCTGGCCCTCGTTATGTGGCTCAACAATGACAGGGCTGGCATCTCTGAAATTTTGTTGCTTCCTCGTGCGTGTCATTTCAAAGTCACAAGGTGGCTGCTGTAGCTGCAGAAGTCACATACACATCCAAAGTGAGAGAAGAAATGTAGGATTTGGGTAACAGTGCCTGTCTTCTTTGATCATGAAAATAAAACCTTTTGCAAAAATGACCAGTAGAGTTTCACTTACATCCATTTCGTGAGAATTGTGTCAGTGACCACCCCTTGTAGCAATGAAGTCTGGGAATGGGGATACATCCCTCAAGAGAATGCACAAGTGGATAGTAGGTAGGCACACAGTACAGCATCTACCACAGCTGTGGGCAAACTACGGCCAGATCCTGCCCGTTCAGTTGTTCTCTCCAGCCCGTGGAGCCGAAAGAGCAGAGGGTTCTCTTACTCTCCCCTCCGCTCCTTCACCAGCAGCCCAAGATGAGAGTGCCAGCATGGTCAGGTTGCTTTTGTTCCGGCCCTCCGGTCCAGTTTATGAACCCATTGTAGCCCTCAAGTCAAAACGTTTGCCCACTCCTGTGCTAACATCTTTCAAAAGATAGTAAAGAGCAGAGGCAGCAAGATGAACAGAAATGTGAGAGACCTTAGAAAAATATCTTCTTCCAAGTTCATCATTTCAAACACATTCCATTACTCTGACCAGTTTATTATTTTTTAAATATATTTTTCTTGATTTCAGAAGAAAGAGAGAGAGGGAAACATCAATGATAACAATCATTGATCAGCTGCCTCCTGCACACCCCCCACTGAGGATGGAGCCCACAACCAGGATAAGTGCCCTCAGCCTGAAGCTGGGACCCTTTAATCCCCAGGCCAACGCTCCAGGCCTTCACCAGCCTATTGTCTGTGTCCAGGGGTTATGCATAGATGCATGCAAGTTCTTTAGTTTAACTCTTCCCACTCATCCACCCACCCTGCCTTCCCTTGGAGCCTCCACAGTCCATTCCATGCCTCTGTTTATGTATCTATTTTGTTCATTAGGTTTCACATATATGAGTGAGATCATGTGATACTTGTCTTGCTCTGACTGGCTTATTTTGCTTGGCATAGTATTCTCCAGGTCCCTCCAGGTTGTCTCAAAAGGTAGCTATTTATTTATTTTGAGAGAGAGAGAAGAGGGCACAACAATAGCATTGTGATAGCTTCTCAAACCAATCATCATTTATGCTCCCAGTGACCATTTGGTGGGCCCCGTGCCCACAGAGAGACACTTCTCTTGCAGGCTGTGCCTATCCACACCGCAGCGGTAAAATGGCCTGAGGATGGCCCCCAACTGCCAGCAGGCAAGCCAGAATCATCAGTGAGGCTTTTCCAGACCATGGGGGCTTCCCCTCTTTCTGATGATCCCCAGTAAACAGGGCTCAGCTGCGGGTTCGAACCCCCTGCAGTAAGGGACACCTTTTACTGCGGGGACTCCACGACCATGGGGCAGAGCCTCGCTTCTGAAATCCTGTTATTGGGTGTGAACGAAGCAGGAATGGCCCCTCTTAAAAGCACAGGAAGCAGCAGACACTCAAAGTGTATATGTTGGCGCAGCGGAGAGGGATAAGATAAAACCAAAAGCTTTATTCTATTTTTTCCCCACATCCGTAGAATTTTGTTCCATGTTTGCCTCTTTCCTGTAGCCTTGGGTGCAGAGGAGGAATTAAACCTCCCATCCATCTGACTTCACACAAACAAACAGGTTTCTAATGGGAGGGCCGGGAGAAGCCAATCTAATCCTGAAGCACAAACAGCATTAAGAGGGCGCAGGGAACCCCGGTTTGTCCTCGGGGCCCAAACAGACTGAGTCAAAACAATGGGCTCTTTCCTCCAATAATTCCGCAATCGTATTTAATCCTGCAAGATAAGACTCTCCTAGGCTGCCTTTCACAGAGTCATATCACTATTTACCCACCGAATCCAAAGGAAAAAAGCGTCTGCGCTAATGGGCGGATCGTTCGTCGGTGCAGCTGGATCATTCGTCCTCTGTGAATCATTCCCAGTGTTATAGATTTCAGAAAAGCCGGAAATAACCATCTGGATTCCTCCAGAGTGCCAGTTACCTCCTGGAAGTGGGGTGAGCACCTTGAGCGAAGCACTAACTCCTCTGGCCATGAGGGTGCCATCGAGGGGATGGCAGTGCCGGCGAAGGAAACAGCACCGTGGGGAGACCCAATTTAGGAGACTAAGTCCTGGAGGGAACAGTGATTTATGCAGAATGCCGCTCATCTGCATTTTTAAATATTCCGTTAGGCAGTGCGTGCTTACCCGATGCTATTTATTTATTTATTTATTTATTTATTTTATTTAAATGAAAGGTTAAGTTTTTAGTGTCTAGTCCCAAGTTTATTTAAACTGGATGTAGAAAAACATTAATTCCTTTAGCCGTTAGTATATGTTATTATAAAAATCTAAAGACCTTTATTGGTCAGAGGCATTTGGTAAACACAATGCTGCAATAAGTTAAGCTGGTCTTTATGTTCTTTTTTAAATATATATATATATATATATATATATATATATATATATAATTTTATTTTTTTTTACAAAGAGGAAGAGAGAGGGATAGAGAGCTAGAAACATCGATGAGAGAGAATCATCAATCAGCTGCCTCTTGCACACCCCGTACTGGAAATGTACCCACAACGAAGGTACATGCCCTTGACTGGAATTGAACCCGGGACCTTTCAGTCCTCCGGTTGACGCTCTATCCACTGAGCCAAACTGGTTTTGGCACAAATGAGCTTTTTAAATGTTTTGTTGTACATAATTATAAAATAATAAAATTATATAAGGGAAGTGTTTAAACCATACATAGAGAGAAATTGAGAAATACACATGTATCTGAGGGAACATAAGTAAGTAAAATGGAAAGAATAGAAATTTAAAAGTACAGTTGTAAAAAGTAGAAAAATAGCTGAAACCTGTTTGGCTCAGTGGATAGAGTGTCAGCCTGTGGACTGAAAGGTCCCAGGTTCGATTCTGGTCAAAGGCACATCCCCCGGGTGAAGAGGGGGTTATGTGTGCAGGAGGCAGTTGGTGGATATTTCTCTCTCATCGATGTTTCTAGCTCTCTATCTCTCTCCCTTCCTCTCTGTAAAAAATCAATAAAATATATATTTTAAAGTAGAAAAATAAGTTATCTTTCATCAGCAAATGTCCATTAAATGATAATAATTTACTGAATAAAAGTTTGATAGTGCCGAGACCGGTTTGGCTCAGTGGTAGAGCATCGGTCTGTGGACTGAAAGGTCCCGGTCAAGGGCATGTACATTGGCTGCGGGCACATCCCCGGTAGGGGATGTGTAAGAGGCAGCTGGTTGATGTTTCTCTCTCATCGACGTTTCTAGCTCTCTATCTCTCTCACTTCCTCTCTGTAAAAATATCAATAAAATATATATTTTTTAAAAAGTTTGATAGTGCTTTCATACGCCAATGCTCTGCGTGGAAGTGTTATAAAGGCAGACTGGGCTCTCCTGGCTTCTTGCGCTCTTTGGGTTTATAGGAAAGATGATTCGTGTATCAGTGTCTCCCAAACTTTTGACATATGTGTATCCCTTCTAAATTTTCAAATGCTGAGTACCCCTGGTCAAAGAAAAAAAAGGATGTTATTTTAATAACAATTAAAATATATTTCTTTTTTTCTTTTTTGGTACATACACAAAATAATAATGAATGAAAAATAAAATTATTCATAATAAAATATAAATAAAGTTATATTATAAATAACATTTGTTTGCACACCAGACCATCTCACAAGACTGTCTTGACTTGACTCATGAGAATGTAGAATTAGGCGCAGCTAAGCATGGTGCAGTGCATATCCCCACCAAACTCCGGTGCAATGCGTACCCCCACCGAACTCTTCCGGTACCCTTGGGGGTACGTGTACCACACTTTGGGAAACACTGTGTGAATCATTCACATAGTATTGGGAAATACTATGTGAATGATAAAAAACATGCAAAAGCAAGATGTTACAATGAACCCTAAGGGGAAAAATTGTGCTCTGTGGTTCTGGAAATGGTGACACTGCAGTTCAGTCATAGGAATGGAAGGAAAGTTGAATTTAGGTAAGTCATCATCATTGGCCAGACTCCGGAAATGAAGAAAAAATAAGACTGTGGCTTCATTTTCAAGGTGCTTTTCTCCTTTCTGGAAGACACATCTAAATCATGGGAAGGGAAGATACCTACAGAGGTTGGGCAAGAATCTCTGTTTGAAAGTGGCCCATATAATGCATTTGTAGTTGAAGGAAATGTGAGGTTACTTCCAGGTGGAGGGGGCAGAGGAAGCCTTACAGGTCAATGTCGTGTTCGAACTGAGTTTCAAGGTGCTCACTGCATTGTGGTAACAGAAGAGCAGAGAGGAAGTCATTACGGGTTGGTGGGGCAGCGTTTATTCATATAATAAATTGGTTGAGGTCCTACTATTTCCCTGATCTGTTTAGCCATTAACATACTGAACTATATAAGACCCAGTCTCTGCCTTCAAAGAATGTGTAGATCAAAAGAGACAGAACCATAAGTAGAGATGGAGAAATGCACAGGTATGTAAGGGCATGTGAATAATGACACTGGAAAGAATTCGAATAGGAGTACAGCGATGAAAGGCTGAAATAGTAAGTTGGGCCAGACTTCATGGCATGCTAGAAAGCTTAGATTATAGGCTCTGAAAAGCCACTAAACATTCCTGAGTAGAAAATACTAGCAAACCTAGCAGAAAGCTCCCTTTTCCTCCATTAATGTACTGGGCTCGATATATATAGCTCAAGCAGTTATTCTGTCTTAAACACTTTAGAGATAAGTAAAACATATTCTCCGTTATCAGAGTTTATCCTTCAGTGGGGAATTCACTGAAAAATATCTGGTACGTTGTAAGAGTCCTGGCCGAGTGAGTCGGTCAGAGAGTCCTCTCAACATGCCAAGGTTTCAGGTTCTATCCCCCCTCAGGGCACATAAAAGAGCCAACCAGTGAATACATAAATAAGTGGAAATTTCTCTCTCTCCCTCTCTGTCTACCTCTTCTTCTCCCTCTCTAAAATCAATAAATTTTTTAAAAAAACATTAAATGGCCCCAGCTGGTTTGGCTCAGTGGATAAAGCATCGGCCTGCAGACTGAAGGGTCCCAGATTGATTCCAGTCAAGGGCATGTACCTTGGTTGCGGGCACATACCCAGTGGGTGGTGTGCAGGAGGCAGCTGATTGATGTTTCCCTCTCATCAATGTTTCTAAGTCTCTATCCCTCTCCCTTTCTCTCTATAAAAAAACAATAAAGCTGAAACCTGTTTGGCTCAGTGGATAGAGCATCAGTCTGTGGATATAAGGGTCCTTGGTTCGATTCTGGTCAAGGTCATGTGCCTTGGTTGTGGGCACATCCCCAAAGGGGAGTGTGCAGGAGGCAGCTGATCTATGTTTCTCTCTCATCGATGTTTCTAACTCTCTATCCTTCTCCCTTCTTCTCTGTAAAAAATCAATAAATTAAATAAAACAACACAATAAAATATTTTTAAAATAAATTTAAAAATATTAAATGCCCTAGCTTTAAGAAAACAAAGGTATAGCAGTGTTTCCCAAAGTGTGGTACGTGTACCCCCATGGGTACAGGAAGAGTTTGGTGGGGGTACGCGTTGCACCGGAGTTTGGTGGGGACATGCACTGCATCGTGCTGAGCTGATCCTAACTCTACCTTCTCATGAGTCAAGTCAAGACAGTCTTGTGAGGCGTGAGATGGTCCAGTGTGCAAATAAATGTTATTTATAATACAACTTTTATTTATATTTTATTATGAATAATTTTATTTTTCATTTATTATTATTTTGTTTATGTACCAAACAAAGAAAAAATAAATATATTTTGATTGTTATTAAAATACATCCATTTTTTTGATGAGGGGTACTTAGCATTATGAAAATTATAGAAGGGGTACACATATGTCAAAACTTTGGGAAACACTGGTATAGGGGGTTGATTATAGGTGAGATTATTTATGAGATTATTTATTTATCCATGGAGGAAATGGAGTGTGAGAAAATCACCAGGCTGCAAGTCTGAAATGGGTGGGGTAACAGAAGTACACCCAGCAGGATTTGTTACTGAAGTGAGGGCATAAAGGAAGCCCAGAGCAAGTTCATGGAGGGACCGTGAAGGGAACCTGGATCATTCTAAAGGACCTGGAATTTCAGAGTAACCTTGTGTTTCCTTGTGGCACAATGAGGGGCAAGCCCAGCCGCTGAAGTTCTGTGACCAGAAAGAGATACTGTGTGTTCCTAACTTTCTGAAGGGGTTGCTGTGAGCCATGCATGACTTAACACATATAAAAAGCTTAGAACAGTCCTTGGCGTGTCAGATGTGCTATAGAGTATTTAATTTTTTATTTTAATTTTGAAAATAAGTTTGGTTTCTGTCTTGTTATTTTCTTCTCCAAACTTTAATTTTATTTCTATGTAAGGACACTCCATGTGTTAATAGGAATATTGTATCTGTGTCTATACAAGCTTTGCATTTGAATCGTTAAGTGTGACAGAGAACTAGGTTTGTTTTCTTCCCTATAGAACCAGAATGGTGTCTGTATCATCATTACAGAGCCTGTGTGGTTCTCTCTGAATCAATGGAACGCTATTTTCACATGTTACGCTCACGGAGGGGAGATGGGTTGAATTGCCTATTCTAGTCTGTTGATCTAGTGTCTGATCCTAGGTTAATAATATATCGATTTCACTAAAGCAGATTCATAGTTCTTTCAGATATCAAATAATGAAAGCCCTTTTTATGGCTGTTTCTTTACAGAATTCTCTTCACTCTGATTGAGCATTTGTCCTTTTGTATAAAATTTAAAATAGTTTTGTCCAATTCTTAGAATCATTTTGGGGAAACTCTAATTGAATTTGCATTAAACTCATGGATTAATTTTGGGAGAAATATCATGTATACAGTTAATCTTATGGTCTGGAAACATATATATCTTTCTAGTTCTTTCAGAATTTGCTTGTTTCCTACAATATTTTATATACATATACATTTGTTTGTTATACATAGCTTGTCTATTTTTTGTCATACAATAGTTTTGTTTTTGTTTTCTTAGTCAGGGGGAGGTGTTATTAGAGAGTTGGAGAGCACCCCAAAATAAAAAAATAAAAATAAAAACCATACCTGGTCTCAGCCCCTTAGGGGGGCTTAGGATAGCTTGAGGAAGGAATTATAAAGTGCAAGGTCCCATGAGTCACCTACTCTGAAGCCCCATTTGCCAGTCTCTAATGACAGCGATCCCTCAGCTGGGTATTTTTGTTTAAAACTGCACCCAAACTTAGAAACTGAAAACAATAACCACGGGTTTTCTTCATGATTCTGTGAGTTGGCAACGTAGGCTGCGTGAGCTCGGTGGACTGGTCTTTCTGTTGGGTTCATCTGGGCTCACATGGGTGACTCTAGTCTCCTAGGCCCCTCTGCTTCTGGGATGTGCCTGGCCACGAGCTGTAATGAGAGGCGTACTGGGCTACCTACCTCGCACCACCCAGCACACTTCCCAGAGCTCCATTCGCCAAGCCAAGCCAAACAAAACCCTTAACGTCCACTCGGACAGTGTGGGTGAGCCCAAGCAAGGGCCACACCCGGAAGGGACATGTGAGCCATGGACTCCATGGTGAGCCTTTGAAAGAACGGGGGGCAGGTGGAGGGCCTGCAGATTATTATCCTGGGCCATAAATCTTAAAGCAAATAGCCAGAATTGTGGGTGGTCTAGAAGTCACCCACAGTTTGGAAGGAGGTGAGGGGGTGGGGGATGGCTGCCTCTTGGCGCACCAGAGAAGCCAGTGGTGAAGAAACAACCTCTGTCGTTGTTCTCACGCGCAGTGACTGCCTATCGGGATTGCTAAACCACTAGGAGAATGAGAACAGGAACTACCTACTCTTTTCAGTGAACTTGGTTCTTGCCTGAGTTGTTTAAAAGGGCAGGAGAATCCAGAGAGAGAAAAGCTCCCCTCCTCCCCTTGTAAATTAATTCAGCATTCATCCATGCTAGTTGAAAGGGCAGGTGCCTTTTTTAAAAATATATATTTTATTGATATTTTACAGAGAGGAAGGAAAGAGATAGAGAGCTAGAAATGTCGATGAGAGAGAAACATCGACCAGCTGCCTCCTGCACACCCCCTACTGGGGATGTGCCCGCAACCAAGGTACATGCCCTTGAACGGAAACGAACCTGGGACCTTTCAGTCCGCAGACCAACGCTCTACCCACTGAGCCAAACTGGTTTCGGCAGGGCAGGTGCCTTTTTTGGGGTCTCAGCTTATTTGGTTGGTGGGGCTGCACACTGTGGCTCTGTGGAAACATTAGTGTGCAAGGTCAGACTATGGCACCCTAATTAGGATGCTATAATCAGGGAGACCAATCTTTGGGTTATTGTGATTGATTCTTGGGGAACCAGGAAGATTTCACAGGCCTCTTGTCATTGCCTCATATACCGTATTTGCCGGTGTATAAGACGATTTTTTGGCCCTGAAAAATATGTATTTACCGGCGTATAAGAGACTGGGCGTATAAGACGACCCCCTAACATTTCCACTAAAAAATACAGAGTTTGTTATATACTCGCCGTATAAGACTACCCCCCACTTGGAGGCATATTTTTCAGGGCCAAAATATCGTCTTATACGCCGGCAAATACGGTAAGTGTCTGATACAAGTTGCCCATTTGAGAATGTGGTGGCTTTTATATATTAACTAGAGGCCCAGTGCAAGAGGGGAGGGTCCCTCACCTCGGCCGGCACTCTCTCATAATCTGGGATTCCTTGGGGGATGTCCAACTCTTGATTTAGGCCTGATCCTGAAGGGATCCCTGCGGGATTGGACCTCAACTGGCAGTTGGACATCCCTCTCACAATCCAGGACTGCTGGCTCCTAACCACTTGCCTGCCTGCCTGCCTGCCTGCCTGCCTCATCGCCCCTAACCACTCTGCCTGTTTGCCTGATTATCCCTAACTACTCTGCCTGCCTGATGCCCTTAACTGCTTGTCTGCCTGCCTGATCTCCCCTAACTGCTTGCCTGCCTGCCTGAGGGCCCCTAACCGCCTCTGCCTTGGCCCCCACCATTGCAGCCTCATCAGAAAGGACGTCTGGAAGGTCGTTTGGCTGCCCAGTTAATTAGCATATCATACTTTTATTATTATAGATTTGATTCTGTCTTATTACATTCCTGACTGCCTTTGAGGAAGTAGAGAAAATATTAAATTGAGATCACAGGCATCTCTACATACCCAAAGTCCTCTGAAAAATTATAATTAGGTTAAAACATGAAACAGGAAATACTCAGGCACTAAAACAGTGCATTTGTCACTGGTTTGATCTGTTATTTCCAAAAGTAAGCCTTTTACTCATATAGTTATTTTGCATACCCAAAGAGCAATCATTTTATTTTGGACCTCTTTTCTCAGGAGGGAAAATATTTTTAAACCATCTCTTAGACAGATTCCCAGGATAAATTGGCACAGATTTGGAGGCAGCATAGAATGATGGTGCCTATATCACCGAGATTGTGCAGTTAGTTAGGGTTCGTAGAGATGGCTGTTTATTAATTAAGTGGAGGAGAAACAATTAGCATTGGCACTACCTATTAACAGTGATTTGAGCAATGGAACAATGAGAAAAGGCAATCTACTTTAAAAATAGGGCTCAGACAGAGATACCTAAAAACCCAGCAGGCCTACAGAGGAAAGAAGGTAGGAGAAAACTTTGTAGATAAAAACTCTAAGACCGGTGTTTGTCTTGATTTTCTCTAAGTCAGTGGTTCTCAACCTTACTAATGCCTCGACCCTTTAATACAGTTCCTCATGCTGTGGTGACCCCCAACCATAACATTATTTTCGTTGCTACTTCATAACTGTAAGTTTGCCACTGTTAATGAATCGTAATGTAAATATCTGTGTTTTCCATTGGTCTTAGGCTCTACAGCAGTCACAACCCACAGGTTGAGAACCTCTAGCAGGTCCAACATAACCCGAGGACTGTCATTACTATGAAAGCAGCCATAAAGAATATGTAAGTAAATGAGTGTACTATAATAAAAAAAATCCACTTCATTTATGGAATGAAGTTTGAACATCTACATTTGAATTTCATCCGTCGAAACATTACTCTGGATTTTGTTCAATCATTTAAAAATGTAAAAACTGTTCTAAAAAGGGAGTTCTTATCTGAAAACTATCATATCTGTCCTCTAAGGCTCATTTACCTGTCTTAAAGGTCATTTGTGTTAGGGCCCTTTGTCTTAGAAATTTCAAATATTTGTCCTTTGTTATCATTTGCCTTTTAACTTTGTTATTTCCATGCCAAAAAAAGAGTTTACTCAATGTGTTAAATTTATTGATTTTTCTTACTCCTCCATTTTATTTTTTATTAGAAATACTCCCCACTCTCACATGGTTAAGCAATTCACTTCTATTTTTTTCGAGAACTTGCATGATTTGGTTTTTGTCATACATGTCTTCGATTCAATGGATCATATTCTGTTTACTCTGTGACATAACCTATTTTAAGTTTTCCAAGCATTTATTGGGTTTTAAAATACAATTTTCTTAAAAACACAACTTTTTCCCAAGTGCTTTGAGATGCCACCTGTATGATGAAATAATCTGTCATAGGTACTTGGGTCAATTCAGAACTTCCTTTTCTGTTTCATTGGTCTGTTTATCCCCATGCCGACACCAGATGGCTGTGCTTATCATGGCTTTATGTGATGATTTAATATCTTGTAGGGCTGAACCCCTGTGTTCTTCTTCTTCAGGATTTCTCTGGATATTTTTGCTTACTCATTATTTTCATGGGAACTCTAAAGTGAACTTTTCTAATTTCAGAAATAAATTATTGGTGTTTTCCTTTGGGCCATGCTGAAGTGATATATTAACTAAGAAAGGCATTCTGTTAAAAACTTAGGAGATGTTTTCATTTCTTCAAGTGTACTTTTGTGCTTTCTAATACTGTTGTTAAGTTTTCCTCATGTAGATTTTACATATGTTTTTTATTAACTGTGTTTCTAGAATTTTAACTTTTTTCTCTTATAGGTGGAATTTTTGTTTTTTAATTATACCTTTTGTTTAGAGTTTATGTATCAAAAGACTAATGATTTGTATGCATTGATTTAAGATTCTGCTACCTTACTGAATTACTTGAATGTTCACAGTAGTTTATTCTTATTGATTCTCTTGCTATTTCTAGGTATATCTTTATATTTTTGCAGGTAGCGCTAGGTTTATTTCTTTATTTCAATTCTTATTTTCCAATTTTTTATTTGAGTACATTGTTTGATACCTCCAAATGAATTAAATTGTGGGGTGATGATACTGAAAATGTCTCTGGGTTTGCCCATTGAAGATGATTTGGGTTTCAGAATAATATAAATATATAGAAGAAAGATAGGTGGACTTACAGGTAGAGTCATTTACTTTCAGGTATTATCCATCTGTTGCTGTTAAGTTCTCTTTTTTTCAGGAAGGGTGGTGGAATGATATGAAATCCCTTTTTATTATTAATGGAGAAGATCAATTCACTTATTGTTCTCAGATCCATTAATATAATGAATTCTATAATAGATTTTTCTACACCTCAAACATGCTTAGATTCCTGGAATGTATTCTATATATTCATGTTATACTTTTATGTGCCATTGAATTCTGTTTGCTAACAATCTATTTGGGGTTTTTGCATCGACATTCACAAGTGAAATGAATTTGTGTTCTTTTTTTGTGTGCTATCTTTATCAGTTTTATGAGTGAGTTTTACATAATAGAAAGGGACTAAATTCTGAGCAGTGCACATAAAGTATTACAAAGCATGAAGTTATTTTTTCCCCTTTTCTTTGATGATATGATATCCTTCTGAGCGTAACAGAAGCCTCTTTCCCATGGTGACTAGCAAGGCATTATGCCAATAATAAAATCACCTACTGTGATTGTTTGCAAACCAGAACAAGCTTTCTTAAGTCCTTCCAGGTCCCAGTTGGGGCGCCCAGAATTGTGCTAGTAAGAGAGGTATGTTTTGCACAAAATAACATGACAGAATGCATTGTATTATAAGGCAAAAATACACCCAACATCTTGTGCTCATTTACAGTACCAACGGTTTGGTGTTGGCCTTATCTTCAGATGTGCTATGATCACTGGATTTTGTCCTATTCTTGGGACATGGGAATGGGAAAGGAATACTCCTGGGAGTTAACATGACAGAGAGTACAATCAGGATATTGGGGTTTGATAAATTTGAGCCTTTGGCAAATGCAATTTAAGTAGCTCCTTTCCCATAAATGATCATGACAGCTAAATTGCAACTGCCTTTTCATAGACGTATTATTTTACATCTAGGGATTTCTTTAGGATAATCACTGATGAACTCTACAGCATGTTAAAACCTCGGTATATTCTGGACATGGTGTTTTCATCCCATTTAAATTACTTTAAAATATATGCTCCACATATTTTATAAATGGTGCTTCTTTTCCCGTGCTGAGCTGTGTTCACAAGAATTCCTAGTTTGAAAGCTAAGTTTACAGTAATGGACTCATTGTATTTTGTGCCACAGAGAACAACATGCCACTTTATTGCTTATGCCGAGCTATTTCTCAGCTGGGCCTGCAGTTAATGTCATAATCACTGTCTGTAGGACCATTTATAATAATCAACAATATTCAGCATTTGATTTCAAATTTGTTTATGTGGCAATAAAATCAATGAGGTGATTTAAAAGAAGCAAAGAGTTTCTAAGGCGACCGTTTCCAAAGTTGGGTGATATTAACCACAAATTGATACCTTTATTTCATCCTCTCAAAATATAGGCCATATGGTCAGAGAAAACACAATGATTGGACAGCTATAAGAACATAGATAGATAAAGATGAAGTTACATTTAGACAGATGCCTCCCGCCCTCCAGGACTGACTTGTATTACAGTCAGAGTGTATGTAGCCCTGGGTCAGGAAGTGATCCTCCAAAGAACTTTCTCATGGGAGAAGTCAGAGAGCTGAGATGAAATAATGTATCACAAAAACTCAACCCCGGGAACGGATATGCAACCAGGACACATGTCACTGACATAAGCTGTCGGTTAACGTTAATTTTTATGTTGAAGACAAAGGTGTGTAAAAGGATCTGGTTAATTTAATGAGAAATAAAATCCAGTTATTTTAAAACAAGTTTTAAATAGGTATCTAGGAAGTGTTTATTTCTAATATTAATGAAAATTTTAAACAGGGCAGTATTTCTATAGAAGCACATCAAAATAGAGAGAGAAATAGTGTACCATTCTCTAAGGCGCAAGTGTGTGTGTGTGTTTTTTAAGTAATGAAAATCATGTTTCTATAGCTGAATAGTGCCTTGCCTCCCTTAATTCTAAGAGTATTTGACTCCATCCAAGACACCCTCAGTCGCCCAGAATGGACTTGCAGCCTCTATGTTTCCAGCTCTGACACTCAGCGTTTCCCCCCAGATAGTTATCTGTCTTACTTGGCATGCTTGATCGTTCCTACATTCTATATGCTGTCTCCTCCTTTGGAATCTGTACCATCACAACACCCTGATTACCTTCCTGCATCTCCGCTCAGTTCTTCACAATCTCATTTTTCAGGCTTCTCTTCTGATAGACCTTTAAGCCTCAGTGTCCCCAGATGTCCCGCTCTTTAGGCCTTTTCCTCATTCCATTCTCTGCCCCAGTGCCCTCTCACCCTGTCTCTCCCTGCTCATGATTTCCATAGCCCTCACTTCTTTCATGAATTCCAGAACATGCACTCATTTTTTTTAAATATATTTTATTGATATTTTACAGAGAGAAAGGGAGAGAGATAGAGAGCTAGAAACGTCAATGAGAGAGAAACATCGACCAGCTGCCTCTTGCACACCCCCTACCGGGGATGTGCCCACAACCAAGGTACATGCCCTTGACCGGAATCGAACCCGGGACCTTTCAGTCCGCAGACCGATGCTCTACCACTGAGCCAAACCGGTTTCGGCCATGCACTCATTTTTTAAATCTAGAAGTCATAAACTCTTTGATGAACCACATCTTTAACTCAGCTTCTCTAAAACTTAGTTCACTATAATCTCTTGTAAACCCACCACTATTTCCCCTAAATTCTCTGCCTATCTTGGTGAGTTTTTCATGCTCAGACCCTAAAAGAAAGAAAAATAAATAAGCCCTGACATGAATTTTGGCGTTATCTCTCTTTCATGATCCCTTTAACTTTCCTCCCAAATCTCACCTGCTTTTCCAATTTTATTAATATTCCTCCAATGCTCTTCTGCATTCTCACTTTCTGTATGCCCTCGTCATTTTTGAGAAATATCGCTTCCAATGTTACTACTTCTAATCAAGCCTTCACTCCTCTGTCACTCCAGCTTTTCTAGACCAGCCATCGGACAAGGTCATGTTCTTTCAGGTGCACTACAGAGTGTCAGAGTTAGGAGCTGGCATGCGAGTCTCCTGACCTGGTCTGACTAGACATCAGCCCTCACGTACCTCCACACTCCTCCATTCCTCACTCTGTAACTGGACCTCCAATCCTCAAAAAAAAAAAAAAATACATGGCAAAGCACACCAAAACTTTGTACCCGACCCCTAGGACATCAGGCTGCCCTTTGTTAACATACCTTGTTCATTCAGTTTGCTCTGGTCAGTCTGTCCTTCCACCCTTTCCAACTATCAGAGTAGAAATGCAATTCAATGCTGACCCTTTCTAAGTAACTTTGCTGCCTCCTGTAGCTGTATTCAGTGACAGCCCATATTCTCTTGTAGACGTCTGTGCACATTTCTAATATCTATCTATGTAAAAGGCTGAGCGATCGTCTGACCATCGACCAGTACCTATGATGCACAGTGACCACCAGGGAGCAGATGCTCAATGCAGAAGCTGCCAAGCTGAGATGAAATGGCAGCAAATTGGCAGCGGCAGTTCTCGGGTGACACACCCCAGAACCAGAGAGGAGGGAGCCCAATTCTGGGGTGTGTCACCTGAGAACCACACTCTCACAGTCTGGGACCCCTTGGGGCATGTCAGAGAGCCAGTTTCAGTCTCATTCCCGCTAGGCTGAGGAAGCCCACCTGCCAGAGGGACCCTGCTCCCTCCACAGATGCCCTTCAAGCCACAGCTCCACCCAAGGTGCAGCCGGCCAGGGAGGGGGTGCGGGAGGTTGGCTCCAGGGCCTGTTTGGTCCATCTTTCCCAGTCTCCCCCTGCTGGCCACCATCTAATTAATTTCCTTTTAATGTGCATGACTCCATGCATGGGGGCACTAGTTTATGATAAACTTTATTGTAATTTTGTATCTCTCAATAGAGGAAGAGTTTCTTGAAATCAGAGGATTTGCTTTTCAATTCATGAAATCAAATTCAATAATGGGCATGCAATACTCTATAAATGCTTAGTAAAAGAAGGCAGCAAATCTCAAACCAACAAGTCTAACTATCTACACTGTAGAATATGGGGAAGGAGCAAAGAGGCCAATGTTTTACTTTAGCCTTTGTTCACTTTTCCATGGAGAAATACAAAGCTAGTATAAGAAAATTCCTCTGGTACATTTGCGATCACTTGTATTTCTGTATTGGAATGTGACCTACATACCTGTGATCCTTAGGAGATGTAGAGGGGACAGGCCTGGAAAACAATAGTGAGTTGATACGGTGTAGAATTTTCTCACCCCAAATCCTTTCTCATTCCTAATGGACACATTGATTCACTCGTTATTTATTTAGTATTGCGTACCCACTCTATGCCAGGTACTGTGGCAAATCCCAGGGTCACTAGGACGAGCAAGGATTGTGCACTGCCATAAAGAAATTCATAGCAGAGGAGGCTGTATGTGAAACTAAGTATTAAAAAAAATACCTATGAACTAATACAATCATATCCTCATTCTTCATCATCCTGTGAGAGCACAGAGAAGAGAGTCCTCGGAGCTGAGGGAGACCAACCAGGAATTCATTGGTAAGTCACTATGAGGAAAATTATTAGCGCACAGGAATGAGGTCGCCTGGACCATCACCCCATTTCTTCTGTTCGTTGTTACCCTTAGAGTCAGCATCCCTTATCCACACCTTATCTTCAACTCATATTTGTGTCCTTTTAATTTTCTTCATTTTGTGTTTTCTTAGTGAGATTTCAAAACATCTTAAAAAACAGGATTATATTATCATAATCCTAATACTATGTGATATCCTTGTGGATGCATAATAAATGCTTGTTTAATGTACTAGCTTGGTATTCCTAGCATAAATTAAATTATAAAATCAGTTCCAAGTTTAGTAACTTTCAATTTTTTTATTAATTTATGAAATGATGGAGTACATTGTTTCAAAAGCTCCTTGGTTTTCTTTTTTTGATAGATAATTACTCATCATAAATTATTTATCTCTTCCTTCATAATTTTAAGCGGTTAAGGATTTGCTGTACAAACAGTATCACCAAACACAGCTTCTTAATTTGTTTCTCATGTCAAGGTAGTAGTATGATGGAAAAATATTTCTTAAATTTCAACAGAATATCAACATAGGATAGAAGGTTACATTGTAAAGCTTCACCTAGCCTCCCTTACAGCTTAGTAGGAATGATGAATAAGCCAAAAGAAGCTATTGCATAGAAATATCTAAGAATTGAGTAATTAGATCAGCAAGAGCCAATCCTGGCTACCATTGCTTCTACGTGAGTTTGAGAAAGTTGCGGAAATTCTCCAAGCCTCAGTTTTCTCATCTGTAAAGTAGGATGGATATAAGGATAAACTGATAAGCATAAAGCACTTAGCAAAGTGCGTGTACATACACAGTTAATGGCTTATACATTAATACACATATTAATAGTAGTAATAACTACTACTTTTAGCGATGCTGCTTATAAGCTAAGATCTCAATATGGTAAAGCAATTGTTATAAAGGAAAATATGGAATTACAGAAGTTGTAAACAATTATTTTCATTCCACCAAAGAAAAGGAAAACTTTTCTTGCAAAGTTGATTACACAACTTTACAGAAGAAACCACTTTTACCTGGGGGAAGTGAACTGTGGGGAATATTTTGATCACCTTACAAATTTCTCCTCTACTGAAAGTGGAATCTGAGGTATATCTTGTCATTCAACAACCTGTGAAGGAATCTTCTACGCTGATGTGATAACACAGCATTTGATATAATCAGACTGGAAAAAAAAATAGACACCATCAAAACAGCTCTATCATTTTAATATGTTTATAGTAATAACACCTACACGGATTATAACACTTTATTAGTAAGGGGAAATACAGAAAATCAATTTTAATTTCTTTTTTAAAATCACTTTGTGTGTAGGGATAAATCTCAGCTTTGTGGTTCTTTAGAGAGCTCATTAGAAATGAGGTATGGATTTATAGCCTTGGACAGAGATTCTGGTTCCGATTAATCTTTCTGGGGTTAAAATAAGAATATCTAACCTCTCCTTTATATGTTTTCTCTGGGGAAATAACCTTTTAAGTTCTTAAAGATTATAGTTTCTTTTTATACTTTTAAACTTTAAAAAATATTTTTATAACTTTACTTAAAGGTTTGGCCTACTAGTATAAGATATCTTTAGAGATCTCTTATAACTAGATCATTTCATACCTAGACTGAAGTATAACTTCTTACAGGTCATTCAGACTTTTATATAACAAAGTCATATTTGTCCGTTAGGATCAAAGTCTATTCAGAAGCTGACAAAATTTTCATCTATTGCAGAGAGAAAATATATACTTATGTCAATATCTTCTATTTCTTATAAGCAATTTTAACTGTTTTACCTGATCTTTGAGTTAGTTAATGTGGGGTAAGAAGTAAGCATTTAACTTTAATAAAAATAATTTTAATTCAATTAAATATTTACTTTTCAGAGAGAATACATGTAGGTCCATGAATATTTGAATTATTATTATTATTAAAGGGAAAATTACTTTATTGTTAAGTCTTTACAAAAGAATTTCCAAATATTTCATTTCCAAATCACCAAACTATATTTATTAACAGTCATTAGTTATGATCAGGGTTATAACCTTCATTTGATGAGTATAAAAATACAGTCCTTCTTCAGAACCTGTTCCTCTTCAAAGAAACATTCATTAAGTATTTCGTCAGCATTTCTGTGAAGGAGAAACTGAGTCCTCATGGAGGACTGGCAGCGATGGTGGTGGGGGTGTGATGGGTTGGTGGGTGATTAATGATAACCACACTCACCCTCTCTAGAATCATGACCACTTTGAGTTTTCCTCCAAACTTGAATACACAACTTAGCAAAACAAGAATTAACCAGACCCACTCCTTACCAAGTTGAGTAAGCATCTACTTTAATTTGAGCATAACCTCAGACTCTACATCTGCTTCTGTACTCAAACAGATTATAAGAGTATCCCTTCCCACTATATAGATGCTCTTGCCAAAGGCCCAGTAATCACATCATTTGCTATCTCAAGTTTCTAAGGGGGTACGTCCACAATGCTCTAACAATGCTGACAGAATGGTACCATGGAAAACTGCTCAGCCAGCCACCTGTATCCACTCTAGCTCCAAACTTAGTGATTTCCTTGAACTTCACTTTGCCACCATGACTTCTTGTCTGACAATCTCTTTTAGGCTCTCCCACTAATTTATATTTCCAATTCCCAAATGTATTATATATTCCTAAATCTACTCCCAAATAAAATTTTAGGCAAGTCCTTAAGGACCTGGGTTCTACTCCCTTTACTTTATCTCCCCTTTAGTACACATCATCTACTTTTATTTCTTTGGCTGCTAGCAGCCCTTCCATTGGGCTCTTAAGCTACAAGCTCAATATCCATTTCTCTGCTGGACTTATATTCTCAGGAATGCCTCAAGTTGAATATGTCAAAAAAGAAAAGAAAGAAATTCACATTATTTTCTAAAACATGCTTCTTATCATATTCATTTCCATAAGTGACATCAACATCCTTAACAGTCTCATACCAGGGTGGTCTCAGACCCTCCCACTCTCCTACATCCTACCCATGCCTGAATTTTTCCTCCTCTCATTTCCTCCAGCCATCCTCTAGCTCAGGACTTCACTGTATCCTACTTAAATTCATTGTTGTCTGAATGACTTCCTCATTCTAATATCTTCTCTCCTTGAATTCTTTCTACCCAAACAGTCTCCCTAAATTACATTTCTTTCAATGACTGAGTCCCTGTAGCCTATAGATTAAAGTCTGCTTCCACTTCCCATAGTACTTATAGGTAACACTTCCTTAGTGTGTTTTACTGGTACGTACCACTACGGTTCCTTTCACAGTCTAGGCTTCAGCTCTGGAGATATTCCTAGGATACTCTGCATGTTCCCTCCCACAGATATTCTTTGGTTAATGCGAAACGCAGTGGCAGGACCACCTTCTTCACCTTTGATGCCAGGGTGAGTGAGGCTTTTTAAAAATATACATTTTATTGATTTTTTACAGAGAGGAAAAGAGAGGGATAGAGAGTTAGAAACATCGATGAGAGAGAAACATTGATCAGCTGCCTCTTGCACACCCCCTACTGGGGATGTGCCCGCAACCAAGGTACATGCCCTTGACCGGAATCGAACCCGGGACCTTTCAGTCCTCAGGCTGATGCTCTATCCACTGAGCCAAGCCGGTTTCGGCGAGTGAGGCTTTTTAAAATTTTTATTATTCTTCCTAACTAGCCCCACCACAACCACTCAGTTATTCTATAGAACCTGACTCCAACATTCATGTTTCTTTACCTTTTAAATTTTTATGAGGGGTTTATATGTTTATCTTCTAAGACTTTGATGTTCAGGGTTAGGGACTAAGAGAGTTGTTTTTATCATATGTTGGCTTTCTGTTTTGTTTTTCAATTACCATTTTATTCTCAGTCTGCAGAAACTGGGAAAAGATAAATATGTGATTGCAATTCTACTCCGTCCTAGGTATTGTGTTTATTGCAATGAGATATTTTGGTTCCACCACTTGGATTCTCAAACCATTTTTAATACAAAATCTTTAAAGATAATTAGATTGATGTTGAGAAATTTTATTCAGAAGTCAGTTTCTGGAAATAAGCATTTAGCTAATTTAATTTTGTATCAACGGATACAAATTTCTCAGATTATTTTTAAAATCATTTCTATCAATTTAAATTTTTTCTCCACTTAGGCTTTTCAACTAATATTTGATTTTATTCAATTTTTTTGTACATATGAAATTTTAATATTAGCATTCCTGCTATTAAACATATTTTTCAGTTATTTTTCCCACCCAGTCTTAAATGTTCTATTTCATATCATTCAATAAATGTTGCTAGATTATTTGCTTCCTTTACCTATTTTTTATCAACAAAAAAATGTTTAAACTTGCAGTTTTAGCCATTTTCAATATAATTGTTTTATTATTATTGCTAGTAATGCTATCTATTATGGATTAGAAATAACAGATAATTTTACATATTTATTATATATTATGATATGAGAACATTGTGATCCATTTGGTAGAAAAGGAGGAAGGAAAGAAGAAACTGGGGACACTGATTCTAAAATCTTCCTTGAATGCTCAGCTTCCAGCTTGAGTCCTCACCGAGGGTGCCCTGATTTACCAATTCATTCCTTCTCCCCTGCCACTAACCTTCACTCTTTAGTCCACTTTTCCACGATACTGAATATATTCTAAAGTTATGCCACTTTATTACCCACTGTGTTTTCTGTCTCCCCACCTGCAAAGGAAGCTTTGCAAAGTCAGGAAAGATGCCTGTTTTATTTTCCACTTATTCTCAATGCCTAGGAAATCCTTGGTGTATAGAGATGGTGCAATACATATTCCTTTAGCCCGGCTGGCATGGCTCTGTGGTTGAGCATTGACCTATGAACCAGAAGGTTATGGTTCAATTTCTGGTTGGGGCACATGCCTGGGCTGCAGGCTCAGTCCCCAGTGGTGGCCGTGCAGGAAGCAGCCAATCAATAATTCTCTCTCATTATTAATGTGTTCATCTCTCTTCCCTCTCCCTTCCTCTCAGAAATCAATAAAAATATATAATTAAAAAATAAAATAAACATTTATTTAGTGGAGTTGAATTGTGTAGCATGCTGCTTTGATAATACAATTATAGAATTACTTCATGAGCATTCAGATAAATATAACAAAATAAAGTCAGTCTTCATTTGAAGCACATGTACGTTACACAGAATGAAAACAGTTTGACATCCAACTGCATAAGAAAATTTCAAAATGAAACACAACGATTATTCCGTCTTTTCTCATATTCCGGAGACCTGTAGGCTTCGGTGGTTTGACAAGTTCTTCGATAAAACAGCCTCACCGGCACTGTGTAAACCCACCAGAGCGTCTCCCTCATGACATTTTCATCTCTCAGAAAGGGGTGGATTCCCATGTGTAAGTGACATCCAGCCCAAGCTTCCTTAAGGCTTGAGTCTAGATTCTCACTGGACTAAGTAATTAGACCAGTCTTATCCAGACTGGCTGTCTACAGTGCCCACATTGTCAAGCTGACAAGTGATTCCTAACACGGAATTTTTAGCGGTGAGCGAATCGGCCTGGGAATCACAAAACTGACTCTGGCCCACACATTACTGTGGTCGGCCATGCGAACTAGGCCTCACGGAGAAAAGCAGAAAAATTATAATTGCTTGGACCATTACAGAGTATGATGTGTGTGTGTGTGTGTGTGTGTGTGTGTGTGTGTGTGTGTGTTTAAAAGAGGGAAAAGGAAAATCACATAAGACACAACCACATGAAAGTGTTTTTTTTTTTTAGTTTTTTTTTTATAAATTTTATTTTATTAAGGTATTTTCTGTGTACATAGTTTACCATTGCCCCCCCCACCTCCCATTTATGCCCTCCCTCCCCAGAGTTCTGTGTTCATTGGTTGTACTCATGTTCATGCATACCAGTCCCTCGGTTGTTCTCCTATCTCCCCCCAGGTCTCCTTCCCCTCCCCGCTGTCATTTGGCAGTCTGCTTGTTTTATGGTGACTATCTCAGGACCATATGAATAGAGTCCGCTCCTCCTCTGGTTTTCACTGCCCCTTCCCCTGGGTCCCACTGCTTCCCCTGGGACACACGGCTTGCCCGGGGCACACTGCACCCTGGGACACTCGGCTCACCCGGGGCACTCGGCCCCCTGGGACACTCGGCTCACCCGGGGCACTCGGCCCCCTGGGACACTCGGCTCACCCGGGGCACTCGGCCCCCTGGGACACTCGGCTCACCCGGGACACCCTTCCCCTTTGGGGGATGCGGCTTACCCAGGGCACTTGGCCCCATGGGACACTCGGCTCACCCGGGGCACTCGGCCCCCTGGGACACTCGGCTCACCCGGGGCACTCGGCCCCCTGGGACACTCGGCTCACCCGGGGCACTCGGCTCACCCGGGGCACTCGGCCCCCTGGGACACTC
This sequence comes from Vespertilio murinus, assembly GCA_963924515.1. Lineage (NCBI taxonomy): Eukaryota > Metazoa > Chordata > Mammalia > Chiroptera > Vespertilionidae > Vespertilio > Vespertilio murinus. The sequence continues at coordinate 11,636,945 of OZ004707.1, forward strand.
GGCTCACCCGGGGCACTCGGTCCCCTGGGACACTCGGTCACCCGGGGCACTCGGACCCGTGGGACACTTGGCTCACCCGGGGCACTCGGCCCAATGGGACACTCGGCTCACCCGGGGCACTCGGCCCCATGGGACACTCGGCTCACCCGGGGCACTTGGCCAACTGGGACACACGGCTCACCTGGGACACCCTTCCCCTTTGGGGGTTACAGCTTACCCGGGGCACATGGCCCCCTGGGACACTCGGCTCACCCGGGGCACTCGGCCCCCTGGGACACTCGGCTCACCCGGGGCACTCGGCCCCCTGGGACACTCGGCTCACCCGGGACACCCTTCCCCTTTGGGGGATGCGGCTTACCCAGGGCACATGGCCCCCTGGGACACTCGGCTCACCCGGGACACCCTTCCCCTTTGGGGGATGCGGCTTACCCAGGGCACATGGCCCCCTGGGACACTCGGCTCACCCGGGGCACTCGGCCCCCTGGGACACTCGGCTCGCCCGGGGCACTTGGCCCCATGGGACACTCGGCTCACCCGGGGCACTCGGCCCCCTGGGACACTCGGCTCACCCGGGGCACTTGGCCCCATGGGACAATTGGCTCACCCGGGGCACACGGCCCCCTGGGACACTCGGCTCACCCGGGGCACTCGGCCCCCTGGGACACTCGGCTCACCCGGGGCACACGGCCCCTCTAGGGTGTTGGGGTCGCATATTGGAGGCGCCGCGCTAGCTTCTTGCTAGCATGGCGGGCAGGCTGGGACAGCTGCAGTTGGGCTGAGATGGTTGCAGGCGGGGGGACCACCTTCAAAGGTGTCTCGTTCGGTGTGGGGGCGGAGCAGCTGCAGACATGGAGGCTAAGTTCTGAGGTCGCCCACTCCCTAAGCCCAAGGCGTGGTGAGCTCTGTTCTTGGTGGATTTCCTTTATTCTCGGCGGCAGTGGCGGGTTGCGGTGTCAGGTGCCATATTGACGGTCGCTCCTGTGGTTCAATTACCACTGTAGTTTTAAAGTTCACATGGCGGTGGTGGTGAGAGCTTCGGCTTGGCCGTGTGGCATCGGAGGATGGGCTCGCCTGGGTGGGCAATGGAAGGCACCGTGCCATTTCCTCACCAGCGCACTCCTTTTCCCTCCCAGCATGGTGGGTGTGCTGGGAAGGTTGTGGGCGGGCTGTGATGGCTGCATGGGGAGAGTCCGCCCTCAATGGTGTCCTCTTTGTTGCGGATGTGGAGCTGCTGTGGATGCAGAGGCTAACCTCTGAAGCCACACTCTCTATGAGCCCGGTGTGTAGTGAGCTCTGATTTTGGTGGATTCCCATTCTTGGGGGCGGCGGTGGGTGCGGCAGCGATGGTAGCTCCTGTGGGTCAATTTCCCCTGTAGTTTTAAAATCCGCATGGTGGTAGTGTCTGATGCTTTGGCCTGGCCATGTGCAGTGGAGAGAGGATTCTCCGGGTCTGCCAATGGAAGGCGCAGCGCCAAAACAGCGCGTGCGAAGGCCTGGCAGAGCAGGCCGCGGGCAGTGGCGGAGAGTCCCCGCGATGTCTTAGTCTTTCAGACTTAGTGGAACGCTTTCCCTGAGCCAGGACAAGCAGCACCACCACAAATATTGGCCAGCTCAGTGCTGCCCCTCTACAGGTGACAGTAGGGGCATCCTCACCTTGGTAGGCCTTTGCTCTTGGAGGTCTTAACCAGTGGAAGGCAGCACGGTACAGAACTGCCCCACCTTCTCAGTCCTCCGCCACATGAAAGTGTTTTGACACCTGGCAAATTATGTGACAAAGTAAATTATTGTCACTGAGTAGTAACAGCGGATGAATATTCACTGGGCCCTCCATATGTTCTAGGCCCTTCGCTAGGTGTTCACACTCGTTTACTTCTGTGAGCCCCACAGAAGCCACATGTGATAGGTGTGACTGTCGTCCTCTTCACAGGTGGGAGCAAACTGAGGCGACCAGGACATGAGTCACCCCCCCAGGTGACTCATTTTTTAGAAAAGGGAGCTCAGCCTTCGGACTGAGGTCTTTCTCAGATACGTGGGTTCTGGGCACCATGCAATTTTGCTGCACAGACTTCACCTTAGAAACACTTGGGGATTTTTTTCCTTTTCTATTTCCAGTTAAGGAAGAAAAGAACATGAGATGCAGCCCAGTGGCTGCCTCACGGTAGGGCCCTTAAATATTAATGCCTCCCCTCATTCCCGAATGCAACCTGCCTCTCCAAAGCTTGTTTCCCACCAACATGGCCTTTCTTCTCACAGGCGCTGCGGGTCCCAGAAGGTCATGCTGCTAAGTTTACTTTTGTAATAAGACAGAGTCGGTATATATATATTTCATCTGGAAGGGTGGGCGATACTGAAAACAAATGCTGCTATTTTTTGTTATCGTCTCCAATAGTCAGGAACTGGGCCAAGCAATCGCTGCATATTTACTCGTGGCAAAAGGCTCAAAGTCACTCTGTCCAACACTTTTTTCTCACACTTTTTAGCATTATTTTGATAAATGTTCTCACACTTTGGTCCACCTCGCAGGCTTGCTGGTTGCAGTGGGAGGAGGGCGTGCTGAACAGAGGAGGAAGTTGCTGCCCTCATTCTGCCAGGCTCACTCTGCTCACCAAACAGCCTTCCCAATATGCAAGAGGCAGGTGACTCAATTCTTATTAAAATACACCTGAAACGAATCCTATATAATAAAGATGTGATATCCAAATTGACCTTCACACTCACAAGATGGCTGCCTAGGACCAGGCCAACAGGCGGGGTTAGTGAGGGACGACCAAACAACTGAACAGCAGGCTGCATGGGAGGACCAGGCCAAAAGGAGAGGAGAAGTTGGGAGTGACCAGGTTGGAAGTGTGGGGGTGGCAATTAGGGGTAACCAAGATGGCAGTGGGGTTCAGTTGGGAGCAACCAGGCTAGTAGGGGGGAAGTAAGGGGTGACCAGGCCAGTGTGGGGGGAGGCAGTTAGGAGTGACTAGTCTGGCAGGAAGGTAGCAGTTGGGCATGATCTGGTTGGCAGTAGGGGGCAGGTAGGGGTGATCAGGCTGGCATACACAGGCAGTGAGGGGTGATCAGGCTGGGGGGGGCAGTTAGGGGCAACCAGGCAGGCAGGCAGGCAGGTGAGCGATTAGGGGCCAGCAGTCCAGGATTGTTAGAGGGATGTCCTACTGCAGTCAGACATCCGCAGTCAGACATCCCCCAAGGGTGCAGGCTGGGCTGAGGGGAACCTCACCCTGCCCCCAACATGAATTTTGTGCACTGAGCCTCTAGTACAAACTAATTGTGAATCTAAATTGTAATTAACAAAAATTTAAACTTACCAAAATACAAATAAAAGAGTACTTTCTAACTCCTTCTCATGAACAAAAATATATTTATTTCTCTGTACCTTCACCTGAGGAACTGACTCACTGGGCTTAGATTTTATTTATCCAAAAAATTAATTTGACCCCTTAGCTGTTCCCAGAGGCACAAAAAGAGAGCGAGGCACCTCTCCCGAGGGAGTGGGTGTGGGGAAGCGGGGTTTGGTCTTCTTGAATGTAGTAAACTTCTTCAGATGAGCTCTTTTCTCAAAAATAAAACAAAAAAGACTTTGTGTTTCCCATTTGGTCCTTTCTGTCTGAAATTTATCATTTTCTTACTAAAATATTTTGGAAGAAAACATATTCTTCTCTTTTATTTTAACCACATGAAGATCCTACACAGCTTCTCAGAGCGGGACGGCATCACGTCGTTAAGTTCTGAATAAATACGAGCAACAAAGCCCACGTTGCATCCAAATACTCAGCCAATAATGCTCACCAACCTCTGCGCTGTAAAGCACAGGAAACAGCGAATGCAGCAGGAGGGAAATCAAAGCATGCACCGGGCAACCGGTACGGCCAGGCTGCCCCAGGAATCCACACCAGCCAGCCCCGGGAATCAGGCCATTTCTTTGCTCAGAGAAGAAAAAGAACTGACAGGGAATAAAGCATTAGGCTGCAGAGAGTACACGGGGGTCTACCGTACTGTATGCTCAGTCATTTTGTTCCTAAATACACGTGGAAGGAGTAGAATTGGACATCGAGCGGTTGGAGCCAAGAAGCTGGTACCCTCCTAAGTTGGGACTGCTGGTCGGGCCCAGCACAGTGAGTCCTTATGCTGGGTGACCATGGCAGTCACTGATGACAGCTCGCCACGGAGCCATAAGCAGCGTGTTCTTTAAATCATGGATTCAAAAGTACTCCGTGAATCCTAGCAGCTTGTTCACCATTTAGGAGAAGTCTAGAGAAAATGGATGTTATGAACCAAATCCTTACCCAGGTGTGCATGGACCCTCCAAAACATTGAAGTCTCCATTCTTTCACAGATACAGAATTAGTCTTTTTTTTTTTTTGACACAATGACCACAGAGAAGTCATCTAAAGTAACTTTCTGACCCGAAATGACACTGATAGGCGTGTTTGTTTGTGTGTTTTTTTTGTTTTGTTTTGTTTGTTGTGTGTGTGTGTGTGTGTGTGTTTTGTGTGTGTTTAATTGTTTAAGGTATTACATATGTCTCGTCTCCTTTTCCCCCCACCAACCCCTCCCCAGAAACTTCCATCCCTTCATTGCTGGGCTTTTTAATGCCTTTATAATGTACTAGAGGCTCGTGCACTGGGGTGGGGGGGGTGGGAGGGCGAGGAGGAGTCCTCTCAGCCTGGCTTGCGCTCTCTCGCAGTCTGGGACCCCTGGCTCCTTACTGCCTGCCTGCTCCGTGCTTCTTAGCTCTGCCTGGAGGCAGGAGAGACTTCTGCCACCACCGCTTTCCTCACCAGCCAGAGCCAAGCTTCTGGCTAAGTGGCACTCCCCCTGTGGGAGCCCACTGACCACCAAGGGGCAGCTCCTGCATTGAGCGTCTGCCCCCTGGGGGTCAGTGTGAATCATAGCAACTGGTCCTTCCTGTTGTTCCACCTTAATGGTTGCTTAGGCTTTTATTATATAGATTCAGTTGTAAACATACAGGAAGTATGACATTCTTATTGTCTTTCTCTAAGCTGAGTGTTTTTTTCTTAGAAAAAATAATATACTGGCTCTGGCCAGTGTTGCACAGTGGTTGGAGTATAATTCCACACACCAAAGGGTCCTGGGTTCCATTCCAGGCCAGGGTACATACATACCTAGGTTTTGAGTTCAATCTTTGGAAGGCAAATGATGTTTCAACTGATGTTTCTCTCTCACATAGGCATCTCTCTCTCTCTCTCTCTCTCTCTCTCTCTCTCTCTTTCTCTCTCTCTGGAATCAATGAAAAACATCCTAAGATGAGGATTAGAAAAGTAATAATAAAAATAATAGGCTGCATTCCTCCTTTGAATCACCTAGTGCTTTAGGGATACTTAATGACTTGTTTCAAGCTGTTAGTACAAAAATGATATTTGCAGCTCCACCTCAAAGCCAGATCCTTTTTTTATTTTTGCTCTTGAGTGAGCAAATTAGGAGGCAGGTAAAATGAATAAATCTTCATTACTTCCCAGAAAAGAAAATTATTAACTGCTTGCTTAAACTCTACCAGGCAAATTAAATGGCTAGAAAGTCCTTATTCCACCAGAAGCTGGGATGACTTTTTGACAATTGGGAAGAGTCCCTGAGAATGTAAATATTCTCACTTCACTCTTGGCCCAGATATGTCAGGAGTGATCTACCTTTTGCATTTGAAACATCATTCTGTCTAACTGTGGAATGGAGTGGGTTGTATTTGAAGTCAAGTTCTTAAACTTTTCAGGCTGCTTAAAATTCTGCTTTCTCATGATACATATGGGCTTGCTCTCTTCTCTGCAAACTTTTCTCTTCACCCACGCTTCTCTGCTCAGTATGTATTAAGTAAAATAGGCTCATTTTCCTAAGAGTATTTTATTCCAAGTTTTAAACTTACATAAACATTAAGCCTGACAATGTGTGGCCACACCTGGTGGTCTGAAAGCTATTATATGACGCAGAGAACAATGTTGGGAGGGTAACAGTGCCTGTTGTGTCATCTTCTCCCAAATGAGTTCAACACACCTTCAGTCGTTCTTGGCTATTGACTGTTAGCATCCAAGGATGCATGTCTACAGGCTGTCATTGTGTAAGTTCTCTTTCAAGCTCTCCCTAGACCAGCTCAGGTGTATTCAGCAGAATTTAGGTGGCCACCTTTCCTTCAGAAAACCTAGATTATATACCATCAGTGTATGCCAATGACTTTCACCTTCATTCTCCCTATTGCATCTAACAGAGTCAGATAAGAAGAGAATTCATGCTCAAGCTAGTTTGGCTCAGTAGATAGAGCATTGGCCTGTAAAATGAAAGGTCTGGAGTTTGATTTGGGTCAAGGGCACATTCCTAGGTTGCAGGATCCATCCCTAGCCCCGGTCCGGGCGCATGCAGGAGGCAACCCATCGGTGTGTCTCTCTCACATAGATGTTTCTCTCTGTGTGTGTCTCTATTTTCCTATCACTCCCTAAAAAAATCAATGGAAAAATATCCTTGGGTAAGGAGTAACAAAAAACAAACAAACAAATATGAAGAGAATTATTTTTTTGTATTAATAGGTGATGTTTATTTCAGTCTTCTCTTTTATGGTGCTATTTCAGCAATTCAGTACATTTATGTAGGGTTTAGAGCCCGTGTTAAAAATAAAATAAGTACACCCCACATTAAGCATCCTCGAGGCCTAGAACATAAGAGCCAAGAAAAGTACCTCAACCCAGGCAGTATTTCTCTCTCTCTCCAAACATTTTTGCTGCTTCTGCTCTTTTTTAGAATGGAGCCTACAATTAGCTGAAGAAAAGTTATTTAAATTCACAATCCCACAATTGCTTCTCGGCCTTTTGGCTAAGATCAAGCGAACATTCACAATCTCGGTGAGCAGTATTGTTCTAAAATGGAAAGAAAATGGTCTCCGAGGAAGCAAACGAAACACTGTGTGAAGAATTTATCTCCAGGGCAAATATTTCCCATTTTCAGTTTCTTACAACTCAGCCCCAGCCGATGAAGTTTCCTAGTACTTCCATTTATAATCCAAGGGACATTTCTGACAGCATCTCTGCCTCCTCCCGCTCGCAGCTCCTTCCTGCCTCCCCATCCACGGGGTCACAGACACCACCATGAGCGGAGACACCACGTTCCTTGGGTGCTGAACAGATTGTTGACGTCACTGCAATGTATGCAGAGCAAGCAGGAGAAAATGATTTCCCCCTCAGAGACTCATTGTTCTCATGAACTTTTGAGCCTTCCTCTGGGTGTGCGAGATTGCTCATCCTGAGTGTTAATGCCACAGCTTTGGCAGGAAGTCATATTCCAGGGCAATGATATTTCAAGAAATGACCCCTCATCAGGACTTGCCTTTGTCTAGTTGCGTTAGGGGTTATCAGAGCATTGTCCATGTGTTTTTGACATGCATCTCAGCCCTGGGAAAGAGAGGAGAAAGCTGCCATTACCCCATTTTAGAGTAGATGGAAGGAAATAGGGAAGAAAGCTATTATTACCCCCTTTTAGAGTTGATGGAGGTGAGTAGAAGAGAAACCTCCATCCTAGGGGCGGAGTTGGAATTGAAAGCTCATCCTTTTCACGCCATACCTAGAATGCTTCCTGCTACTTAGTGCTCTCTGATCCGGTAACACCTGGCTGATTTGATACAAAGCCAAAAGCATAAATTATAAAATGCAAAGCAATTAATTTCATGCACAAAAGGTCTCATTTTGTAAGCTCACTTCTTGTTAAGGTTACTTTCTTAAAATTCTTATTCCGGGAAAAGCCATGAGTATGCCTAAGGCAATGTATAATTATTTCCAATGTCTTTTTAAAGATGTCTTACCCATCACTGTCTAATTACAGTCCCTGAAAACCAAAACTAACATGATTCACACCGGGCTAAATGATAGGAAATACCTTTATGCTTACATATTAAAAATATGTATTCTGATACCTATACATATTAAACCTGCGAATCAGAATACTGGTCCATGTATTAAATCTGTCATTAATGTTCTCAGTGAACCTTATTGGGTAGCCTCCATATTCCCATGTGAAAGTCTCTGGAATCACATGAAATATAAGTATATTTTCAGTTACCACAGGGAAAGACGCTTGCTGCATTCTGGTGTCACAGAGATATGGTGTTACCTTTGGTTGTACGTTACCAAGAACTCTTCCTTGGCCGAAATAGAAACAATAAATGTATAGTCAATGGCAATTCCTTTCAAAAGTTTTGCATAAACTTTCAAAAGGTACATATAGTTATATAAGTTTAAGTTTATTTAAAATTTCACCTGAGCTTTTGGAGCTCATTCTTTCTCTGCATTTAGGCAAGATCTTGGCCTTTTCTGAGAATTGAAGAAACCAAATGCAGTTAAACTTACTCCCAGGACTCCCAAAGACCCACCATTCTGTGCTGGCCCAGGGGCTGATTTCGTAGGTGAAAGAAGAAATATGCGAAAGTAGGTCTTCTAATTTAGGTTGCCCTACCTGGAGGGAAACATAGAATGTGTAGTAATATTGGTAGTACAGGCAAAAATAAATCAATCAACATTTTACCAGACCCTGCCTCAAAAACCCAGGAAAGCAACATTAATCTTTCAAGCCAGAAGGCGGATGTTGACTGAAAATTCTTGGGCAAGAAATAAGATGGGAGAAGAGGCCACTAGTCCATGCTGAAGGAAAAAAGATAATGAAAACGAGAAAGGAATTATGTCCTCCTAAATAATTATGAAACGCTGAGAGTTGTAAAAATACCTATATGGATTTATTCTGTTCCACCTTACAATATTAAAATATCAAGAAACAAGATAGAAACTATGAACATAAGTATCAATAAAAATAAACAACAGCAAATATACCAAAAAAAGTGTTAGGTTTTTTGAGTCTTTAGAAAATAGCAACAGAAGAACTTCTAAGCTTAAGAAATTTAACACTAAAGAACACTACTCTATGAAACAACAATGTCTATAAAAACATTGAACCTGAGCAGGATGGACACTAATAAAGAGATAAGGGTTTTAATATGCCCTGAAGATCCCAAATAGGAATCTTGACTAGAACATGTCAGACAGGATGTCACTTCCAAGGAAGAGTGAGTATTGGCTCAGGCACATGAATATGGCTGATAGACTCTGAAGGTGACCCCATGGGTCTACCTCTGGCTGTTCATATCTTTTCTAACCCCTGACTTTGAGTGTGGATGGAAACTGTGATTTGCCTCTAACCAATGGAAGATGGCAAGGTCATGTGATGTCACTCCGGGATTATGCTGCACCCTCTTGCCAGCAGGCTGTCCTAGTCTCTCTCTCTCTGCTCCTGCCTACTTTGAAACGACAAGCTGCATGAATCCTAGAGCTGCAAGGACCTGGATGCTACCGACAGCAGGGAAGCAGATGCCTCCCTGGATGAGCCTCTGATGACCTGGATGGGAACTTGGACTGGAATCTTATCAGATCCAAAGCAGAAGATATGACTAAGCTGTATGTGGAGTGCCGACCCACATAGACTGTGAGATAATTCATACGTGTTGTATTAAGCCACTCAATTTATAATTTGTTACACAGCAGTAGATAACTAATACAATGTTAGTGATAGGCATTAGGATATCTATGAGAAAGTACTTAAAATCTGATATTACAGCCGAAACCGGTTTGGCTCAGTGGATAGAGCATCGGCCTGCGGACTGAAGGGTCCCAGGTTTGATTCCAGTCAAGGGCATGTACATTGGTTGTGGGCACATCCCCAGTAGGGGGTGTGCCGGTGGCAGCAGCTGATCGATGTTTTTCTCTCATTGATTTTTCTAGCTCTCTATCCCTCTCTCTTACTCTCTGTAAAAAAAATCAATATATATATATATATATATATATATATATATATATATATATAATCTGATATTACAAATAATATCCAAATGTCTGCAGGTTCTACAGTCTGTGGAAGAGAAATGATATGAGTGTTAATCAAATAGGTTTTTGTGGTTTTGTTAGAAATATAGTGAGGTTTGGACTATAAGATATTGTAGGGCCTAGGGCCATGGCTGGCAAACTGCGGCTCACGAGCCACATGTAGCTCTTTGACCTCTTGAGTGTGGCTCTTCCACAAAATACCACAGCCTGGGCGAGTCTTTAGAATAAGTGGCATTAGAAGTTTAAGTTTAAAAAATTTGGCTCTCAAAAGAAATTTCAGTCATTGTACTGTTGATATTTGGCTCTGTTGACTAATGAGTTTGCAGACCACTGGCCTAGGGGCAGAAGATGCCATAGACTTGGTATGGGAAATAGACACGTCTTGTCCACCTTGTCTTCCCTCCCTCTCATCTCCATCTTGCTCAGTTTCCTCTGGGTGATGCGGCACAAGCAGAAATGTTCTTTCCCTCTGGCCACCTGGGCAGGTTAGCTCATGTCAGGCTCAGCTCCCTCAAACTTTGTTGCTCAACAACAGATTTTGGACAGAAACATGTAAGTGGGGGGATGGGGGGGTAAGTGTTCCAGAAGAGCAACCAAAACATCCCAACCATCTTGCTAACTTGCTGACTTCCAGGGCTCTTACTATTTTTTTCCATCTAATAACCTCCCTGTCCTGAATGACATTACACAAAGATAGCCATAGCTGGCATAGATATAGGATTGAGTGAAGGATGCAGGAAAGATTGATGGTAACGTCTTTTCCCTTTTATTGCTTCATTGATTTTAAATCAAACTGAGCACACACCTAGACTGTGATGGGTTTATCTGAGTTTTGAGGAAGCAGAGGGAGTGGTCCAAGAACACAATGCTAGGGAGAATGAGAAGGATGAGGCAACCTGGTGAAATGATGGACATGTAAAGTTGATCAAAGCTGTACTTTCCTTGGCTATTCTGTTTCCCTCAAATTTCCTAAGACTATTAGGTTTATAACTGTCTTTCGTCATAAGCCTTGAGAGTATTTCTACCAGTGAAATTATTTCATGAATTTTTTTGCACTAAAAACAATATATATCCCCACCTGCTTTCATTATCATACGTAGGTTAGGATAAACTAAATGGAGGCATCTTTATGCTAAAATGAAACCACAGAAAAATAACACAACTACCGTTGTTTTCATTTAACTTTCAAGAAGCAAACATTCTCATTCTTAATGGCATGGTTCTGGGAATTGGCATAAAATTTAAAGGAGACTGAAGGCACATATGACCTGTAAATAGATAGAACTGCAGGTATGATGCCTTTTATTCACAGCATCATTTTTAAACCAAAGATTCTGTGACCGAGTAAAGTATGGTGAATGCTATTGACATGCTTTGCTCACTAACACATGAAACTCTCTACTAATGCCGGCAGGAAGATTGGACTCACCCTGGAAAGAAAGGAGGTCGTTCAGATGGACAGGTAGAACCATTGGAGAAGATGGTTGAATGAGCGGGGTTTATTTTTAGCAGCTTCTACCTCTAAAACTCTCACTTCTCTCATTACTTCTGGACACAGATTTGCAAAATAAACACAACTGGAATTGGTCAAAATAATGAGTTTGGTGAACTCCATTTGGATTGAAGTGGAAAAGTGGTCTCAGAGATATAAATCTGGGAAAGCATTCCTGACTTTGAGATATAGCTAAGCTGTACCATGGATTCAATTCAGACAAAACTTCTCACCCCAAATTATCTGACTAAAGATACAATCAGATACATTATCTGACTGACTCAGTTGTCCCAAAGTCTGATATTGTAAGGCAGTGGTCGGCAAACTCATTAGTCAACAGAGCCAAATATCAACAGTACAACAATTGAAATCTCTTTTGCGAGCCAAAAACCGACTTCTGTGCATGGGCCATGAAGTTTCAATTGCACTGTACTTGTGTGCCTGCATGTGGTATTTTGTGGAAGAGCCACACTCAAGGGGCCAAAGAGTCACATGTGATTTATGAGCCACAGTTTGCCAACCACTGTTGTAAGGCATTTCTTCAGTGGTGTTTCTTCCCATTACTAGAGGCCTGGTGCACAAAATTCGTGCATTGGAGGGGGGTCCCCTCAGCCCAGCCTTCACTATCTTCAATCTGGGACATCTTAGGGGATGTCTGGTCTGCAGTCAGACATCCCTCATACAATCTGGGACTGCTGGCTCCTAACCGCTCACCTGCCTGCCTGCCTGATCGCCCCTAATGGCCTCTGCCTGCTGGCCTGATAGCCTGTAACTGCCCCCCTCTGCCAGCCTTGTCATCCCTAACTGCCACCCCTGCTGGCCTGCCCCCCCGCAACTATCCCCCACTGCTGGCCTGGTTGCCCCTAACTGGCCTCCCCCTCCCCCATAGCTTGATCACCCCTAACCTCCTCTGCCTACCAGTCTGATTGCCCATAACTTCTCCCCTGCCATCCTGGTCACTTCTCACTGCCCCCCTTCCCCTGCTGGCCTGGTCGCCCCACACAGCCTGCTATTCGGTTGTTTGGTCACCCCTCCCTGCCCCCTCTGCTGGCCTGGTTGCCCCACGCAGCTTGCTGTTTGATTGTTGTGTGAGGACATCCTGACCAATTTGCATATTCCTCTCTTATTAGTACAGATTACCAGTTTATCGTTGACAAACTTCTGTTAAACTCCCAGTATTTTAAAATATGCATATACCATCACAATATCAAGTATTTCCAATTATAGGGCTGTGTAATGTGTCTCTATATATTCTGACCAAAGTTGAACTATAACTATGAAAAGTAATATTTAATGCTGAGCAATTATAATAAAATTAGAGAGCTATTTAAATTTTGTAAGTCTTCTTTTAAATTTAATTTGCATTGCTACTATAAAATTAAAATTATAGCATGTATTTTTCTTAGTTTATGCCATAAAGCATGGTGCACATTTCTCTGTGAAAATCTATATTCTATTTTCCTCATTTCAAGGATAAGTATATTTTAATACAAAACTAGACTTTAAATAATAATAGTTTTATGCTAGAGTGCTATCGTATAAATATACTAGAAAAATATTGATAAAAAACTAATGAATAAAATGTCAAGAAACTAGTACTGTTGATAAATGCTTATGAAAGGGGAGTACTCATTTTTTTTCTGAAGCCAATAAAAAGATTTTGTTGGCAGTTTTTTCAAAGAGGAAAATAGTTTTCACCAAGTACTTAAAGATTGTATTATCTATTTCTTATTTGTCAAGCAAAAATCAAAGACTTCAGGCTAAGCACCGAGGAAGAGTATTTAAAACTGAGTTTCAAAATGGGGGCGATGGTCTGTATGTATGAATGCATTACAACAAATGTTTATGAAATTTAATTCTCTTACAATAGAGTAAAAGAAATCTGCTGTTTAAATGTTCAATAGGAATACTAAACAAAATATTATTAGCATTTTAAACTGGCCATTGCAAAGCTTATATTTATATCAGTAGTTTCACAGAATCACACCTTTAAAGAAAGAATAAAACTATGAACTAAAAGTTTAGTGGAGGAGACGTGGTAAGCTTACTTTAAGATATGATAGTTGTTTGAAATATTTAAAAACACATTATAATATACACTAGAGGCCTGGTGCATGAAAATCCGTGCACCCATGGGGGTGGGGGGGAGCCTCTCAGCCCGGCCTGCGCCCTCTCACAACCCGGGACCCTTGAGTAGGGTCCCTAGGCCTGGCCTGAGGTCAGGGCCTATCGGGACTTCCTTTTTTCGGGCTGCACCCCACCCCCACTGCTGCCACTGCTTGCCATCTGTATAGCACTGCCCGCTCTCCCCTGCCACCTGTGGCCTCCCTCTGTAGGCGACAGGCTGGGGTGCAATGGCCTGGCTGGCCTGGAACTCCCTCTTTCTTTGCTGGGGAACGGGGCCAGCCCTGCAAGGGCCTGGCTGCCTACCTGGTCGCCCCTAACCACTTATCTGTCTACCTGATCACCCCTAACCACTTACCTGTCTACCTAATCACCCCTAACCACTCTGCATGCCTGCCTGATTGCCATTAACCGCTTGCTTGGGAGCAGGGCCAGTATTGACTTTCAGTTGGTCGGCCTCTCGTCATTACTGATTGTTAAGACCCAGGGTTTTTATATATTAGGATTCAGTTTTCTTTAAAAACGTTTTGTTTTACTATGGTAATAGAGGCTTTGAACATTTTATTTCAGTCTCTATAGTTTTTAAAAAATAGCATCATTGCCAAAGCTCATATGCATACTTACCGGTGCATGTGCAGAACTCCAAAGTGGTTATGGGGCTTGCCTTTCAATTTGGATCCCAACAGGCAAGACAAATCGATCAAGACGTGGACCCCTGCACAGGAGGGAATTGTAAACATTTTTAAGAACAATTCCGGTAAATAAAGAAAAATTTCAAGACACCAGTAGCAGAAAAGCATGTTTTCAGCCATGCAGCACTGAGGACTAAAGAACAGCACACTGTGGTTTTCTGAGGGCAAAGGCACTTCCGATTCTCTGTCAAAGCAGTAATCAGGTGTCCCTTTATGAAGATTCAATGCACTTAGGATGTACCGAAGGCGAAAATCAGGATTTCAGGATCATAGCATAGCCAAAGATGTGAACTCCAAGTTTTTACTGTTTTGTGTCTGAGCCCCGTAGTTATGTCACGGTGAACACTTTCATGGCAGGATGGCCATATCATTGATAGTTAAAGAAAGGAGAGGAGAAAGAAGCTGGTGATATTTGTTAAGTACCTGCTGTATGGTAGGAACTTTATAAGTGATCACCTTTAATATTCACAACAATTCTCTAATAGGAAATGTTGTCCTCATGGTAAAAATGGGGAAACGGAGGCCACATTGGACTCAGGGACTGAGTTTTCACTTAAATCGTTATGTATGAGATTCCAATTCATTGCATTTTATCCATCACCATGGGATTCCAAACAGCTGGTGGCATGGTCTAGCCACTTTAGATACCTGATTAACTCAAATCGTATATAATTCTGTGTGATTTTTTTTTTACTAGATAAACTGTGGACTTGGACAGCTATTAAATTCTTGTGTGTGAGTTTTCTTATCCTAAAATAGGAATCATGATATGCCCCTTTATATCAACTTCATTGGTTTTTGCAACCTCATGAAGTGTGTACAAGTATTATCACTTTTTTAGGAGTAGAATAACGTACACAGAAGAGTTAGTAGCTGCCCGAGTCAGTTAGCATCGCTGATGTGGTGGGGCCAGGCTTGCGTTTTGAAAATTTGACCTGAGAGCCACTTGGACTGGTTTGCTGCCTTCCTGACCCTGAAGGGTTGCACAGAGAGAGAAGCAAAACAAGCTGCTCAGAAAACTAGGCAGTTTGTAGGAAGTGCTTCTGAAGAGATGATTATGCCGAAACCTGTTTGGCTCAGTGGTAGAGCGTCAGCCTGCGGACTGAAAGGTCCCGGGTTCGATTCTGGTCAAGGACATGTACCTTGGTTGCGGGCACATCCCCAGTGGGGAGGTGCAGGAGGCAGCTGGTCAATATTTCTCTCTCATGGACATTTCTAGCTTTCTATCCCTCTCCCTTCCTCTCTGTAAAAAATATCAATAAAATATATTTTTTTTATAAAAGAGATGATTGCATTGTATTCATCTTATTATGTCACCTACGAGTATATTGCATACCTAGAGGCACATAATAGGGCTTTTAGTGTTAAATTGATAATACATTTGTAATAATAATAATAAAAGCAAATTTCTTATCCTGGCCCGGTGGCTCAGTTGGTTGGGGCGTCATCCCATACACCAAAAGGTTGTAGGTTCAATTCCTGGACTGGGAACATACCCAGATTGCAGATTCACACCCTGTCAAGGGAGTGTATGGAGGCAACCAATCAATGTTCCCCTCTCTCTCTCTATCTCCCTCCCTCCCTCCTTTCCTCCCTTCCTTCCTTCTTTCCTCCCTTTCTCTCTCTAAAATCAATAAAGCCATATCCTCAGGAGAAGATTATTTTTAAAAAGCACCTTTTTAAATGTTTCTGCTACTTCATTCTCCCCAGTAGCCCTCCTTGTGGGCACCTTTTCATTCTCATTCTCCAGCTCTGTCATGTTTATCCCAAGTAAGGAGGAGTCACCGCCGGAAGCTGGGATGGAGCTGAGGCTCCGGAAGCCACTGTGAAAGGTCACGGCCCACAGGACGGAGGCCGTGCACCTCAGCCATTCCCCTGCGGGTGCCCTCCAGGCTGAAGCCCAGATGATCAGTAAGTCTGGATTTATTCAAGAGTTAATATCACTGGCTCAAATAAATTATTCCGAGGCCTTATCAACCACAGCGATCACTGTGTGTAGGGAGCTGTTTTCTCTCCCTCCCTTCTCCTCTGCTAATCTTACAGGACTAGCCTTTTGTGCTCTCCTCTAAATGCCAGTCTGCCAGGGAGGGTTGCCCTCTATGCCTGCAGGATGCATAGTTGGTGGTGTTCCGATGCACAGAAGGATGAAACAGAGCATCTTTATTTGCCCAAATTTAGAAGCACGGATTACGTGAAGCATGTGTCTCTCTGCTGAATGCAGCGGGGATACTGATGGACAAATCAAAATGTTTACAGCCGAAATCTTCTCCCGACTCTTTCCTCTGAGACTGAAGAGGAGGAATGTATTTTACTGGAGCCACTGCCAGTGAGGGCTCCGAGGCAGGGGGCAGGCCTGCCCCGGTTCTGGTGAGGCCTGGCCCCGGCACTGGCAGTGGGTCACTGGCAGCACAGGTGGAGGTGGCACCGAAGGTGGCAGGTCCGAAGCGCTCGCCACTGAGTCATCGGGTGTCTTTTTAGCACAGACTCCGTGAGCCCCAGGGGACCGTGCGCTCAGCAGGAGGGTGGCCTGTGAGGGTGACAGCATTTCTCTGTAGAAATGCAACGGGAAATGTACAAGGGAGCAGAGCCAAAGAAAAAGCCACACGTGTATTTATTCCAATCAGCCAAACTTACGAAGCCACTGAAAATAATATTTGTGAAAAGTCCAAAAATCATGTGGCATAATTTTTTTTAAAAAAAGTTAAATGCCCACAAACTGAAATGGACTTGAATAAGTAACTTTTACATATGCAACCAAGGTACATGCCCTTGACCATCATCAAACCTGGGACCTTTCAGTCCGCAGACCGACACTCTATCCATTGAGCCAAACCGGTTTCGGCTGAATAGGTAACTTTTAAAATTAGTTTTGCTAAGGACATATAAATGTGAGTTCATAACAAAGAAACACAAAGCACTCTCCCAGAAAGTGAATGAAAAGGATCACAGTGGAAATACACAGCACTGCCTATAACGTCTTATCTTCAAAAGATGGAAATTGATTAAGCACCTCAGTCTAACTGCCAGTTCACAGGAGCTGCACGGGACAGAGGAACGTGTACATGTTAAATGATAACGTAGAGATGAATTAGCAAAACCCAGCTTGTTTTTAAATCTCAGACTTTGCAAAGAGAAACTCTTAAAGATCCTTAAAAGCCAAACCAAACAATGTCAGTGTATAAAGCTTAATTTGAACGACCTATAAAATAATCTGATAGCACACTGGGGCTGTGTGATTGTTGACTGGATAAGTGATGCTACTAAGGGGCTATGAATGTTTTAGCACGATAACGGTTTTCTTGCTTATATTTTACTCTTTCTCTCTGATATGCCTTGTTCCTTTGGAGCACTGCCATTTGGCTTCTAAAACTTGCATGGTTTTGATCTTTGCTGAAACTGACCATCTGTTCACACATTGTCCTCTCTCTCTCCCCTTTCACCATATTTATCACTTTTTAAAACTGTGTTTTTATTGAGTTCAGAGAGGAAGGGAGATGGAGAGAAAGATGTTAACATCAGTGAGATTGAGGCATCCATCTGCTGTCTCCTGCCCACCCCCTACCGGGGATGGAGCCCCCAACCTGGGCATATGCTCTGACCAGGAATTGAACCTGTGACCACTTTCTTTAAAAAATATATATTTTATTGATTTTGTTTTTACAGAGAGGAAGAGAGAGGGATAGAGAGTTAGAAACATCGAGTTAGAAACATGAGAGAGACCCATCGATCAGCCGCCTCCTGCACACTCCCTACTGGGGATGTGCTCGCAACCAAGGTACATGCCCTTGACCAGAATCGAACCTGGGACCTTTCAGACCGCAGGTAGACGCTCTATCCACTGAGCTAAACTAGCTTTGACGAACCTGTGACCTCTTGGTACATGGAATGATGCTCAACCACTGAGCCACATCAACCGTATTTATTATTTTTAAAGACACTGATAGTTCCAACATCTGGGCCATTTTAGATCTGCTCTGTACCTTCTCTTGGTGATGGTCTCTTTTTATTGCTTCTTCATGGCGCCTCATAATGTTTTATTGTGTGCCGGGCATTGTGTATAAAGTATCAGTAAAACCTGAAGTCAGCCTCCTGTTCAGCCCCAGGGCTAGTGAGGAGGGTGTAGTGGGAGCTGCGTGGATCTTGTCTGGGTCTGGGGTTTGTTGTTACTCTGCTAAGAGTTCGGGTCCTGGTGGGCAGGATCAGAACCTTCCTCTTAGCAGGATTTGAAATCTAATTGTCTAGGGAGTTTTTCTCAGTTCTTTGGTCTTGCTCTCAGCCTTCAGCCGAGCCAGGGTGGTTCAGAGGGAACCCTCTCAGCACTCACGCTCACCCCCCTGCGGTGACCTGTCACTCATGCCTCAGAGGCTTTCTCAGAGCTCTTGCCACCTCACTCCTCCACATGAGCACCTGATGAAGAACCATGGGCAGAGTTGACAGGTGAGCCTAACTCTTGTGGGCTAGGGCTTTTAGGGATTCTAAACCATCACGCCAGATCATATTCAGCCTTAAACAATTTAGTAAGTCATACACTGATTTATCTTCACCAGGTATATAGTGTGCTTTCTCCTCTTCCTCCTCCTCCTCCTTCTCCTCCACTTCCTCCTCTTCCACTTCCTCCTCCTCCTCCTCCTCTTCCTCTTCTTTATCATCATTATCATCATCCTCTTCTTCTTCTTTTTCCCACTGCTCTGCCAAAAATGAATGCAAACTTGGATGTCTATGTCTCTAAAAGGGACCCTTTTAGATTTTAATATCATTTATCATTCTCTGGATTTCATTTTATGTAGGCTACTTAGCATGCTGAGATATAATTTTTAAGTTATTGTTTAAATTATTATTTTTATGGTTGAAAGTATGAAAGATGTCCCAGTCCCCCTCTGACCCCCTCCTATCCACTCCTATTCACTCCTTATGCCTTCACAGCACTATTGTCTGTGCTTTTACAGAGAATGTGGTTTGTTCTTCCTGTTAGAATGAGAGCCACGTTGCATTACAACTTACTACATCGCCAGTACAAGTGGAAGTTCCCTCGTTGAATTCTTTAGAGAGGGATTCTGAAATAAACGTAGATAAAGTGACATGATGTCTGAGAATTACTTCCAAATGGTCCATTGGCCTGAGAGGTGAGTGGAATGTAGATGGCATGGGTGTGGCTGTCACTGGTGTCCCTGCTGACTTGACTGTTAGATAAATGGAGGTTCAAAACACCATCCTCTCTCCTTTTTACATGTTTGAAAATAGTTTTCATAACAAATAGCTTTTTAAAAGGGATATTGTAAAATGTTAATACCTTACTACTGGTGGGTCACAAAATTATCTCTAAGTTTTTTTTCCAGTGGCAAATACACACACACAAAAAAAATAGTGAATTATAAATTCAAAATGTCAATATAGAAATGGAGGGGGGGCATTTTTCAGAAGTTATTCTTTGCTGTAAGTCCAGACAGGAATCCATCCTGGGTGTGCTCAGAAAGGGAACGGTGGGTAATTTAATAAAAGACGTGTCCATAACAACCCTCTCTCAACCACAACAGTGATGAATCTCTCAGAAACAATGATGAATTTCTCAGAACTTTTATTATAGCATTTTTCAATAAAGATAGATGACATCCCACAGAAGTATAAGTCAGCAAAGAGAATTTTAACAGATGCCTTGCAAATTGGTTCCACTCATCCAAATTATCCGGAAGACACACGCAATGCCTCTCCTTCAAAGTATCCTCCCTGAATGATGCTCTCCTCTAGCCAGTGTCTCCCAAACGTTTGACATACGTGCACCCCTTCTATAATTTTCGTAACGCTGAGTACCCCTCGTCAAAAAAAAATGGATGTGCTGAAACTGGTTTGGCTCAGTGGTAGAGCGTCGCACTGTGGACTGAAAGGTCCTGGGTTTGATTCTGGTCAAGGGCATGTACATTGGTTGCGGGCACATCCCCAGTGGGGGGTGTGCAAGAGGCAGCTGGTCGATGTTTCTCTCTTATCAATGTTTCTAGCTCTCTATCTCTCTTCCTTCCTCTCTGTAAAATATTAATAAAATATATAAACACCACCCTATTAAAAAAATTGATGTATTTTAATAACAATCAAAATATATTTATTTTTTATTTTTTTTGGTACATACACAAAGTAATAATAAACAAAAAATAAAATTATTCATAATAAAATATAAATAAAAGTTATATTATAAATAACATTTATTTGCACACTGCCTTACAAGACTGTCTTGACTTGACTCATGAGAACGTAGAATTAGAATTATGCGCAGCTAAGCACGGTGCAGTGCATATCCCCACCAAACTCCAGTGTAATCCGTACCCCCACCAAACTCTTCCCGTACCCCGGGGGGGGGACGCAGACCACACTTTGGGAAACACTGTCGGGGAGCTCCTAGCTGAGGGCTTCAGCATTCCTCCAGTCCTCTGCTCCACCTCTCTGGGGACAGCGCCTGGGCTCAAAGCAGAAATCTATGTAAGATCATGAGGAGAGAAACAGGACGGCTCGGCCTCCTGCATTCCTGGGGCTGCCATGGGGATGTCGTGTTTCTTCTTGTCTCCCCCTCCTAATGTGATTCATCAGCTTCTCTCAGGCAGCCGTGATGACCACTTTCGAGTGGCTCAGCCACTTTATCTCTTGCTGGTCCTTTAACCCCAAGCCTAGCGCTGTCATAGGACACTGTGTCTGGCTCCGGCACTTAGTGGTCTGAGCCTTGGGCTGTCTTAGATCTCTGGTTCCACGCTGCTGCCATCCTCTGGGAGAAGCACTGACTCGTGTCTCAGCCACCACATCCACCCCTTTCAAAGAACCAGCAGCTTTAACACATCTTTTCACTCTCTAAACCTAGGAACCCCAGCTGCAAAGAGATCTGCCCCTTGGCCTCCCTCTGTGGGAACTCTCCGGACACCCTCCCTGCTCCCAGATGGCATAGATTTGGGGGAGCATGGACATTCCCAGAGAAGCCAGGCAGAATTCTTCCTATCCTCTGCTTCTTTCCTTCTCCTCCTCCTCCTCCTCTTCCTTCTCCTCCTCCTCATCATCATCTTGGGCATCTCCACCCTGTAATCCCACTCTGGCAGAAGGCAGCAATAAGAACCTTCTAGTCATTCTCTGACATTTCTCTCTCTCTTTTTTAAAAATATTTTTTATTGATTTCAGAGAGCAAGAGGAAGAAACATCAAAGATGAGAAAGAATCATTGATTAGCTGCCTCCTGTATGCCCCCCACTGGGGATGGAGCCCACAACATTGGGCTCCATTTCTCTCTCTCTCTCTCTTTTATTTTATTTTTAATTTCATTTTATTGTTTAAAGTATTACATATAGTAGTACATATAGCTCCTTTATTTTCCCTATAGACCTTCCCCTAGCCACCCCTACCCCCTGTCACATGCCCTCATCCCTACCCCCTCCACACCCCGCCCCAGTGTCTGTGTCCATTGGTTGTGCTTATATGCATGCATACAAGTCCTTTGGTTGATCTGTTTCTCCCGCTCCCCAACTCGATTTCTCTCTTAAAGCCTCTCCCCTCCCCAGGCAGTGTTTTCATTGCATTTATGCCCTTAATTTCTATTCTGAATCCATTCTAGTTCTCCAGGCCACAGCCCAGTCATTCAGCACTGAGTTTAAATTTCCTTAATCTTACAAAGTTGACAAAAATATGTAGATTTAATGGTGAAATTCTAAAACATTGCCTTTGGGATTGGGAGTGAAACGCCAGGTGGTCAGTTTGCCTGGCATCTATACTGGTGGTCTGGCTTAGTGAGGCAAAGGAAGAGAATGTAATGAAAGCATAAAGATTACAGAGGAAGGAATGAAAACTGTATTGCAGATGATATTACTGGGTAGGGAATCTATTTTGTAAAATAACTATTATAAGAGTTTAATAGGTTGTGGATATGAAGTTGATATACAAAAATTAATTGTGTTTTTAAGTACTAGAAATTAATAGAAAATAAATTTGGGAAAAAGTAAGCACTTGAAATACTATCAAGTATATCAAATAACTATCCTTAAATTAAAAAAAATGTATCAAACCTCTTTACAAAAATACACAGCCTATAAGACTTTGAGAGAAATTGAAGCCTCAAATAAATTGAGGAATAGTCCATATTTAAGCCATTACAAGTCATAATATTTAAAGATACCACTACCCCTACAAATATATTTATTGTAATCCCAAATTTCCAACAATATATTTGTGAAAATTGACAAGCTAATTCTAAGAATTATATGAAAAAGCAGGTGGCAAGAGAAACTAACAGTGTCAAGTGAATAACAGAGTGTGAAGGTTTGTTCTACTGGATATCAAAATACAATAAAGTTACAGAAATTAATGTTGCATTGTATTGATGGAAGAATAGACAGGTAGACAGAAACAAAACCACACAGGTGTGGACAACTCATACACCATACACTAAAACCAGTTCCAGGTGGATTTTTTATCTAAATAAGAAACACAAACATAAAGAGAAGATCATGAAATCAGCATGTCCCTTCTGAAAAGAAACAAAGAAATCAATAAGAAGAAGATGTTAACTTTGACTCTAAAATTAAGAGCTTTTCTTCATCCAAAGAGAGGGTAAGATTTAAAAGGCAAGCTACATTTAACTGATAAGTGAGTTATATCCAGGGAAAGACAGAAAACCAAATCAAAGAGGCAAAAACATAGTCATTTAGCAGTGGACAGCCAAACAGTCAATAAATGCATAAAGAGATGCTTAATTAGTCACCAGGAAAATGCATAGGAAAAGTTCAACTAGATACCATCACACACCCACACACACCCCGTTATCCACAATTAGTAAAAATGAAAAGAATGGCAGCAACAAATGTTGACAAGGATCTGGAACAAGGGTTACCTTCCTGCCCTGTCGGTGGGACTACTTACATCGGTATGCACATCTTGTAAGATTGCTTGGCAGTGTCTACTGAAGCTGAACATAGGGAGAGTTTATAATCCAGCAATTCCATTCCCTAGGATATATGCAGCCAACTGCACGTCTGAAAGAGAATGATAAACATCGTCATGCTGGTATTATTTGTAAGCTAAAAAACAGAAAACATCCCAAATGTCCCAAGATGTTTAAGCTTTAGACTTGAATGAATATATTGTGTTCTGTTTATCAATAGAATATTATAGAATAAAATCGCATATGAATGAGCAACCATTATACTAAAAAAATAAAAATGACTGGCTACCACAGTTATAATATTGGGAGGGGGAAAAGCCTGCTACAAAAGTTCAGGATCTCATATTGCATAATTCCATTTAAACTATGGTATTTGGTGAACATGATTGAGAGCGAAAACTATCAAGAAAAACAAGAAAAGCAAATATTGTGATTACCTTTGTTGGAGAGCAATGCGTAGTGATTAGAAAGGGCATGAAGGGAGTTTCCGTGATGCTGAAATATTTTTCTTTTGGACCAGTTGTAACCTGTAGAGCTCTGCATTTTGTTGTGGGGACTTTTCTGTCTGTGAGCTATATTAAACACACACACACACACACACACACACACACACACACACACACACACACGATTAACAAAAATGCATAGTTGGAAGAGGCCCTTTATTTTGATGGAGAATACAGCAGTGGTAAATTGAGTGGAAATAATGAAGTGAAAATAACACCACCATTTGTAGAAAAGTGTATAATCAATTAGCTGAAAGTTCAATGAAAACAAGCAAGTCTTTGCCAGATAGACTGTAATTGAGACTTGTTCAAGTATGAGCAGAGCACACGTTCTAGTTTAAGCTGAGGCTACATGTATTGGTTTTGTGTGTGTACGGAATTAATGTTACTATGAAAACAGGCAGTAAGAGAAAGGAACAGTTAGCATGTTCACCCGGAAAACAGATTCCATGCAGGCTTCCTTCAATGAAGGCAAATCCAACTGAGTGCCAACTGAGTCAGAAAGGATGGCTCTTGAATGCAAATGAAAATGTGAAGCATAAGCCACTGACATGTAGGGGGAAAGAAAGGGAAGGGAATAAGTCATGGAAGACGTTCAAAGGAAATGGAAACTATGAAGGTGATGGAGTGTGCCTGAAGATGTAGGTCACATCGGGTTGAAATTATAACCTGTGGGCGACAGTGAAGGCAAGGAGGGAGAACACAGCGATAAGATACTATTTTTAAAAGAAGTTTTTAAGGCAAATCCAGGAAAACTGGTCAAGAAAACATGTCAGTCAAGAAATCAAATATTTATTAAGTACCTACTTTCTGCAAAGCACTTTGCTAAACATTGATGGATGGAGGTGTGTGTGTGTGTGTGTGTGTGTGTGTGTGTGTGTGAGAGAGAGAGAGAGAGAGAGAGAGAGAGAGAGAGAGAGAGATCCTGTAAATCATAGAAGCCAGGCTGTAATTATGCTATTGCACATGTAAAAGGAATTTGCTTTCTAAGGGCTTATCTGAGAATTAGTGAGGGAAGTGAGATTTTGTCAGGGTCTTTAAGGGAACTAGAAGAAGAGATACAAAATGTGAAGGCAGAAAAGCACAAAATGTACTTGGCAATCACTAAAGGCTTGGTTTTGCCAGAGCATATAGCTAATCTAGGAGATTGACTAGAGATAAGATTGGAATAGTAAACTAGGAAAATGCATGAGAGGAATGTGCTATCAGTTGAGCGGTTGTAACTTCTTTCCAGAGAAAGCTATTGAAGTTTTCGAATAGAACCAACATAATAAAACATTCTCTCTTTTTTTAGTACTATGATACACTTTTTTCTCTTTCCTTTATGATTCTTAAAAATCGTATCTGTAATTCTAGTTACATGGGTGTAGGTAGCTGTCTTCTTGATCTCAGTTGTAAACTCGGTGAAAAAAAAATCTTCCCATTAACCTTGCATCTTATAGAATTAGCACAAAGTCTGATTTATTGAAAAATAATAACACTGGTGGTTTCATAGTAATTAGCAAAGAATCTGAATATAAGGAAACTGGTGGAAGAAATTTATAATTTTTTCTGAACTTGAACTGGAGTTGTAGCCATGGGAATAAAAAATAAGTGATAGGGCCTGGCTGGTATTTCTCAGTGGTTAAGCATCAACCTATGAACCAGGAGGTCATGGTTTGATTCACAGCCAGGGCACATGCCCGGTTGCCAACACAATCCCCAGTGTGGGTCATGCAGGAGGCAACTGGTCAATGATTCTCTCTTATCATTCATGTTTCTATCTCCCTATCCCTCTCTCTTCTTCTCTGAAATAAAATGATATATATTTTTAAAAGTGATAGTGTTGTGAACACATAGTCAATCAGTCCTTGGACTTATGCAGCAAGAGAGAATTCCAAAATGGAGAGCATGGGGGAAATTGCAAAATTAATACACTGTGATGTGTTTTTTTTCTTCCATGGAAGGCCATTTGCATTAATAATGATATACCCCATGTATATAAATCATTGGGAAAATGTTGACATAGCCCCAGTGCCTAAAACAGTTCTTGGCACCAGATGGTATTCAGTAACTAGTCGTGTAATGAGTGAATGCAGGAGCGAATGCCAATTTCATTTTTAATATTTTCTTCCTCTTATAGCTGATAAAATTCACCAACTAGACATATGTCATGACTTGTTTACATTATTGTAAACCAATATTCATATAACTGATACCAACACTTCTTTCTTTTAACGTTAATAATGTGCACCTGTTTCTTTTTTCCTCCTGGAATTAAACTCCTGTGGAGGAGGATGGTAGTATTTTTATTTATTTTCTTACCTGAAAAAATAGGCCCACACTGGGCTGACCAGGATATAGTATTTATTGATATTTATTCATTCTGGCTTTAGGCAGTTTGTCTCAAACACACAAAAACTCACTTGTTTTGTAAGATACGTTTACTTTGCCAGTAAGCTAGTATGCCTGAGTTGCTACTCACACAAAAGAAACCTTGGGGACAAAGTCTACTTTTGTGGAATGGTCTGAGGCCTACCCACCGAAAGGGTATAGTTATTGACAAAGAGGCTGGAAGAAGATTTTGTTAATGGGCAAGTTTTCGTGTTGACTGAGGAAGGAGAGAGGGATGCAAGAGACATCAGAGAAGGGCCAGGTGATGGAGACGGTGACACTACTTGATCAGTTAGCATAGCCTACTGATTCAACAAGAAAGTGAGAGCCAGCAGTACCTGATGACCCACCCATACAGTCTGCTTTGGAAACTTTTCAGATACTAGCTCTTGGGAATTCAGAAGTAAATGAGATTCTGACATCAAGTGCCTGTCAGTCTACTGGCAGGCATATGGAAATAAAATCAGTGTAATGCACTATACTGGTAGCATAGACTGAACAGAACACTCTCTATATAAATACTAGTGGCCCGGTGCATGAAATTTGTGCACACTAACAGGGAATTAATTAGAGAAAATATTTTAATATTGTTATCTATCATTTATTTTAATAGACGTGTCAGAGAGGAAAAGAAAATTAGTAAAATGTATATGAAAATCTCCCTCCTGTCATTGTCTGGGGTACACTGCAGGACCCAGAGTCAAGTCCCCACCCACCCATGTGCGCCTCAAAATCACAGGAGACCCAGATCTAGCTGGCCCCACCCCCATTGAGCAAGATCCAGACCTGGCTGGTCCCACCCCCCTCAAGTCCCTCAAGGCAGGGATGCAGCCTCAGGTCCCCTGGTGCACACTGGGCAGAGGGCACAGACTCAGGTCCCCCAGCCTGGCACTGGTGACTTCAGGTGCCACTCTAAATTCCCCTCGGCCTGAGGTCTCCTGGCCTGGCACCAGGGCTGGAGCATGCCTTGAGGTCCCCTGTCAAGCCCTGCCAGACATGGGGCATGGGCTGAGGTCAAACATCTAGCCCCGCTGGGCAGGGGGAGTGGCCTGAGGTCCTCCAGGCCAGCACCAGAGTTGGGGGTGTGGCCTGGGGTGCCCTGTCAAGGCCCTCTGGATGTGGGGTGCAGCCTGAGGTCCTCAGTCAAACCCCGCTGGGCAGGAGGAGGAGAGGCGCAGATTCAGGTCCCTCACCCCTGCTGGGAGACAGGCAGCATCAGATCCCTGCTGGTCGCTCCTTATGGGACCCCCGCCTCCGCTGTGGGTGCAGCCATCTTGTGTTATGAGACCCCCGTCTCTGCTACGGGAGTAGCCACGTATGACTACTGAGGGTTAATTTGCATATCACCTCTTTGTTATATAGAATATGTGGGCTATGCATCCTAGATTAGGAGTGAGAGCATTGAGAACAGTTTACCTTCACAAAATGTCTTTTGTCTTTGGCATCTAACTCTAGTCTCCTCTCATCTGAGCTCTTTCTGAAAGCCAGACCACTAGAGAGATATTCTAAACATAATCAGTTATAAAATATCATTTTGTGGACAATGTTTAATGTCTCTGAGGGGTTTTTGAAATTGTTATAGTTTCCCCCCAAACAAGTACACTTAAACATGCTATAATTTCTCAAGCCCCGCGTATTTTATTAGCTGCCCTACTCCTAAGTAAGCAGTATTGCAGGAAGCCGCTCAGTTCCAAGGACTCAGAATGTCAGATAAGTGCACACCCAGGCTTGCAGGTGAGGCCAGAGGTGACTTTCACTGACTTTCACCCCAGATACAGCTTCCTCCTGGCCATCGTGAAACAGGAGCAGGGGGCGGGGGGAGGATGGGACAGTAGTAGGCACTGCATGTACACAGATTTGGTATTATTTTCACCATACTACAAGAGGAAGGCGTCACTTGAGCAATGAAGTAATTTGAAAGTGGCATGGATTGAGTCAGGAGCAGAGCAAACTGCAATTGCAGGCAGGGAGTTCTGAGGAACAGCTGCTTCCCGGGACTTGGCACCACGTTGCCTCTGAAGCAGCAGTAAATCCATGCGAAGAGACCACTTCTGCAGTGGATCTATGGAATCTGATGAACAACAGTGTTGAGTCATGTCATTGCCAGCCTTGGCATGTCAAAGCTGCTCAATGGACATTATGCCAACAACATACATTTTTCATAGTAAAGCCAACCACCTATTCTAAAAAGCAATGCCATTTTGAGTATTTAATGCCAACACACCTCTTAATCTAGAAAAGAGTAACGTGTTACTACCCTGGCTGGTGTGGCTCAGTTGGTTGAGTGTTGTCCCATGCACCAAGGGGGCGCTGGTTGGATTCTCAGTCAGGGCACATGCACAGGTTGAGGGCTTGATCCCCAGTAAGGGGTATGCAGGAGGCAGCAGAGTGATGTTTCTCTCTCACTCCTTCTCTCTCTCTCTCTCTCTCTCTCTCTCTCTCTCTCTCTCTCTCTCTCTTTCTCTCTCTCTCTGGAATCAATAAAAAAAATATATATTTTTTTAAAGTTTGGTTACACATTTAAAAAATATATTTTATTGATATTTTACAGAGAGGAAGGAAGGGAGAGAGATAGAGAGCTAGAAACGTCGATGAGAGAGAAACATCAACCAGCTGCCTCTTGCACACCCCCTACCAGGGATGTGCCTACAACCAAGGTACATGCCCTTGACCGGAATAGAACCCGGGACCTTTCAGTCTGCAGACCTATGCTCTACCACTGAGCCAAACCGGTTTCGGCTGGTTATACATTTTTTTTTTTTAAATTGTTACTAAACACTTTTTGGTGATTTAGGTAAAGATTGGGAAGATTAAACACCTTATTAAAGATTACATAGCCACTTAGTGACAGAACCCATGACATATTAGATTTCATAGTCTATATTGTCTCCACTATATTACACTCCCTCATTCACTACAGCAAAAACTCTGCAGTTTAATCTAGTTATCATAAACTAGTGGACCAGTACACAAAATTTGTACACATTAAAAGGAGATTAATTATGGGAAATATTTTAATATTGCTATTTGCCCTTTCTCTATAATGGAAGTGTCAGAGATGAAAGAAAATTAGTAAAATGTATATGAAAACATTTCTCTTGTCAGAGTCTGGGGTGCACCATGGGACCCAGAGTCAAGTCCCCACCCACCTGCAGGCACCTCAAAATCATGTGAGACCGAGACCCAGCCCCAGCCAGCCCCACCCCCACTGGGCAAGATCCAGACCCAGCCGGACCCACCCTTGTCCAGTCCCGCTGGACAGAGGGAGCAGTCTGAGGTACCCTGGCCTGGCACTGGGCAGGGGGTACAGCTTCAGGTACCCCATTAAGCCATGCCAGGTGGGGGGCACAGCCTCAGGATTCCCATCAATCCCTGCAGTTTGTGGGGCGCAGCCTCAGGTTGCCCAGCACACAACAGGCAGGAGGTGAAGTCTTAGGTCCCTCAGTGCATCCTCAGGTCCCTCGGCCCCAGCGACAGAGCAGGGGGCACGACCTGAGGTCCCTCAGCCTGATGCCAGGGCTGGTGGCATGGCCTGAGGTCCTCTGTCAAGCCCTGTGGAGTGGGGAGTGTGGCCTGAGGCTTCCTGGCCCAGTGCTGGGGTGGGGGCCATGCCTTGAGGTTCCCCTTCAAGTTCTTCCAGGCAGGGGGCATAGGCTCAGGTTCCCTGGAGCCAGGGGTGGGGGGGGAATGGCCTGAGGTCCCCCAGCCCAGCACTGGGGTAGGGGGTGTACCTTGAGGTGCCCAGTCAAGCCCTGCTGGGCAGGGTCAAGACCTGAGGTCCCCGACATGGTGCCAGGGCGGGGAGCATGAGCTGAGATCCCCTGTCAAGCCACACCAGGCAGGTACACAGTCTCAGGTCCCCTGTCCCAGCCCAGGACAAACCTAACCTCAGGTCCCTGCTGATTGGTCGTTAAGGCTCATTAGGGGAACTTGGCCTCCACTATGGGTGCTGCCATCTGTGTGATGGTGCAATGGTCAGTTTGCATATCCCCTCTTTATTAGATAGGATAACAGAATGGCTAGTGGGAAATAAATGTGTATATAGTTTTGAATAATCCTTGAATTTTCCTCCTTTAGTAATGATTGGTAGTTTATACATAAAGGAAAAGCTTATTATGTTCTGTACACTGATAACCAACGTGGGTAGGGACCACAGATTCAGAGCCTATAGAGCACCTGTAAAATATGGGGCCCAGAGAGGGAGGTGAGAGGAAAATGTTGATCCTCAGGGCAGGTCATCCACATTCAACAACACAGTAGAAAGGTGGTTTCTTATGTTTCCTGGTGATGTCGCCTGTGGAACTTATAAAGGATGTGATTTTCCCTAGCACCTGGCTGGTCTTCAGAGGTCAGCCTGCTTGGGAACCCTCTTCACATCAGCATAGGGCAGTACTTCTTGCACACAAATCCATCTGCAGATCATGTGAAACAGTTTTTGCTTTTGGGTTCTCATATAGCATTAGGGAAGCTAAAACATCAATAACTTGGTTTCTTCTAATTTTTTTTTCACGTTTCCAGCTGGTTCTGAGGATTTCCTTGAGCCAGTTCAATTGAGTGGGGTCTAAGAAGTGAAGATGTAAGTGCCAGGTACGTCTTTTCTCCTAGACAAAAGCAGGTGGCACATTAGGGACTTCTAGCTCACAAATTCGCCCTTTTAAGTCAGACTATGGAGAGAGGAATATAACATTGAGGTAAATCCCAGATCAGTTTTCCTCCTGATCTATCTAGAAGTGCCACATAAATTTGTATCAGAGTGTGTAACACAAACTAGGGGCATGCCCAACTGCTCACATAAGGAGGAAGAGTCCATCAGACTGGTAGTAAAGTGATGCTTTCAACAATCCTTTCGTTGCTATAGCCATGCGATTGCTTTAAATAAGATCATAGACAGCAACTAATGAAAAAATGATTGCATATGCTATTCTTTTGTTCTTTGTGTTCAGTGGGAAAGTTTGTCCTAAATTTGAGCATGTACATTTCTCTTTATAAAGGCAGCATTAATATGATCTACTAAGCTATTAAAGAGGCACATTTTATTCAGGAGTAGAACTATATTATATATCTTTTGTTTGCTTATGCATATTCTAACAAAAGTAATTTGGTGTTTTCTAATTATACTGTTATATTTATGAAAAAGTAATAATTTTATTCAGCTATAAATATGTATGAATAAAATTATTTATCCCTCTCTGAGAAATAGGAGTCTCTACACTATTTTTTATTTTAAGGTCCTTTGTCACATTTTTATTTTTACACTAAAACATCTGTTGTTTGATGACAAGTCAATTGCCTGTTAGCTACTTGAGAAAAAAAAAAACCATGAAAATATTTTAAATAAATTTATACTTTTATATCCTAAAACAAAGAAATAAACTATTATAATTGTGCTGAGAAGATGGTGTTTTACTTGTTTCTCTTTTTCTTCTCCTGCTAACTCGGGAAGGCTTGGACATGGTAGCACTAAAGGACAGTAGATGGGAATGCATTGACATGATTGAGCGGCAGCAATGAAGGGTGTTTTTTTGTTGTTGTTGTTGTTCTTTTTAATATATTTTATTGATTT
The DNA here is from genome assembly GCA_963924515.1 of Vespertilio murinus. NCBI lineage: Eukaryota > Metazoa > Chordata > Mammalia > Chiroptera > Vespertilionidae > Vespertilio > Vespertilio murinus. Next base: position 11,668,468 of record OZ004707.1, read on the forward strand.
TGTACAGAGAGGAAGAGAGAGGGATAGAGAGTTGGAACATCGATGAGAGAGAGTCATCGACCAGCTGCCCCTTGCACATCCCCTACTGGAGATATGCCCGCAACCAAGGTACATGCCCTTGACCGGAATCGAACCCTGGACCCTTCAGTGTGCAAGCTGACGCTCTATCCACTGAGCCAAACCGGTTTCGGCTAAAGGGTGTTTTCACCCTGCTGGTGAGCCTCAGTGGTTGAGCGTGGACCTATAAACCAGGAGGTCACAGCATGATTTCTGGTCAGGGCACATGCCTACGGTTGCGAGTTCAATCTGATCAATGATTCTCTCTCCTCATTGATGTTTCCATCTCTCTCTTCCTCTCCCTTCCTCTCTGAAATCAGTGAAAATATATTTTAAAAACAAAGGGTTATATTTTTAGATAATTGTGAGCTGTCATTAAAGTCTTAACCGTCCCCCAAGCATCAACCATTACTTCTCTGCTAACCAGAAACAGACAGTGGATGTAAAATCATCGCTCAAGTGAAGACCTAAAATGCAGGGAAGCACATGCTTACCGGCTCTCAGGACTCAGAAAGAAAAGGCTTCCTGTAGGTCTGGGAAGACTGTTTGGTAGAAATAGGAACACCGACAACAGGAACTCCTAGAGGGTTACAATTCACAGAAACTAGAAATGAAGTTGACCTGTTTGTGAAGATGACCTAGTCCTTTCTGATGTTCACACCACACGAAGAACTTTTTTTTTGTCTAAATATTTCCTCAAGACTTCTTTTTAAAATGCATAGTGTTGTTTTAAAATTAGTTGGTTATCATTTGCTCTCCCATTCTTCCTAAATTGTTTAATTTTATTTTTAATTAATACTGGTTGCCAATTTAGGACAAATAGAATTTTGACAGAGCCAATAGTATTTTATGGCTATTGGATTAAAATATTGGAAAAGACTTGATAAGCAAGAAATTTTTCATGCAGTAGGAAATAAGGCTGAAAATAATAAAGGAGAAATGAGCACATCAAAATAATATTAGTACAATGAGTGCTATTAGAAAATATCACTAGTGAGTTAAATAAGCAAGAAATAACAATATAAGTGTCAGCAAGTAAAATTTATTATATAACAAATAACTAAACTGGAATACCCATTTTGTACAAAGAACTATGGGAAAACAAACCCAAAATGGAATGATTTACTAAGGACAAATATCTCAACTTTGAGATGAAAAACAGTCTCAACATTTCTGAATGAAATAACTGGTTTTGTATGAATTCTACCATTGCATGATAATATCTCATTTAATATTTACTTTTAGAATTTCAGAGTATCACAAACCTTATTGAGAAACCAGGGTAGACTGGACATTTCAGAGATGTAAGCTTTGAAAAACAAGCTATAGCAACAAAAACAAAACACACACACAGACACACACACACAAAAAAAGTCTACCATCTTGATAAATCACTGTCAGGACTCCAATAGGACAAAGATCACAGATGTAGAAATAGAGGGCCCCAGGAGGCAGAGGAAGGTCAAGATGGATGGTATCAAAAGTCGCCTTTAATGAAGAACAACTTGGACGGAATGATTGGAGCATTCCGGTAACTTCAGGGCAGCTTTCCAGAAACCCTCCTTTCACTTTCCCTCCTAGCGTTGACACTGACGCCCTGGCCTGTCGCCTCTCAAGAGCTCAGCACTGGGGTGAGACACACCAAGTTTGTCTTCCAAGCTGTTGTCTATGCTTTTGTAGTCCTTCACCCAGGAGAAGGCCATGGAACCAGAACAGGAGATCCTGATGGAGCAGAAAGCAATCATCCAGCTGGCAGGCACCGCACTGGGCTCCATCACAGAGAGCTTGGTCCTCCGTGCCCTCCCCGGTGGGGTTGGCAAGGCTGAGGGAGGCTTAAAGATGGGGGGCTGTGGGCAGGCATGCCCGGCTGCAGTCAGTGCTGTAGAGGAGATTGTACTTCTTGGTGGATTTCTTTGATTTAGGTCTTATACATTTTTATTTATTGTGCTTGAGGTTATCTGCTATGGACTTAATGCAATACCTTTCCCAGCACCAAGTATGCTTAATTTTTAGACTCACCGTGTGGAAACGTTCTTGTTCAGAAATGGATGGGACTTTGTAGGAAAGGCAAGTGTCTTTTGTAAAATGAATTCCAGGATGGTAAGGCTGATGCTTAGGCAAGAATCCTCTGGGAAGTAAAGGTTATTCTTAATGTATGATTTTAAGTGTAAAAAGGATACAGTAAATATATTCACCCCCAGATATCCCCATAGATATGGAATAAGTTAACATTTTCAAAATGCCCCAAACTGAATGGACCTTGACCAAGTGGAATATCTTTGATGTGTAAGCCCAGAGGCTGCTATATAAATATAAACATTCTTTATTACTCTTGCTAATCAAAGAATAAAGAGCTGACCTCTTATGTCATTAAAGAGCATGCAACAGATAAAAAAATACCTGTCATAAAATTTTTAAATATATATATATATATATATATATATATATATATATATATATATATTATTGAATTTTTACAGAGAGGAAGGGAGAGGGATAGAGAGTTAGAAACTTCGATCACACACTTCTGCACACCTCTTATTGGAGATGTCCCCACAACCAAGGTACATGCCCCTGACCAGAATCGAACCTGGGACCTTTCAGTCCACAGGCCAACTCTCTCTCCACTGAGCCAAACTGGTTCTGGCATAAATTTTTTTTTCTATTGAGGCAAAGACACAACTTGGAAATAAAAGAAAATTTTATAAACTACTCTGCGAGGTTAAGTGTTAGTAAGTGCTAGATTTTAAAACAGGAAATACCTTTGAGATCAAGTAATTCAACCTTCTTGTTTACGGGCTATAATTTAGCCTGTAGAGTCATCTCCATATGAACATAAAGCCCTGCCCAAAACAATGCACTAGCCTACCTCCAAGTTGAAGGGTCTCCATGCTGCACTGCTGAGGCTAAAACAGGCCCTTGACCCAGCAGAGGTCAGATAAGCTGGGTCCCTGTGGTTGACCACAGACAGGGAACGTGGACTGGCTTTGCTTGTGGAGAAGCACAAGGCCAGGACGGGCACTGGGAAGGAGAGGAAGCTCGGAGCACTCGCCTACAGTGAGCCGTGGAAAGGGTAAGGAAGGGAGAAGCACATTAACACGTGTTGTCTGTCCACAGTGTCCCACCGAACTGACTGGTGATTTGTATGTATCAACGAATATTTACTGAATGAAACAAAAGCAATGCTCCCCTTTATTTTTATTTTTTGCAACAATCCTGCAAGGCAGTGTTATTCCCAGCTTCCAGAGCATTGAGGCTATTCAGTCAGTCAGCAAATGTTCATTGTGGAGGACCAGGTCTGTGATAGACACAGCAGGAACAGAGAGGCCTCCTCCTCCCCCCATTCCATACTTGATTAGAAAGTAGGCATGTTGGAGAATAAAGTATGTACATTCTGTCTCTGAGCTTTATTCCTATGAATTCAGAAGTGTCATGTGGCATTTTTAAGATCACAGGGCTTAAAATATAAAAGTTTTAAAAAAATAAAAAGAAAAAAATATAAAAGTTAGCTTCCAAATTCAGAACTCTTAACGAAAAATACTTTGAAGAGAAAAAACGTCTGCCATGTAGGAGGGCAGCAGAGAAGATGGTGTCATCGGAGCAAAATCAATCTTGGTTAGAAAATGCCACTGGGAAGAAGTCAATGGGGCTCGGAGCAGAGAGCACAGAGGAAGAGGGTACCCCAGCACCCCCGTGTTTAGGACAATGGCATGGATTCAGACACAAGAACCTTGGAGGAGGAATCTGCGGCCAGAGAGACAAGGCAGGGAAACTAGAAGCAGCTGAAGAGGAATGGGTAGTCTTTCTAGCATATCAAAAGGGAGTTAAAGAAAAATGAGCCAAGTATACTGAAAACATCTTTTCTTTTACTGCAGGATTCATACAAAAACATACCTTCTTCTCCCCTGTCTTACATATACTCCCACATGCAAGCCAGAACCCAGGGGCGCACAATTCTTCCTCTGCTGCCCCTTCTACCCCCAACCCCCAGAATTCCATGAAAACCTACCCAGAGATCTCTGTGAAACCCTTGGGACAGGATGGAGGTGTGAGGACACATCTAATTTCAAAAATCGTGGGCCTTATTCTGTGCTTGGTGTAGACTCAGGCTTAGACTGAGGTATCTCAGAGATTCCTCTTATGGGTCAGGACCTCCCCTTGGGAGTCTGAAAGTTGGGCATGCGTGTGTAGTCTGGCAAGCAAGACACACATATTATGGGATATTTTTTTCTCAGGTTTAACCGGGGGAGTGGGGTTTCAGCCGGTCTGCTGGAGTTTGCCATGGTTAAGTGAAGCATTCTTTAAAAACTGAGGCATGTGACTTTGTGTTGGGTATGTAAATGCAAGAGTCTCAATCTTTATGTCCAAAAGGCCTACCGTGATGCTCAGCCGGTGTGGCTCAGTGGTTGAGTGTCCATCCTTGGACCAGGAGGTCATTCTTTGATTCCTGGTAGGGTCACATACCTGGTTTGTGGGCTCAGTTATTGGTAGGGGGCATGAGAAGGCAGCCTATCAAAGATTCTCTTTCATCAGTGACATTTCTATCTCCCTCTCTCTGAAATCAATAAACACATATATTTTTTTAAAAAAGTATTAAGAGATCTGCTATGAAAAAGTAGAATTGTCGTGAAATCAGGCGCCTCTTACACAGGACTGCAAGACTGGCCCATAATGTTTGAATCTATATGTATTTGTAGAAAAATATGTGAAATGGGAAAAAAGTAAAGGGCTTCTGGCTATTGTGTTCACCCTTCTAGACCCCTAGCGCAGAAGAAAATAATGCTTGCCCTAAAAAATATGACAGCTCAGGACTCCATATGGATCAGTTGTTTCAAAAAATCCAATTTACTCCAAACACACGCTGTGACCTGAGAAAATGTGACGAAAATACAAATGGAAAAAAATCACAGAACCTTAAAATATTTTCAACTGAAAGGCAATGTTAGAGACCATCTGGTTCAGTGGTTATTAACCTTTTGGGAGGAGAAGAGAGTCTGATATAATTTGGGGACTTGTTCTCTGGGGGTGGTGGTGGTGGTAGGGAAGTACATGTGCATAACAATACAGTTCGCATAAGATTTTAGGGAGGTCAGGGATTCCTTTAGCCCTGGTTACCAGAGTGAGAACTCCTGAGCTAGTGGGACCTCCATTAAGTCAGAACTCTATTGTTCAGAATACAATGCCTTTCCTAGAATCACAAGGCTAACTGGTATGGGAGCAAGATAAAAACCAGATAGCCTAATAATCAGCTCACACTTGATCAGAGTTACCATCCAAATTACAGGCTACCATGATTGGAGGGACTTAAAATTACCTAACAAAGTTAAACATCAGGTTTGTTTCTTATTGTAATTCAAGATCATGCCCTACTGGCACCACTAATAACTTTCTAGGTAAGTTCAACTTAAAAATACATGTTTAATGAGGTTGTACTGTTTTCATGTTGTAAGTTGCATTCTCTGACCTGCTGTTTCCCTTGTATTTTCAATTTCTTTCTTGTTCCTTTGAAATGTCAAGATAATATATCTCTTTCAAGGGTGGTTGAAAAAAAAATGTTGAGACCAGTCATGATCATCATTCCAGAGACACTACTGAGTATCAGGTATTCATACTGCCTCCATGGTTGCCTTAAAGTAAAATCAGATTCTAGAATAAACAGGCTTTCAAAAGATCTGAGTTGGTATCATTTCTACTGAAATTCATACGATGATCATCAAAAGTAGGTGTCACTGACCACGTAGATATGCTTATCTTAACACACAGGTTTAAAGAATGACTTTCCTAGGAATAACAGACAAGTAGAAGGTATGAAGTTATATATCATTGCAATAATGGAGATGATAAACATAATACTATGAGACCATTACTCTTGATTTTGGCAACATTCATGGGCAGAGAAAAAAGGTACATAGTTCTTGAGTTCTGGGCATGTGGCCTTTGCCTGACTTTGACTTCTCTCTTCTCAGACAGCAGTTGGTTTCATGACAGCTTTCCCTGTGCTTGGTGTAGATTCAGGCTTAGACTGAGGTATCTCAGAGATTCCTCTTATGGGTCAGGACCTCCCCTGGTGAGTCTGAAAGCTGGTTGGGCATGCATGTGGAGTCTGGCAAGCAATACACACATATTATGGAATAGTCTTTCTCATGTTTAATTTGGGCTTGTCCCTGTCAGGATGGATTCTGCTACATTAGAAAAAATAAGAGAGGGGGATGTCATTGCTTTTTTAGTGATAGAATACATCAGGAAGGTGATAAACTTACAGATATGTTGAAGTTGATTAGGACATTTGAGAAAGTATGTCTAATGGCTTTGCCAGAAATTAGATGTCCCTTCTATCTTCCCAGTAAACCAAAGATATTGATTAACTAAAAATAAATGCTATAAGTGGGGCTTAAGATAGTTATCCTGAGACTTTATGCAGTATTGATAGGAGATCTGATAAACAGTCCAGAACAGATCTTATGGATACATCAGATATTCAAGGGCAAAGCCATGTAAAGACATTTTTGTATCCTCAATATTAGGTATAAAGTTTGACAAATAGTAGGTGATATGTTTATATACTATATAATATACACATTGTTACATATCTTTTGCTATATATCTTTATGTGTATAGATATAGACATAGAATTGTGTTGCACTGGTGTTTTCTGATGTCAGATGATTTTTGAAGGTTGCTAAGAAGGCATTGCCATCAAATTTATCTCTTCAATTTAGCTGCCTCAGAACCTGAGACTCCACTGCTATAGATTCACTCCTTTACGTTTTGCTTCTTATGCTTGGAGTTTTTAAAATGAATTAAACAACATTTCAGTAACACTGTACCTTGTGACTACTCAAGAGGGGAGATATAAGGCACAGCCTCTCCCAAATTTATTTACTCGTAATCTGTTTTCAAGGAGCTAATTTTTTCTTCCGTGTTTCACAGACTTTCCACTGGTAATAGACCCTGTGAACCACTTCCCACTCTTGTATTATGGTTTCATTGCCTTAGGTGACATCTGAGAGTGCCCTACTGTGTGTAGAAAACCCATGATGAGATACTTCACCCAATAAAAGGGACTTTCACCCATGTTCCAGCTGCTCCTAATATTATGAACAACCAGCCTCGTTAGTGGCTATGAACATTCTCAGAAAACAGTATGAACACTTTCCTGGTTCTGCATGGTCAGGGCTCTCCAACCAAAAACCACTGGAAGCCTGGCTGACAGAATAGGTTTATGGCAAGAGCCGTGGAAATTCGAGACCGGTCAGTGATCAGGGAGTTGTACAGGCTCATCTCTCTCGGAGCCACTCACTTACCTGCGGACAGGTTGTAAACACTGAAGGCCCTTTTCATTTCTTCCTAGAGAGGATTTGCTCACATTCTAAAGCAGTTGTTCTCCCTTGTTAGAGAGGCCACTGTCTAGCTCAGGGGTGGGCAAACTTTTTGACTCGAGGGCCAAAATGGGTTCTTAAACTGGACCGGAGGGCCAGAACAAAAGCATGGATGGAGTGTTTGTGTGAACTAATATAAATTCAGAGTAAACATCATTACATAAAAGGGTACGGTCTTTTCTTTATTCTTTTTTTTAAAATTTTTATTTCAATAGTTTAGAACAATGATCGGGCCCGCGGGCGGTAGTTTGCCCAAGCCTGGTAGCTCCTAGATAAACTTGGAAACTCATAATTTCAGGACTGCTCTCCCGTGTGCAAAGTCCCAGTTTGCACACTCAGAATCCTTGTGGGGGATATGGACATAGAAACCAAGGCTGAGATCACCATTAAGTACGTCCAGTAATTGGCCTGCCTCTGATCCAGAAAACCCATGGTGAGCATCAGGGTGAGATAAATAAATATAGATATTAACAGTTTATCAAGCTTTTACTATGTCCCAGCACAAAGTGAGCCTATATAATAAAAGGGCAATATGCAAATTGACCGGAAATGGGGGAATGACCAGTTGCTATGATGCACAATGACCACCTGGGGGCAGACATTCAACACAGGAGCTGCCCCCTGGTGGTCAGTGCCCTTCCACAGCGAAGCACCACTCAGCCAGAAACTGGCCCAGGACTGGCCAGAGCAGCAGCGCTAAGGATGTCTGGCTAATGTCTTAGACCCGCTCCTCAGAGGGAGCAGGCCCAAGTGGGCAGGTGGACATTCCCCAAGGGCTCTCAGGCTGCCAAAAGGATGTCTGACTGGCAGCTTAGGCCTGATTCCCCGGGGAGTGGGCCTGATACGTCAGTCAGACATCCCCCGAGGGGTCCCAGACTGCAAGAGGGCACAGGCCAGACTAAAGGACGGCCCGCTCCCCTTGCTGAGTGCACATATTTTTGTGCACCGGGCCTCTAGTATATGTGTAAATACATGAATTCCTCACAATCACTATATATAAAAATTGATATACAGATTAAAAGACTGCAGGTTATAACTATCAACCTAACATCACTCTGCCCATAACTGTTGGAAGGCACTTCTGACCTAAGTCAGACTCACTGGCAGTCCCTCTGTTGCGATGCAGTTTCCTGAGAGCAGGGATTGTATCTGTTTTGTAGATCAGCGAATCCTTAAAGCCTCGGAGAGTGTTGGGCACTCAGTAAACATTTGTGTAATCGCTCTAATTCCATCAGCAGTTAGGAATGTGGGTAACATTTTTGAAAGTGAAATCTTGGGTGGCATGTCACTAACAGAGCTGTCTATGGAATAATTATTTAATTTGGCTATGCAAATATTTTACAGTTTCAATGAGCAGATCAGGGAAATATTTAGGACCTTAAAATGAGCCACAGGCAGAAAACACTTAGATTTGGTGTATATATGACTTGAGGGTAAACTGAATCCATTCCAAATGGAATAAGTGAAAAGCATTTACCATTACACACTGAACAAGGAACAATGTTGTCTCATCACAGTATAGGTTAATTTCTTTGCATCATAATCAGTATAACAGTTTCCCAAGAAATTGATAAAAAATTTAGTTCAGTTTGGCTGATTTTATTAGAATGCAGTGTACATGCAAATAGGAAGAAGGGTTTGACCTTAAGTGGTAAGTTTTATTTACTGTATATTTTGATGTAATCCATTAATTACTACAATGAATTGTGCTAAATATGTAATCTGACCCCTACTGTAATCAAACTTTAGAATACTGAGTTTGGAACCATATGTCTGGACATACGGAAACTGAAGCAAACTGATTTAAATTTAAAAAAAAAATAAGCTCTAGCTCTCTGCAGTTTTAAGATTTATAGTAGCTGAAGAGCAGATAAACAATGAATTTGGATACTTGCTACATGGCCGCGATAATCCATGCCAAACGCAGGAACAACTGCAGCTAATGGAGAATCTAAACAGAGGTTTTAATTGGACCAAAGGGACTCCCAGGGCTGTTCATAGTGGATTTTGAAACACACAAAATACATATCCTCTAGCAACGACTCTTAATAAAACAGTGGGCCAAAAATAACTTTATTTTTTGCTGCAAGCTAATTCTTATATGCACACTGCATTTACCATTAAATTAACGACTTTTTACTTCATGTTCATTATTTCATTAAGCTCTGGGACCTACATATATTTTTAATGATCACTTTAGTATTGTAATTCAATTGGATGTATGATTCATTTTAAAAGGCAAAGCCATTATTTCTTTCAACTAGTGAAACCATGAGCATGATGGGGTTTTCTCTGGGTAAATATGCTAACATTATTATCACATTTATTCTGATTCTTTTTGAGCTAGGGCTGTATTTTATTTTATATTATAAAAAAAAAAAGCTATTGAAATTTATAACTCAACATTTACCTTAAGAGACTTTAAAATTAGAAAACACCCCCTCCTTTACTTTCTTCCAGGCCCTATTACCATCTCTTGCTTTCCCTGTATTTACATTTTTAAATAATTTCATCTAAGGAATTTCTAGGCTCTTCCTGACCTTAGCGTTTATCAGATCTCTAGGACTTTGCATCTTTTGCTTCTGCTCTACTGATTTTTTTTTTGAAGCAAAGGTTCCTATTGAATAACATTTCAACTTCCTGAAGCTGAAAATTGGTCAAAATTAGGGTCTGAATATGGAAGGAGATTTGATCACTCACCAACATGGAGAGAGGTGATGGGAAAGTTGTTTATACTCATGATACATAGCTGAGTCTGGAAACTGGTCTATTATGACATGATAATTGTGGATTTGATTAAGATTTAAATAATCTAAAACTTTGAACCACAAAATATCTGGAGTGGCTTCCAAACACTAATAATCTAACTGGGGTGCAAAATGAATCAGAGAGGACACAGTTCTGGGCCCCTACAATATATGAAAGTATAAGTGTCAAAGGTAAGTGATGGCGCCTCGCATTCTAACCCAAAATCCTGTTTACATTCAATAGAAAATGATTGCAATAGAAAACCATTCAATAGAAAATGATTGCAAAAGCTGGTAAGATGTTTTTAAAGCACAAACAATGGCTCTTGGGCAAATCACATTTGTAGGGGATGATCTTTAGATGAGGCAAGGGGCAGAGACAAGGATTTCAGTCCCATTATGGACAACTATAAAGTTGACTATCTCTTTCCACTGGGGAAGAAGTAACACATATATTCAACCAAAACAACACAATTAATAAATAGGATATATTGCATCCTTCCCACCAACACAAAGGATATAAATAATGTCTTCTCTAGTTCCATGGCACATATAAACTACTTTACCATATACTAGGTACAAAGAAAACCTCCATAAATCACAACTACTGAAAGAATGTTATCTGGTTACAGTAGGCTAAAACTTGAAATTAATGACAAAATATCAGGCTACAACTAAACAGTGCTCAGAGAAACATTTATAATCCTAAATGTTAATGAAGAAATAAAAATAAAATAACCCAAGAATTAGTATAAAAAGAGAACAAAAATAAATAAGTATAAAGGTAAGAATTCATGAAATAGGAAAGATAAATTATGACTTTAATTTTTAAAAATTAAGATAGTTGAACCATTATTGAAATCAATACAAGCAGGGAAAGAGAACATAAATTCTAAAATAACAAATGCTGCAGAAAAAAAAAGAATCTTAGAAAATGATTTTGTCTCCTCTGTATAGATAAGTTTAAAAACCTGAATAAAAAGAACAATTTTCTAGGGAAATATGATTTACAAAAGTGATTTCAAAAAGGACAAGTCTAAACAGATGAATTATCATAAAAGAAAAATTTAAAGTTACTAAAAAGCAGCATAGAAAAAGGAATAGTATTCAAAAATCTATAATAATGAATAGTATTCAAAAATCTATAATAATATCTATAATAATAAAAGGGCAATATGCTAATTAGACTGACGTCCTCCCAGACATCATTCTGGATGAAGCTGAAGCCAGAGGAAAACCTGGGTCCTGGGAACTGCCAGTGGCCAAAGGGGAGCCAGCCCTGGTCCCAGGTGCCTGCGGGCATCCCGAGGGAAGCCAGCATGCGTCCCAGGTGCCTGCCGGTGGTGGGATGGAAACCAGAGTCCCAGGTGCCAGAGGGAAGCCGGTGCTGGCAGCTGGGAGAAGGAAGGCCTACTCTTGCACGAATTTTGTGCTTCGGGCCTCTAGTTATTTATAAAAAGGGAAATCACAATGCCATAAGTAATACATAATGGGTTTACTATAAAATGATAGCATACACAAAACAAAAACTACTGTGAATCATTGTAGCAAGTTTTATAGATACATTTTTTAGAAAAAGAAGCCAGTAATGTGCTAAATGAATAATATGCCAGAAATGGAAAGTTAATTCAATGTTAGCAAATATAGGAATTCATAGAGACAAAGGGGAAATTTAAGTGGTAGTTTACTAGACACTAAAAGGTAATGAAATTTACTATTGCTTCTGATAAAAATTATTTAAGAGAATGAATAAGTATTTGCTTAGCATAATAATATATATATTATTTAAGGGTAATTTATAAAAATGCCATGCGTTAGAAAGACAGAAACATTTTCCCTGGAAGCAATAACTGGCAAAGGTGTGCATTGTTGCCATTGTTATGTTTGTTCTGTAGAAACTATGCAACAGAAGATAAGAAAAAGAAATTGAAGATATATGAACTCCAGGGAAAGAGTTAAACTTATCCTTATTTTTATGTACCTAATAAACCTAGGGATAAATTCAATGCAAAATGTACAAGGTCAATATGAAGAAACCAAAAATTCTATTATTAAAAAAGGAAGACTTTTTTTAGTTTTAATTATTTTTATTGTAATAAAAAATACCGCCAGAACCGGTTTGGCTCAGTGGTAGAGCGTCGGTCTGCGGACTGAAGGGTCCCAGGTTCGATTCCGGTCAAGGGCATGTATCTTGGCTGCGGGCACATCCCCAGTGGGGGGTGTGCAAGAGGCAGCTGGTCGATGTTTCTCTCTCATCGACGTTTCTAGCTCTCTGTCCCTCTCTCTTCCTCTCTGTAAAAATATCAATAAAATATATTTAAAAAAAAATACATACCATAAAATTTCACATTATAACCCTTTTTTAAGTATATATTTCAGTGGTATTAAGTACATTCACATTTGTGTGCAACCCTCACCAACATTCCTCTCCAGAATTCTTTTTTCTTACAAAACAGAAACTCTATATTTATTAATTAATAACATGCTATTAAACACTTCCCTGTGCTCCTACAACCATCATTTTATCTACTGGCATGTCTCTGAATGTAACTAAGTGCATCATATAAGTGGGATTATATTATTTGGATTATATTCCTCAGCATATGTCCTCAAGGGTCATCCATGTTGTAGCATGGGCTAGAATTTCTTGCCTTTTTAAAAAACTTATTTATTTATTTATTTTTGTCTAAAGTTTATATCCTGAGATATCATAGAAAAGTTAATAGTATTAGACAACCTAATAAAGCAAGTATCAAGAAGTTTGAGAAGAGTGCCATAAGAAAATAAATTATAAAATCATAAAAGTCAACTTAGTGTACTTCTGCCTTGTATATAGTATGATAGGAAAATTAAAATGAAAAGAAAAATGCAGAAATAATTCCAGTATTACTTGATAAATACGACTTTGACTAGAAGGTTAAAAATTTTCCAAAACAACAGATATTGTTAAGAGTTATGGTAGAAATCTAGAAATATATACTTGATTTATGCCGCATGGATAAAGTTGATTCCTTTTTGTTGGTTGATTTTAAAAAAAATAGTGTATTTATTTTTAGAGAGAGAGGAATAGAGAGGAAGAGGGAGCGAGAAACATCTATGTGAGAGCGCAATGGTGATAGGCTACCTCCTGAATGCCTCCGACCCGGGATCAAGCCTGTAACTAGGGCATGTGCCCTCTCTGGCAATCAAACTGGCAACCTGCTGATGCACAGGATGATACCCCACCAACTGAGCCGCACCATCCAGGGCACAGCTGATTCTTTGCACCAGTGTTCCTAACAGAAAATGATTAGAAACAAATGTTGTTGTTTTTTACAGGGAACTGGCTAAACATATTGTATTACACACACAGTAGTACTTGTAGTACACACAACAGAACACTATCTACATTAATAAAAGAGAAATATGCAAATAGACCAAACCTATGTGGTGCCGACCAGCCAATCGGGAGTGGGTATGCAAATTAACCCAACAAAGATGGTGGGTTAATTTGTATACCCAGGCATAAAGCGAAGACTGAAGACTGAAGAGGCTTGTCTTCTCTGCTGCGCCTGGAGCAAAGGCCTAGGTTCTGGTGCCTGAGGAAAACATGTGCTGGCAGCCAGGGGAAGGAAGGCCTATTGCACGAATCTTTGTGCAATGGGCCTCTAGTAGAATAATAAAATCTAGAAGCAGAAAATGTTAAAGAAAACGATAGGTATGGGAATAATACATAAATGAAAATTTAAAGATAATTTATAAAAAGGGCATGAGTTAGGAGATTGACATGAATTCTGGAATTGGATATATCTTGTTTGTTTTTTATCAATATGGGAAACACCATTTAAATGTTTAGGGAATTCACATGTATGTGTGGTGTTTTACTGCAAACTTTTGTTTGTCTAGCTTCTGATTTGTGATAAAACAAATGGACTGAAAAGAGTTAACATACAAAGAAAGAAAAACAAAATAAATTGTTTTCCGCCTCAATGGGCTTTGTAGGCAGTCGGCCTCTAGCATGGTTGCTATGAAGATATAATAAGTGGCAAGCAATTATCCCAGCTTCTGTCTGTTGGATCATAGGTTAACTGAAAAGTCAAATATTAAATAATACCTTACACATTGTCTTCTTACATTGTTATAAAGAAATAATATTTCTTGTGTTCTAACATCTTATTATGTTTTGACCCCAAAGCAATAGTAAATGCATGCCTTTGGAATACAGTTTCCCTAGTAATGATGTAAAAAAAAAATAAATCCAGTTCTCATTTGACTGCTAGTTAATAAAATGAAAGCTTGGTAGCACTTTTCAGGCATTAGAAAACTTGCAAGAGCAACTTAGTGGCGGGGACAGGGCAGGAATTCAGTCGGTATCTCAGAGTCAAACAGCATTCCGGTGCAAAGGGAACTGGGACATCATGGGAACCTATAGCTATTCATATGAAGCCCAACGGCACAGATTGCAGATTAAAAAATGGTATGGAAGTATGTATGTGTCCTTTGGCTGTCATAACAAGGTCTTACAAACCAGGTGGCTCAGACCAAAGACCTGGTCACATAGTTCTGAGGCCAGGAGTCAAATGGACAGCTGGCAGGACTATGCTCCCTCTGAATGCCCGGAGGTGGAGTCTATGCCAGGTCTCCTGTCTGGTTTCTAGCAGCCTCCGGTGCTCCTCCACTCAAAGGGAGTCTACTTCTCCCTACGTCTCTCCACCTCATCTTCCCTTTGCACTTGTCTGCCTCTGTATTCAAATTTCCCCCTCAGGATAAAGACAATAGTCACACTGCATAAGGGCCCATCCTAATGACCTCATTTAACCTGATTACCATCTAAATACCCAGTCTCCTATAAAGTCACATTCTGAGGCACTGGTGCTGGGATTTCAACATCATTTGGGAGGATACAATTCAACCCATATGGTCTACCCTTTCCCCCCACCCCCATTATGTCCTTCCCTCATGCAAAATATATTCACCCCATCTCAACACCCTGAAAAGTCCTCATTACTGTCTACTCATATAAATTATCAACATCATAAACTCAAAGTCCCAAATCTCATCATTTAAATTATCCAAGTGAGGTGTAGGTGAGAACAGGGTGTGACTTATTTTGAGGCAGATAGCTATTTTTACTGATAGAACTCGTGAAGGGCACTCTGGCTTATAAAAGCACTAAATCCAAAGACCAAATATACAAATGAGCCAATCTGGGTGTAAATATTAAGTGCTGCAATGTGCAACCAGAGCAATGATTTCAAGCCTAAACTCTGGAGATGAATACCTATCCTTTCCTACTTTTCTAAAGGCATTTCTAGTTAAAGGAACCCAGAAACAAGGGATTACCTGTGTAATAATCAATGGGGAAATTTTAATCTAAATATCACACAAAAGAGCCCAATTTAAACTCTTAACACTACTACTGAACCCCTCTTACACCTTATCCAAACTGTTCCAAACTTATACCCAGTTGTCTTCAGCTTACTTGTAAAGAAAATCCCCCCCTTTTTTTAAAAACAAAATATCTTAATATCATGTACCACCCTAGTTTGGTGGAATTGTGATAAGTATTTTTTAATGTACCTTAAGTAAGATGTTATCCTTCCATGAGTGATTTTTTTCAGTCTTACATGAGTTAGAATCAAAGAAAATTAATATCACACACAAGACCCTGTGCTCATTTTACAAATGCTCACACTGAAGCACGCTTGTTGCTTCATCAGTTATGAGGGATGATACAGAGGGTTGTACTCAGGGTTCCTAATTTACCTTCATGTCAGGGAGAGACAATAGACAATGACATGAAATGTGGGGAGAAATTCAGAGGGAGGAACATTATACAAATGGACAATGGAAAGACCATCTGTGACAACAAAACTGACCACAAGGTCAGGCCAGAATGGTCAGGACCTGATCGACGACTTGGGCTTTCTTATTTGTTAAGCCTTACTTCCAACTCAGGACAAACCAGAGAAATCCTACTGTGCTCCTAACACCAACTGTATAAGACAGTGGTCGGCACACTGCGGCTCGCGAGTCACATGTGGCTCTTTGGCCCCTTGAGTGCGGCTCTTCCACAAAATACCACGTGTGGGCTCACATGAACAGTGCGATTGAAACTTCGTGGCCCATGCGCAGAAGTCTGTTTCTGGCTCTCGAAAGAAATTTCAGTCGTTGTACTGCTGATATTTGGCTCTTTTGACTAATGAGTTTGCCGACCACTGGTGTAAGAGGTGCCCTTCCGAGTAAGCTTGTCTCCACTTCCCCAGGCCAACAGCTTTTGGGCAGGGCCTAACCCAAAGCCTTCCTTCTGTGCACCATAGCGCTTTCTTCACCTTCCACCTACCTTTGAATCTCTGCCAGATGCAGGTGATGGGGCAGACTTCCGTGCAATAGCAATCTCTGATAAATGGCCTCTGCTTGTTCTCATGTGGGTGGTCTTCATTTCTCTTCACTTAACCTTAAGAGCGGAGGGAAATGGCCCAGGTGACAATCCAGACCTGGGATCATTTGCTCCAGAGTCCAGCAGCTCAGAGCTGCCCGCCCCTCAGAGGGAGCGGTGCTCTCTAAACAGCTCCATTCTATTTCTAGAAGCTATAATTATTATATAAGATGTATTATATAAGATCTTATTATATGAGATTGTTCCTGTGTTTTCAGGAAAGAGCATAATGAAAAAGCCGTTAGAAGTATTCTAAAGGTATGGAGTGCGCTAACTAGTATTCACTTGTCAGTTTGCTGTTTGGAAGATGAAGAGTAATTATGATTGAGGTGTGGCAGGTCATAACCTGTTAATGCTCAAAATACCAATATTCCAGGGTAACCCCATACATTTCAAAATGCCCACTGCAGCTACAATGCCATCTTCCAGAATTACATTCTTAAGTGATCCCTAAAATTTATTTTTTAAAGTGTATGAGCTCTATTTAAACTAATCAGAGTCATATAGCACGTTTATGCATTGTAGACTCTGAGTTCAATTCCCAGCAAACATCCAATGCCTAGAAATACACTGTGGGGTGGAAAATACCATGCTGATGGCATTTTATTAAGAGCTAAAAACTGGGTCATCTTAGCAAATTCTCATTGTCTTATGTTCAACTTTGTATACGAATTTCCCCAGACAAAGAAATTCATTATTTTAAGTGTGTTGAAACTTTTTCTCAGTAGTTAAAAATATATATATTTGTGACTCAGTACTTGATCACCATGACTCATTTCATTATAATCAGTATACACTAAAGAGAATGAGCTTAAGGTAAAATAACAAAGGCCATACCAACAAAATATTTGGATAAAATATTTATTGAAGGTACCCTCTGCCTCTTAACCTCAAGGGGAATATCTCTTATACCACATATAATATTTCAAGGAACATTTTATGTACATTTTTGCCTTCTTTTAGTAGGCCTTAATTTCCTTAAGAATAAAGACAATGCTTTATCAGTGCTTAAGAATCCCAGCACCTTGCCAGGGGCGGTTTGGCTCAGTGGATGGAGCTTTGGCATGTGGACTGAGGGATCCTGGGTTCGATTCCGGTCAGGGGCATGTATGTTTGTTGCGGGCACATCCCCGGTGAGGGATGTGCCGGAGGCAGCTGATCAATGGTTCTCTGTCATAGATGTTTCTGGCTCTCTGTCCCCTCTCTTCCTCTCTGTGAAAAATCAATGTAGTGTATTTCTAAAATAATAATAATAATAAATAAAAGAATCCCAGCACCTTGTTACCAGAATAAAACATAGTGATAGGTCCTCCCTCCCCTCAACTGGTGGCTGGAGTTATGACTTTACCAGAGTCTGCTGCTAAGACACCCCCAAGACACTGAATCACTAATCAGCACGTGCAGAGTGCCCTGTGCCCAACCCCTTCTGGTTTCTTCCCTTAAAAGGAGTCTCCACCCATGCAGGTGTTACTGTCTCTTCCAGTCTGCAGGAGGCAGTCCCTTTGGGTCCCTCCTCCTTCTCCCCCCTCCTCTAAATCCTGGGTTCTCTGCATCCTCCTTGATGAATCTCACTCGTTACTGTGGAATAAACCTCCCCCTTAATATGTCTTGATCTCTGACTCCCGTTTCCTGCGCCTTGAACCTTACACATATAGCATGCTTAATAAGTGTGGAATAATGGATAATAAATGAATGAATGAAATTGTTGTTGTCTTTGCTTCCCTCTCTTGGCACTGACAGTTTTTATAGAGTGACAGTATTTAGGTATCAGGAAAGGACAAAATAGCATGGTATGGGATTTGGTAAAATCTGAGGTCCCAGTCCAGTCAATATCCACTTTGAAACTTTAGGTGAATAAAAATTATAAAAATGTTGACTTTACTGTCAAGTTTCTATAATGAGAGTCAACTTATAGTCCAGAGAGGGAGGGATGTCATTCTAAGTTTTCATCAGCAGGCACTAAAACCTTTCATTCCAATTCAAGAGAGGCAGGAAATGCTACACCTTGGTAGAATTAAGAGATTGGTTTAAATTTGTAATGGAAATTCTGTGATAATTACGGTGGAAAAATATAACATTGAGCATCTCCAAGGATTGTAAAGGCCCCCAGTACAAAGATTGCACATATTGAACTTGGTGGTTGATACTCATCCTTTGCTAATGGACTTCAGTTCTTTAGGAAAACATTGTTGGGTGTTTAAGTACATTTGCCTGTACTCTGCGTATTAACAGATGTTTAAAAGCACCTTAGTGAAAAGACTGTGGGGTGATTCACACATCAAATAAAAGTTCAACACACTTAAAAACAAGATACCTTCTCCCCTGTGATTATTTGTTCTATGAGACAACAGAGTGATTCTCAATTGGGCTCTATTAGGAGTTAGGGCAACCCTGCACCTGTTAAACCTCTCTTCCTTCTCTTCTAAAAGACAGGATAAAACTAGTCTATTTCTAAAACATTGCTTTTGCTCTAAGATTTTAAATTATAACTTTATAAAATAATAGAAAACATTGTTTCTTGCATCAACTTAACTTTAAAGCTGCGTCAATATAGGAAGGGCATCATATTTAGTTCTAGGTTATATTATCCCTTAATGGAAGTCAAAATAATAAATAATGTGGTACAAAAAGGATTTGTAATTGAAAAAATCTTAAAATTTACTGTTCAGACACCAATAACTTGGGTGGTTCTTTTTTAACAAGCTGAACTTTCTGGCCTCAGCTTGATTTGGCTTTAAGATTAGAACCTTGATTTATGCACTGTTATTTCAGATCCAATTGTTAATTCTCTCTAAATAATAGAAAGTGTTTACATAGAAGTTATTATTCTCTCTAAATCATAAAACTGTTGCAAACATCTTACATGGAGAAAGCCTACTTTACGACTTCTTTTATATTCTAGATATTTGCCTTAAAATTCTGTAAAATCGGATTTTTATTAATCAAATATTTAAATACATAATGGTAGCATTTATTTGGAAAAATCTATAATAATAAATAAGTAAGAATCACCCAAAATTCTTATTACAGTATAAAATACAAAAATTTAGGGGGGAAATGTCACCTGACTGCTTTATGAATATTATCTTAAAGTAAAGGCATAGGATCATAGAATTCTAAAAAGATGAAAGTCACTTTTGAAGTTATATGGACAAAAATTTTTACTTCACATAAGATAAAACTGAGATTGCAACTGGAACTTGGCTGGGGCCTCACCTATTCAGTCTGGCCTCCAGAAACCCACTATGTGGACAGAGCTAGAGCTAATCAGGATCACAGGAACTGCTGGTACAGGCTAAACAAACTTTTAAGATACTGATACAAAAAGCAAAATGCCTAAACATTTTTAAAATATATTTTTATTGATTTCAGAAAGGGAGAGAGAAAGAGAGAGAGAGAGAGAGAGGGACATCAATGATGAGAAAGAATCACCAATCAGATAGGATTGAGCCTGCAACCCATGCATGTGCCCTGATGGGGATTTGAACTGTGACCTCCTGGTTCATAGGTCAATGCTCAACCAATGAGCCAAGCTAGCTGGGTGAATTTGACCTAATTTTTTTAAAGGAAATAGAAAAATAATACTGGTTGATCTGCATATCATTAAAAAATCTCAATAAATAATAATCATTGAAAATGACAGCACAGAAAATAATTTCAGTGGCTGGTGCCATTGAGACAGGAATAATAAATCTGAATACACTAAAGAAATATAACTAAAATCCACTATAGGCTCTGCCCTAGCTCCCAAACAAAACGGATGCTGTAGAGGTCACCAATAAATTCCCCATTGATAAAAGTAGTAATTAATTCTCAGGTCTTATTTTACTTGGTATCTCATTGGCAAATGACAACTGATAGGTTAAAACCATGATGAGGAAGCCTTACACACCCATTAGAACAGTGAAAATTTCAAGGTGACACACTTGCCTGTGAGGGTATGAAACAATGAGGATTTCTCCTACACTCTAGTAGGAATGTAACATGGTGCAGCCATTTGAGAAAAGAGTTTCCAGTTTCTTGAAAAGTTTAGCATACAACTTTCATATGTTCACAGCCTTTTCACACCTCGTAAACAGAAAGCATGTGCCCACACAAGACTTAAACTTTTAACTGACCTCAGTAAAACCTACCCTAACCACCTTTTATAAAATACCCACTTTTATGTAGTCTCTGTCTACTGTGTCCATCCTACTTTATTTTTCCCAGAAATGATATCCTTATAACATTTTTTATGTATGTTATCTGTCTAGCTTTACTAGAATATAAACTTTATGAGTACAGGGGTTCTTTTCTGTTTCATTTATTCCTATGTCTCCAGAACCTAGAACAGTATCTGGCATAAATGCTGATACCTGTTGAATGAATAAATGTCTGCCAAGAAGTATCCACGCCATAGCCAGTTTAGCTCAGTAGATAGAGTGGTGGCCCATGGACTTGAAGGCCCTTGAGTTCAATTCTGGTCAAGGGAATGGACTTCAGTTTGCAGACTCAATGTCTGGCCATAGTCAGGGTGTGTGTAGGAGGCAACCAATCTGTTTATCTCTCTCACACCAATGTTTCTCTCTCTCTGTCTCTCCCCCTCCTTTTCACTCTCTCTAAAGATCAATGAAAAATGTCCTTGGGTAAGGATAAAAAAAAAGAAAGAAAGAAAAGAAGTATGTACCCTGAACTATGTACCCAAGAAACTATATACCCTGAACCTGGTAGCAGCAAACATAATTTATTGCTCTTTAGACTTCCCATTTCTAGACTTCGTTAATTTTTTTTTATCAAACTATATGTGCGACATAATTTATTAGATTCTAGTTTTCTTTGTAATAATCCTATTCCAGTTATAACTTTTTTTTCTTTTTCTTTCTAGTTATAATTCTTTTAGATAACCTGTTAGTCATATTTATTGCTTTTGAGATGGTAAGGTAGTAGCTTCATTCATGATAATGGGTAATGCTTATTAAAGGCGTATTCTTTATGAAACATAATTTTAATGCTTTATATACATTTCTCTTTTAATTCTTCTAACTACTCTAAGATAAGTGTTAGTCTTCTCAACACATCACAGGTGAGACTATTGAGGGACGGGAGGCTAAAAAACGTGTGCAATGTCAAACAGATATTGGCTTTACCTACACTATGAACTCAAGCCCATATTTTTCAACTAATTACTGAACCTTTAACTACTTAAAAATAATCATATTAATTAGATATTATTTTTATCTACTTAACTTTCAAAAAGTAATCTAAGTTCATGGAGGAGAGGTATATTGAAGGTCATTACTGTATTCTGAGTGGTACATAAAGTCACTTGGTCACACAGCTAGCTGATGACAGAGCCAGGAGTGGGTCTATGATCCTAGGGACATCTTTCTCCTTTTCCATGATATCACAGTTGACATAAGCCGTAATTTACCTAGCAAGTTATAGGTTTGTGACTATTTTCCAGGTGACTACTTAACTACTTTTGGCAAAAAACTTCTGAATAATTCTCAATTATTCCCAGGAATCAAGTGTAGTAAAAGTAGAACAAGAAAACCACATTCAAATTCCTAACAAGCACCTTGAGAAAAAGTGGAATAATGTAATAAGTCAGATTAAAATCTGAAATGTTAGGCAGTGATTTCCTTCTTTCCTCAAGCATCTAATCCTACTAAAAGGTTAATTGAATATAAGTATATCTTAATGTTTGCATTTAAAAATATATATATTTTATTGATTTTCCACAGAGAGGAAGGGAGAGGGACAGAGAGCCAGAAACGTTGATGAGAGAAAAACATCGATCAGATGCCTCCTGCACACCCACTACTGGGGATGTGCCCGCAACCAATGCACATGTCCTTGACCGGAATCGAACCTGGGACCCTTCAGTCCACAGACCAATGCTCTATCCATTGAACCAAACCAGTTTCATCTAATGTTTGCATTTTAGAGAACTAGAATGGGCTTGCAGTAAATAAAAGGAATTCTGATCTCTGCCTTCAATCAGGGGCTATGCTTTAGGTCAGGCCAGCTGACTAACAAGGATGTACAGAAAAGGGAATAAATGAAGATAATAGGGCAGGAAGGTTATTTCCCATTCTCTTTTACCATAAATAAGCCCAGAATCTAGAAAAATTCAACCTCTCTAAAATGCTCACATTGTGCCTTTTGAATGGAAAGAACATGCCAATAGCTACTCTAGTCACTTGGCATAATCTTCATACAGTAGATATTCCTTTAGTGTTTTGCCAGAGGCAACAATACTAAATTCAGTTGAATTTAGTGGGCCAAACTTTTATTAGCTTTCAATTCTATATAGTATATACCAACTGTGCAAAGTTTTGAAAGACACAAATACGAGAAAAATCTGATTACCATCCTCAAAGAGACTATTAGCTAGTATGGAAATAAAGGAGTTAGTAGAGCCATCATTATTATGAGAAGTTGATGAGACAGTCAAGTAGATATGCCTGCAAAGTTAAATGAAGACTAACATTTAGGAAAATTTCAAGATGTAAATATAAACTAGGCATGATCTTCCCAGAGGTAATACTGGAAAAGGATGAGATTGTGGAGATAAATTAGTTATATAGAACTCAATAGAGCCAGGAAGGTTGGAAGAGGAAGCAAAATGAAACAATGAGTAGTTTGTTTAATTTTATGAAATTAAAACATAAGAAGAAAAAGAAAAAGCATGTTAAATGGTGCAGAATAAAGATGGGGTAAGCAATGAATTAAAGATAATGGTTTATGTTCATTCTACTGACATTACATCTTGGAGAATGCTAAATTACATTTAAGCACACTTTCAGGAAACCATCAATGGATTTTGGTAATCGAGGTTGAAATAGAATAAAAAAATTCTCTGAATTTTAACCAGATAAAATAAATAATTTTACCCATATTGAATTGTTATAATAAGAAAGACAAAAATGAAGGGTATCATATATTTAAATAAAGCCCTTACCATTACATTAGCAATGATGCAAGAACCACATGGTAAGTACATGATTGTAATGAGTTGGGGTATCAACAATTTAATTCATTTTAAAACAGAAGCAAGTACAATGATATTTAGTTATTAAAAGGATAAGTAGTTTAACACATATCTCCCAGTTGTAGGTCATAATTATAGTTGCCCTTCACATCTATATACTTAAAATGTGAGATAGTCTTATTTGTACCATCAAACTTAAATTTCCTCTTCTGATCCTCAGTGTCAGTCACAGAGGATTTGGGAAATGAAAGATTTCTATACTCTTTAGACACTCGTTTTTAATCGCCTATCAAATGCAAAGCCTGAATGGTAAGAATGAGAAAGATGACTAGATTGAATTCAAGCTGCATAATCAAGGACTCTAAGAACATTCAATTTTGTCAATTTTGTGAACATTAAAAATAGAGTACATTTGAAGGTATTTTAAAGAAGGGACTGAAAGTAAAATGATAATTTAAACAGGAAGAGAGTTCTAAAGAAAAGCCTAAAAAACGGGTGGAAAGGATTTCTATTGAAGTCGTACAATGCTATGTGAAATCTTTACGTGCTGTTTGTTCTGAATGCATGTTCTCTCAATCGCTGAAAAGAACAATGAAGAGCAAGTGTCGATTTTCTACTTAGTATATGAACTGGGGAAAGAAAACGTTTTAAAAGTTTGTCTTGACAGCATCCTGTGACAGGATCTCATAATGATCCCAGTTCTGCTTACTGAACCAGCCTAATCTTGCTTCTGAGCACCTCCAAGGTTCTAGAATTTAGGACTGACATCGCGTGGTCACTGTGATCCTTCCCTGTCACTTTTTTTGCTGCCCTGCCCTCAAAGTTTCTCCAGCTGCCTCCCCCTCTCTGTTCCTAGAGTCACCATGTGTCACAGCTTTTGACTTGATTCTAACACTCCTCGAAGCCTACTGAGTTTCTAGGCCTCTTATCTTTACCAGGTTTACTTGAGCACACCGAAGGTCAAGTTCTCTGGAAGAGTTCATGGACAAGATCTTTAGGAGGAATCAACGCCTGGGAAAGGAAGTGGGGAGGGAAGCAGGTTTGAAACGGAAAGAAAACTCTGATACAGCCTGACAGAGCCTCACCCAACCACACATCACTTTCCACAGCCTTGGCTCTAAGAGTGCCTGCATTGGGTTTTTAGTCCACAATCCACACCCCCCCCCCCCACACTCCATCTAGATCAATGGAAAAGGTGATAACATCAGGAGTCACGGAGGCAGCTGTTTTTGCTGACTAGAACTTGAAAAAAAAACCAAAGGACTTGTATGCATGCACATAAGCACCACCGATGGACACAAGACACTGGGGTAAGGGGTAGGATGAGGGCATGCGACACGGGGTAGGGGAGGCTGGGGGAAAACAAAGGGGGTATAAAAAAGGAGATATATGTACTACTATATGTAATACTTTAAACAATAAAAAAGAAAAAAGTAAATGCTGACAGCTTAAAACTGTGAGGACTAAACAGTCTCTACACAAAGGTAACATCCGTGCCTGACACGTTAGCCATATCAGTTTCTTAAAAAATGTATTTTAAAAATTTGGCAGTTTCAAGAACATGGATTTTGTAGGCAGAAAGACAAGTATTTGAGTTCCTAAATCTTCCCATTGCTAGATGATTTATTTTGGAGGACTTATTTAATTGATCCAAATCTCCTTCTAGTTATCTGTCAAAAACTGATTGCGCACATTTATTTGGTGGTTATGAGTATTTAATGAGACGAGGAATTCAGGTTCCTTAGAATAGTGCTTAAATCAATGCTTCCCTGACTGTCTTAACTCATTAAATATTGTTGTCTGGACTCTATTTCTCAAAATATTATAATCTCATCCCTTTCATGAAATTGACTTTTCTTGGTTCTCCTACAACTCCAGTAAATGCTGATCAATTACCTTTTTGCCCCCACGCTTTATTGAGCTATCATTGTCATAAGCATTGTGGAAATTTAAGGCCTACAACCTGACGATTCAATACATTTATGTGTTGTAAAATGGTTACCTACTATTCACTTATTAATTGCTCACTTCTGTGTTTAAGTGTATATTTCAATTTACCTGCTAATGTAAAGTCTCAATCCTCAAGCCCAATATCTTAAACTTTTACTAGTTCAGAAATGGTAATTAAATCTTGAAAAAAAACTTGGCTCTTATGATAAAACCATTTCAAAATTAATAACAGAGGAACTTCTGAAATACCAGCAAAATAGAAACTTTCAAAAATGATTTTAATATATGAACTAATCAAGGAAACAAAGAAAGGAACACAGAACATGAAACAAGTGTTGCTTCAGAAAATTGCAATATGCTCATATCTAGAGTCAAGCTCAAGTAGGTGTTCTTTATGCATTAATTTTCTACTTTTCATCTGTAAGATAAGCTGCATTATGATAGCTAAATCAGATAATCAATTGCCAAATATGACTATTTAAAATATTAGGTATTTTTCCAGTCTGCAAATGATGCTTATAAATACATTTCTTGGTTAATAACTCTGTACAGTCCATCTCTAGTGAACATCTTATGTATGAATATTGTGATATTTATGAATTTTATCTAGACTTGTCTTTTCAAAATTTTCTATCTATTGGATAACAACCAATTGCCTTCATTCTTAGGCTGTGTCAATCAAATACTGTACAAGAACGGATTTGCCATCCTGGATTCCAGATTTCATTTCCCTCTCAGTTCCACATAATCACACCCTGATTGTCATATTCCATAGAATGATTTAGATTGGCTTCTCGGATTCATTATGACTGAATTCACATTCTTTTTTACCCATATCCAGGCCAACAACTTTTTGTATCTAAGTTTAACACCAAGGATCTCTCTGGATTTTGGTTCTGTCCTTCAAAATCCACCATCTGGAATGATCCAAATCAGGAAAATCACAGACATAACTCTAGTTTAAGGACCCTAGCAGTTGCCTTTTCCTTGATGTTTTATGTGCCTTTTCCCCCCAACCTGAATCTCTCTTACACATTGCTGTTGATTTGAACTTCAAGAACAGAATATTTATCATATTAGTGCTGCTCAAGAGTTCACAGTAGTTCCTATTAGCCTATTGCATCTAGTAACAATACTTCTACTATTTGAAGGGTCTCTAATATCTGGCTCTGTCCTAAACATTTAATACTGGTTTTTGTAATTTACCCCCTCATAAAATCCTCTTCTTCAGGCTGCTCATTTCTTATAGTCTCTCCCTGCTCAGCCCTTGAATTCTCCTAGATCATGTCCAAGGATTTACTCTCTGTCTCCCCTATTAAAATTCCCTTTCACCTGCTGTCCATTTATCAATTTCCTTTTAAGCCCAAGAACCCACTTTTAGTTTTCCACCCTGTTTAATATTTTTTTAAATATATATTTTATTGAGTTTTCATAGAGAGTAAAGGAGAGGGATAGAGAGTTAGAAACATCGATGAGAGAGAAACATTGATCAGCTGCCTCCTGCACAGCCCTTATTGCAGATGTGCCTGCAACCAAGGTATATACCTTTGACCAGAATCAAACCTGGGACCCTTCAGTCCACAGGAAGATGCTCTATCCACTGAGCCAAACCGGTTTTGGCCCTGTGTAATATTTAACTTGTAGCTCAGCCTGCATCATCTGTTCTTTGTGTATTAAGCATTTACCACAATTTGTCATACAATTATTATCTTTTTATGTGTCATTATTATCAAGTGGTCTACATCAGTAGTCATATTATTTGTTTCATATATTCATTTTATCATTAACCAGCTTCTAAGATCTTATGAATAACCAATATTTCTCACATTTCTCTAATGCTAAGAAGTACTTAGTACAGATATAACTTTATCATTAGCACTGCATACAAAGCAGGCAATTAAACACTTGAGCCTTAGTCTGCGGGGTTTTAGTACATCCTAAGATATTCATGAGCATTTTCTGTACAATCAGTTATATGATACCACTTAGACTGGGCCTCTCATCATGATATGAGGGGACACACTTTATTTTATTCATTCTCTGACAATAAATGTATATGAGTGAGCATCATCTAAACAGTTTGCGCTGTTGAAAATTAGTGTAACATTTCCTATTTGATAGGATCCTTATACTCTTGCCTTAGCTGTTTATATGAGACAGTGGCTTGCAAACAGTAGCATGTTTTTAGAATCACTTGAAAGGCTGGATAAAACACAGAACACTGGGCCCACCTGAGAGTTTCTGATTCAGCAAGTCTGGGATGGGGCTTGAGAATTCACAAGTCTGACAAGTTCACAAATGACTCTGCAGCTGCTACTGCTAAGACCACACTTTAAGAACCAGTGATCTAAGAAATGAAAAATCCAGATAGAGGACCATATTATTTTTTATCATTGAAGGGTGTCAAAAAGAAATTTTGGAAAAATTCCAACACAAAATGCCACAAGCAGAATATATTTTCAAAAAAAAAAAAGAACATTGAAAGTCTACAGCTATGAATTTTAGAACCTTTTTGCAGCCTATTCTCCTAAAATCTGTTAAAAGTTTGCTGTTAAACTTGCATATTGTGCTCTGTGAGAAAAGGGACTAAGTGTATATATTTTTATAGACCACATTCTAAAATAAATGAATGAATGGCTTTTTATTATAATATTTTTAAATAATTATGTTTTGGGTTAAATATTTTTTTTAACTTTACACATTTGATAGATAGAATGATAAAAGTATTATTTACTAGGCCTCTTTTTATGTTAAAATAGCAATATTTTACTTTGGGGGAATGTGTTCTACATGCATTTAACTTATTTCAGAACATATATGTATATATGTGTATATATGTATATACATATATACACATATACACACAAACACATTTGAAACACACACACATACAACTCAATAAAAGGAAAATGAATGAGCCAATTAAAAAATGGGCAATGGACCTAAATAGAATCCTCTCAAAAGAAGACAGAAGGAAGGCCAAGAGGCACATGAAAACATGCTCCAAGTCACTAATTATCCGAGAGATGCAGGTCAAAACAACAATGCGGTACCATCTCACACCTGTCAGAATGGCCAACATCAACAAAACAACAAACAACAAATGTTGGCGAGGTTGTGGAGAAAAAGGAACCCTCCTGCACTGCTGGTGGGATTGCAGGGTGGTGCAACCACTGTGGAGAACAGTATGGAGCTTCCTCAAAAAACTGAAAATGGAACTCCCATTTGACCCAGTAATCCCACTACTAGGAATATACCCCAAGAAACTAGAAAGACCAATCAGAAAGGATATATGCACCCCTATGTTCATAGCAGCACAATTTACAATAGCTAGGACGTGGAAACAGCCTAGGTGCCCATCAGCAGATGAATGGATCAGAAAACTATGGTACATCTACACCATGGAATACTATGCTGCCATAAAAAGGAAGGAATTCTCATCATTTGCAGTAACCTGGATGGAATTGGAGAGCATCATGCTGAGTGAAATAAGCCAGTCAATGAAAGAGAAACACTACATGACCTCACTCATTTATGGATATTAAAGAACATTATAAACGAATGAACAGAAAGATAGATATAGTGACAGTAAAACAACAGGCAGACTGCCAAATGACAGCGGGGGGGGGGGGGGAAGGGTAGGGAGATCTGGGGGAGATAAGAGATCAATCGAAGGACTGGTATGCTTGCATATAAGAACAACCAATGGACACAAAACTCTGGGGAGGGAGGGCACCTATGGGGGGGGGGGGCAATGATAAGCTATGTACACAGATAATACCTTAATAAAAAATATTAAAAAAAAAAGAAACACACACACACACAAGTGCAAATGATGCAAATGATAGAAAGAAGCATAGTGTTTGTGTTAGGATAGCCAGGGCTTTGGTGTCTGAGAGATCTGAACCTTAAGCACAAGTTATTTCACCTCTCAGCTTCCATTTTCATCTTCTTTTCACCAATAAATTGCAGATAATAACTCCTTCTTCATAGATAACTATATAAGAAATAGATGAGGTAATGTATATAAACTACATAGCTAGTGTCTTGAATATAGAAGGTATTTAAAAAATGATCACTGTAATTATTATTTATATCAATCACTTATTATATTAGGTTAATATTATTATGTTAATGATTACATTATTATTAATAATAAATGGTACTTAAGTGTTTAGTAAATGCTTGATGCATAAGTGAATAGAATAATTCACCTTACTGAAACCTTAAAAAACATACCCCATTTAAGTAAAATAGATGATATTTATACCTCAAAAACATTCACATACATCAATATGCTTAAAAAATAAAGCTTATTTCTTGATGACAAGCACAGACACAATTTTTGTGATGCTTGTTTTTCATGTTTCAGTGCATATTTATGTTCTGTAGGTATCTATATTTAGTCATGTTTTCCATGTGATGAGGGTCAGTGAATGTTGACTAATTAACTACAAACCATTTGGAACAAAAAACGAGTATATTTTCTGCTTGCATTATCTTTCTGCTCAATTTACACATTAACTAAGTGCATCCTATTGTTATCCTTAAATATGTATATTTCAAGACTGGACTCCTTTGTTCTGTGGTTGGGCAGGCACCAACGAGCTAACCTGGTGGAGAGAGTGGGCAGGACAGGCACCCAATACCATGAACAACCCAAATCCTGGTTAATGTTTTCACAATTGTGCTTATTCCACTACCTCTTGCTTCCAAATAATGGGAGAAAAAAAAAAAAAAAAAGCCTGACTGGATTATTTAAAGAGGGAAACTGCATAGGAGCCTTCATTAGTAGCAGTGGTCTAAAGTAATTGAGGGTCCCTTTAAGAAAATGACTAGATTACATGGAAATTACAGCTGGATCTAAGGATTCTTAATAATGGCAGATTCCAAATCTTATATAATAAAAGGCTAATATGCAAATCTGCCGAACAGCTGAATGACCGGTTGCTATGATGTGCACTGACCACCAGGGGGCAGATGCTCAATGCAGGAGCTGCCCCTGGTGGTCAGTGCACTCCCACAGGGGGAGGGCTTGCCAGCCAGAAGCCAGGTTCATGGTTGGCGAGCACAGTGTCAGTAGTGGGAGCCTCTCCTGCTTCCATGGCAGCACTAAGGATGTCCAACTGCCTACTTAGGCCCACTCCCCATGGACAGCCCCTGAAGGCTCCTGGACTGCAAGAAGGCACAGGCCAGGCTGAGGAAACCCCCTACCCCCGAGTGCACAAATTTCACACACCAGGCCTCTAGTTACTCATAAGTAATTTCAGTTTCAAGCTTTCACATCTTTGATTTTATTCTCCAACAAAAGAAAAGAGAAAATTCTGAAATAGCAAAAATAAAATTTAATTTTTTTCCTTTCATGTGTAACATCAGAGGGGTGGTACTGCTCGGCACTGTAACTCTTCAGTTCCACTGTAAGCACAAAGCCCCGTCTAAACTCTGACTGTAAGTTACTGAGGTTTTATTTGAATGGCACTGAATTACATGCCGAGTGTCACAACAGGCAGCTACTCTGTGAGGGCTTTTATTGGAGAAGCTGGAAATTGCACATGGGGGAAATAATTTTATGTTATGTTACCGGCACTAGAGGTTAAATGTGGATAAGAGCCTTGGTCTAAAGTGATGTCCTGAATGAACTGGGGGAAATCACCATAAGAATTAAGTATCTAAAGAGGTAGCACCAGCGAATTCCACAAACACGTGAGATGTAGGAATCGCTGGTAATGACACTGCTGGTAACGACAATGCTAGGGTGTTTCGGGATCCATCTTGCCCTAAAATATATCCCTTCTTCATTTGTTACCTGAATCATGATCAGGGTGATTATTAATGTATCAGAGTCACCAATTGGACATTTGTTCTCAGGAGAACAGCTAGAACACATGCACTGCTATCTCTTCCATTCCATCCTCATTTTTCAAGTATTCACAGCCTGCACTTGTGTCCTGGGCAGCCTAAATCAGAGCATGAGACCTCCCATTGTGCCTCTTTGAATGCATCTTCAGTCCTCTTCATTGTCTAAATCTGTGGAGGTAATTCAGAAATCTAACTCCTGCTCTAGGGCACAAAGGTTGGGTCTTTTAGAAGCTTCTGGAGACCTCCCTCCAGGTTATATTTGTCCAAGACAGGGCTCATGGGAAATGCAGTCACTCATCCCAACTGCCCTGCATGTTGAAAGCTCCTCATATGGACTGGGGCAAACCTTCACTCAAATGTGGAGTCAGTGTATCTAGTACCTCTTCCTCCTTCTTCTGACAAGTTTGCCAGAAGATAAATCGAGGTTTGTCCCATGATTTGCTATTTACGGGCCCGTGTCGGTACCCAACGAGTACTTTTTCCATATTAAGTGTTCTGTAAGACAATTTATTCTGGAATGCTCGCTGGAAACAATGCCACCTTTGATTTTTCTAATGCTGGGAGTGATTTGAACACCCACTGCCTTTCTGTGCCCAATAAACTGCCCTTCTTGGGGTCAATGGCTACTATTGCTGTACAGATGGCCATTAATACATGTATTTTCTCAATAAGAAGATTGGGGCTGATGAACCCTCTGACTCAACCGGTTGCAACGATGTGCCACGGTAGTCATATTTCTACAGCAGTCACAGACCCACCTGTTGTTATCTCTGAGGCTTTTCTTTAACAAGAAAGTTAATGTGTTAGAATAAAAACAAATTTTAAAAATTGTGCCACTAGTAGTGATATCAATGTGTAGACTACCATTTCCTTCATATTTTATTTACCATAGAGATGGTTAAAACATACAAAATATGCTCCTAAATATTGCTCCTTTCCACAACACTATAAATATTTGCTGTTTGTGACTTGAAAGTTTTAGTCTACAGTCCTCCAGCTGGAGAAACTCAGATGCTTTCACATTGAGTACTTATTTGTTTATAAGCTTGACATTCATGGCAGCTAATACATTCCAACTTAGGATGCCCTTTAATGCCTGCTGACAATACATTTAAAACTTCTCATCTAAGTTGGATGTCCCCAAAACCTTGACAACAAAACCAATAAAAGTAGCCTTGCATCTTGTGTGCTATTTCTTTGGAGAATAAAAGGAATGCAAAGCAAGTCAATGAGAAACCATGGGCAAAATATTTTAGTGGGTCATCATCAAAGAGAATATAAAATCCTCTGTTCTTCAAATACATATTACTGGGGTTTTCTTTTCCTCTCATTTCTTTATATTTGTAATCTTGCTGCAATCAATAACTGGAGAACTGGTATGACCATTTTTTTGCAGGCATTTGCTATTCAGACAATGTGACAGTCCTCAAAGAAATTTGAGAACAGAATTTACCCCAGATAATTTTTTAACCTTCAATACATCATCAAAGAGCTACATGTTTTAAAAAAAATTCCATCAAGCATCCACTTATTCATTTCCTCCACTCCTCCTCCTCCTCTCTTGCCTTCTTTTCAAATTTGAATGGGTACAGACACTAGAGGGTTGAGGGTATGTGCTGGGGGATTAGGGTTGGCCTGGGGGGAGGTCAATGGAAGGAAAAGTAGACATATATAATACTATATGTAATACTTTAAACAATAAAATAAAACTGGAAAAAAAGGAAAGTCAGTCATCTATGTTAACCCAAATTTAAAAAGCTAAAATGAGAGGCAACAGTATTTATTTGGGATCAAACACTGTCATTTGGGGAGAATGAATTCAGGCAGAAGCCTGAATAGTGTTTCTCCCCCTTTCTACCCAATTGGGGCTAAGAGATTTATGGGGGGAAAGGGAGGAAGAGGAGCGGTATTAAAGAAAATCTTATCGGTGCTGGATGAAGTAGTAAGGTTAAATTGTTCTTCCTGGATTCGATTGAGATTTGGTCATCAGGCAAAAGGCTAGATTTGCACTTCATTGATTGGGTGGCAATGCGGTGAGTGGCAAAGTTCAACATTCCTACACACAGAATATACTGGTTCCTACTAAGGTTTTGAAAAATTGGCCGCCTGGTCCAGTTCAAAAGACAAAAAATAAAAACAAGGAGGCCAGGGTCTCTTCTCTAAAGTGGCTCCTCCACCTCTGTTACCACATGGTTCCACCCCTGTCTTCTCTCACAGTTTACATCCGAATCACCTGGGGGCCTGTTAAAACACAGGCTCCTGGGTCTGACCATTGGGTCTGGGATGCGGGCTGATAATTTACATTTCTAACAGGCTCTCAGGTGATGCTGCTACTGGTCCCATGACCACACCTTGAGAACAGCGTTCTACTCCTTACTAAAACTTTGACCCATGGCCCTGAAGCATGGGTGTTAGTTACCCCGGGGCATGTTAGAAATTCAGAATCTCAGCAGCCTTCATCCCAGGACTATTTCATTAGAACGAGCATTTTAACGAGATGTTTTAACAGGTGCATCCTCCCAAATGATTCATATGTTTATTAGAGTTCTTAAAAATCAAGGTTCTAAAAAGTAGGTTGGAGCAGGGTTGAATGATTTCCCTAAGGTAGGATAAAGTAAATGTATTGCCAGGTGTAGAGAAATCCAAATGGTGAGAATCCTTACATTACGTACGTATCAATATATATGTTTGTGGTCTATGAAAATATCCTTTAGAAAAGATAGCTGGTTGCATATTGAGGAGCTTCAGGCTCAGTGACTGCAGACTCAGTGACTGCACAGCCAGCAACCCAGGTGACAAGCAAAACAGAAGCAAGGCAGAGTTTCCAGGGCAGTAGCGGCCGAAGCGACACCCACATACCAGAGCCTGAAGTTGTTAAAAAGGAGAAGCCTTCAGGCAAATGTCCACCTACCATCTCTGGCACTTCCACCCTTGGGGGAGAGTATGACTTTTGCATGGATTGTGTCTATGCCCCATGTTCTTAACTTAAAGAACCATGGCAGGCCTGAATGTGATGATAGTAAGTAATTCTGAAAAAGCGGAACTCAGGCTAGGGGGCAGAAATGGCCAATAAAAGGTAAATATAGGCAGAAAATTTCTACCCCCTTAATTTTTTTTTGTCCAGTATCAAACCTCATTTATAGAAGGAATTAAGAAAGGCTTAATTATCTACAAAGTAAATATATATTTGTCATCCCCTACTGATCATGATACTAAATGTTTTCAAAATTATGTTGTTTCATGTTTAATGTTTAGCAATAAAATTCAGTATTACAATGATAATGGGATGTAATCTGTGACAAGTCTTTGCAATGTTCCTTAGGGAATGTGTTTTACCAGAACAGAGAGGTATGTACTAAAGATGGTGGGTAATGACTAGACAGTCCAATATTTTCTAATACAGGTCAGAAAATAGATCTACAAATAAAGATCTATAAAATGATATGGGCTTGGAGTTTAACAATATATTGGTCATCTAGTTTATGTAGGACGCTTTAAAAGGATAGTAGTGCAAACATTTCTTAAACATATCTATTTAAACGTTTATGCTACTGAAATTTCCTGTCCATTTTTATTTCAACCTTGCATAAGGAAATACGTTATGTTGTTATATTAAATTCTCCAGTTCACATAGCTAAATGTGACCTTACTTATCTTTTATTAGAAGTGTTTTGTTTGATTTAGATATTGTAATGCAGATTGAAAGAAGCTACAGCTTTTTGTGGTTATATAGAGACTTCTAAAGTTATTTTATAACCTAATAACTGTAACATATTTTATGGTATTTTAAACTGCCTTTTATGGGTCTAATTCAGATAGCAATTTACTAAATGTACTAATCATGTAAGCATTTCAATGCAGTATTTCTCATTGGGCTTTACTTATTTTTTTTCTGGAAAAGAATAAAAAAATAGCACAAAAATGCATTGCCTATAAGAGAAATCCAATTTTCAGAAATGAGGCACATTTTGAACAATTTGAAAATGACTCACCCCTCATTGTTCACGTACTGCCATGATTATGATGATCAGAAGAGGGCAAACCTACAGAAGAAAGAAGTGAACATCAACATTGACCTGGTTCTTTTATTTAACTTTTTCTGTCCTGTCCCAGCCAACATTTCTATGATTTCTGCTATTTTCAGCCAAATCCTAGGTATATGGTTACACAGATAGCTTTTCTTTTGAGAAGCTATGCTTCATTTGAAGTACCTAAGAGTTCTGTCTGTTGATTAATGTTTCTCAGGCAGAGCCCAGTGTGGATTTTATGACTAGTAGGGATATTTTTCTGGTTTCTAGTAAAGTGATAAACCTCTGTCTAGTCAATAGATACAATTATAGCCAAACTTTCACACGTAGGAAAATTGGACTTTCCATGTAAATCTACAAATAAAGAAAATATCATTTCCAAGGACGTCCTAACATTCTTCTCACCAAGGAAATCACACGGATGTCAGTCCACCCAACTGCATAGAAACCAGCATTTTCCCCACCTAGCTTCATGGTCTTCCTTTCTCCTCCTCATCCTCCCTGGATGTCCCACTCTTTGGCTTTCAGCTTCTGCTCTGTCAAACTTCAATGATTTTTTTTGACCAATCCAAGAACCCATCAAGGAAAGGGCATGTGAACACACAGCAAGAAGGCAGTCGCCTACAGTTGAGAAAGTGAGTCTCACAGAGCACAGCCAGCTGGGCACCTGGTCTCTGAGGTCAGCCTCCAGAACTGAAGAAAATGAACCCTTATTTATACCTCCCTGTCTGTGGTATTTTGTTTCGGCAGCCTGAATTGACTAAGACACTGTCTAGTCAAAACTCTCTTACCAAATTTGAAGTTCAGCGAAGATGTCCAAACCCAAACATTTTCTTTTGAGGTTCAATGAAGATGTCTAATCCCAAAAACTTTTTTAAAATTTCATCTGAAGCTTGTAGGATCGGTTCCTCTCTATCACCTAACAGATACATTAAATGTTAAATAAACAATCTATTTCTAGGCAAAGAAAAATCTTTTATCGGAATTTTGAAACTTATATTTCTTCCCATATTACACTATGTCTAATTATTCTTTAAAAGGAAGTACCTGGATTTTAATGAAATTTATTTGAGGACCACAGACAACCAACACAGTTTATTAATCCCAGTGTATTTTGACAAGAAAGAAGGAAAGTGTTAAATACCTGGCGATTTCTGATGCTTTCCATGACTGCAATGTGGGATTTCAGACAGTGTCTCCCAGAACAGCCTGCTCCTCTCTGTTGTGGGTTAAAATGTGCTTAGTGGACGTTGTGCTTTAACTGAGGTATCAGGCATTCTTCGTTCTGTTCCTGGGTGATGGATGAATCTTCAAAAAACAGTATGGCCCAGCTGACCTGGCTCAGTGGTTGACCATCAACCAAGGAACCAAGAGGGCACCTGGTCAATTCCAGGTCACAGCAGATGCCTGGGTTTCAGGCTCAATCCCAGTTGGGGCCGTGCAGGAGGCAGCCAATTGATGATGATGTTTCTCTCTCTTCAATGTTTCTCTCTATTCCCCTCTCTCTCTAAAAATCAAATAAAACGTATTTTTAAAAATGGGATGGACAGGCAAGTGTCTGTGTTGAGCAGCACTACCGTTTTGAGGCTCTAATACCATGGCATTTTTGAGATTCTTCTCTAAGGAGAATAGCTTATCTGAGCTGGATGCTTGGGGGACAGATGAGAATTGCTGAGAGACTAAAAGCAAATCTAATTTCAGTTGGCAATGTCTTTTCCCACATCCCCCGAGTCCTCTCTCCCATTCTCAACCCAGCCATCACCTTCCTCAGAGGCGTTGTTTATTCAGTTGCTCTACAGAGCAGCATTATCTATCAGAGGATTGCTATAAGTGCTTTCCACAGAGAGGAAACTGTTTCCCCCAGTATCTGGAGGTTCCTTGTGGTAAATATTATCCCACTTTTTTTTTTATCAGGGGGGTCTCTTGTAGCTCTCAAACCGTCTCAGTCACAGAGAGGGTTTCTCGTTCACAGACCAGCCCACCTCACCTTCCATCACTCTTATAACCTGGTTGTTGTTTTAATTCCTATCTCTCTCTTGGTATGTATCAAGTTCCCTGCCACCAATTTGCCAATTTTCCTGCTACTTGGAGACCCCGAGCCATCATATTTACTAAAAACTACTGGAGAACAGCCAAGACCGGTTTGGCTCAGTGGTAGAGCGTCGGCCTGTGGACTGAAGAGTCCCAGGTTAGATTCCGGTCAAGAGCATGTACCTTGGTTGCAGGCACATCCCCAGTGGGTGGTGTGCAAGAGGCAGCTGATCGATGATTCTCTCTCATTGATGTTTCTCCCTATCCCTCTCTCTTCCTCTCTGTAAGAAATCAATAAAATATATACTTAAAGAAAACTACTGGACAACAAAATGGATAGGTCATTTTGCTTGATCCCCTCATGAATTCTAGGTTTCATAAGGAATAATAGCCGAGTTTGATTATCCTATCTAATAAAAGGATAATATGCAAATTAACCATCACTCTGTCACAAAAGATAGTGGTTCCCAGTCCTCTCAGCCCCGCCAGAGTCCCCCAGTCCTGGGGGGGAGGGGCGGCCTCGTGGAATGCTTGCTTCGTTGCCACAGCAAGGTCAAGGCTGGGCAGCCAGAGGGTGGAGGCGGTGGAGGATAGTGGGACAGGAGGGGCTGGTGGTGGAGGCACAGGGGTGAAAGCTGGCTGTAAAAAAGAAAGGGAGCCTTTTATTGGAGTGCCTGAGAACAGGAAGGGAAGTTGTTTGAATTTTCCAGCCCTGATGGGCCTCTGGGCCTGCAGAGAGCCTCTAGGCAGTGGGCACGGAGCAGCCAGGCCCCACAGAGAGCTACGGGCACATGGATTCGTGTGCAGGGCTACTAGTTCCTACAATAAAACCTATGGTGCTCCTTTTAAATATATATATATATATATATATTATTGATATTTTACAGAGAGGAAGGGAGAGAGATAGAGAGCAAGAAACATCGATGAGAGAGAAACATCAACCAGCTGCCTCTTGCACACCCCCCACTGGGGATGTGCCCGAAACCAATGTACATGACCTTGACCGGAATCAAACCCGGGACCTTTCAGTCCGCAGACCGACACTCTACCTTTGAGCCACACAAGTTTTGGCTCTATGGTGCTCCTTTAACACACACGTATGACTTCTTCAGTAAGCATGCTATCGACAACCATAAGCATGACTGAATTCTTTAAACTGCCACTCTCATCCCCCACAACTATACTGATAAGTGCCAGGCCTTAGAGCCCTGAACAGCACAGTAAAACTTTATCCCTGAGAAGTTTAGAAACACAAGCATCAGAGTCGTTGAAGGGTTTAATGGACAGAGAGATTGATTTTCTATCCTCACTAAATGCCTCTCTTTGCAGCAATCTGGGAGTCTATGACTGTTTTGCGGCCCATCAGGAATAATTGTAGTTATAATTTTATTAGTAGCTGGAGGATATAGTTATATTTCCTCCCATTTTCATTTTCAGGAGACTTTGCTATGGACTTGTCTGCATCTAAATTAGGACATGAGCTCAGAGCACACCCTTGCCATCCTATACCGAGGAGGCTATACCTGTCTGCTAGGCGCTATTTACAAAACACGCTTCAGATTCCCTCCATGCTTCTAGTCTCTTACCTAACAGGCCTTTGTGTGCCATACCCTTCAATGAAAATATTTACATTCCTTTACTGTGTTATTGCCCTCATTCAAGGAACATAATCTGGAAAGACAGAAATGTTCTTACTTAAAATGAACCTTTGCATAACTGTGCATTTCAAATCTGTGATTTGGGCAACTATGCCTTTATTGCTGGTACCTTCTGCCTGTTCTTCTTTTTCTCACCTGTGAGTTTTCCTCCTTCACTCTGGGCCTCTCCTGGTGAGATTCCAAACATGTGACTGACATATTTTAGACATCTCTCAATCACTGGTGTTTTTAAAAGACACCAAGCCTCATGTGGGAATGTGAGTAAATTTTAGGGGGGAAAGTTATTTACCAATAGAACAGAAGCAAACTATGCCTTTTCTGCAACATGTAAATATACCCCTGTGTTTACTATCAGGACAACCGGACTGTGAAGCTGTATTGAAACCAAACTGGCTGCACATCAGAAGAATGAGAAATGCTAGCGTTAGATGCCCCAAAAGTAAGCCATGGCTTAGGTCTAACTTGTGACTAACATTAGTATTTTGGAAATGCACACTTGTTAAAAACAAGACAACAGGCCCAAACTAGAGCTGTTTATGCTAAGCCCACATC
Organism: Vespertilio murinus; assembly: GCA_963924515.1. Classification (NCBI taxonomy): domain Eukaryota; kingdom Metazoa; phylum Chordata; class Mammalia; order Chiroptera; family Vespertilionidae; genus Vespertilio; species Vespertilio murinus. The sequence goes on from OZ004707.1 coordinate 11,708,120, forward strand.
ACCCAACTGAGACTCAGCTACAGTTTTGGCTCTTCCAGAAAGGAGCTCAGGCAACAGTCGCGAAAATGCCGACACTCTTGCTTCTGCCATCACTTTAAGTGATATACTGTCTTTCATCTCTGATCTGGATGCTCATGTCATCTTCCCTCATCCTCTAAACCAGTGTTTCCCAAACTTCTCTCATGATGAGAATCACCTGGTGGAGTTGTTAAAATACAGATTCCTAAATCCTAACTAAGAAGTGTTAAACTAGAATTTTGGAGAACATATAGGTAAAATTGTATACTAAACTAGTGCTCTAAGCTTAGAGCCAAAATTCTAGTTTAGCACTGCTTAATTGGGATTCAGTAATCTGTATTTTAACAACTCCACCAAGTGATTCTCATCCTGAGAGAAGTTTGGGAAACACTGTTCTAAACTATGCAGGCTAACTCATTAGCTTGCAGGTAAGGTGAAATTGCAGACCCTTCACAATATTCTGGCACTGAGGGTGGGGTGCTGACCAAGACATGCCTTCCTAGAAGAATGAGGACTTCTTGGGCTGATTATCCAAACTGGATGGGAGTCCGTGGGGATTGGTAATGAACATGTAGACCAAATGGTTCTTCACCATTGTCCACTCATGAAGGAACGTGGTCACAGGCTGATAGTACCAGGAAGCAGGTTGGAAAACAGCTGACTCAGTGGTAAGCCCTTGTTGTTAACTCTCCTGGAGGCAGAGGAACTGCACTGTAGCAACACGGCCTGAGATGCATCCATGGCAGGCAAACGTCTCCTAGCTCTTTCCGACAACAGTTACTGGGGTGTGTGTGTACACAGTGAGTGTGAAGGGAGGGAAATCTGGGACTACTCTTTGGAGAAACTAACCTACTTGTCAAGGGGTGGCTGGTTCCCTGGGATGGTGGGGGTGGGGCTTGTGAAGGAAGACTGTCCTCAGCTGGGCCTCTTGCAGCTTAATCCCCTGCAGCCCATGAAGACAGCTGTAGATACATTTGAGGACAGTTGTATAAGGACTCAAGGTTTACTTTTGGGTTGTTTTTCCTTTTCAGTTTTCAGTGGAGCCTGGCTGTGGTAAGAAAGGGTTAGCCCTCTCAGCCAGATTCCTCTGAGACAGAAAGATTCACGGGAAAATCATAGATGAGATATTGACTAGTATTTTCAACCTTCCTGCCCCGGATTGGATGTTCAATGTGGATAAAGGGGACCCCACTGGAGGATGAGAAACTGACCTGAAGCAATTGAGATACACTCTTGTGGTCAGCCCCATCACCGGGGGCAGTTCCCTAGCCCTTATGCGGAAATGAGGCAAGGCGTTAAGAGCAGTGAGCGGAGCAACAGGGCCCCAGGTGTCCCAGGTTAAAGTGGATTCCTTTAAAGGGTTGATGCTGTTGGAGCCAAACATGAGTCAGTCGGAGTGAGTCAGTGGGAGGGTGCAAACCCAGTGGTCCCTGCAGGAAGCAGTGTGACTACCATTGAGTCAAGGGGCCCCCCAGACAAGGAAGAGGATCTTACCACCCAAAACAGGGTGCTGGGTGGGTGAAAACATTCGAAATTCATTTTCCTGAAGCAGAACTGCTGCCACACTGCTCCAACGTGAAGGTGAGTGAAGGCTTGTTTAATGGCATAAAGTTCCCCCCTGGCTCTTTCTGTGTCTTTCTCTCTTCCTATGTGTCTCTGTCTTCGTGTTTCTCTTTGTGTCTCTGTGTCTCTTTCTGTGTATTTCTCTATGTCTGTCTTTGTGCCTCTGTCTCCTGTTTCTGTGTGTCTTTCTCTTCCTGTTTCCCTCTTCATATCTCTATGCCTCTGTCTGTTTGTCTCTGTGTCTCGCTCTGTGTTATCTCTTACTTTCTCTTTCTGTGTCTGTGCTTGTTTGTCTCTGTGCTTGTTTGTCTCTGTCCTTGTTTGTCTCTGTGCGTGATTATCTCTGTGTGTGTCTCTGTGTGTTTGTCTCTGTGTGTGTCTGTCTCTGTCTCAATCTGTGTCTCTGTGTGTTTTTCACTTTTTCTGTCTCTCTTGTCTGTATCTCTCTCTTGTCTGTATCTCTCTCTGGGTCTCTCCCTTTCTCTCCTTCCACCCCTTATCCTCCACTCTTCCTCCTCAGCTACTTTAACTAGAAAAAATGATTAGAGCTAGAATTAAGGTCTCCCTGTCCCCAAAAGGGAATCAAAGACTATGAGTATGCTTGGGAACTTGGAAAGGGGAGGAATTAAAACTCTTATGGCTTTTTGGGTACAGGGGGCCACAGTTGATAACCTACACAAAACCCTGAAGGAAAAGATGCCTAGATTCAGCTCATTGGGTTGCAAAGAGTTCACAGTGGGGAAGGGGAGCTAGTGTGACCTTGTGTGCCTCGTCTGTGTCCTGCTCATGATTCTACATCCAAGTGCTTAGTGGAAGTGATGTGTGACCACTGTCCTTGCTTGCCACCCGGTGCCAGGGCAATTCTCTTGGTTGGGAAGGGCCACATGGGGAGAACGGCTAGAGGACCGTGAAGATTGCTCCCCACCCCCACCACGCATCCCTGGCTGGTCTAACAGAAATAGTACAGCATCTCAGAAAGAGAAAGGAAAGTTGCAGGCTTGATTAAGGGTGGTGAGAGATGCAATAGCTCAACACAACAGCCTTGCGGAGTCAGCAGAGGAAGCTAACAGGAGCTGGGGGTTTGCAGCAGATTATTGCCAATTGAATTCAGTTGTTCCTGCCACAGTCTCAGCTGAGCTGTGGCCAGCATCGCCAGAGGAGCTGAATCCCTTCCCCAGATTGATTGCCCTTGTGTGTCTTGCCTCCTCTGTGTCTAGGCCTGGCTCACCGATGCTTTGGCTGAGCTGAAGCCCACTAGCATCACTGGGCTGCTGGGGCTGTCTTATCTCAGCTGCAGTTTGCAGAAAATAGTGCGGTTCACTCCAATCAGTGGCCATAACTCAAGGCCATTCTTACAGTTCTGGCCGCAACAACTGGGGGAGAACTTTGTTATATTTTTACTGACTCTTAGGCTGTTCCCAGGAACACAGCTGTTTTTGGTATGCCACTTGGAAAACTACCTAGTAGGGAAATAATTCACGGCTGCTAACAAAATTGTCTGGGTCACTCATGCAGATACACGGTAGAGCCTGCTCCCTGAGACCAAACTGCCGTTAAGCACCAGATTGTTACCGCTGTTCCTGGATCCCTCATGGAGCCGGGCATGGTAACACATCTACCAATATAGACAGGATACAGGGTAAAGGACTGCAGAGACAACGCATACCACGTGATTATGGCTCCTCTAAAAGGAGAATAGTTTGTGTCAAGGTGAGGGAAGTTGCATTGTTTGGAGTGTTGGTCCAATCTACTCCTGGCAGACTGATTGCATTGAACTTTTGATCCCTCTCAGGACTATTGGTGGTGCTTCTGTGTTGTTGGCCCATTTTAGGGTTGCATTGTTGCTGTTCGGGTCTGTTCTTCTGATTCCAGGGCATTCTTGGGGTAGACAAATGGCCATGGGTCTGGTGGTATGAACCTAAAGAACAGTCTGTGCCCACTGACTTCAAGCAATCCCTCCAAAACAGGAATGGATCACATTCAACTTTCACCGACCAGCTGGGAAGCCATGTTGGGGACCCCGGCACCCTTTGCATAAAACCGTTGGGGCACTGTAAGCAACATAAACCACACACTTTCCAGAGGCACCAGGTCCTCCCTACTCTGCACTTCTGTGTGAAGACAAACACTTCTCACCTCCCCCCTGAAGACATGGTGACTGGTGTCCTGGAGATAGACATGCCAGCTCTCACAGGACCTCAATGAGGCTGTTGTGGGTTAATCAAGGAGCTTCCTGGAGGAATAACAAACACACTGTTGTTGTTGTTGTTGTTTATTTGTTTAAAATATATTTTATTGAGTTTTTACAGAGAGGAAGAGAAAGGGATAGAAAGCTAGAAACATTGACGAGAAACATCGGATCAGCTGCCTCTTGCACACCCCCTACTGGGGATGTGCCCACAACCAAGGTACATGCCCTTGGCCAGAATCGAACCTGGGACCTTTTAGTCCGCAGGCCAATGCTCTATCCACTGAGCCAAACCGGTTTCAGCACAAACACATTGTTTACTTGCAAACTACAGGCAGTTGTCAATCCATTGAGAACCCTCCAGTGAGAAAAGGTAGAATTTGGCCCAGGCTTTAGCTAAAGTGGTGAGTAATGCCAACTTGTCCCTGGAAGACCATCAGCTCAGTTTCAGCTGGCCGGCCAAGGGTTTTGTAAACGAGGCTTGCCCTCTACTTGAGCTTGCAGGCCAAAGCAGTCTGCAAATGCTAATCCATCTGTTGTACTTGGATTGATGCTTTGGGCCAGGTTAAAAAAAAGAAAAAAAAGAAAGGTCTTAATAAAATATTTCATTGAGAAAAGGTGGATATTTCCCCCTCTACAATAACCTCTCTATTTTTCCATCCTCAGTTCCATTTCCCATCCTCATCTGTGTGCCTTGAGTATTGCAACTTCCTCTACGCCTGCCCCAATTCCACCCATTCTCCACACCGGGGTCAGGGTGCTGTTGTAAATGCTCATGCACGTGAGCCATACCTCTGCTGTACTCCCTGATGGCCTCCCGGCCAAGTCCTCAGAAGCCTGTCAGGCTCTTTCATGAGGTGAACCCCTCAGAGTGCCTGTCACAGCTCTGGCCCCGCCTCTTCTCACACATGACATCTTAGCCCCGTGGAACTAACCTCATGTCTTCAATATACCTTGATTGGGTTTCTGCCAGAAGTTCTGTCCTTTGTGCATTTGCCTGGGAGAGGCCTACTGTCTTTCAGGCATCACAGGTGGGGCCCCAACTGGCAGCCTGTCCCTCTGGAGCAGGGGTGGGCAAACTTTTTGACTCGAGGGCCACAATGGGTTCTTACACTGGACCGGAGGGCCGCAACAAAAGCAGCCTGACCATGCTGGCACTCTCATCTTGGGCTGCTGGTGAAGGAGCGGAGCGGAGGGGAGAGCAAGAGAACCCTCCGCTCTTTCGGCTCCATGGGCCGGATAGAACAGCCTAACGGGCCATAGTTTGCCCACCGCTGCTCTGGAGGATGGTGTCCGTCCCCTGTGCTCACATTGGCCCACAGTTTTCTTCCTCATCGCCATCTGCTTTTTCCTCTCTCATCCTAGGTCAGCTCACTAAGGGCAGGGACTGGTTTTGTCTTGCTCTCTTGTAGCCCGCACGGAGGCCATATTGCTAGACTCCTGGTACAAGTTCCATGCATCTTTGCTGAATAAATACGCTTTTCCTCATTAGAACAGACTTAGAATTGATTGCGTTTTAATTGTATAGCTGCATGCACAGGGCAGCATTGATACATACACAGGTGATCTTCATTTTGGGTTTTGGTAGGATGACTGAGACTTGCAGAATGCTTTCAATTCCTAAAACCTCATGGCCTCATTATGCTAATGGCCTTCATTAGGCATCTGTATGAGAGCCTCCGTCAGTACCCTGTGAGCTGTCTGGAGACTGCACGACAACTCAACAGGGCCTGCGATTAAAAGGCAAACATGATGGTGACAGGGCGGCCTGGGTTTGCCCAACAGGACGCACTGCTTTGGGAAAGGGTGTCTTCAGTTCGCTCTTGGTGTGGATACTGAGGCTTGGCTGTCCTTGTCATGTGGTGGCAGAGGGTGTCAGGCCCATTGGGCAGGGACCAGAACACCGCTAACCCTCCCAGAGGCACGCACCGGCTCCCCCGTGGCCCCCATCCCGGCAGGTGTGTGGGGTGCAGAGATCTCGGGAGGCGCTGGCCTTGCCCCCGGGGGAAACGCGGGTGATGCTCTCCGTTCCTAGTCCTGGGCACCGGGCCTGTTTCCATGACATGGCAGGAGCTCCGGCAGAGGAGCATATGGGAAGCTGAGCCCGGGGGCAGGAACTCCTGGCAGCTCGGGGAAGGGGGCGGAGTGGTTTGCCAGCTCCATCTGCTTCCTTTTCCTAATAGCCGGACACCTGCCAAGGAGACGCATATGCGTCTCGGAAAGGCTGAGACCTGCAGCAGCACCATACGCCCTGTTCTTTCCGTGGCCGCCGGCGCCCCTCTCTGCTCCCAGGGCTGAGGGTGCTGGTGTCTCAGTGACATCCCAGGAGGGCCTGCTCCCTGCCTGCCTCCCCATCAAGGCCTGGCTGAAATAAGAGGCGGGTTAAATAGCGGGCATCTGAGCAGACAAAGCCTTCACCCAACTGTGCTGTTCACCCATGTTTGCACCAGACAGGGCGCCTGGAGAAAGAAATCATATAACCAATGTATGAAGACAATTGGGGGGAGAGGGGGTAAGGGAAGAGGGTGGGAAGGGAACTGGGTGGTAGGGAGCTTTGGGGGAGAAAAAGGAGAAACAATTGTAATCTGAGTAATAAAGATTTATTTTTAAAAGACCTCATTTTCTTTACATTTTACTTGTTAGCTAAGCACCTGCCCCCCCCCCCCCCCCCCAAGAAGAAACAAATACCCGTTTTCTAATGTAAAATTATCATGGTTCTGTTTAAGTTGGTGTCTAGTCCAGGTTATTTAGATTTAGTTTTGTTAGTTTAGACCCCTGGTCGGCAAACTGCGGCTCGCGAGCCACGTGCGACACTTTTGGCCCCTTGAGTGTGGCTCTTCCACAAAAGACCACGGCCTGGGCGAGTCTGTTTTGAAGAAGTGGCGTGAGAAGAAGTTTAAGTTTTTAAAAAATGTGGCTCTCCAAAGGAATGTCAATCGTTGTGCTGTTGGTATTTGGCTCTGTTGACTAATGAGTTTGCCGACCACTGGTTTAGACCAAGTGCTTTCAAATGAGAATTTTCTCCCAAATAGTAGTACCCTGGGCTGGTTTTCAGAGGTCCAGACAGCCGTGGTTTGCTGAAGCCCTGGTCGCCCCATGAAGGTGAGACATACGGAGGGAGGGAGGGGGGGGGGGGTCAGGCTGACAGTCCAGGGAAGGTTGAAAGTATTCTCCTGAGAATTACCTACCTGTCCTGAATCCTTTTTTTTTTTCCTAAATAAAAGGATCGTCTGAGAAATAATAATTTACCTGTTGTGACCAAATAACTCCATTCATCTCTCCAAATAATAAATGGCGACTTTCCTTAAATACTGGGCCTTATGACTAAGGTTCAAAGGAGCGAGCATTCATTTTTGCGAGCACTCACTCTTTGCAGAATGAGAAAGATTTATACGACCTGAGCTGTTACGATTAACCTTGGGAAGTAGATTCCATTTTCAAGGATGCCCTCCATGTCGGCTAAAGGAGAGTGAGCGGTCTAGCAGCAGACATCAGCTGGTCAGATTGACTTGTACTGTGTGTCAAGATCCAAACAGAAAACAGTCTTAGGAGAGGCAAGTATCATTCTAATCTTTCTCTCACAAGAGAAAGGAGTGAGTGGTTTTAGTGAGAATACACAGCAGTGACTAATATCGGTCTTATTATGCTAAGAAAAGTTTTTATTGGCAATATAAAATCCTTTCCAATAATGCATTTTCTTGACAGCTCTTACAGGAATTTGACCCAAAAGCTTCAGTAATAATTGAAGCATTTGGGTCAATTATTGCACACATACCCAGTTTCCATCCACCTTGCCCATTGCCTTTCATAATTCTTAAATAATTTTGTTGATGATTGGTTTTAATTCATTATTATCCAGTGCATTGTTATGTATTATTTTATGGCTAATGTATATGATGCTTATAACGTGCTTTCAAAACCAGGTTGAAAAACAATCTCAGAATGTAATACTCACTGTACTAAAACACTGTTTAATTTCTAGAGTAATATATGTTTCTGGAAACAAAATGATAGCCTAATTATGGCCACAAATTTTATAAAGTGATAGAAAAATGAAATAAATGTATAATTATATATCAGAAATATCTGGAGAATGCCAACATTCTCAGTTCTTGAAGTGCAGTATGGTGGGGTGAATGAATTAAAAAGAAGACAAAAAAATAAGAATATGGCAAATAACAATATCGACTAAAAGCCATTAAGTCTCATGATTTCCCTACCACCTTATCATCCTACATCATGTTGTTCTGCCCTAGTCTCACCTCTAACTAGTTTTTAGTGTGTGTTTTGTGTGTATTTGTGTGTGTGCATTAGAAATGCATCATGCATTTTATTTCCTCTATTCAGCCTCCCTGATTAATTCTGGGTTAGCAAAAGGGAAGAACCATTGCTTTTATAAATACTTGTGATGAAACATGAATCACCAATTTTCTTCCTGTTCTTGTGAGTGCTTCCTCTATATTCTTTTTTAGAGTTCCACATTATTTTTCATCTTAAAGATCCCTTCAGGATTATATTGTGCCTTTAAGATACTTATTTTTCACCTTATAAACATTTTAGGGTGGGTGACATTAGGTAACTTACTACTTCATTATGCTAGTGTCGTAAGTTCTGAGTTTTATTCCCAAAGGTAGCTCATATCTACAGAGCCTACTGGGATCTTGCTAAAACCTGGCTCAAAAATATATGCATGAAGGAACATTTCAGACATGGAAGGAAGAAGATACAAACATTTTCTAATCCAGGATTTAAATAAGATGCAATGTGACTCTTTCCAAGATTGCCTATGTCTAGTTATGGCAGACATATGATTGAAGTTCTTAAATTCGTAGTCTGAAACTAAAGTAATGGTGGTGGTGGTGGTATTTCTTTTTTTGTTTTTATTATTTTTAAAATATTATCCAGTAAAATACACTGAGAATTTTGGAATTTTTCCTGATCAACTTTCTTTGCAGAGAGGTTCTGTTTTCTGTGTACTTGGCTATAATAATAACACATAGATAACTTTTATTTGATATTTTTTACCTAAAGTTATATGAGCACATTCCATATCTTTGTCATGATGAGGTTTTCTCTTTTTCAATGAAATATATATTTTGATAGGCATTATAAAAGTAATATGAATCTGCATTGAAGAAAACCTGGTAGGATACCCACCAAACCATCAACAAAGGCTCCTGGGCGAAGCGGAGCAATAGGCAGAGGAAGCTCTCAGTTCTCTGCTTTGACTGGGCTTTATGTGAAAATGTAACACTTTTGCAAAGAGAAAGATTGCTAGCTAGGTAAATAAAAAAAATTATTTTCCTGGAACAAATCTCAGTCAATAGAGAAGTAGATTCCGTTAAACATTAGTGGGTATACACTATCTCAGACCTTTGAAAAATACATTCATGAAAAATACATTTCAGTTGCTACTCTAGGCTTCTAGAATTTGGCAAAAAACACATTGAAACAATATATAATGGACTAAAAAATGTTGTGTCTCCTGCTCTCCTTCCCCTGCAAACCTCCACCCTGGGTCCCAAGTGCTATTTCCACAGGCAAACGCATCACTCATTGTTGGCTTAGTTTTTGATTGACAGCTTGTTTCTAAATGAGTTTTTAAACTCTTCTATTTCTTAATGGTCAACTTGAACCAATCTCTCCCTTCTTCCAACTCTTTGCTCTTGTTAGTCTGCTAATAAGATCCCAATGACTTTCTGTTGAAATTAATTTTAAAAAATTCTCTGCTGTTGATGACATAATCTGTGGTTATGAAGCTTGTGTCAGACTTATTTATTCTTGTGTATAATGAAGTCTCAGTAGTTTCTTGAGAGGTATGGAAAACACATACATGCTTAGTCCACCATCTTGGTACTCACAGCTTTCTACCTCGACTGCTATTTATTTTTATTTTTTTTTCTCTGAATTGTCTCACCAGTGCCATCTCTTTTTAATCCTATGCCCCCTTCTTCTTTTACACAGCTCTGGGCCTGATGATTGTTGTTGTTGTTTTGGTCTAAATTTATTGAAAACACAAAGTAGCTTTAATTTTCCTATTTTTACTCTTAACTAGTGAGCCTATTGGACAGTAGAGCAGCACTTTAAATTCTGTCTTTTCATTGTGTTCGAACCCGGAAGAGAGAAAAGCAAAATGGACTCCTGGCCGTGGCCACTGTCTGTGGGGAGTTTGCACACTCTCCCCATGTCCGTGTGGGTTTTCTCTGGGTCCTCCAGCTTCCACCCCCCAAAGATGTGCCCTTGAAATGAGCTGGTGTCTCTTCATTGTCCCGGTCTGAGTGGGTGTGGATGTGAGTGCGCCCAGGGAAGTGTCCAGGGAATGGGCCGTTGTTGCACTCTGAGCTGCCACAGCTCAGGACTGGAGCAGAGGGTTAAAAAGGAATTCTTGTTTTAACTCATCTTTCCTAAATGTATTTATAGCTCACATTGTTTTCAGTGTTTAATATTTAGAAGCATTTTGGGTCTTTACTAGAAGCTGCTTAGTGATGTTTCTGTGACCAGAAATATGTCATGGGAACTTAACTCTTGCTTATATCTATTATCTGGTGGTAAAATCATGTCTTTTTTGTTTAACGTCGCAGTTTCCAAGAAGCTATGGATAACATTAAGTGAGGAGTTAACTACTTAGAATCACAATTCAATTAATAAATCAATGAATTTTTGATTGACATGGGACATCTGTGCAGACCTTTGGACACATACCTTGAGTATGTCAAGAGTCTTGCTAGTGTCATAGGACAACCTCAAGAGCAGCCTAAGGACTTGATTTCCACTCTAACTTCCAGGAGACCCGCCAGCATGTCACTGAAATAATGGATTCCCTCTCCAAGAATGAGCATCATAAATTCCATTCTTTAAAGCCCTGACCTCTCTGTTTCACAATCTCTCTAGGCGCGGCTGAGATTCCGGGTTTGGAGGCGCTGATGCTCATTGGTGTAGAAGTCCAAGCCTGATGGAAACATATGGAAGCTACAGGTACGTCTTGTATTTCCTTCAACTTTTCCAGAAAGTTCGCCATGCAACACCTGGGACAAACTCTTGGACCTATAGAGGTAATGGATTTCAAAGCAAAGATGGTGCTCCCTAAATACTTGGATTTATGTATAGGGATAGGTGGTAAAAGAAGCCAGATTTTTCAACAAATTATTTTTCAAAAGCTGGAAAGCAAACTTTACTAAGGAAACTTATGATTATACATATTATGTGGATAAGGAAAGACTGTAGGGAATTTAATAATTAGAAATAATGTTTTCTTTCTTGCCATTGAAATCAAGGATTTTAAAAAATTGGCTTAGAGAATGAAACATTTTAAATGTTATACTATCCGTTTTGAAGTGTGGCTTTTGTTACAACTCTTAAGCTTATCATGACTCTCTTCTGAATATCTTTAAAAAATGATAGTTATTTTGGGCCTTGTATTTGGCATCTAAAGGTCAGTTAAGAACACCTTATGTAAACGAGTATTCCCAATGCTCCAATGTCTTTTTACTTTTTTATGTGATACATATACTATATAATGGCTGGTTTTTCTTTGCAGATTTGGTATAATTGTGTGTGTGTGTGTGTGTGTGTGTGTGTGTGTGTGTAACAGAAGCTATTCATAGGCTCTATGATATATCTTCTCTTTATTAAATTACTGTTCATTAAATAATATAAATCGGGTGATTTTTATGGACAGTGCATGTTCTAATGTCAGGGTTCGCTAGGATTGCTACCCAATTTTTCTCCATCATTAGCCTCTATTCAAGGTCCTGGTTTCTCATGTTGGCTTTCCCGTGATCGATGCATCACAGCATTTCGGGCTAACCTAAAACTGTATACCATTTCTCTTTTGTGAGAAGTATTGTAAAAAAAGATAACACTGAGAATGAACTACTCCTAGAATTTTCCCAGGATGTACTTGAAAATGAGTGAGACAATATTTCAGCTCCAGCCCTAACACTGAAGTATTTTATTAAAGCACTTTTGATGTTTCTCTTGAAATTTTCATGTTTTCTTTGATGACAAAATCCACCATGATTAGCTGGTACACCTAGTAGAGATGCTCTTATAGTGAATTAAAGAGTGTTTGAGGTTTAATAACTTTCACATAGAAGTTTGTTCACATAGAATTAACGTAAACACAGAAAGACAGAAAAAATGTTTAATGATCTCGTTCTATACTCCTTATATTCTATGTCTAACAACTTAAGGCGGGGTGATTTGCATAAAGTTCCTTCCTATAACTTTCATTCCCAGATTGTCGAGTTAGTCTACTGGTGGGCAGTTTATTGTCCCCTTTCTATAAGGAAGGGTGCACTTTGGGAAAAGTATATTTGGAAATTTATACTTCCCTTATGTGATATACATAGGTAAATGATGATTTTTAAATGAATGCCATAAGGAACCTTTTATACTGTGTTCTGCCTGGTGATGAGTATATTTTATGGACTTTGTGACTGGCTGGTGGCACACACAGTGGCACCACATTATTGTAAAGGCAGATAGAGTGACACCTAGAAATTAAGTTGTATAATGAACATAAAAGAATAACTAAAACTAATAACTAAAATTTCAGCCTCATTTTTTTCCCATGGTCCTCTGCCTTTTTCACATAGTAGTAGAAGGTTTAATCATAGAGATTATAGAGTTTTCTACGGTTTTATTAGAAACTAGAGTCCCCATGCACAAATTTGTGCACCAGTGGGGTTCCTCGGCCTTGCCTGTGGGATTGGGGCCAAAACCAGCTCTTCAACATCCCCAGGGGTTCTGGATTGTGAGAGGGCACAAGCCAGGCCAAGGGGCCCTACTGGTGCACAATTGGGGCCAGGGAGAGACACAAGAGGTTGGCCAGCTGGGGAGGGACTGTGGGAGGGCTCCAGAATGTGTCTGACCTGCCTTGCTCAGTCCTGATTGGCCGGATCTTAGCAGTAAGCTAACCTATTGGTCAGAGTGCACCCTGATGTTTGGTGCACGTCAAAGTGAGTGGTTGAGTGGCCTAAGCATAGCATTAGCATATTACACTTTGATTGGTTGAACAGATGAGCAGACACTTAGCATATTAGGCTTTTAAGGATACCACTATGATTATAATAGTCAAAGAAGGCTGTAACATTTATTTTGCAATGGTAGAGTGAAAAATGAATTATTAAGAAATATTTAAGTGATAATATAGTTCACAGAAAAATTATAGACAATAGAGATGAGACCAAAAATAGTACTAAAAATATCTCAACATTCACAGTTTTGTGCAACAATCAATACTACCTAGTTCCAGAATATTTTTGTATCTCCCAAAGGAATGGGAGATCATGTGCTCACATTTTTAGGATATCCATTTTTTCATAATGGACACTAAAAATATGATAAAAGACCAAAATGCCTTCTTCCCTGAGTGGTCATAGAAAGAAAGTATAGCTACATCGTCAGAGGTAAAAATATGGCACCATAATTTTTTTTAAAGGAGGGGGAAAAAGCTTTAAAATGAGAGTAAATCTTGCTTCACTATCAGCAAAAAAGCTGCTGACATCAAAGCCATCACAAGTTAAGGTGTTCTTCAAGGCTACTGCCCTTTGCATGGTGATAAGCTAAAAGCACATTACCATTCAGAAACCTCTGTGTTTTGGAAAGGGAATTGGATAAACACATCTATATCTAAAAACTATACTTTAAAGTTTAAGAATTTGAAGACCATTAATTAACCTCATCTCTTATCATTTTAATTCCTCTCCCTTTCTCTGCATTGGCTTATTTTGTTTTCTATTTTCTCTTGCTTTACACACAAATTATTTCCTTTACTCCTACACAAAGGCATAATCTATAATAATTTATAATAATAAAAGGGTAATATTGCTAATTAGACCAGACATCATTCCAGATGTCCTTCGGGTCAAAAGCCGAGACTGGCGGGAAGTCAGTGCCAGCAGCTGGGGGAAGGAGGCCTATGCTTGCATGAATTTCGTGCATCAGGCCTCTAGTACAACCATAAAAATGCACATTCAGGAATCGTGCCCCCCTTTTTCAAAATAATTAAATGTTGCCTTTTCACCATTACAGATATTTATGTGTATGTACACTAAAGGGGCCAGAGAACCGCATGTGGCTCACGAGCCGCAGTTTGCCGACCAGACGGAGGTCTGAGACCATGTGGGTCCTTGTTAAAGCCCTTATTGTCTGGAGCATTTCACTTCCCAGCTTTCCCTCCCGACCAACCTTCGACATTCGACGCCTATTTGTCTCAACTGTTACCTTTTTCCCTAGCCGGCAGCATGTTCAATTACCTTAATGTTTTAGGCAAATACTCTCTCTGCAAGCTGCTTTTCCATCCTCCTGAGTTAGGTGAAACAAAGGCAAGCCCCTTGCAACAGAACTGCTGGTAATCGCTGAAGAGGTCACAGCAAATACCATCCCATGGGAAGAAGGTCCATTCTGTTCCCTGTAGAACTAGACACTCACACTAGCAATACAGGCTGCCATTGTTCAAGGCCACCGCTGGCCAGGGAGGAGGGGATGAAAAGAAAAAAAGATAAAATGCCATTAAGCTACACTACTAGGTTTCAGTCACCTTTTATTTCCGAAGTATTCACTACACTGCTGTATACACCTTGCACCATTTTCTGGACTTTCAACATTGATTCTGGCAGTTTTTGCTACTTCTGCCCCTCCCCCCCCCAGTGTTTTATATGGAGGGGGTGGGTCCTCAGAGTTCCTCACTCTACCATTTTCATTGACACATGTACATAATTTTTTATTTTTATATTTTTGATTTCAGAGAGAGGGAGATAGAAATATCAATGATGAGAATCAGAGTGGCTGCCACCTGCCCAAGCCATGTGCCCTTGACCAGAATCAAACCTGGGACCCTTCAGTCCGCAGGCTGACCCTCTTATCCACTGAACAAAACCAGCTAGGGCCATATGCATAATTTTAATGTAAGTAAATATATACTCCAACATTTAGGTAAAAATGACATTTTCCTACTGTAGTCTAAAGTTGTGATGTTTTATTAGTTGTCAATAAGGACTCTATAGTTACATGATATAAACATTGGTATATATTTCAGGCATTTAAGATTAACAAAAGGAATATGCAAAATTCACATTAGGTGCTCATAATTAAAGAGAATTTAGGGACAAATATGCACATATTGGTATCATTTAAGTGTAACTAGCTACTATGCTGACCCTTTCCTATTATTAGAAAATATATTATTAGCTATATTATTGGTCTGACCCAATATAGCTTCTTGCTGGAAGATGAAAAACATCTTGAGTTCATATTTAAACTTAAAGAGCTCTGTGGACTCTGAGGAACATCAAACCTCAAAAAGTTTATTGAAATGTTTTGCCCCTAGATGCTCTAGCTAATGTGTTTGCCCCTATCACGATGTTAAAACACAATGTTTAATGTCACTGACCTCAAGACGGTATGTCATACCTTATTTAGAATAACCATTCCTTTCATGTACCCGTAGGATGGTTCTCATAATAGCAAGAAAGTAAATACTTGTCAATCTCTGTAGTTTCCAAATTTAATCTCCCCAAATCACCATGCTTGCTGACAAGGAATATTACTTTATTTGCAAAAGAAAATTACAGTAAACACACAACAGTATTGGGCTTACTCATGTGAATACCTAATGCATGGAACAGTGTGCTGAGAAAAATGCAACATGTTGTTTATGTGGTTATAAAATGAAACTCTTTTTGATGGAATTTTATATTAGGATTTGTCTCTAAAATGTAGTAGAAGAGAAATATTCCAACCCTATCTGGCGATTGTTAAACATATATTTTTAAGGGAATCTTTAATACAGTACATCTGGTTGAAAAGTGACTTTAGAGAATATAACACACCACACACAAATTAACTTTTCAATTTCAATTGTTTGTCAAAGGTAATGATGTCATAGATCATAGATGTGACTTTGCACATTACATTCTGAAAGCACACTACATTAGAGCCAATATTTGTTTTTGGAATTTTGCCTGTAGAACTTAACAATAATGATTAGTCTCACGGCAGTTTATTTCCCTCTAGAATCACTCCCCTCAAGTAACTATTGCCTACAGAGAATCAATAGCTTTTTAAATGATAAAATTCTGAAAACCAACCAACCAACCAACAAAAACCCACTGTTTTTATAGTGGCAGGTATTGAATGTTCAGAGATTATATAACTTAGGCTAGAAAACATTTGCTAATATGGGACAGGGAAGTTCTTTTCACCTGGATCTCAGTATCTGAGAACTGACTTTGCTCATGATTAAACACTATTAAGCTTTATAGAGAGAACAAATACGTGTTAATAGCATTTAGTCAATTGCACACTAACTGGAAAATTTAGAGCTTTAAAAGAACAAATACAAGTAATTATACTTAATAAATAAATGCTCATAACATTTGGCAAACTCCAACTATAACGTCTGTTCTGCATGAACTTTAGGATGTGAAAATGCTCAGTGGATTGAGATTCACAGGTCAAGTGCTACCTAGCAACAGGCAGTAAAGCAGTGATTGTGTCCCTTGTTGCTCTTCCATAAAATGCTGTTCCAATACTAAATGTATCAGTCTTTGAACAGGAACTAGGGGAATTAATATGGTTTTCAATAATAGATTTGGAGATGAGTTTAGCATAGTTCTGAATATCATCATGTTTTGAAGAGATGTTTCATACTGCTAGCGCAGATATTGACCTGGGATTGAACTTAATATGCTCCCCTATGCGTTCATATTTTCCATTCTTTGTTGAATTTCATACATTCAAAATAAGTAAATTCTGTGGATGTGCCCTGGCTCCTACTTGGGAATATAGCTAACAAAGTTGTTCGTGGTCTATTATTAGGATCTTAATAAAAATTAGATAACAAAGCCTAATGGGGAAAAATAAAACATTTATTGGGCTTTTTCTAACTCCTTCTTTGGGTAGCACCACAGAAGTAAAAATTCAGGTTTGAGGTTTAAAAGTCTAGCTATAAGCTCTGTTTTTTATACTTTTTGGCTTTCAGCTTGTAATATTTCTATAAGTCAGACAAAATTTACATTTCCTGTCTAATTTACAGAATTGCCGTGAAGGAAAAAACACTGCAACATGAGAAGGTGCTGTATAAACAATCAAACAGGATATGCAAACATAAATATAGGACTCCTATATTTGGTTTTCAAAACGGCTTCACCGACTCACTCATTCGGGATAATTCAGGGGATGAGGTTTTGATGGCAACATGGTTAGTTTTGTGATTCGAAGTCTGGATTCCTAGATGACACCTCTGAAGTTGGAGAGGAACAATTCTCAGTTCTGGTGCTGCTTCCACTGCCAATGCCTGTGCGGCGTGTTGGCTTAGCCACCTTTGCTTTAGGGTTATAACTGGAAAGGCCCTGCCTTCCCCGGTTAGGTACTAGTCACTGAGCTCCCGGTGCTGCGGCTTCCTCTGGTTAGGACTAATCAGAACAAAACACTCTATAACCACACATAGCCTTTAACTTGAAACTGCAATAAATATAATTTTTCAGAACATGACATATTCTCATGCATATATCTTAACTCTGTACAGCCACAGGAATTTATTGACACACATTTCTTAGTTTCCCCTTAGTAACGCTGTGGTTTTCCTTACTAATTAAGTGAACATTTAAGCATGAATTGACACATTGTCGTTTATTTCAGTCCTGGAGCACACACTGAATATGATGATATATGCTTGAAAAACACAACAGTTTTTCCTTTGTTCCTTCCAGTGATGATATTAAATTTAACCACACATTTCTATAAATTAAATTCACTGGGAAATCTCACATTTATAAAATTACACAAGAATAAGCCACATTATCACAATCAACATGGAAATGTACTGAAGAATTCGAAGTAGAGTGTCAGGATCACTTTATCTTCCTGGTGAACTTCCACTTTATGGGAACCCCACTTGGCTTCATTTAATCAAAAAGCTGAAAAAGAAAATTATGGTGAGTGGAAGTCAGGAAAGCAATAGCTGTTTATCCCATTATAAATTAGCACATATAAGCATAACAAAAAATGTCACAATTACATTAATTCACCCCATTTTAATAGTCATATGAGGGTAACTGTGCTGAATTAGTTCCTGTAATGGGGTCAGGCTGGGACTAAATGTAGGTCAGTGGTGGGCGAAGATGCTGATAAGAACTGAAACTTGTGTGGATGAAGTTTGGGTAAAACATGCTATTTCTGTGGGCCACTCTCACTGTTGGCTAGACCAATGGTTAATCACTCAGACTGGCAATACAGGGGAAATAAAGGAATGGACTGAAATAAAGTGGGTGATTTCAATGCCTTAAATATTTTTATCATTCAGTTTACAATTCACTTACATAATGTAAACAATTGATGATTTTTATGAAATATATAATTTCATTATATTAAACCAGAAAGAAAATATAATAAAAGCATCAGATTCTGATGCAATGGTACAAAAAACTCTAAGTCTTATTGTTAGTAAAGAGAGGCTCTTAGATTCAAGTTCAGACTTGTGTGACTTCAGAACCAGAGCTCTTAACTAATATACAAAATTATATATTGAACTTGAACTGATCTTCTGATTCTAAATACTATTCTCCATGAATCTTAAAAACAGGGAGCAAAGTGATAGGATTAAGAGGATGCTTCTTGTTACTTTCCTACTTGAGACTTGATGTGTCATAAATATTTTTACAGAAATATTTGAAAACTTCACCGTGAGTGAAAAAGTCAGTGGAAAGTATCGGGAAAGTAATTACCCATAAGTGAACATTATCATGTATTGCTATTAGCACTTTGCTCTTCTTAGTAAACAGGACAAACCCTCAAGTTAATCTTTATTTAATACCCAAAATAAATTCAGTGATACCACTGCAATAAAAAAATTTTTTTTGAACTATGGCTCAGATGGTAATTAAATCAAATTCTTAATATTGATGTTTCGCTGGTAGTTTCAAGAGACTCAGGAGTCCAATTAAATTCATAAAAAGGTTCAGGGAAAAATCTGTTCTTCACTCAACTCAATCATGAAAACAAGTTACTTAATCTTCAGTGTAAAGAAAAATCCTGGTTAGAAAAAGGTAGATTAAATATAAATGAGTTTATAATATTTACATCAGAATTATGATCACAGCTTTAAACATTATTGAGTAATTAATACTATGTTCCACTGAGTAATTATTACTATGTAATGGCAATGTGCCATTGACTTTTTACATGCTTTCTCTCATGCAATCCTTACACTAAGCAAAATACATATGTAAAATTTTTCTGTTTACAAACAAGACAAGTTAAGTAATTTGTCAAAGGACACAGCTAGTAACAAGCAGATCAGAGTTTTAAGTCAGGAAGTTTAAAGACTCAAAAGACAATCTGGGAGAACTGAGTGATGGTATGAAACAATGATGTAGGAAAAAAAACCATGAAAACTAAAACTGCGGGGAGGATTTATGGGCATAGGATAACACTAACTACAGTAGACCTTTATCCTCTTCAGCATATAGACTGGCAAAAAAATAGCAGTATGAAGTACTGAGAAAATGTGAAAGGTATACATGTTTAAGGTTTTGTGAGGCTTAAGAGACAATAAAAATGAAATAAAAAAGGTCACTCTCTATAGAGAAGAAACTAAAGATTGTAGATTAAACAGAATCCAAAATTGTGAGGAAAGTGAAAAATTAGTTTACAAATAATGATGGCCATGGTTCTGGAGACTTGACTTGCTCTTTTTATTACCCTGGTTGTCCTGGCAGCTAAGGGGCTTGACAACTCGTACGCTGCAGACAGGATTTAAGCAGATGATCCCACAGCTCAGACATGATACATCTCTCCCCTCCCCGAGTGCATTTATCTGTACGTGCGTGGGAAGAAGAGAGCTGGGATGGGCCTCTGCCATGTGAGAAGAGAGGGGGCTGAAGAGGCTCACTCCCCACTAACGCTCCACAGGCAGCTCTCCCCATCACAGGGTTAGTTTTGTCCCCCAGACAAAGCCGTGTCCTGTGGCTGTCATACACACAAAACCATCTTAAGGTAACTGCATAGTGCACATTAGGAAAAGATGTAAGGTCTGATGAGATATAACTTTATCAATGTATCACTAGTTGCACTAATTCAGCAGTTTTAATTCTGCAAAAGGAAATATAGGCCCTTTACTCCCTAATTAAGTGAAGAATGGATTAAGCTATTAGAAGGACCCTGTAGAGAAAGGAAAACATTTATTCTCTTAAGAGAAGCTAAAGAAGAAATATGCTCAAGAAATAAATTTGTGCCTGGTTCATGAAATGACCACGTGTTATCTTACTCACCAATAGTATTAGGTTTTAGTAAAAGTTTAAAGTTTGGTTATAATGAGGTGATTTGATAATGAATTTTCAACAATTGCCTACCTCCAACCATGACAATATGTTGGTGGAAATTGAGATATTCATGACAACTCTAGTGACCAGAGATTATTTTAGCATTTAATTTCCCTTTCAAGTTGGCTTTTCTTAAGAAAAAGAAATTTTGATGAATTCAACAAAGCTTAAAACCCATTTTGTTATATGGATAAGTACGTGTGTGTGTGTGTGTGTGTGTGTGTGTGTGCGCACATACACACATATATGAACATCTCTCTAAAATAAATTATACTCTGGGAGCAGGGACCATGTCTTCTATCTCCTTTACATAATCTATGCTGAACACATAGCAGGTGCTCATACTTGCTTAACTGAGTTTAAAATCTCTGGGAAAATGAGTTATTTACATCGCTCCTTGAATATAAATTAACCATTGAAATTCTGTTTGTTCTCTCGGTTAAGAATGAACACAGTCACGTTAGTATATTACCTATAAGGATAGCCGTGGTACTTGGAACGAAATATCGAAAGCAGAAAGCTGAAGAAGAAGACCACCAGGCCCAGTCCCACCAGGCAAATGACTAGAGAGACAGAAAATACCATCAGTGTCCAGACACATGCAACCCAAATGTCTACATTTAAACATGCATTCAACAATCGCAGTGTGCTTACCTCAATAGTTCATGGCACAGCCAGGTACAACAATTCAGATAACCCAAAATACAATGGATTCACTATTTTCCATATTCTTCCCAATGAGCTGGTATGTTTTGGGTAT
Source organism: Vespertilio murinus (assembly GCA_963924515.1). NCBI lineage: Eukaryota > Metazoa > Chordata > Mammalia > Chiroptera > Vespertilionidae > Vespertilio > Vespertilio murinus. The sequence continues at coordinate 11,728,974 of OZ004707.1, forward strand.
GAAAACAACCAAAGTGACTGATATAAGTCTTCTGATAGTTTTCCTCTCTTAACAGAGTTCCTATAGCACTAAATGCCCTATAAGCACTAAAATGCCCCAGGTGATAAAAACAAACAAAATATGTGATAAACCACAAATGAAAATATTATGAAGCATTAACTCTATTAGCAGAGACATCTGCATTATTGGAATGTTGAATATAATTTTATTCTCAGGGCCATGAAGTATTTATAAAAAAATCTTTTACATTATTGCATCAGTAAAAGCCGGTTACTAACAAATCATTCATTATAATGTACAGAACGTTAAGAATAAAAGTTTGGAAAGTAAAAGGGAGTATATATTGTATGGTATTCTTAAATAATGGCCTAGAAATCTGTTAGTTTTCATTCAACTCTGTAGGAATATCATTTTCTCTGATTTGAGTACAAATTAAGCGCTTAAAAGCATTCAATTGTAGGCTTTGTGACATTCCATTTTGGACAAGACCATATAGGTGAACTTCCAAGGAAGAAAAAAAGGTGCTCAATATCACAAAATGAAAACTACTTTAAAAAATATTGTAGAATATCCAAGTATGCTAGACCCAGGCACTAGATGAGCATGTGAAAACATAGCTAACAACATAGCTTACAACAGTCTTACTAAACCCAGACTTAATTGCATGGTGCTTTACTTTATACCTTCCTACATTTAGTACTTTTATTAAACACTTCTTTTCCTTTTTTATTTTAGAAAGCTTTTCAGAAGCTGAATAAAACTTTTCACTCCTCTTGCCACTCTTAGTAGCCTCATTTGGTTATGCGCAGTGGGAAATGAAGCTCAAAATATGTGAACACATAAAAATATTTACTTGATTTTCTGTAGTGGAACAAAATAATGCAACCAAATACTTGTATAGGGATAAGGAAGAGGAATTAAATGGTTGATGAGGAGTTAGTGATTACTAAATGAATCACTGCAGCCCACCCCAGATAACATACTTGTATGAAGCAAATGCTATAACACAGAAGCATTCTGACCTGGTCAATATGACAGTGGTTGTATTATATCAATACTGCCAGAATAAAGAATTTAAAAATATAATCTATCTCGCTCTCTCACACACACACAATTTGGCAGTGGGGGTTGGAGAATCTTATATAATAAAAGCCTAATATGCAAATTGTTCCCTAGCAGGGAGTCTGAGAGAAAGTTGCAGGGGTGGGGCTGCCACCGGCCCTTGGGCCCTTCCCCACAGCCCCTCCACCCCAGCAGGCAGTGGTGGCAGGCAGCTGGGGAAGAGAGGCCCTCGCTGGTGGCGGTGGCCCCTAGGGAACCTACCTGTGCACAAATTTTGTACACTGGGCCTCTAGTTATATATAGAAATATTGACCAAGAGAGAAGTTGGAAGTAATGGTTTTATAAACATTGTGTGATTAAAATATTAATACACATTTATTACTTAAGCCTGATATGATAGGACTTATAGTAATATATCATCACATAAGAATTTGCCTCATAAATGGTACTTATCAATCCTAAGAGCATCACATTGTTTATCCAGATATATCATGAAGTGATATATCTTGAGCAATGCTTAGCTAAACAAAGTAACCTTTATTTCTTCTATATTTCTTCCAAATGGAGTATAAAAGACATAATGGGAAACGGTAAACTGTATGTTTCACCCAATACATTTTAACACTTATGATACCTAAGTGTTCAGAAATCACTATGATGTACTAATAATCATATTACCCTACCTACAATCCCATAAAGGAAATAAGTCTTTTATTTTAAACTAGAGGCTCAATGCACAAAATTCATGCATGGGTAGGGTCCCTAGGCCTGGCCGTCAATCAGGGCTGATCTGTGGGGTAACAGGCAGGGTGATCAGCCCTCCCCCCCCCCCGGCACCCACCTTGGCTGGCCTCAAGTCTCTGGGCTGGGGCAGGTCCTGTGTTGAGTGTCTGACCCCTGGTGGTCAGTGCACATCAGAGTGGATAGTTGTTCCACTGGCCATTCCATTGTTTGGTCGATTTGCATATTAGGCTTTCATTATATAGGATAAATTATTTGTCTTTAAACTTCTTAATGGATTGCTAGCCTTTCTCAGGTACCTGTGCTCCTCATACATAAGTTCTGGGTTTTAAAAAGGGCTCAGAAATGCACACCTGACTCCAGTGGCATAGAGGACCTGCCATCTGACAATACATCTCCAGGCTTCCCCACTGCATGGTAATCCAGGTACTAGAGCCTCCATGGAGCTGGCAGAGCACCCTGATGAGGGTGGATAGACTTTCTCCTTTCTCTGCAATTCCACAGAAAGTCACCCAATCCCACTGGAATATAGTTTTAATTATTTGCACACATCTAATAGAAGAGTAAAAAACACTGCAACCTTCCTCAACCAGAACATTGCTTTAGGAGTTTATGTTTACAAAGGACTTTTATATTCCCCATTTCATTTAAATGAATCTTAAGTCTAAAGCAAAATAACAACAAAAAAACAACAACAGAGAATTACTTCGTCTTTTTCCAACATCTCCTTTGGATGTTGCCGCTTCATTTAGAAGAACCATCCCCATGGTGATAGCAGCATCTATAGTAATTGTCAAGGAAAAAGTAGCAATACATGCAAATAAAACATTAATTTGGGGGGATCTGAACACAATGTTTTCTGTAGCAGAATACTTAAATTACAAATGCACACAGAGGTAAATGCAAGTTATTCTATACTGATAAATAAAATTAACATTGTGTATTTAAATATACCTCGATATTTTAAAAATACATTTTAATTAAATTTAGAGAGGAAAAGAGTTAGAAACATCAATGATAAGACAGAATAATTGTTTGGCTGCCTCCTGCACACCCCCTACTAAGGATCGAGCTTGCAACCTGGGCATTTGCCCTTGACTGAAATCAAATCCAGGATCCTTCTGTCAGCAGGCTGACACTCTATCCACTGAGCCAAACCAACTAGTGCTAACTTGATTTTTAAAATAATTAACCTAAAACCTTGTGAGATTCTGCAAATAATTGAAATGCTCTTTAATTCTAGGACCCTCACAGCATGTATGCTTTATGTGGACTCTCAAAACCAATAATGACATTTCACATTATACATAAAGACAGTATAAAATCACAATGACACATTACATTAGCAGTCATAGCAAATTAAAATATATTCAGCATGAAACCAACCAAATTTGGTCAGAAGTCTAAAGGAACAAGAGAAAAAGCCACTATTAGCCCTGTGCAATAGCACCCCCCCCCCCTTGCCCGGCCTCCCCACCCAATACATGTATATGCATCACATACTACCAGTAAACTTTTTTTTTTTTGGGGGGGGGGGTCCATTATACCCAGTTAGAAAACCAATGGGATTCAGATAATTATGAAATTCCTTGAATTTCAATCATGCAGTGATGGCCTGAAAGAATCATGTCAGAGAATGAATGTTTCATGCTACCAGTATGATAAGTCTGTGGACTTTAAGGCTCATTATTCTTAAGGTGTTTTGGAGTCTACTGACATAAATCCCCTTGAGTCCATAGTCATAGGGCATTGCTAGTAATGAGATAAAATATTAAAAGCTTGTATCATTCAACTTGTTCCTATGTGGGTAATTTCTACTGCTTAGTGCTTTGGAGCAGACAGATATGACTATGTAAATCCTTATTGAGGAGTCAAGTTAGGATTCTCCTTTTATCTTTCTCTGGAAACACCCTTTTTATTCAGGTATAAATTTTAATCTAGAATTATAGTTACTATGACACATATTTACAAATATGTGAAATATAAATGTTTTTAAACGACCTTATGTAGGTATTATAAATAAAATATTCATTTCATGATTTCATCTGCTGAAGTTGCTGAAATCTATACTAATAAAAGGGTAATATGCTAATTAGACCAGACATCTTCTGGGAAACTTTCTGGACATCTTTCCAGACAAAGCCACGGTGGTGGGACTGAGGCAGAGGCAATCAGGCTGGCAGGGGAGAGCAGTTAGGGGGATCAGGCAGGCAGGCTGGTGAGCAATTAGGAGCCAGCGGTCCTGGATTGCAAGAGGGATGTCTGACTGTGGGTTTAGGCCTGATCCCACAGGCATGGGGCCTAAACTGGCAGTTGGACATCCCCTAAGGGGTCCTGGATTGGAGAGGTTGCAGGCTGGGCTAAGAAATACCCTCCCCACCCCATGCACAAATTTTGTACACTAGACCTCTAGTTTCATTAATATAATCATGGGGGGAGAGGCATAATTCCTGTTCCTGGGGAAAATATGATTTACAAAATTAAATGGATCAAAGACTTAACCAGAAGATCTAATACTATAAAACTGCTAGAAAACATAGGGAAGAAGCAACTGTATGCAGGCAATCGGGATGAATATCATACAGGGATTCCTCTCATTAAGCCCCATAACAATATTATGAGGTGGGTACTGTTTTACTCTTGTTTGTAAATTGTGATAATGCAACTTACAAAAAACTAAAATGGCTTTAAACTCAACAATCCTCCCTCTTTTATTTGAAAATACTTTTTAAACTTAAAATCTTTAGTTATTGAGAATTGTTGGGCTTAAGTTCCATAGTATCAAAGGAAATAAAAGTTTTAAATTTAAAAAAAAATCTACATAATATCATTTGAGAAAAATAATTCACATTTGTAACAAGCATTTATAGATGAAGGATTAATTTTTAAAGAGAGGAAAAACCTCGATGCTCATTTGTCAGAGTTGATGTGAGAGCTTCCTTCACTGGGTGGAAGGTTGAATAATTAAGGAATGCCCCCAGAAATCTGGGAGATATTCTATGTCTAACTCTTGGATAACAGATGCTTTTCTGCCATTAAAGTCATGGCTGCAGCCAAATAGGCACAACATTAAGAGTATATGAGATGTCAGTACATAGTGGATAAACTGTGATGTTTCTGAGACTTGTTCTATTGTTCTGAGATCAATGCATACACCCACAATTTAGTCCATGTATTACTTTGCACATTTGTATTAACATCATAGTAATATATAAGGTACTTCAACCACTTGTAGACTGCACAATTTCCCTACTGAGCCTGCCAATCATTATCTTAAAAAGTCAAAACACTGACATCCCACATAAACTAGAAGATGCTATTTGTGTACATTATATATAATAACCAAAGGCACTGGGCATCCTACTGAACTAATAACAAATGCATTTGTACTACATTATAATTCATTCTCAATGGCACATGATGTTAGGTTCACTGCTGCTCCTAGGAAGAGAAGAACCACTGCCAATTTAAAGATGAATGAGAACAGATGTTAAAAAAACATATTAGCACATTACAGAAGACTTAAAGGGATCTAAATCTAAAATTATCTTCAACTTGCATCCATTATTAATTTCTCCTATGTTTTTGTCTTCAATATAACACATTAAAATAAAAGAAACATTTTTCTCTATCACAAATTGAAAATAAATGCAGAATCAATGACTCTTTCATGATAAATGGAAAACAAACGTTTTCTCAAATGAAAAGCAAATGCAATCTTTATAATTTTACACACACACACACACACACACACACACACACACACACACACGCAGCACGCACAAGAAACCAGGTGCACGAAATTCGTGCATGGGGATGTGGTGGGGGGTGTTGTCCCTCAGCCGAGCTGCACCTCTCCAATCTGGGACATCCCTCTCATAATCCAGGACTGCTGGCTCCCAATTGCTCGCCTGCCTGCCTTTCCTGACTGCCCCTAACCACTTCTGCCTTCCATCCTGATCACCCCCTAACCACTCCCATGCCAGCCTGATTGATGTCTAACTGCTTCCCTGCCAACCCATTTGCCCCCAACTTCCCTCCTCTGAAGGCCTGGTCACCCCTAACTGCCCTCCCCTTCTGGCCATCTTGTGTCCATATGGGGGCAGCCATATTGTATGCTGGAGTGATGGTCAATCTGCATATTACTCTTTTATTATATAGGACAGAGGCCTGGTGCAGAGGTGGGGACCAGCTGGTTTTCCCTGAAAGGTGTCCCAGATCAGGGTGGGGATTCCCTTGGGGCATGGGACAGCCTGAGTGAGCGGCCTGTGATGGTTTGCAGGCCAGCCATGCCCCCTGGTGACCCAAGCAGAGGCCCTGGTATATTTACTTTCTACAATTGAAACTTTGTAGCCTGGAGTGGAGGCTTAGGCCTGCTAGGGCAGGGGGAAAGCTTGGCTTCTCCTGTTGCCAGAAAACCCAAGCCTCTGTGCTGTAGCCATCTTGGTTGGGGTTAATTTGCATATGTGCTCTGATTGGCTGGTGGGCATGGCTTGTGTAGTGGAGTGATGGTTAATTTGAATATTATTCTTTCATTAGGTAGGATATACACACACACACACACACACACACACACACACATATATATATATATATATATATATATATTTCTATGTATATATTTCTAGTATAGCCTTTGCCTTTCATATTAGCACTTCCAATTTATATTATCTATGCCATCTTCAGATCTCAGACTTTAAGGACATGGGGAATCATGGGACAGGTCAGTTTATTTAGTTGACAGTAAAGCCAATACAATACCTCATGTGTCCTGTACCCACTGGCACACAGACTGTAGCTTGGTGAATTCAGGTAAGGTTCAAGTTTCTTAGCAAGGCATGCGAACATTTTCATTACCCAGCCAAATCTCCTCTTCACAATTTGTGAATATTCTCTCTCATGTTATGTTTCTGTACCTGCAGTGCCTCCTACTGGAATATTCTCCCTCACCTATTCTCCGACAGGGAAACTTCTTTGGCTACTGCAGCAAAATGGACCCGACAGTCAGGTGAACTACCTGGGCATCCAGCTGCTCTCCACTTTCATGCTGCGTCCGAGCACTGAGTTTAGCACACGCCACTGCAGGATAATTCTTTTTCTATTGGTATACTTTCTGGTAAATAGCAAATATCTTATTTGCATCAGGTACTAAAACATAACTGAACAAAAAATAAAGAGAAATATATTTTTGCTGGGAAAACAAAGGATTATATAAATCCTTCTTGGTTCACATATCTGTATTAAAATGCCATAATATTTCTTATATTTTTATATAGTTTTCTTTCATAGACTCCTTATGATTATTCTTTTTTCTTCCCTACATAAGAAACTAAATAACAGAAAATAAAACACTACTAATAGAGAGAAAAAACATTATTTGTAGCAAATATAAGTATATAACCTATGACATCAAACAACTCCATCTGTTCTTCCTTAGTTTTTTTCCATCAAACTTCTGTCTATATCCATTGCATCTAATCATCTGTCTTACTAACTTAGGAGGAAAAAACAAAAGGCAGAAATGGTCTCTACAGATTTTTTCCCATAAGAGAAAAAATACACACATAAATTGCAAGAGAAAAAAATATAGTGTTAAAAAATTAGCAGACTACCAAATAAAAGTAAAATCACAAATTCTAACATAATGGCTTCTTTTAACGTTTACAGATAATTTTAGTGAGTCTACCATTTTAAAAGAAATGTTCTTTTTCATAAATATCTATGAAATAAAGCAATAAATAATTACTGGTAACATAAAGAGAACAGGGACTTCTAATGCTTTTAGGTATTACTGTTAAACTCTGTACGGAAGGCTTCACACTGCTTATGAAATTTCTTTGCATCCTGAACTCAGCTTCATGTCAATGAGCCATGAAATGAAACCTTGGAGAATTCCTGCATAGAATAGAGCGTTCATTTCTTTTGTGAAGTACTCCTGGTGTGTTTAATAGACTAGCTTCTTTGAATAAAGAAAGTATGCTGCTAAAATGCTACATCAAGAATTGAAACAGGGCGGGGAAAAATGTATATGTAAGTGTGTGTGTGCGTGTGTAAAAAGTGACCTGCAACAAATATTTTTTCTTACCATTGTACTTGAACACAAAGCTATTTTGCTTCATAAACATACAATTAGAGACAAAGTAAGAGTAAAATGGCCTTGCCCACACTTTTAGATCTAGAGATATTCCTATAGTCATGTTTGCAAATATTTCATTTTCTCACTAAAAGCCCTTCTGATATGCAGAAAGAATTAATATCTTACCATATTAACGTTGGAACACAGAAAACTGTAGTTATTGATGAAAATCACAAAATTTGAGAATGTTTACTAAAATGTAGGTTTCCAAGTTCAGTCTAAGAGGCAAAGTACAACACACATAAAAACACTCACCTTAGTCATTTCTTAAATTTGAAGTCATAAAAGACAGGGGTAATTAAATAAATGCAAAGAAGGGATGGACGACAGATATGCACAGTTCCATGTATGCGCCAAGCATGTGTGGTCACGTGTGGAATACAAAGGTTGAGAACTGGTATGAGGAAGAAGAGGTCAGTGTGGCTCAGTGAGCTTTAGGAAGACACAGATATAAAATGGAGTCATAATCTCTCTCCTCCAGCTTCACTTCCAAAGCCAAAACGTCACATGACCCACGACTCACACAAACCTCAGTGTTACCCCCAAATACAGTTGTTTGCCTACAAGGTAACTACCCACTCATAGAATATTCAGTTTGTCTTAAGTACTTGAACTTCTTTCCTCCGTATGCTGCTATCTTCTTCTTGGCCCTTCTCCCTCCAAACCCCAAGCTGGGCAGAATTACCTGATTCAAAGCAATGGGTCTGGTATGTTCCAAAAAGAGTTTCTAACTGTCCTACGTATGTATCCCTTTTCTGACTGATCATACTATTTAAGGGGACCAGTACTAAAATAATGTTTTTCATCTCGCTTGTTACATTACAGGATGCTCCTCCCCCACCATTAGTGCTACATGGGAAAAACCATACACGTTTCACAAATAACTCCTAGCCAGAGATAACCGCGGCAGAGCAAAAGCGCTACTTTAACATCCATTACTCAGTAAAAAAAGAGAAAATTAGAGTCTGTTAATGATTCAGAATAAAAGCCAAAGTTATAATAGAAAACAATTAGCATAGAAATCAGAAAATTACACATAGCAAATTAAAAATAGAATGTCTTCTACAACTCTGGGTACTTATTAGCAGGAGAGAATTAATTTGACAGCACGTGGTTTTGTCTTTTTCAATCACCAGTCCGTTAAAGGATACTCAGCACCAGGATGATGTGGGACTCGGCCACGAACTGGGCCTGGCTGCTTCCATGGATGTAGCTCTAAAAACAAGACGAAGAAGCAATGTTACAATCTGTGGAATTGGGGAGTTGTTGTATGTTGTAGTTTTATACCATGATGATAATGGAAAAACCTATTAACTAAGCTCCATTTGGAGGGTTTTTTTTTTATTGAAATGATCATTTGATAACTAGAAATAATAGATGGAAGTGTTGGTGGCTGATATTACCGTAAACTATAGGCAATAACTTAATATCAGTGTGAACTTATATCTTGTTCAAAGGTTTACCGCATAACACACAATGTAATAGCAAAAGTTATAAATTAGAGCAAATTAAGCTTACTGAGTCCATTAAAATAAGTCAATAATAATCTATCAAATAGTCACTCTTTTCCAGATTATCAAAATAACAAGGTAGCTTTATAAGTGCATTCATTTCCTTAGAACATTTTTAGTTGATTTTTTAAAATACTAAAATTATCTTAGCTCATTGATAAATGTATAGTTTTCCACACTTAGTAAGAACTGTATTAGTTGATATCAGATTACAGAAAATATGACAAAAATCATCTAGGATATTTTGTTTCTAAAAAATCTGACTTCTACATTATTTCACCTGTTAATTTCTCATGAAAATTGGTTGATTGGCAGTTGTTTTAAATAAAAATACTTGTCTAAGTTTTCTGTTCATAAAAAGTATTCGAGAGAAAAAACTGACAATATAAAATTAATATCCTCAATTTTACATCACATATGAAGAGTAAGTGTATTATTTGAGAAGGGCCACTTTAGTCCTCTCAAAATTTTCCTCTGTTTTTATTTTGACAATACATATGGATGAAGCATTATGCTTTACTGGAGAGAGTATTCTGGAAGTATGAAACAGACTGCGGAATCTCAGAAGGAGGGCGGGGAAAAGTGAGTGGGTGGGAGGTAATCAACCAAAGACCATGTCTGCATACTAGTATATGCACAACCCCTGGACAGGCTGAAGCTGGGGCTAGCTAGGGAGGGGACCAATGGGGGGGAAAGGGAGACATATGTAATGCTTTAACAATAAAGAATTATTAAAAAAAGAAAAAAGTGAATAAAGCAGACTATTTTAGGCTTTAAAAAAGAGAGAAATTAGGAACAGAATTAGATGATTCCTACTATCTCTTTGAAGTATATAAAGTCATCTTTTTTTATTCTGCCTTGGTATTTTCATGTAAAGGTTATTCTTTATACTCTGATCTAAACTATCTTTACTTCCATCTCAAATTTCTCAATAACTTCATAGTGCAGCTGCCTCATCCAAAGGAATATTTAGATGTATAAGCACAGCTTCAAGCACACTGGCTGAAAGATAGTCGTTCTTTGGCCAGTCACATTATAATTTCTGAGGAATCCTACCATATATGTTTTCTTCTGACTCTATATAGTCTATGGAGATAAGCACAGTTTTAAAAGTCATAAAGTAGCTAATCAATTAAGACTTTTAACATTAATAATGAATGACACTAGTGTATCAAAACAAATACTGTAAGCTATGTTGGACAGCGATTTATTTCTGGTTGGAAACTAGGAACCTCAAAGCTAAGAAACAAAGGTTTTATTCTAATAATTGTAACAGAAAGAATAATCGTAAGTAGTATTGTACCAAGTACTACTATAGTAATATCTACCAGTTATCCAGCACTCATTTTATGTAAGACACTTAAAAGTCTTCGTGCTATATCTCATTTAATTCTAATCCCACAAAGTAGGCATTTTTATCACAGCCATGTTATATACAGACAAGGTAACTGAGGTTTAAGAGAAACTTGCCCAAGTTTTCACATGCAGTGTGTGTAAATGCTGGAATTTGAACATAGGTCTCAGATTTCAGGTTCTGATATCTTATTAATTATGCTAACTTGTTAATTACTGGATGCCTAATACATGTTATCCCATTTTATCTTCATAACTAGAGAGCCCCAGTGCATGAATCCATGTGCCAGTGGGTCCTTTGGTTTGGCCTGCAGGATTGGGCCAAAACTGGCTCTCCGACACCCCCCAAGGGGTCCCAGATTGCAATAGGGCGCAGGCCAGGCCAAGGAACCCCACTGGTGCACAATTGGGGCCAGGGAGGAACATGGGAGGTTAGCCGGCTGGGGAGGGACCACAGGAGGGCTCCAGGGCATGGCCAGTCCGTCTCACTCAGTCCCAATATGCCTGACTCCAGCAGCAAGCTAACCTATCAGAGCGCCTGCCCCCTGGTGATCACATCACAGCGACTGGTCAACCAGTCAAAGATGTGGTGGTCAGTGCACTTCATAGAGCATACGGATCAAAACCAAATAAAACAATGACTAATAAATACTACTTTATCAGAAAAATTCATTACCACAACTTACTTAAAAGCCAGTTTTATACAGAAGAAATATTAGATGACTTGAAGTTTGCAGAGCTAACATAAATAATATATATGAAAAATACACTTAATTTCAAGTGACCTCTTGAAAATAAATTAGTATATATTTTTTAGTACAATGGTCCTAACATCTTTTATATAATGGTATCAGAAAAGGAAATGGAAATTAACCAAAATATAGTGCATGTCAGAAGATAAAAAAAAACTCATTCCTTTTACTCCTCAATTCTTGGGAGGTTACATGGTCATTGTGTTCTGCTTTTTCAGTACTGAGTGTGTGGGCAGTGAGTCATCGGTAGGAGCCCCTTTATGCCCTGGATGTTCTGAAACAGGAATGGCCAGCGCCGCCCACCGGGCTGCTGCCTGCGAAGGCGGTGGCGTGGCGAAGAGCACACTGAGCTGGACAGGCGGGAGTCCTGGTTTCTAGCGCGGATGCTAGGCATTCAATTTGAGAAACCAGCTGTTAATCTTGGTCCGTTCGATCATCGGAGCCCAAGTCTCCTAATGTGTGAAATAAAAACTGAGATCGATTTTGCCAAGGAAACAGGGTCGTATAGCAGTTTATAAAATGGACTTTAATCAAAATGTCTGCCTATCTTGGATCTGCCACAAGTATGACCTGGAACAAGATTACTCTAAGCCTCAAACTGTTCAACCAAATAATGGAATAAACAAAACGTGAAATCTGACTTAGATAATACAGGTAAAAAACATTGTATCAGGCTAAAAACCCCAAAACAGTCAGTCAGTGTTACCTATTGGTCACTTGACTCACAGACAAGCATAATGTCCTCTAGTTTATGACTCTCCTTAACCAAGAATAGATATGCCTGGGTTAAAGTCTCCTGCCAGTAAATAATTGTTTTTAACCTTATTCAAGTGTCTTACATAGCAAGGTAATATTAACATGATCATCTATGGAGCAAAGGCAAGATATAAACAACCAATCCATTAGATAAACCCTAATAAAGACTTGGTTAAATGGGCTTTCATGTAAAACCAAATAGTACCAGAAACAGAGTACAAATGCTGTTCGGTGACACATGCCTTAGTATATAAGCCAGGAAATAACACTTTTGAAGACCATGATATACAGGACTCAAATTAGTTCCCATTTCTTCCTTTTTCACTGACAAAATATATATCGGCATCTGTTTGCTTTGGTATACGTTTCTTAAATAGAAAGTGTGCTTAAGCCAATTCGAGGGAGATGTAAGTTATCTTGATAATTTTAAAAGCTGTAAAGTATTTTAAAATTATTGCTGACATCAAGAAAATGGCAAACGGATAAAACAAAGATTAGATACTGAGGGTGGTAAGTAAATGACAATTTGTCTAAGTCCAAGTTCAAATCCACAAAAGTGGATTTTTAAGTCCTTTTTTTCATTTTAAAATAGATGATTAAAAATGAATCAAGAATTGCTCAACATACATTTCCTTTCTTTCCATTTTCTTTTCTCTGTTCTTACATAAATCATGAAAAATTACCTGTGTAAACTCTTTTAGCCTTTTCAATTTTTTTACTGCCTTCCAGTACAACAACAGACACTTGACATTTAAGAAAATCTTTTAAGTATAATCTCTCAACTATCTAGCAATAGTGGGAAAAAGGAAACACGATAGATAATTTAGTATAAACATAACAATACAGAATGCAAATCTTGTCTTTGACAGCACTTCCTAAGGAGATAAAAGGGTGGCCCCCTGCTTTTAAATAAATGTATGTCTTTAAAGTTAATCTTGGCTGTTATAGATTTGCCAGCAGAAAAGCCACTGGTTTCTTCAAAGCCCATGTAAAATGAGGGATCTACTTTTTCAGTTATTATTACTTTATTATCATTTAGTAGCCTTCATAATATATTTCTCTTAGAAACTTACTTTCATCACTAGCCAGTTGTCACATTTAAGGAAAAATGAATTCCTCCGGACCTTAGCCTCCATATTTCCAAACAAAGAGCACCAGCTTTAGAATACAGCTTTCCAGCTTTATAGGAAAAGTCCTGTCTACAGGTAGGCTTGTATGTTCACCACTGTGGTGAATCTAAATGTTAACGAATGTTAACCTCAGTAGCTAAAGAGAAGCAGGAATGCCAAGGTTAAATGTGCACAGTCAATATCTTTCCATCATTTACACCCAGGGTGTTATTACACGTGTTTGTGTGTGACAGAATCTACCATGTCATTCTAACTGAAAAAGATGGTATTTCAAAATTGAAAGTTAGTAGGAAAGGAATAATGACCCTCTAGTTCCGAGTCTGCTTTGTGCACTACGGTACCCAGGACACTAAAATAAAATAATCCCTATTCTCTCCTTTTCAGTTTCTTTCTGGGAATATTACTGTCTAGGAAAGGATTTGTTTGAATTGTGTTTTTAATAAAGACCCAATTGATTGGTTCCATCGTAAGCAGGATTAAAGCATCATGTAGTGGGAAGATCCTAGATGCCTTTCAGTGTTTCTATTAGTTTTAACATTAAGTAAGAGGGCATATCTCAACAGTTCAAACGAATCCTTTCCCGAGCAATGTATCCCACATATGGGTGAGATCATGTGATATTTACCTTTCTGGGACTGGCTTATTTTGCTTAGCATAATGCTCTCCAGGTCCCGCCATGTTGTCTCAAAAGGTAGGTCTTTTTTTGAGAGAGAAGAGGACACAGAAATAGCACTGTGATAGCTTTTTAAACAACATAAAATGGTGAACAAAAATAGATCCAGAGACAAAGAAACATTGAACAGACCATCCAACCTCAGAGGGAGGCTGGCGGGGTGGTGGTAAGAGATCAACCAAGGGGAGGGGGTCAATTGAGGGAAAAGGAGACCTAAGTAATACTTTAAACAATAACAAAACAAACAAAAACCAGAATAAAAACATATCAGAGCCAACTGAAAGAGCACCAAAGAATCAAAACTGAATTAGATTTAAGCCAAAAACTACAGTAGTATGGATTATAACTTCAAGTATGAAATATATATATATATGTATATGTATATGTATATGTATATGTATATGTATATGTATATGTATATGTATATGTATACATATACACACACATATATATGTATACACACACACACATACACACATATATATTATATATTTTAAAAAATAAAACAACAGCAGCAACCAGACAGTGTGAGAAGGCAGGCAGGCCGGCGTCTGTTGAGCTGAGGCATAGGAGGAATCCTGGGTCACCATGCTCTGAACAAAACACGCGGAAGCACCATGGCATTTGTCACTCTGATATTCTAATAAAAGATCCTCTGTTTCTGGTTAGCCATACATCTCCAGCCCTTTCCTGCGGGTCTTTCCATTGATCAGCCTGCACCAGCGCCTCAGAGTCAGCACTGCTCCCTGCGAGGCGTCCATACCAGTGGCCGGTGTGACAGATCAGACAGTAGGTGGGCCAGGCCTTCTGGGTTTGCCTGAGAGAAGCGGTATAAATAGGTATTACCTACATCCACGTGGCAAAGATTGCCACCGTGTTTGGTTTCCCCAGAGGCTAGATGTACCTCATACTTGAAATTCCCAAGTACTTCATTAAATATTTGACTTGAACTAGAAAATGATTCCAGTACACATAAAACAGGTCTTGGTGAAAACGCTGATAAATAGGATCGCTTGCCACGCTGGGTGTTTTGTCTGCCAGCTGTCAGCAAGAAGACACTGCAGTGGAGTGAGTGAGTACCTTACCTACCCCACCAGGCTCTTCACTTCACTATCCCCCTGGAGCCTTAGAGCCTGACCACTCCACAATGGGGGGTTCATCTTAAAACACACTCAACAGATTCTTAGACTCCATCTATGCAGATCCTCATACAGAGGTCCGTGGTAGGACCAGAAAGGTACCCTGTGCAGAGCCAAAAGCCATGTCTGCCTCCCTACGTTTTACAGGAGGCTGTATGGGGAGAGGATGTATGTTTCTGTAAAAGCTGTCAGAAAGGCTACTCATTCAGAGAAAAATACCTTAGGAGTAAGAAGTGATTTTAACAATAAGAGAATTGTTCCACATTCTGAGAAAGCATCGTATTAGTAAAGCTCTTTGTAAACGACAATGACTTCCTGTTTCAAGTATAAGAGGCTTAGAGCTCCATGGCCACAAGCCTATGAAGAGCGCGGCCTCCAAACTGGGCTCGAACCACAGAAGGAAGTACCAAATGCTTATCAGCAGGTCCAACAGCACCGCAGCTGATGTTTAACAATTCCCCTTTCAGCCATGCTGTCCAGTACGGAGCGGTTCTGTGGATACTACTAGTCCATGGAGAAGTTACGGAGAGGCAGAGCTGAGCTCCTGGAAACGGGAGAACCATGCTGGTAGCTCCTGCCCAGGGACATGGAGCGGGGGCAGTGTGTGGACATGGAGCCGGGAGGGGGGGGGCAGTGTTTGGACATGGAGCGGGGTGCAGTGTTCAGCCTAGGGAGGGCATGCTTGGTCTTATTCAAGCCCTTCTCCGAAAAATGTGATCAGTCCTGATAACAAAGGAGAGAAATCTCTCTCCTATGAGCTCTTCCTGAATTACAGTGTATTTTACAAAGGGGGGTAGTAACAACAAAATAGACAACATCAAAAACCACCACAAAAACCTCCCATCAGTGCTAGGGAAATCTTAAGCAGGATGTGCTGAAATTGTTCAATACAATTGTCCCTACCTACAAGGCCAGTGAGAACACAGAGTGCAGGCTGGAACACTTGTAGGGTACCATAAAAGTCTCAAGGCCCAGACATTAGTCACACGGTTAGCATTTGAAGAAGCATAATATGAGAAAGAGCTTCTCATACCCACCGTAGACCTTCAAAATGCTAAGAATAAAAACATGACAACATAATAAAAGTTTCTCCCAAGTCTACAGCAAACATTTAAAAAGTCCCACTTCACCTTCTGGGTAATTTAGTAATTAATATTTTGTTGACAACAGATTTCTAGACTTATTATCAATTTGTTTTATTCAGTAACAAAAGAAAACTTGAAGCATGTTGTATAATTGCTCTCAACAGAATTTTCTTTTGTAACTAAAGTAATGAAATCAAAACGAAAAGCTGTTTGTTATAGTCTACAACGTTTTAACATCCGACTGAATAGGTTCTAATGTGAGAGATACTGAATATGTAAATCTGTGATGCTTTAAAAGCTTTGCTAGCTGTCATATAAAAAGAATAATATAATTACACTGAGTTTCCCCCCCCCTCTTTTAATCTCCAGAAAGAAAGAAACAACATCAAGGAAGATTAATATTTTCATGTCATTATTATAAATGTAAATCCAAAAATGCAAGAACAATGACAACAAAAAACTAATATGCAGCTTAAAAGTTACATCATTCTGTTACAAATAAAATCACTCATTTCATATCACCCAATTTTTGCATCTATCATTTGTCTAGAAATGTATTAAGAACATAATTTCTCTGTGCCCTAATCCAGCTTTGCCAATATTTGAATTATCTCCCCTGGAAAGCCATTTACCTCTGTAATTTTTGTGCCTGGGACAGACAGTTGTTGTTACTTATAGGACTATTAGGTGATAAAAAGATGTTATCAGGCAAACTCAATGAAATGCATTGACACAAAAAATAAACAAGAACCACCCTGTGTTCTTTCGAAACTCAGTCTCAACATTTTTTTCTGTTTTTGCTGTATTATGTTCAGTCTCTTAACATTTTTTTTTTCTGTCTTTACTGTATTTACTGAGAATTGGCTATGTGGAATCCACATTACCAATTCTCAGTAAACGCTTTGGTAATTCTGTATATGAAAGCATATTCACATAGATGACACATACCCTGGGTGGCCAGGCCATTATCTCTTGATAATAAACCTTTTAGCATACGCTAGGTCATCTTCAGATCATTATTTGTACTCTGTACTTACTCAAATCACTGACTCGCTGATTGCAGGTTGAGCACAATATTGCTGAGTCCACTGCACCACACTGGACTGTCTGCTACCACAGTGTTTCCAGTCCAGTTCTTCGGACAGCTTTAGTTTACATCCTAACACTTCTCTCCCATTGTGCTAAAAATGACACTTTCTCTAAAGTTTGCCTAATGCTGCTGAAACCGGTTTGGGTCAGTGGATAGAGCATTGGCCTGCGGACTGAGAGATCCCAGGTTCGATTCCGGTCAAGGGCAGGTACCTTGGCTGCGGGCACATCCCTAGTAGGGGGTGTGCAAGAGGCAGCTAATCGATGATTCTCTTTCATCAATGTTTCTAACTCTCTGTCCCTCTCTCTTCCTCTCTGTAAAAAAAAATCAATAATATGATATATATATATATATATATATATATATATATATATATATATATATATATATTTTTTTTTTTAATAAAAAGAATAAAGTTCGCCTAATGCCACTGCTTTGCAAGCCCAGAATCGTGCACGTCCCCCACACACCCAGGACTGCTGCCCCTGAAGAGCAGTGTGGAAAATCACTGCCTCTGAGCCTCTGACATCTGATCAGACTTCATCCTGACACCGGATGTGAAATGTGGTGCAATGGTACGATAAATGAAACCTGTCCCAGAAATAAAAATGACACTGATCAGGATTCAGATATGAGACCCATATAGCACACTGACAGGACCACGGCTCTGCAGGCCTTGAGAATGGGTTTAGCTAATGATGGATGTTATGGGCTGAACCTACTAATCTTTCCAAATATGACATTAAGTTCTTGGGATAATTTTCTATTCCTTTCAGGTTACTATTTCAAGGCTACAAATGAAAAACATTCATCATTATCTTTCATCAGTATACCACCCATGTGAATCCAGGTATATGAGAACTATTTTATATGTAATAGACTGATGCATAACTTCTGGTTCTACTATAACAGTTTTGTAACCCAAACACAGCAGTCATCTTCAGCAAAGCACTGCACTCTAAGGGTCGAGGGCTCTGGCTCCAAGCCAGGCCTCTAGGGTTGAATTCTAGCTGTGTGGAAGTGGGCACATCACTTAACCACTCTATGGATCAGTTTCCTCATCTGTGAGATCAGGCTGTTATAATAATACAAAGCTTTTAGAAAGGCATGTCATGAAATAAGCCTTCAGTAAATGTTAGCTCTATATGTGTTCTTATATTTATTTATTCCACAAATATTTATTCAACATCTAATGTGAGAGGTTACCTTTTTAGTCCTTGAAATAAAATAGTGAACAGAGCAAGTATCTCTGGCGCGCGCACGTGTGTGTGTGTGTGTGGGGGGGGGGGGGGTGAGGACAGGGAGCAGGGGGTAGAGAGACAAAAACAAAATAAATAATGAATGTATGAATATATAATATGTGTACATATAATGTAAAATAAATTATACACTAAGGACATTAGGTAGACACACTGATTTTGTGGGAGTATGGACAAGGCAGCAGGAATAAGGACCAACACAAAGTCCTTAAGGTAGAGAAATGTGTTCAATGAACAGTAAGGCCAGTGTGTTGGTGAGGACTTACATTTCACTAAGACACCTGAGAAACCATATTGGAAAGGTTTTGAGCAGAAGGGTAGCATGATCTATGTTGAGAATATTCGATTATGGTGGAGCGAGGTAGAAGCAAACAGAGGTTACTTCAATAATCCAGACAGACAGTGTTGGTAAATTATGTTAATGGCAGGTGGTAAGGAGTAACAGAATCCTGAATATATTGTGAAGGAAGAACAGTATTTTTTGTTTCCTATGTTTTTTATGCAAAAGGAGAGTAACTTTATAGGTAACAGAATGTGTAGTAAAAATTTAAGGTTCAAATTGTAAATATATATTGCAGTATTTATACTACTACAAATCTAGAATATTTACTAGTATATGCAATTGGGGATACATGAGTTTAAATAATTATAATGAAATATCTTATATCATTTGTTTGTGAAAGTTCTATTCTCTCTTTACATTTTCTCCTTTGGAAGACTCATACTCTTATAGTCAACAGCTCTTCTGTAGCAAAGACCTATTCCCAAGCAGGGGTATGTTTTCCCATCTTATGGGGTAACTACTAGCATATTTCTTCTGAAATATCCCACATGAGTGGCACTAACACTATAAAATCAAATTCTTTTAAATGTCAATATTCTCTGTAACAACTAACTTATCTTTGCCAGCTTCCATGCTTCTGCTTGTCAATAACACAACCATTCTTCTAATGATCCACGTTTCCACTTGGATATCCCTGCCTATTCTAGCTAAATCTTCTAAAAGCTATCATCAGTCTGCTGCTCACAAACCTTTGAAAATTTAAAATTGCCTCTAGGCCAGTCAAATCCCTTGGCAATATAAGTCAAATGCTTTTGAATCAATCAGTCCAATAATCAATAAATAAATCCAACAAATATCTATTTGGTACTTAAAAATAAGAGATACTGTACTGCATACAATGAGAAAACCAAGTAAATACAAAACATGGAGTTTCTGCTCAACAGGAAACAGCATACGTGCATGGAAAGCTATCTGATCACAAGAGCCAAGTACAAGGAGGCCGCTATGGTGAATGCTCCAGATTTAGTAGACCAAGATTGGAGTCTGCTGGAGTTACCTCCTTTGTAAATGGGAATACTACTATCCTGCTTATTGTGAAGTGCTATAGAATTAAACATTATAATTAGCCGAAACCAGTTTGGCTCAGTGGTAGAGCGTCGGTTTGCGGACTGAAAGGTCCCGGGTTCGATTCCAGTCAAGGGCATGTACATTGGTTGCGGGCACATCTCCGGTGGGGGGTGTGCAAGAGGCAGCTGGGCGATGTTTCTCTCATCAACGTTTCTAGCTCTCTATCTCTCTCCCTTCCTCTCTGTAAAATATCAATAAAATATATATTTTGAAAAAACATTATAATTAATAAGTACTGAATTGCATGATATTTAGTAAACACTGTAATATTTAGCTATGTGTTCTCGGGAAATATAAAAGATGAAATTACTGTAGGCCAAAATAGAAGAGATTCCAAAGATGGTTAACTGTAAACAGGATACGTCAGTGTGGACTTTGTAGTGCCCTGCTGTTGTACTTGAGCTTTGACTGTTTCGGGCGTGTCAGGGGTGGAACTGACCACAGGCTCACTGGCTGTGAGGGCTGCGTGTGTCTGCAGTGGAAAAGCTGCTGTGGGGTCATTCTGGCCCGAGCTCTAAATTAAACAGTAACAAGATGGCCTCAGTGCATAGCTGTTTCAGCTTCTAGAGAGGACTTGTAGAGCCAAGCGTCCTGGACCTCTCCCTGCCTAAGCGCTAACTGCCCAAGGACATGGCTCATTTAAGAAAATAGGAAATTGAAAGCTCTCTGTTATCTGAGTTTCCGCCGGCAATATTCTTTCTGACCTTTTTTTGGAAACCACTAACTCTTTGAGGAGGGATTACTTCAGAAATACAACTAGCTTTTCTGTGTTAACTTGAAGTATGGTTTTTACTTGCACAGACTCATGACAAATACTTTCTTCCTCCATTCCCTTCCAGATAGTACAGCTAGAAAGTAAAGAGCAGGTGTTAATTTCTAAGTCACAACAGAATGACAATCCTTGGGCAATACAGTTCCAAAATTTTTGCACATAATTCTGGTGGTTTTAACTCCCCTCTCTGGACCACAGTTGTCTGTCATTTTTAAGTGTGTCTAGTAATGCTGAAACCTAATGAACCTCAGATTTAACAGTCTGATGTAGGTACTGGAAAAGCTAAGAGAAAGTTAGCTTTGTTTCTGTTACTGATGTTTATTTGAGCAATATAAATTACCTAGAAATAAAGGTCATACTTCTGCCCCATCCTGTTCAGAACGCATCTGGAGTGAGCATGCAAACTCGAGCACTTGCAGTTAGGCAAGGGGAAGCTGACTCAACTGCAGAGCAGGCTCGAGAACAGTGACCAGCTGGGGGAGTCACAGATGTGCCTGTGACAGCAGGTGAGGGGACTGGAAATAGGTTGCCTAGAAGAGAGTCCAGAATGATAACCCACCTCCAATGTTTATGCAGCTGGCCTGTGGGTCTTAGAAGGCAGCACTCTAGGAGACTGGGGGAGGGGGGACGGGGCATGGGGGGAGTGTATTACTAGCATTATGCATTTCAAAGGAACAGTTTTCAACTCAATACAAGAAACATCTTCCCAACAAATAAAGCTAAAACTAGCTGGCTCATGAGGAAAAACAGTTATCTAAATTCTATATAATAAGAGGCTAATAAGCAAATTGTCCCCTTGAGAGTGTGATCAAGGGTTTATCCCCTCACTATGACATGCACTGACCACTGGGGGGTGGCACAGAACCAAGGAAGGTCGTGGCAGGCAACCAGCAGCCAGGGGAAGGTCCTGATAGGTCCTGATCACGGGCCAGGCTTAGAGACCCTACCCATGCACAAATTTTGTGCACTGGGCCTCTAATTGCTTAATAAGAGGCTCAACAACTATTATTTACTGTAGATGTTGTAACAGGGTTTCTAACTCAACTAGAGGATTCTGGCTTTGATAACCTCTAGAGTCTCCTCCAACTGAATATCTATGAAAAGTCTCTAAATATAAGTGCCAACGTTCAAAAATGAGTCCCATCCAGGCCTGAGAATAGAATCTCTTTATTTTCACTCCACACACAGTAGTGATATAATGGTTCTTTCATTCTCATCCCATTGCTATTACCTCAGTTGAAGCCTTAATAACTTGAAATTCATCAGCAACCTTTTAACTTATCTCAGAACTGAGACCATCTGTGTCAACATGACTTAATAGTTTCCTCAAAGAAATCTTTGCTTGGTAAAGATAAGATTGTAAAGCCAAAAAAATAAAAATAAAATAACCTCACTGCTTGCTTCCAGAAATTCTTACAGATCAATTTGTCAGAGATAGTCCACACACCTGCAATGAACAGCTTACTTTAAGATTCTTGCCTCACCATGTCCAGAAAACCTAAGCTATTCTGATATATATATATATATATATATATATATATATATATATATATATATATCACCTTTAAACCACCATTTCAGTCCAGATCCCAAGATCCTATAAATACAATGCCCACCTCCTTCTTTTTCAAACTTCTGAGCGTTTCCTCCTGCAGTGAATTCTGGTGCCTCTAGCTTTGCCTGACTAACAGGCTGCCTGGTGACTCTGGGGGTTTCAGAGTCTCCACCCACCAACATCTACACTGAACCACTCTCTACCCCCCACCCCCCAAACACCTACTTCCCTACTGCAACACTAACTTCCTTCCTTTACAAATCATCTTCAATCTCAAAAACTCTGTTAAGTAAGGTATCCACGCACATACCGTCATTTCTTTTTCAAGCAGGAAAATTAATCTGTGGTGACAGAAACCAGAACAGTGGCTGCCTTGAGGGAGAGGAATGTAAATGGAAAAGGGCCTGAAGAAACCCCTGGGGGGGTACAAATATTACACTGTTTGTACTTTTTACTTCCACACATTTTTAAAATTTAATTTTTTTGACACTATTGCAGATGTCCACCCCCACTCCCCAAGTTAAAAGTCAATTTAAGACTTCCACTCTGGACAGATGTTAAGCATGCCCCAAACCTGGATATTACACATAGAACAAACATAAGAAGGTCTGTAAGGCAGAGAGAAAGCACACAGGTTGGGCATCTTAGGAACCAAAGAACAATGCGTTCTCTGCTTTTATTTATTTATTTATTTTGCAAACATCAGTGAGCACAGATTTTTAAAAATATATATTTTATTGATTTTTTACAGAGAGGAAGAGAGGGATAGAGAGTTAGAAACATCAATGAGAGAAACATCGACCAGCTGCCTCCTGCATCGACCAGCTGCCTCCTGCATCGACCAGGCACATCACTGGGGATGTGCCTGCAACAAAGGTACATGCCCTTGACCGGAATCAAACCCAGGACCTTTCGGTACATAGGCTAATGGTCTATCCACTGAGCCAAACCGGTTTTGGCTGGGCACATATTTTAAAAATCTCCCAACACTTTAAGGCAAACATTCTCTCATGTCACTCATATGATCCCACAATTTCCTACTGCTCCTATGATTGAGAAAAAATTCCAAAAGGGCTTCAAGGCCCTTCATAATCCAGCACCAAGATTTCTTCAGAGCCTCAATTCAACGCCCACAGTCACGTCAACTGACTGACCGTCCTCTCTGTCTTGAATGTACTTTGCACTTGTCTTTTAAGTGGTGGACTATTTGTTTTCCTACAAACTCACCCTGAGAAAAGTATTTCCTTCCTCCTTATTCTGTACTCACATACTTGGTTTTTATAATGATTACAGCTCTTGTTATGCTGGTAAGAAGTGAACTGTGTATTTATATCTCTAAAGTATGAAATTTATGAATGCAAGAATGAAGCTCAGAATACTGGTATAAAGCCAGTGCGGCACAGAGTGAAAGGTGCACAACAGTGACTCGCTGACGTGGACAGCACTGATTTGAAATGGAAATACTGCTGGTGGTGTAGCATGATGGACTTCCACTTTTCTCAGGTGGTGCCTCTGGCTTCCTGTGCTCAGGTTATTTGGATTCGGATCCCTGTAATACCATCAGTGAGGCTGACTGCTGTTTAGGACAAGGTATATGCAATCTCTACAACTAATAATAGCTTATATTCAAATATATGCAGTAAGTAGACTGCAGTTGTTATAATATCCTTAATGCAAGCAAGATGTTTTATATGGGGTTTTGTTGTTTGTGTAACTTTTTTTAAAAACACAGAATGTCTTTCCATTTATTGACAGCTTTCATAAATTTTTTTAATCAGTGTTTGCAATTTTTAGTATACAGGTCTTTCACCTTCTTGGTGAAAATATAAATTTAGAAATGTGTGAATGGGAAAGTTAAAAAAATATACAGCTATCCTAATACCGTGTTTTACAAGGAACTGTGGGTGGGACTGCTAGCGCAATGTGCTGACTGGAATCAAGTAAGTACAATATCCTCAAAGTTCTCAGAGAACTTTATTGTCATTAAGAATTACCACTCTTGACTAGAAAAGACTGCCACTGATCTGGGCTTAAATCATTCCCTGAACTGTCAATCATCTGCAGACAAAAAGTGGACTCAGAAAGCTGCTGAGGCCTGAAAGGCAGCGCATACTTCTATCCCAATGCTTCAGAGGTGCTCACAAACAATCCTGGGAACTGTGGACAGGGGGCCGCTGTAAGGCAGCAGAGTCAGGCCTTGCAAGTAATGCCTCTGCCACTAGGGAGCCTGCCTTCACCTTGGGGTGCTGTGGAGAAGCAGAATTGCTCTGGACCAGACCAGCATCGGCTGCGTCTTTACTATATCCACTTGCTTCTATGACATTTGTTGTAAGAACAACCATTTGGTCAAAAATATTTTTAAAGTTCTATTAGATCTCTAAGTGCTTTGTACTTAACATTAAATTAGATTTTTCCAATGCCTTTATTATGATCTAATAGAAAGGCTGTTCTCTTTGTGACATGCACTAACTCTAATAAACCGCAATGCATTTCAGTGGCTTGTCTCTCTTGTCCAAACTTTTATGGGAGGAAAAATGTCATGCAATACCAAGATCTAAAATTCATTAGGAAATCCAACTATAATTAACAATGCAGTAAACATCATTCTGTATTTAAGCTGTTTTCTGGAATAAGTAGCACTTTTTAATAAAGTGTTTATCTGTGTAGTTTTCTAGCTTTACTGAGATACTAGTGGCCCGGTGCACAGATTTGTGCACATTGAAAGGAAGCGAGGCCTTGCTCCCTCCTTCTGGTTTCCGGGTGTGTTACCTGAGAACCACTTAGGGGCCGACAGTGCCCCAACAACTATGTAACCCATGGCCCAACTGAAGGTGGAATCGCGCGGCCCTGGGAGGAATCAGGCTCCCTCCTCTCTGTGCTCTGGGGTGTGTCACTCCAGAAGGACCTCTGCTACCATAACCCGGCAGCTCCTGTGTTGCTTTTAAAATCCCCCTGGTGGTCAGAGCATGCCATATGTACCAGCCGGTCCAACTGTCAGATGGTCACTTAGCCAGTTATATATAGAGAGATGATTGACATATAATAGTGTATAAGTTTAATACGAATAACCTGTTGATTTGACAAACATATATTGCAAATTGAGTAACACTATAGTCCAGTGTTAATTACCACCATTCAGTGACATAATTACCAGTTCTTTTTTTTTGCAGTAAATACATTTAAGATCAACTCTTATAAACTTTCAAGCATATAATAACTTACAGATCTTCTATCTGAAAGTCATTACCCTTTGACCACCATCTTCCCATCCTCCCTATCCACAACTTCTGATGACCATCACTCTACTCTCCGTTTCTGTAAGTTTGTTCCCTTTTAATTTGATATATATGCTATAGCATACTATCATTACTGCATTTGTCTTTATCTCTCTGACTTAACTAACCATAATGCCCTCAAGTTTCATTTAAGTTTCCAAAATGGCAGGATTTCTTTCTTTCCATGGATTAGCAATACTGATATATTTCTATATATAAAACCACTTAGTCACTGACAGGCAGGTAGTTTGTTTCTATTTCTAGGTTACTGTGAATAATAATGCAATGAACATGGGGGAGGGGGAAAGAGATCCTGTTTTCATTTCCTTTGAGTATAGACCTAGAATCAGAATTAGGATATTTGCATCATATGGTTCCATTTTTAATCTTTTCAGGAACCTCCATAGCGGTTGTACTTCTCCACAGACTCAGCTATTTATTAAGGAGTCTTTCTTTCCCATTTCAAAGGACAACTCTGGTGGTACAGTAGCTTTGTTGGGCATTTCTTTTTTTCTGCACTTGAATACATCCTCCCTCTTTCTTGGCCTGCAAGGTCTTTGCTGACAAACTTGCTGAGAGCCTTCCACGGTTTACCCTGCATGAGACTTGTTTTTTATTCTTGTTGCTTTTAAAATCCTCTGTCTTTCATTGTAGGCATTTTATTATTATATGTCTTAAAGTGATCTTTCTTATTAAAACTCTGGGGTTATCCACGAGCTTCAGAACCTGGATATCCAAGTCTCTCCCGTGTTTAGGAAGTTTTCACTATTTTCTTGTATAAACTTTCTATCCCCTTTCCTCCTTTCTTCTCCTTCTGGGACTCCAATGATCCATACATTATTTCTTTTGATGGTGTTCCATAGGTTTTGCAAGATTTCTTCTTTTTTATTCTATTTTTATGTTGTTCCTCTGATTGGGTAATTCCATTTAATCTGTTTGTAGCCCGCTGATTTTTCTGTTTAGTCAAGTCTGCTGTGAAAGTTCCCTATTCGATACTTTAGTTCAGCGTATCTTCCTCTTCAGCTCTGAATTCTTCTCAGAACAATAAAAAATAGTTTTGTTGTGGGCAATACTCTCCACTCCCTTGGGGCCAGTTGCTGCAGATTTCCTGAATTCCTCTGGTGGTGTCGTGTTCTGATTCTTTGTGATTGCTGTAGAGATGTGTAGGCGTGTAAGCATTTTAAGCAGCAGTCACCTCTTCCAGCTTTCATGGGCTGACTCTGGTAAGGAAAGCCTTTGGCCTGTGGCGGGCCCACATGGAGTGTGCCGGCGCTGGAGTCAGTGGTCCGGGGCTCCAGGTATGGGCTATGCGGACCACTAGGCGGGAGGGAGGGGAATGGTGTGTCCTCAGCTCAGGCCACAGGGTGTCCAGGCTTGCACTGTTCACTGCAGAGCCCCAACCTGGCTGCCAGGATTGCTCCTGGGCCGCTCTGGGGTGGGGCAGACGTAGGTGGTGTCTGGCCTGTGTGCAGCAGCAGAGGCCAGGGCGGCTGCAGGTGCAGGCCTGGGCTCAGGGCTCAGGAGGAGGGGGAGGAACTCGGGCCGCTGCCATCAGCTGATGCAAATACCTGAGGGGTGAAAACTGGTAAAACGTGCAAGGGGTCCATGATCCGTGTGCTGGCTGTTGGCTTCCACAGCGATGAGACCGGATGTGTTTTGCCCAGAGCTGGTCTCTGTGAAAAGCAGTCACTCCCACTTGTGTCTAGTAACAGCCCCTGCTTTTCTTTCTCGATCCTGGCTGGCTCCGGACAGCTCCGCTCTGCTGGTCTCAGTGGAGTGACACTGAGGCACCTGTCACAGGTTCCTCAAAACGCTGGGCAGGCCATTCCTTCCAGCAGGGAGCTCCTCCCGGGCTGGCACCATCATAACGCGGTGGGATACCACAGGCGAAATGAAGCCACCTTCCTTCTACTTTGGTGCAGTTACTCTCAGGTGTGGTTTGTGTTCCGCTGTGTTGCTAAATCTTCCTAAGTGGACTTGGTAGGTCTCCCAGCGCTGTTTGTGTGTGGAGAGCTATCTATCCAATCACTGAACTTTGTGGGGCCCAGGGCGGCTGCCTTCTCTCGTGTCACCATTGTTTGCAAGTAGAGCAATTTTAAAAGTGTAGCAATTTTAGTTAGTATCTCAGATCATTCTACCCTTATTAATACCAGATTTTAATTACTGATAAGTGATAGCTGAACATTTAAAACCAGGTTGACGTGTTTACTAGCATTAATAAAACAGGAGGAAGAGAGAGAGAAAGAGAGGCATAAAGATTTGAAAGTTTCTAGAATGAAGAAATGCTAGGAGAAAAATTCAAAGTATATAACTTTCTGTAAAATGAGAATACCTTCAGTGATATCTCCATCAGTAATGGAGTCTAAATCACAACCTAATATTACAGGTAAATGATTGCTACTTATATTTACAATATATTTTAATAAACTGGGTAGTTTAAAATATGTTGAAGATGATCCATGTTTTCAGAATTTAATATATTAACCAATAAGCAAACTGGAGAAAAATGCTTTCTAGTGATCAAAACCTAAAATATAAATAATACAAGAACACTGTGAAGACATTGCAATGAAAGGTATGGAAAACACTTCATTTTTACAGAAAAATGAGGAATGGTACAGGAGAAATACCTTTAGTATCAAAATATACAGTCAGCTACTATAATCACCTAACAGCACATACTATTTTGAGACATTATATTTCTTCTTTACATCTAAGGTTTAAGAGAGTTGGTATGGCCAGAGGGCTCCTGAAAGACAACAGAGGGTGGTATTGCTCTTGTCTGTCCCACTCTCTCACATTCCAGGTACTGTTAAGATGTTTAAAGCATGAACCATGGTTGGTCCCACATAACTGAGCATATGAGAATAAGTTGTAGGTATTAGTGTGCTTATTCAATTGCACTGATCCAGACAGACAGGTACAGTGGTGTGATGTGACTCCATAGAATGGGCAAAGCATTCCTGAAGATTTATAGTTTACATCTGGAACCTAAACCTGTAACTTAAAGACTTAATAAGTACATACATTGCAAATCAAGTTTCAAACACAATATATAGTAGTGACGACTTATTTCATAATGTTTCCCTTATTATTAAAATATTATTTTCATCCTTCCAGTGAAAGAAAACCATAATGTTACCTAGCTTTCAGGGCTTTTGACTGATTCCTGCAAAACCTGATGTAGGACACACTAATTTTATTTCTTGGCAGAAATAAATGGTTGCTTTTCATAAGTAATTGATTCTTTGGGAGATAATTACAGCTTTTTTGCATTATTAATAGCAGCTCTGCTAGTACATCAATTATAAAATTAATTTTAAGAATGAGGCTTATTTTAGATATTATAAATTTCAACAGTTTTTTAAAACGGTTTTTACACACTCAGGGATAAAAGAGTGTAAGTTATAGTAGATCCATGTACTATTTAAAATTGTTTCAGAACATTCCATGGTATACAGTAACTCTGTATTTCAACATATAGTTTGGGGTAAATTCAAATGAAATATCTTCTGAATAAGTGCAAATCCTTTTAAATAGATTGAACTTTAGGTCTGGCCAGTGATGCTCAGTAGTTAAGCATTAATACATAAACCAAGAGGTCACAGGTTTGATTCCCAGGCAGGGGACATGCCCAATTTGTGGGCTCAATACCCAGTAGGGGGTCTGCAAGAGGCAGCCAATTGATGATGTTCCTCTCTATCCCTTTCCCTTCCTCTCGTTCTAAAAATCAATAAAAATATACTTGGAAATCTATAGTCTTTTTTTTAATTTCATCTAAATTTTTTATCCTAAGTTTTCTTTTTTCTTTTTCTTTATTAAGGTATTACATATGTGTCCTTATCCAAGTCTATATAGTCTTATAAAGAAGCTATAATAATGAGGCTATAAAGCTGAGGAATATTCCGATTTGTGGTCAAGATTTCATTTTACTAATGGGCATGATTATGCAAAAAGATTATGTAAAATTGAAAGGAATAAATAAGCATATAATTACCACGGCCATTCAAAGAACTTCATGTTCACTCAAGGTCATAAAGAAACTACTTCACCAAAAGAGTGACACTTCAACTAGGAAGAGAGGTTTTAAGTGTAGAGAAAGGAGGAATGTCATTTCAAGATTATTTATTATAAAAGAAAATGTATTGTGTGTTCACTGTAAAGCCAAATTAACAAAGAATAAAATAATCTGACTCATTATTTTATCTGCATACCATTCTAAATATATGCTTTAGGCCATTAGCCAAAATGACCTCAAAAGTTGAAAATATTTGGGGAAAGGAATGAAATAGGGGTGAAAGAGAAATAAAGAAAAGGCGGACGTCAATAGGCAGATATAGCTCTGTTACTTTAAAATAGTTAGCATGATTTATGCAAAATAACGAGAAATTTCTCCAAAGCATATCTATCATTTCTTTCTTTAGGGTTATTAATTACTCTGAAATTTTAGAAGTCATTTATAACTAAAGCATAATTTGGTCTACAACATAACAAAACTATACTGTGTGATTTTTTAAATAGGAGAAACAGTACATTTTTGTTCTTGATTTGATAAATATATGTGACATAAAAACATGCTCTGTTTAAGACTTTATGGGGTAAAAAACTTCCTTAAACATATAGAAACACTAAAACAAGCATATTTTTTAATGACACTTAATCTTTTTAATTAAATTTATTGGGGTGACAGACATCCTATATAATAAAAGGGTAATAAGCAAATTGACCCTAATGCGGAACACCTGGTCCCTATGACAGGCATTGACCACAGGGGGCAGATGCTCAATGCAGAGGCTGCCCCCTGGTGGTCAGTGCGCTTCCACAGGGGAGCGCTGCTCAGCCAGAAGCCAGCTCATGGCTGGCCAGCGCAGTGGTGGTGGTAGAAGCCTCTCCCGCCTCCACGGCAGTGCTAAGGATGTCTGCCTGCTGGCCATTAGTTGGACATCCCCTGAAGGCTCCAGGCTACCAGAGGAATGGCTGGCAGGCGGACATCCCCCAAGGGGTCCCTGATTGGATAGGTGCAGGCTGGGCCAAGGGAACAGCCCCCCCCCCCCCCCGTACGAATTTTGTACACTGGGCCTCTAGTTAGAATATAACATAATTTTCAAGTTTTATACAAATTTTACCAAAGCTTCTAATCTTTTAATATAAAGGTGATGCAAATAATATGAATACTGATGTCATAGTTTTAATGCTAATTCCATCCAAGTTTATGAATATTGTATTTAAATCATAGATTATCATTGCAGGCTTGGAAAAAAGTGCATTGAACAAGAAATACTGCGAGTCAGTAAACTTTTCATGGTCTTATTTTAAAGTTGCAGCAAATATAACTTTAAAATGCTTTTTTAAAAACTAGACTGAATATGCTTATTATGAATTATGGTCATATAATTAAATTAATTTTGATAGGATTAGGATAATTTCCTTGGTGTTTAAGGACCACTGGGTGCTATGTAGTACATTACTCTTTCCAATGCACTAAATAATTTTCCAAAACTGGAAAAAGTTTGAACAACATGAACAAGTTAACAAGTAATTTATTCCTTTCTCTGAAGGAGAGTCAATTCTTCTCTTTGTTTTGCATTTTTCCCCCTCCGGATTTTCAGAGTAAGTGTGACATATTAAACACATTCTCATTTTGTAGTTGTATAATCCCTCTGTGTATGTGCTTTCAAAATTTTAATTACAAAGTACAAACAAACCTTAGGAGGCAAAAACAATGTTTCCCCTGATATACTTAACATTTTTGAAATGCTGAAAATATAACTTGAATTCCTATTTGCAAAGAACATTTATTCATCTATTCAGCTACTATTTACTTAATGTATGTCCTGTGTGAAATGCTTTTTTAGGAAGTCGAATACAAATGCCGTGGTCTACCTAGGTAACATCAGTTGACAGGAAGTATGGCAGCAGTTTGGGTTGGCTACCAAAATTGGTAATCAAGATCAGTCAGAGGTCAGAATCAAGAGTGCAGAGAGCTACCTGTGAAGATGGAAGTCATAGGTGGACAGAAAGGCAAGGAGTTTTACCAAAGGCCAAATAGGCAGACAAAAAAAACTATGAAAATCAAAAGACTAAAAAGGCAAAAGAAGTAAAATGCAGAGTCATGACAACAAAGGGATCAAACTGAACAAAATTCTAAAACAATCCCAGCTTCCAGTACCAGCAATGCAGTAGGAAGCAAGGAGGGCTTTAGTGACTGGGATGGGGGCGATCCATATGCAATACTGGGAGCTCCATGATGTATCTGTTCTACTAGGGAAAGCCTAGTGCCTGGAATTCATTTGAGAGAGAGAGAGAGAGAGAGAGAGAGAGAGAGAGAGAGAGAGAGAGAGAGACATCAATGACGAGAATCATTGATCAGCTGCCTTCCTGCACGTCCCCAACTGGGGATTGACCCATGACCTCCTGATTCATAGGCCTGATGCTGAACCACTGAGCCACACTGGCTGGGCTAGTGCCTGGAATTTAATGGGCTCTCAACAAATATGGATTGGATAGAAAAATAACAAATCAAAGGGCAGCATATCAATTGTGAAATCTACCATAAGCTTTCTGCATATCTTTAGTATATTAATACTGTGTTTCTAATTTTTTGTTTAAAAATTTTCTTCATATATTGACCTTCTCTTTTCTGGGGGTATGAGAACTAAAAAGTAGTAAACTTCCCTGTAAATATATTTATACAAAAATAATTATATTGACCTTCTCTTTTCTGAGGCTATGGAGATCTAAAAGTAGTAAACTTCCCTGTAAATATATTTATACAAAAATAATTATAGTTAGCTTGAATAAGCCTATATAATTTTCAACTTGTTCCTAAAATATGTTCCTCAAACAGCAAGCCTATGCAAATCCCTGAGATATGAGCGTATAAGGCTGCTAGGCTGCCTGAAACAAAGCGTGCTTCCTTAGTGATAAGTTCTAGCATATGCTACATGCCGTTTTGCAATCAAACGCTTTTGCAGTGCACGTAGAACACCGCTCTTAATTCTATGAACAGCTGGACTGCAATGCAGCGGAGACTTTTGGGGTGGATTTGGTAAACCCCCAGCAATATTTAGGCAGCAGATAAAGGCCAAATATTTTTTAAAATGCATTTAGTTATGTTGGGAGTTATAACCTAAGAATAAGCTTTATCTCAATGAATGCATTTCATTTAAAATGATTGCGTGTGTTTTTAACAACAAAAAATGTCTTCATGCCCCAGGTGACTATCCAGTTGTACAGGTTCCCTTTAGCTACCCAGCAGTGGCTGCTTCTGTGAGGACTTTTATGCTGTTAAGTGGACCATT
Organism: Vespertilio murinus; assembly: GCA_963924515.1. Classification (NCBI taxonomy): domain Eukaryota; kingdom Metazoa; phylum Chordata; class Mammalia; order Chiroptera; family Vespertilionidae; genus Vespertilio; species Vespertilio murinus. Next base: position 11,761,975 of record OZ004707.1, read on the forward strand.
AGTACTGTGTCATTTCGTAGCATCTTAATAGGAACAAACCAATAAGCTTGCAATCAGCACAGCACCATACAGCCTGCACTATTCCTTTTCTTTCTCTGTATTAACTTAGATTTTAAATTCAATACAGTGAAACTTATTCTGGTAGCATTTTTAGATTCATCTAGACATGTTTTATTCCACAATTAGCATATGAATAGGTTTAATATTTTTAAAACAAATAGCTAAATGAAGACCCAACAACATCCCCCCAGTCTTATCCACCCTGCCTGATCTAGTTAGTTCAGTCTAGTTAGAAAACATAACTAGTCACGCTAGAATCGGTAGTCCAGAGAAGACATAGGTTCGTTATACATAGATTCAGTTCATGACCAAAAACTCTTACCCATTCTGGCCAAGGTGTCCCTGAGAGTACACTGCGGGATCTGAGGCAAGGGAGCAGTAGGGGTGGCTAGCTCAGAGGACTGTCATACATACCACTTCCCCAAAATGCAATGCAAAACACGCCCTGCTGCCAGCATCAATAACAAGCCACATAATCTCTTCATCTGTATACGAATTGTTACAATGTGTAGTAAGAATTATATAATTTCTGATGGATACTCTAACTATATATACACTTTTTTACACTTTCCTTGCAGGATTGTTTACAAGACATATGACATTGGCTTAAAAAATTACCCACAATTAGACATTTTGAGTACTATTTGTTGCTATTTCTTGCAGAGCGTATCTTAACACCACCAATTCAGGAGTATAGTTCTTCTCAATGTCTTTCCTTTGCTTTGGAATCAACTAGAAAAGACTAAAGCTGGCACCTCACTGGCCGCTGCAGTGCACGCTGCCTGTGCGTGCCCTCTGGCCGCTACACCTGCAGCCTGATCCCGCCACCAGCATGGCATTGCCCTTGGATTCTTTCGCGGCTGACGGCCACCAGCGTGGGCAGCAATGCCTGCCCAGGGAAAGGGCACTCGGCCGTGGCTGAGGAGAGGCGGCACATAAACACCCAGCTGCCCTCCACTTGTTCCACACCGGCTGACACTTCTTTGACCGCCTCCCCTTTCTGGGCTCAGTTTTCCTCTTCTGCCCCGTGTTTCCTTCTCCTCTGACACAAACTATCGTCCCCTGAAGCACTGTCTTTGAGAAGAACCTTCACTAAGACTTTTAGAAGTGCTCATACACATAATACCATATTTTATCTCACAGACAACCGCAAGGTAAGACAAGCTGTATTAGACTCGTCATATAGAAGAACAGACAGACTAAGTAACTTCCCCCAAATAGTCTAACTGGAAGAGGCAGAGCTTGGGACCAACTCAGCCTTGTTTTCTTTCCCTGTTTATTCTGAAGTATTCAGGCAAAGAGTTTGCTCTTAATGTAAACCTCTTTTAAGCGTGTAAAATGGCACAGATTAAGTCATGTTTATTAAGGTATGTTAAAGAACACTATTACACCCAAACTATTATATCAGTCATATATATGATATATATGATATATATGATATATAGATATGATTATAAACATTGAATGCCATCAGTAAATATGTCACTGTGATCCTAAGCACTGGTCACTTCCATATGAAAGCACTTTTATGAAGTCATCCTTGGGGAACATCTGCTAGATGAGATGACAAATTTTTACTAAGGTTCTCCAGCCCTAAACCAAGGTCTCTCCTTTGTAACACTTACATTCTGTGCCCGATGACCCTTTGCACGGCAGGGCGTTTGGCAGCACCCCTGGGGCTCCCACCAGCTCCCTGAGTGGGTACTTGGCCCACAGCTGTGACACCCTGGCAAGGAGGGGGTTCATCCTTGGTTGCATAACACGAGTTTTACCGCCCAAACAAACCTTCACTTCTTCCTGAAAGACAGCCCATCTAGGAAGGCAGTAACGTTTAATGGGGCCTTGGTACATCAACTGTATCTACTTGATAAACTGTATTTACTTTGATAGTTTACAAATAAAGAAATGTTGCCCCTAAGTGCTACTGGGTTCTAGTTAAACATGTGGAAGAAATAGCAGTGGCCGCGAATCTTATGTTTCTAAAACATGACTTAATGGAGTTTCACAGAAAAAGCCCTGGCTTTGCATGATTCAGCCCAACAGGGGACTCTCTGGTCAGTCCGTGTTCCCCACTAGTAGCTCGATAGAGCCATTAGGCATGAGGCAGAACCCAAAAGGGTCTGGTAAGAAAGGGGAAAGGAGAGATGCCATACCTTGTTAAATGCGGACAGGGATGCAGCAACATTACAAAGTACAGCCAGTAAGCCCAAATGCCAAAACACAGAACCCCCATTACCATCCAGATCAATGGAAATGGACACTGGCACACAATTTTTGTGCTTACGAACTTTGAAGTTCCTTTTAGGTTTTCACCAATTAGCCTACATCTATTCCTATTTCCTCTTGTGACCGTCTATGCTGCTATGACGATAAGTAGAAAAAACAGTTTATGTATATAAATTTGATGTAGGTACACTGGCTGATTTTTAAAGCAAAGTTAAGCAGTCCTGACACTAAGAAAAATAAAAACCCAATATATATTGTACATTATGTGCACGTAGATGGCAGAGGTAGCAAACGAGGAGAGAAAGAACAAGGATTCACACATACAACCCTTTCTTCCTAAACACTAAACCTAATTTCCGGTTCCTAATGAAAAGAATTTGCAGGTCAGAGTACGGATGCTGAGGAGGTGCACCTACCACTTGTCCATTGTGCGGGTTCTTGTGAGCATAGGGAGGTCCGCGGATATGATTCCACATCTGACCGGAAGTCATAGCGAAGACTATACACTGAAAGACAGGGCGCGGTGTGTTTCCATTGTGGTCACAATCTGGCTCATTCGGTTAACATTATACAACTTAGGTGATTTTACAAACTACGGGGGGAGGAGGGGAGTAAATATGATGACATACCAGAGATACCATGGCCCAACCAGTCTTGTTATAGATGAACTCCAAGTTGTTCCTTCTCAAATAGAGCAAACCACCAACAAGAGACACTAACAGGGCCAGAGCAATGGTGCCAGAGTAGTTGGGTGGTCTGAAGACTCGAATCTGCAAAAATGCAATGAAAACTTTAAGTTTCATTTAAAAATATCAATTTTGTTTCTCCTCACCACATTCTAAGTCCTTCCAATCTCTAGCCCTAGGCAACCACTAGTATACTTTCTGTCGCTACAGATTTACCTATTCCGGACTTTCCCATAATATGTGGTCTTTTGTTATCGGTTTCTTTCCCTTAGCATAATGTTTTCAAGGTCCACCTTTGTTGTAGCATGTGTTCATTCTTCATTTATTTTCAAGGGTGAATACTCCATTGTGTGCTTATACCACATTTTGCTTATTCATTCATCAGTTGATAGATATTATGAATAATGCTGCTGTAAACATTCTTGTACAATATTTTGTGTGGGCATATGTTTACATTTCTCTTAGGTATATATGTGGGAGTGGAATTGCTGGGTCATATGGTAACTATGTTTAATAGTTTAAGAAACTGTTTTCAAAGTGGCTGTGCTATTTTTCATTCCCACTAGTGGTGTATGAGGGTTCCAGTTCTCCACTTACCAACATTTATTATCTCAATGATTTAGCCACCCTTGAGGGGGTGAATGGGTATCTCATTTTGAGTTTGAATTGCAGTGCCCTGATAATGAGCCATCTTTTCATGTACTCTTAGGGCATCTGTACACTTTCCTTGCAGAAACATTTATTTAGATTCTTTACCCACTGGTTAAGTGATCTTTATGTTACTGAGCTGTTAGAAAGTCCATTCTAAGAAACAAGATTGGCAAAGATCTTCTTCCATTCTCTGTGTTGTCTTTTCACTTTCATGATTAGGCTCTAATGCACATCAAGACTATTTTTCATAAGTAGACATAATTGGTATGAACTCATGATTTCACAGAATGTATAGGCCTTGGTTCTACTAACATTCACAACTAAAAGAAAATAAAGCTCCTAGGAGAAATGGCTAATTGAGTGTTGGGTAGGGTAGGTAGGCAGATACAAGATGAGCCTGAAATAGAACAGTTAGAGGTTATCACGCACCCTGACCTCAAATTTTACCACAAACCTACAATAATCAAAACAGTATAGTTTGGGCAGGAAATACATGGACCAAAAAAAAATGTTTTGGCAATGGAGGCAAAAACATACAATAAAGAAAAGAAAGCCACATGCAAAAGAATAAAACTAGAAGGCTGACACGATACTGAAAAATTAACTCAAATGTAAGACCTGTAACAATAAAATATATAGAAAAAAGCATAGGTACTAAACTTACGTACCTTGTTCTAAAAAGGGGTTTTTGTGAACTTAACTCCAAAGCAAGGGCAATAAAGGCAAAAATTCATGAATGGGACTAGATCACATTAAAAAATCTCTGCCCAGCAACCATCAACTAAATAAAAAGGCAACAAACCAAAAGGGAAAAGGTATTTGCAAACTATACCTCCGATAAGAGTTTAATCTCTAAGTATATAAAGAACTCATACACCAAACAATCCAATTAAACACTGCACAGAGGGTCTGAACACATACAGATACTTGAAAAGATGCTTAACTTCAGTAGCTACAAGGGAAATAAAAATTAAAACCACAATGAGATACCACTTCACAGAATGACTGCTGGAATGACTATTATCAAGACAAGAAATATGTGTTGGAAAGGATGTGGAGAAAAGAAGCTGGCGCAGCCTCTATGAAAAATAGCCCAGAGGTTCCTAAAAAAAATTAAGTTATCATATGACCCAGCATTCACTCTTCTGGGTGTCTACCAGAAAAAAATTGAAAACACTTATCTATAGAGATATACATACCCATATTTCATTGCAGCGATATTCACAATAGCAAAGCCATGGAATAGCAAAGCCATGGAAATAACCTAAGTGTCCTTCAACTGATGACTGGATGTGGACCATTTATAAATGGAGCACTATTCAGTCATAGAAAGGATTAAATAATGCCATTTGCAACAAACAGATGGACTGCGAGCATATTATGCCAAGTAAAATAAGTCAGGTGGAAAAGGATAAGAGCCATAGGATTTTATTCACATGTGGGATATAAAGTAAAGGAACAACTCATAGACACAGACAATAGCATGGTGGTTACCAGAAGGAAAGGGTGTGTGTGTGTGTGTATATATACATACATACACACACACACACACACACACACACACACATATATACATATATATGTGTGTGTGTATATATATATACACATATATATGTGTATATATACATATATGTGTGTATATATATATATATATATATATATATATATATACATATAAAATGATAGAAGGATAAGAGATGAGATTTTGGGTGGTGTGCACACAATGCAATATAGAAGTGATATATTATAAAACTGTATGCCTGTAACTTATATAGTGATTTCCTCTTTTTAAAAAAATTATGGCTAAGTAGTTGATCAGTGATCATCAACCCATGGTACACAGACCACTGGTGGTTCATGAGGTCCAAAAGGTTGGAGGTTGCTGGTTTAAATCATCCTTAAGTTAAATGACATATAATAAAGATATGACAGAATAGTTAGACCACTTTGCAGTGCCAAGAACAGTTTATGCGTGGCACATCTGTATCTGCCCAAATGATAGATAAAAATTATACATTTAGCTTTTTAATTAGAAATTGATTATTAATACCACTGAGTAATATTCGGTATATTTTTTAGCTTCTGAAATTACTTTGTGCCTCACATACAGTTTAATAGTTCTTAAATGATTTTTAGAATATTTTAAATTCACCTAATTTATAGCTTACGAGTTGCCCAATGCACAAAATTTGTTCACATTAAATGGGAATTAGAGGAAATATTTTAATATTGCTATTTGCCCTTTCTCTATAAGAGAAATGAAATGAAAGAAAATTAATAAAATGGATATAAAAAGCTTTCTCCTGTCAGAGTGTGGGGCACACCATGGGACCCAGAGTCAAGTCCCCACCCACCCATATACACCTCAAAATCCCATGATACCCAGACACCACCCCCATCAAGCTCCGCCAGGCAGGGGGCGCAGCCTCAGGTCCCTGCTGATTGCTCATTACAGGAATCCCGCCTCCACTGTGGGTGTGGCCATCTTGTGATGATGTGAGGGTCAATTTGCATATCATCTCTTTATTATATAGGATAGTTATCAGACAGTTTTCTCTAAGAAAGAAAAAATGCTGCATAGAGAAAATTTTAAAAACCTGTGGCCTTATTACAATGCTCTAACAAACAAGCTAATTAGCCTATGATTTAAAACTGTGGGGGAGAAATATATACATGAACATCCGTTCTGTCAGCAATCCACTTTGCGAGCTGTTCAGCTGCAAATCCAATTCTTTGAAGGTCAAAAGTATCAGCTCTCTTGGGTCTGCCTTTTGGAGGGAAATGCATGAATGTAGGAGCAGAGTTCATGTTGAGCTATAAGACAGAAAAACATAACATTAAATATAACATCTTTATATAGAATTCATTTAAGAGCTCATGTATTTTTCTCCATGAATTTTGGAAAGATAGCACTTATTCGAAAACCCAGTGGCTTTCCAGAACCTAATTACTGTTTTATTCACCTTACGGCACTACTGAGTAAAAATAACTTATAAATTAGGCTGTGTGCTGAACCTCCACATTCAACAGGCATCATTCATATTCTATCAGTTATTTCACTCTTTTCCTACCTTAAATTCCTTAATTAGAGTAAAATATGAAGTAATTCAAAGTGTAAAACAGAAATATTGCAATTTGTCAGTGCATGGACTACTCTACTTCTAGAGAAAAAGTACTGGCATCTGATGAACAATATAAATGTACTCCAGGCCCAGGGTACAGCCTGTCCTGTGGGGATCGGGCCGAGACCAGCTCTCCGACATCTCCCAGGGGTCCCGGATTGCGGGAGGGCAGTTCTCAGGTGATGCACTCTGGAATCGGCTCCCTCCCCTCTGGTTCCAGGAGCTTCACCGGAGAGCCACAGCCGTCAAGTCAACACAGCTCCTGCCCCCTGGTGGTCATTCTCATTATAGATACTGGTCAGGTGGTTGCTTAGGCTTCTATATACAGAGATTATGGAATTAATTTCAGACAAAGTATAAGTAGATTGACCTCTCCATTAAACTTTAAAAATGTTGATGACATGATGGTTACAGAAGCCAACATTTTTGCTCTAAACAATCTGAGTTTACCAGACTAAAGTAGAAATACACAATGATAGTCTTTTTCAGTTTAACGTCTCTATTAACTCAACTGTCTTAAAAGTGGTTATATGTCATTATTTTCCAAAGGCAATTTCTATTCAAAAAGTCTACTGAGTAAAAAACTAGTATAGTATAAATGGTGCTTTTAATAATAAAATAGCTGAAAACAAATATTAGATGAATTTGCATTCAGGAGAAAACTGCAAAAATATATACAGAGTAAATTCTTGCTGCCCAGGAGTTACAAAAAATGTCAGAAATTAAAAGCCAAGGCATTTTCGGCCATGACTTGAACTACAGATCAGCATTTCCCATAAGAGCACGGTTCACGTGGAGGTAAAGATCCAGCAACGGGGTGCATGCTGTGGACATTTAATTAATGCTTGTAAATGGAACAAAACAGTCACAGGTCCCTCTCTTCCCCGTTTTCTCCCACTCCTGACTGTGTTCATGTGTGTTTCCCTGACAGACAGATGCACAAGGGACAGCTACAGCCAACATGGGAGTAGAAGATTTCAAGGAAGCAAGTCCCTGCAGTGGAGCAATCACAAAACCCAAACTAAGGCTTACCATCATAGAATTTTAGAGCTAAAATAAATCATATAATTCCAAGTTTTCATCTTAAAATTCCTCAAGGCTGTAATAAAGCGGGGTACAATGCAGGCCTGACTTCCAGGCCAGAGCTCCTCCTAACACACCGCGTTCATTAACTCCTGGCCTGTTGTCAGGCACTAGCCTCAGCCACTGCACAGGAATCGCATACAATTGAAGTTACTTGCCCAGCAAATGCCTGGCGTGCCAAGAACATTTCTGCACTTGTTATTAATATTGTATTCCAACAACACAAAATTGCTGACGGTGCTTTAAAGCATCAGTTTGGAGAGAGTACTTCAACAAAATGTGATTCAATAATCGATGAGGAAAAAACCGTAAGCATTAAAAATCTTTAAGTGGTTCTCATGTCAAACAAAATATATGATTCTGTTTTTGTGTGGATTATAATTACCCATAAAAATCATTAGCTGCTGTAACTTTTATACATTTCTGCATTTAAACATGAAAACTCAATGCTAAGCCAGCGGCTAGGTTTTGGAAGAGACAAAGTGGTTCTATATTCATAATTCTGCTGAATCAAAATTAGCCTGAGGAAATTTTTCAATTTAAAACAGTCTTGATTTCAGCTCTCATATCTGCCAAACTTAAAGTTTAAAGCATATAATATAAAATATGTCAATGATTATCTCTAACCATAAAGCCATCTGGTTATATACTGGCAGCCTATAGTCACTGCCAGCACAAAACAGGCTTACTTAGTCTCATAGTTTTGTTTAATCTGAATTAGCTGCCAATATTTTAAAGATAAAGAAATCAGATTTGGATCTCTTCTTGAAAACCACATCTAGATGGGGCCTGCATTTCTTCAGGCCCCAACCACACCATTCTGTGTCCTCAACAGGGCGTCCAAGGATCACCTGCATGGCGTGCGGCTGACTTTATTTCTTCCCGTGTTAGGAGAACAGCGAAATACATGGCTCTATTAAAGATCTATTTTTTAAAAGACCAAGAAGGACTTTGTTGTAATAAATAGGGGAGAGAGCATATTTTCTCATACACGTGAAGAACTAATGTGTTAAATAGGCTACGTATGTACACAAACAAAGATACCACAGCAAAATGACACCAATCCAAGCTACTCTCTCTGCTTCATTTACAGCCTGTCCAGGGCAGACATCTGGGCTTGAAGCTTTTTTTAAAAAAATATATATTTTATTGATATTTTACAGAGAGGAAGGGAGAGGGATAGAGAGCTAGAAACGTCAATGAGAGAGAAACATCTACCAGCTGTCTCTTGCACACCCCCTACCGGGGATGTGCCCGCAACCAAGGTACATGCCCTTGACCGGAATCGAACCCGGAACCTTTCAGTCCACAGACTGATGCTCTACCACTGAGCCAAACCGGTTTTGGCTGGGCTTGAAGGTTTTGCTCTAGCATTCAGATTGGGCCTGGATAACTACTGCCCATATACAGTAGAGAGGAGTCCCGTATATAATGAAGAGCACTTCCATCTGACGACCTCTAAGAGCAATTATGAGATTCTATAGAAACCTAGAAATTATTGGAAGGAACATGTGGCTTTTATAGTATAATTTTCCTTTATAAGGAAGTTAATTGCTCAATATTTGATTGAATATATGAACAAAAATAAATATCCCCAAAATGCAAAATAAACGTATGGAGAAAGAAACAAGAATACTAGCCGAAACCGGTTTGGCTCAGTGAATAGAGCGTCAGCCTGCGGACTGAAAGGTCCCAGGTTCGATTCCGGTCAGGGGCATGTACCTTGGTTGCGGGCACATCCCCAGTGGGGGGTGTGCAGGAGGCAGCTGATCGATGTTTCTCTCTTGTCGATGTTTCTAGCTCTCTATCCCTCTCCCTTCCTCTCTATAAAAAACCAATAAAATATATTTTTTAAAAAGTAACAAGAATACTAAAAGAAAGACCAAGGGTAAAGGGTACTGAAGGCAAGAGAGGGAATTTATCTTATTCAACTAGAAACTGGCAAAGATGAATAAATAATCTGGGAGCAAAAAACAAACAAACAAACACCTCACTAATGACCCTTTCCAGTTAGTGAGCTAGACTCCTGACAAAACTAAATGCTTCTCCATAACCTGGCAAAGCATTATGCCAAAGTGTCATGTGAGAAAAATAAAACAGACCCAGATACCCACACTAATCAATGCCTGGCACTGCACTAAGTTTTATATTTGAAAGGCACCTATCAAGCAGATAAACATCAATAGCTGCAGAGTACCTGCTAGGCCTCTGAGAACCAGCGTGCTGGACTTAAATCCCAGCCCCACGTTACACCAGCTTTACACCCGCCCACACGGACTCCCCTTGCCATCCCTTAACTTCCTGATCTGCGAAACACCCTTAGCAACACCTTTCTTTCTCAGTGGGTCACTGGGAAGCTAAATGAAAGAATATACATGAAGCAGTAAAAAGTCCTTGGAACATAACTCCTCGTTGTTAGCAATGACAATGACACAAACTGATGACAACTAGCATACTTCCACCACAGTTCTGAGCCTTGCTCTCTGGAGAAGATTAGATGACAACCCGTTATTCTGCTCAGCGGCGGTAGCACAGTACCAGAGGCGGGCGGCTTAAGTGACAGAAGTTTATCTCCTCCCAGTTCTGGAGGCAGAAAGTCTAAGACCGGGGCTCCAGGAAGATTTGTTACTGGTCAGACCTGTCTTCCTGGTTGGAAGATGGTCACCCTGTGTCCTCACATGGCTTTATGTCTGTGCACATATACCCCTCCTCTCTCTTCCTCACAACCACATCTAGGAAGGTGTCCTCCGCAGACACCAGTTTCAGGAGGTAATCAGGGTTAAATGAGGACCTACTGGATTAGAGTCCCATCCTTATGACTCATTTTATGTTAATGACCTCCTTAAGGCCCCTGTTTCCAAAAAAAAATGGTCACATTGGGGTTAGGGCTTCAACATATGAATTTGGGACCGATGCTATTCGGTCTACAACATAAAGTAGACTGCAAAAAATACTTAATATTTTGTATATAAAATTATATCTGCCATATGGGAAGAAGTAAACATTAAAACACTGAATTTTAAATAAAATTTCATGCATTTATGCACAATACTACCTTAAATCACATTCAATTAAATATCAAAGTAAGGTTAATGCATGTAAACTGCCATTGCATGATGACAAAACACATTTGCTCCACAATCCAAAAGTTCAAATGTGTTTACTGTACTTGCTAATGGCAGACTAGTATTCAATGATAAAAATAACATTAGCTGCATTTTAAATCCCAACAAGCAATTTTCATACCTGCTACTGTATTTATTAACTTAAGCATATCAGTCACAACCAACTCTGTTAAACATATTAGCAAAAGAAAACATAACTCTTACCTGTTGAAAAACATCTGTCCCCTCATCATAATCCACCATACTGAAGAAGAGTTTGTTACAGAAAGCAGATGAATAGCGCCAGGAGTTGGCCAGGATTTGATATTCTTCATTGGCCTGCCTGATATGAACAATGGAGCAGAGTAGAAACATCAGTATTTAAGCACCAACAAAGCTGTTAATAAAACAGGCAATTCTAGGGAAAGAAGTGGCCAGTTTTTACATGAAAAGCAAGCTAAGAATATATTTTATATTTTTAATTAGTCGTAGAAAAAGGATGAAATATTCCATGATGTGAAAATTACATAAAATTCAAATGTTATTGTTCATTAATAAAGGTTTATTGCTACAGAACCACATGAATCATGGATATATTTTCCTGGCTGCGATTGAGCTATATATAGAAAGGTGGAGTGTAATTATTTTAACCAAAACCATGTGGCCAAAAACCCATCTTGGCACTTTCAAAAACAAGTTTAACTCTTACTCTAGAGCAGTGTTTCCCAAAGTGTGGTACACATACTTTGGGAAGAGTTGGGGGGAGGGGGGTACGCATTGAACCAGAGTTTGGTGGGGATATGCACTGCACCGTGCTTAGCTGCACCTAATTCTACGTTCTCATGACTCAAGTCAATTTCATTCTTCTCATTGATCCAAATAAATGTTATTTATAATATAACTTTATATTTTATTATGAGTAATTTTATTTTTCCTTTATTATTTTGTGCATGTACCAAAAAAAGAAAATAAAATTTATTTTGATTGTTATTAAAATACATCCATTTTTCTTTAACAAGGGGTACTCAGTGTTACAAAAATTATAAAAGGGGTACACATATGTCAAAAGTTTGGGAAACACTGCTCTAGAGGATAAAACATTTTTGTGGCATCTCCTATATATATATTTAAATTTTCTGATAACTTTTAGTAAAAGGCATAAAGCTATTTTTAAGAATATTTGCAATTCACTTTAACAGAAAAATAATAAACATGAGAACATTTTAAAATTACAAACATGGTTATACTACTACTTTTTATAGCCCATTTATCCAAAAATGCATTTACATTCAAACCTAAAGGTAATACATAAATTAAAAGGGCACAAAGAAGCCAATGACACAAACAAGACTCCTCTAAGAGTATATTATTCTATGTTCAATTAATTTCTATTGGACATTTTGTTGATTTTCCAGATAATAAAGCACTTTATTTAGGTGGAGGGATAGAATCTGAAATCGCATTGTTGGAGGACGTAAGCATAGTAACTGAATAAAAAAACAGTGATTGCTAAAATGTTAATAAAAAAAAGAGTTCTTCTTTGATATAGTAGTAGCTGATTTTTCACAGGAGTTTTGGGGGGTCGCTCTCCTAAAAATATAAGTAAAGAAATGAGTATACTTTCACAATAACAAAAAGCCCTCAGATAAAAGTCAGCAGCAGGTAAGAGATTTCAAGAATATCTGGAAACAAGTTAGTGTAAAAGTTTTAATGGAGAAAGCCACACTCTCAAAGGACACTCAGGTGCGTGACCAAGCTAGAAAAACATTGGATCAGAAGCAGCAGAGACAGGGTCTGAGATTTTATCTCGATAATTAACAAGCTAGCCTATCGACTACTTCATGGATGCTGGCAGAACATATGAGACTCCTGGGTGGGAGACAAAGGACATTATTACTTCACTAGAGGCCTGGTGCACGAAATTTGTGCATGGGCAGGTTGAAGGGAGGTCCCTCAGCCCGGCCTGCACTCTCCAATCTGGGACCCCTTGGGGAATGTCCGAATACCTGTTTATGCATGAACTTTTAACAGATGACAGCTCCATTGTTTCTTTCTTTTCATGCTTAAGCCCATTGGAATTAGTAGGTTAGTAGGTATTCAAAGTGTGTATACAAGTTGGGGATATTGGGGGGACATCATGTATATCTCTAGTCGGCGGTGAAAGGAACCAGTGGTAGGTTTGGAACCCTCAGACAGGGAACCTTGCTCACCCCCTGCATATCTCCCTTCTCCACTTTCTACCTTTATGGGAAGCGGGAGAATCATCATTTTCTCTCATTAACTCAGAAAAGCACGCCTGTCACCCGCTGCCTGGCAGGAGCATGCTAGGCCCCAAACGATCGAGGCTCAGTCAGGGTGGCCTTCACCCATGGGAACCGGCACCCTGAGTGACAAAAAAGGATATTTGTGGATGCCTGCCCACACAACAGACAGCGATACCAAGAGGAATGCTGAGTTTGAGGGACTTACTGTTTCTACAGTGAGTGATAACAGGGGAGACATGACCTCACTCCTTCAGGCTTGTCCCTGCACACACAACACTATGAATTATTGGCATATGCAGTGAGAACATGCAGGATGCTGGGACCCATCACAGACTGCTTCTCCCAACAGAACAATATAATATAAAGAGGGAACAAAGAAAATAAGAGAGCACTTACAAACTTTAAATATGACTGTTCAACCTAAATACCAATGTCAGAAGATAGAGTCCAATACAATTCATAGGACAAAAAGTGACACAGGTGGATTCTATTAAGGGTAGGAAGCAGAAGGGACATAGTGATTTAATCCAGTAAAGACAATTTTTCAAGCAGAAAGAGACCCAGAGTGAAAAGAGAAAAAGTAAAGGGGATATTTCTGGAGACATAACACAATTCAAGAAGACTAAGTCTTCAAATTAAAATTATTCCCCAGGTTCTAAGAGACACAGAGATACTAATAAAAGAAAAAGATGCAAATTGGCCATACCTTCATGACACCCACCAGCCAATGAGTATGCAAATTAACCCAACAAAGATGGCCGGTTAATTTGCATTCACAGGCACCGCTCCAGAGGCTTCGGGGACTGGAGTGGAAAGGCGGTGCCGGCAGCCAGAAAAAGGAAGGCCCATTCTTTCTTGCACGAATCTCCGTGCATCAGGCTTCTAGTATATATTGTTCAAATATATAAAATGACATTTCAGAACATTATGTATGTAAAAAGAAGATTCTAAAAGTTTTCAAGGTAAAAATATATGTAACAAAGGCTACCAAGAAGAATGGGATTGGATTGGTTATTAGCAACAGTAGATAACAGGATAATTCCTTCAAAGTTTAGAGGGCATGTTCTTTTCAATCTTAAATTTTATATCAAAATAATTAAGTTTGAAATAAATATGTTCCAAGGAACCTAAGAAATGTGAGATAACCTTAGAATATAACTGATAAAAAGGTAACATGAATGAAAAGAAAATAAGAAAACCTGAGACTATGACAGAAGTTCTAAAAGGTAGGGAACAGGTAAGGTAGGAAAAGTAGAAGTTATATAAGAAAGCTCTGAAGTATGAATTAGAATAGGACTTTACTTGGACTTCAAGATGAAGAGAATAGATTCTAAGCAATCATTAGAATCAGAAAGAGTTGAAAGGTACTAAGACTATAGTAAGACATTTGGTCCCACAAGAAAAACAACAATGGAATGAACATGAAAGTTAAGATCTAAATGTGAAGCAAATTAAAATTTATCATAATTTTGATTAACTGATGATGAAAAAAGGTTAATTATGTTGAACATTTTCTTTTCAGTGGAAGAGGGGACATAAACAATGCGCTTTAGAGAAGGAACCCTAATCATAAGCTACTACTTTGCAGTCAATGCTGTTTTTGTACAAATAATATAAATGCTGCCAATTACCTTTCGACTTTCTAAATAAATCTATACCCAAAACACATATGTAAACACAGTTACAGTATAGAATGTAAATGCTATCAACTATGACAACATGTAAGTACAGTGACCACAACTTGGTAGGTAAAAGGGAAGAAGGGGAGGTGATGGGAAAGGGTGTAGCTGTTAATCTCTATGTTATTAATTAAGGAATCAAAAGATATCACTTATAGTTAATGGACAAGAAAAGAATATGATAGTAAAAAAATAAAAAGCTACAAAAACGGCAAGGGATGAGATGAGTTAAATCCTCACCTATCATAATAAGAAATGTGAAGATCAAGTCTTTGTAGGAAATTAATGAGTATTATGAAATACTGTTTTAAGAATAACTTTTAGAGATATAAAAAAAAATCACCAGGAGAAAATACAAAGGGATACTAGTGACTGCAGTTGTTCATTATTGTTGTTCAGTTTTCAATTAACAAGGAGCACATAGTAATTCTGTGATTAAAATATACATTTAAAATGGCTACATACGAACAGGGCTATAATCTGAGATCATTTACGTTAAGGGCATCGTATTAAAGCACAATCCAAAAATTGACCATTGTAATGATTAGCTTAGGACTGCATTGTAATCAGTGGGCAGGAAATTATATAGTATGTTTTAAGAATAGGAACAATGAAAATAGTTATAAACTTTTAAAGTTCCGGTGGTTAAGTAAGATTTAATAGCAATGCACTGAAAAAGCATTTACTGAGCACCTAAAAGTAAGAAGTGAGCTCATCTTCAAGGTCTGCTCTCGAAGAGTTGTTTTTAGGGGGAAGACATAATAAACAACCAAATAAAATACACACTAGTGATTAAAAGCTAAAATATCCACTGAGGAGAAAATGCAGTGAATGTTATTACTGGAAGTGAGGAGGACCTACTTACATGGTATGGTCATAAAAGGTTGCACACATGAAGTGACAGTAAAGCTTAAATGCCAAGGACTGGGAGCTAGAGAATGGGCAGTTCAGGGAGCAGAACCACGCCCAGTGCCTGCAGAGGGAGAGCTCTTCAGGTGCTGGTGTGAACGAGAACGCTCCGTCTCCCGGAGGCATGCACAGCCTACAGCCTCCCCGCTCCTCTTCCTACACTAAAATAAAAATGAGCTAACCGCAACAGGAGCCCTAAAATCTGATCTGATTTTTAGTCCTGTGGAATACATACAATATTACTGGTAAGTACTCATCACTGATTTTCAAAGAAAAAAAATATATAATAACCGTACAGTGACTTGACCCTGACAATGGAGTAGGTCTGAGCCTCTTTGCACACTAATAAACCTTTAAGAGACCAGTGCTACCTTAAAAAAAATCATTAGAAAAATGGAATTATAGTAAAACAAACAAAAAAAAACTATATAATTTTACACCAAAATAATTTTGCTTTTAAAATGCAACTTAGGGAAATAGCAAATAAGCAAAAACTAGCATTTTTTTATGATGTTCTAAGACATGAAAATGTTCTGAAAAATGCAGGGAGAATCAAATTTTAGTATTCAACATCTGTGTATAGTATCTAATAGAATTAGATAAAACAGAGATAATGTTCAATTTCTTTCCCTCATAATGTTCGAGCCTAGCACAGACCTACTAGACTCTACTAAGCATATATTCATGCACTCGTATTCACTCCACAGACACACAGGTGTGCCAACAACACGTCAGCTGATGCAGGAGTGAATAGTGTGTGCAAGATCCCTAATTGGGGGGGGGGGTGCCAGTGAGAAAGAGAGGCCTCACACAAGGAAACACAAAATTTCAGATAATTCCAAGTACTCTGAGGAAAATAATAAAATGTGATAAGGAATATTGATGAGTCGAAGAGAATGAATTCATTTTGCCTTCAAACTCTATCGTCCACTTTTTCAGCTTGACTTCTCAATGATCAATCTATCATCTGTTCCAAAATCCTGAAGTGCCCCAATGCCTGCATCATAAAGACAACAGGCAGAGCAGAAGACGAGATCCTCCAAACCCCAGACACAAGGCATGTCTACTATCCATGTCTTTATGAACACGCCATACTCAAAGGGCCTCTGTTTTATGACATCCCATGCTCATTCTTTAAGCATTAAGTCCTTTGTTCAGAATGCCCTCACTTCTTTCAAAAACTGCCTCTCCTTCATAAGCCATTCCCATCTCTACCCCTACACACTGTTCAGATAGCTGTCTGAAATGAAAATTGCTACTGCGCGGTGCTACTTATTTTAAGTATGTATCTGTATCATATTAGGCATATTATGTTTACACATTGATTGTTCAATGGGTGGAACCCAGTAGAGAAAAGGCATTAAATAAAGTTGATGATGGTGAATAAATATACTTTCCTAAATAGACAATATATCATTTATACCCTAAAGCTAATGAATCACTAGGGACTCTGAACTCTGGAGAGTCTGAAAGTCCACTTAAGTCAGAGTTAAGTCCTAAGATAATGTCTCTTGTAAGACTAATTTGCTTTATTGGTGGTCTTATGGAGAGAAAAAATAAACACTTTAAATCTATGTACCATCATAAATAAATGCTCTTTGTCAAGAACAGTGGTCATGACTTAAAAGGTTGCAATGACTAAATTATCAATCATGTTCTTAATGTCAATTTCATATGCAAATACAGAATCTAGATCTTAATTATCAAAGCTATTTATTCAGCATTTTAATATATGCTGTAATAATAAAGAAGTATATCTCAGGTCCCCACCTGTAGGAAACTTGTTATAGAAAGGAACAGACACATACTAATACATAAGATATATGTGTATTTTAAAAAGTTGCAAATTATAGGTACTATGTGAAGTGGACTTGGGCAGTTGGACAAGGTGAATATAAAATGTAAAACTAAAATTATAAGAAAGAACAGAAAGAATATTAAGGTAACAGAATCAGTGTAAACAAAGACTACCACCTCTGAAATATGTATTATGTGTTCAGTGTAGGAAAATAAAGGACTGGTGGAGAGATAAATAGGACCTTGACTTTATTCTGTAAACAGTGAACAATGAGGAATGTTTTGAAGGAAGGGAATTATGCAAAATGCTAATTAAGAGAGCTGTATCTGGCAACAGTGTGTATAATATATTAGAGGAAGAAAAAATAATGTTTGGAAACCACTCAGAATCCTATACAATAAAAGGCTAATGTGCAAATTGTCCTCTCGACCTGGAGTTCAACCAGTTGTCTGACCAGGGGGAGGAGCTGGCCCACCAACCTCCCAAGGTCCGTCCCCCTGGCCAGCCAGGTAGGCCAGACCCCATCTGTGAACCAATTCGTGCACCGGGCCTCTAGGTTATTAAAATGGTTTAATTGGGAAAACATATGAATCTATTTAAATAGACTACAAATGAAGATATGACCTATTTCTTACATATTCTCCTTTAGAAACTAGAGCACCAAAGTAACCAGCAAAATTTTCTACACGAGTTTCTTTACTTAGGAATATATCTACTTCGAACAGAGAATTTAAGGGAGCCAAGCAAATTACATTTTTCAACACAAAATACTCAGAGAAAAACTAAATACTGACAAGGAAAATGGGGGATTTCTTCTGTTGTGTATAATTCACTAGCAGTAGGGTCACTGAACAGATTTGTTATTAAACATAATTCAATGAACCTGAGAAATATGAATTTCAACGTTGATGAAATCTGTTCAGAGTACAAAAGACTAATTAGAAAGAATGTCCCCCAATAACATAAACTCTGTTTTCTAAACTCAACTCTATTACACTTATCCCCTCAGTCCAAATTCTTAGTGATGAGTAGGGAGACAGAAAATCCTAACTAATGACAAATAAGAGGTTCACTGGGTTCTGGCACATGTCGGTGTCAGTTCGGACATTACAACAAGCCAAGGGAGGCATCCCTGGTGCTCATTAGCACGCTTCCGACTTCACTGCCGTCTAAATGGAAATCTGCAAACCACAAATGCTCCCAATGTTTCAGTCAAGTAAGTATATTTCCACCATTGCTAATTAAAACAAACATTTTCTGTTTGGGGAGTTCACAGGATTATTAGGCCTAATTTTATTGCTTCAGTAAATTGTCCTAACCTGAAGAGGGCAGTCAAGTTGCACCGAAACATTAGGGACGGTTTGAGCAATGTCTGCACGGCACAGCTCTGATCAATCTGGTCTAGAAACCTTCTCCATTTTTATTATGGAAAGAAGGGGGAAAATCACTTACTCCAAATTCTAAAACTTTTTCTATTATAATCATTTTTAAAGGTTATGTAAACTAACAAGAATGAACTCATCTGTAGCTGTATATATTTAATATATTCCCCATGACATTAATTTTTAGTCTTAATGCCCTATAAAATAACAGATTTATATAAAAATCCCAATACATCCTTTTTATACTCATATTATATAATGAAGTATAAATGTATATAAATACATATTGAAGGGTGATTCCAAAGTATGTTCTCATGAAACCCCACATTAATCAATTTTTATAGACAGTGATTGATATAAAGAGATCTAGTGTGAGCAGGACAACTCATTAATTATGGTCCTGAAGTAAAAAACAAACAAAGTGGCTGGCAAGAAGCACCCTACAGAAAGGTTTTAACAGCGTGGTTTCTCTCTGGTTGGCTACACATGCCTAGGACCCTACTGAACACAATGAACATATTACTAGAAAACAGACCAAATGCCTCTGAAGGGCTGAGAAATCAACAGTTCCCTACCGTACTCTAACAGACTCTGCTTAATTCACTACTTGGTAAGATAAATTCAAGAGGTTGGTTGTGCTCATGATGTTCTATATTTCCTATATATCTACATTTTCCTTTATCCGACCTAAGTAGTTACCTTTCTGTAGGAAACAACTCTAACATGTTCAAAGTGATGAATAGAAAGGACCTACAACCAAGATTACTCTACCCTGCAAATTCAGAATCGAAAGACAGATAAAGAACTTCTTAGACAATAAAAAAAAAAAAGCTAAGCGTTCATCACAACCAAACCAGAATCATATGAAATGTTAAATGGTCTTATTTAAGAAGAAAAGATCAAGACTATGAACAATAGTATAAACATGTCAATTTATACTAATACTAGAGGAATATGCAAATTGTCCGGGACACCATCACATAAAGACCAATCAGGATGGGGGCTGGGCCACGACAGAGAGCTCTCAGCACACTTGTGCCAGAGGTCCAAAGGGCAAAGAGAGGCAGGGAGAGCAGATAGGCAGTTAGGGCGATCAGACCAGGAGGGGAGTGCAGATAGGCAGTTAGGGGGATCAGGCCAGGAGGGGAGGGCAGTTAGGGGATCAGGCCAGCAGCAAGGAACAGTTAGGTAGTTAGAGCAATCAGGCCAGGAAGAGAGAGCACTTAAGGGGGTCAGGCCAGCAGGGGAGCAGTTAGGAGACTGTGGTTCCAGATTGGGAGAGGGATCACAGATTGAAGAGGGTGCAGGCCGGGCTGAGGGACTCCCCCCCCACCCCCACCCCATGCACGAATTTCATGCATCGGGCCTCTAGTGTATACGTATCTATCAACAATGAACAAGCAGAATAGAAATAGAGTTATAGACACAGATCGCCACCGTTGCTACCTGACTCCACTACTATAATTGCCACTGCAAGGCACCCACCTGGAACTGAGTACAATTTCAAGCAGAAGATGCAATATGAATTGGACTTGGGACT
This sequence comes from Vespertilio murinus, assembly GCA_963924515.1. Taxonomy (NCBI): domain Eukaryota; kingdom Metazoa; phylum Chordata; class Mammalia; order Chiroptera; family Vespertilionidae; genus Vespertilio; species Vespertilio murinus. The sequence continues at coordinate 11,782,479 of OZ004707.1, forward strand.
CTTACCATAATTTGGCCTATTTACTTTGTGGAGGAAACCACATTAGTCAGGGATTATCCCCATCCATTTCTAGCAAACTGACTATATTACCCTACGACCTCCTCTCAGAGCTACTACTGGCATCTACTACTGTCAACACCATTCCCAACTAAGATGTCACTGTTGCAGATAAACAATAAAGTAGGGTTAGAATGTCTGGTTAAGCCAGAAAGCGAAGACTAATAGAGAAACATCATGCAGGTCAAATTTTGGGTAACTTGAATAATGAAGAAAAATAACTATAGTAATGAATTAGTGACTAAAATAATAACCTTTGAGATACTATTCCTATAAAGGAGAGCTTTACCTACACCTCTCTTTCCTCTTTTGAGCATCTCAGGGAATTAATATAGAAGGACCAACAGAATTTTAAAAAAATCACTTCACAATCACTAGTAGCAAATTTAGGCAAATATTATCAATGGATGCCACAATCACTGGGTGAAATGTTACTGAGAAACAGAATAATTGCAAATCTCAAAGTATCCTCTCCCCACACCACCTCCCCAGTACTTGTTACACAGGAAAAGGACAGGTTAAACAATACAAAATGTGGAGATCATCAATACAAAATGAGGCGATAGATTTCATCACTGGCATTTGAAGAACTTAACACAGGGGTGGGCAAACTTTTTGACTCGAGGGCCACAATGAGTTCTTAAACTGGACCTGAGGGCCGGAACAAAAGCAACCTGACCATGCTGGCACTCTCATCTTGGGCTGCTGGTGAAGGAGCGGAGGGGAGAGCAAGAGAACCCTCCGCTCTTTCGGCACCGCAGGCCGGATAGAACAGCTGAACGGGCCGGATCCGGCCCGCGGGCCGTAGTTTGCCCATGGCTGATTAACATGTGCCTCCTGAGATGGTGCACAAATAACTGCAATAGGACTCCTGCAAGAAGAAGTAACTGCATGTAACCACAAAGAAACAAACAACAGACAGATCCAGAGCATGGGACACCACTCAAGGCAACTGGTCTGGATTCTTTTTAAAACAAGAATTTTAAAAGTGAAAGAAACAAAAGGAGTCTAACATCCAAGTGCAATTTATGAACTTTGACAGCATCCCAAATAGGAGGAAAAGGCTATAAAAAACATTTGGAGACAAATATAAAATTTAAATACGGACAGTACAGCAATACTTTATTGAAATCAATCAATTCACTTAAAAATAATAAGGTAAGAATTCCCTTTTCTTAAAAGATCATACTTCAGTATGCAGCAGTTGTATTTTACAACGTCCATTTGCTGATATGTGAGTCATGTTTGATGTATACTTAGAAGAGCAAAATCAAATGTGTCAAAATGTTAAATAATTCGTAAATCTTGGTAAAAGGTAGACTGTATCAATGTACTACTGTTACAATTTTCTATAGTTTGAAATTAAGATAGGGGACTAATGCTGGACTTAATATACAAATAATATACAAAACAGAAAGAGCTTGAGACTGCTACAAAAAAACATGGGCAATTAAAGGTTGCTGACAAGAGTTGAGATTATCCATTCTCAGCAAGAAACACCAAGGAAGAAATTTAATATGGTTAAGTTATATCATATGTCTTAACTTAAAAAAACAATAAACTAGATTGAGACCAGCAATAACGGTAGAAAATCCTTTACAGTAAAGTGGTCCTGGATTCGATCAAGCTTGAAACAGTTCTCATGCATTAGCTAAGCCAGGCAAAGAATGTGTGAATGTCATGGGGGTTTGCCAGTCTTTCACAAGGAAGTGAAGCCTTTTGTTCTTGTAGCCAGGCACATTAGGGTGACAATAATTAAGGCCATAGAGAAATATTATCTGAGGACAGAGGAAATGATAAGGGCTATAGTCCCCAAACCATTTACCAAGCACTTACAAGAGCATTAAGTGATGTACAAGGGTAATTTTATCTATACACAATTTTCACCTTCCGTGCTCACTTTAAAATCTAATCTCATAAGAGACATGACCTCGAGTTAATGACACAAAAGGCTGATAGCTTCTGCGTGGCTTTGGCCAGCGATCTCCAACGTGCCAGTCCCTGTTATGAGATGTGACCCTGAATAAAAGCCTTTCACGACCTAATGAGTTTAATAAATGCTGGCGATGGATTCTTGCCCTTAAAAATTAATAATCTTAATTGGAAACACAAAAGCAAAATGCAAATTACAGTTCACAGGATAAAGGCAATGATGAATGTGTACACTTTAAAAAGGTGTTAAACTCTATTAGCTCCAGAGCCACAAATCCCAACCCTGGCAGGTATTAGCTGTGTGACTGGCTAAATCATCTCTCTCAGCTTTGAGGTTCTCATCTATAAAATGATTTTTTTTCAGACCTAACCTTTATAGTAGTAAGAATATATATGTCCTATATAATAAAGGGCTTATGCAAATTGACCAAATGGCAGAAAGACTGCTCGCTATGACATGCTCTGACCATCAGGGGCAGACACTCAATGCAGGAGCTACCCCTGGTGATCAGTGTGCTCCCACAGGGGGAGCACCGCTCAGCCAGAAGCCCGGCTCACACCTCCACCACAGCAAGATGCCCACAGGGAGCAGGCCTGAGCTGGCAGTTGGACACCCCCTGAGGGCTCCCAGACTGTGAAAGGGTGCAGGCGGGGCTGAGGAACCCTACCCGCGTGCATGAATTTCATGCTCTGGACCTCTAGTCTATATATATAAAAGGTTAAGTGATGGACTATACATACATACATCCAACAGACCTGCAGGTTCATTTGACACACACTGACAATTTAAAAATAAACATTGACTTGCACATGCATGATACATATAAAGCTCTCACTGGCGCCAAATGCATGTGTGTGTTTCAATCTGTCATTGTTGATTGTGAATTTGGTTGATGCTTCTATTGTACAAAAAGGGTGAATAGCACTATTAAAATATTTCTTCTAATTAGTTTCCTTTAAATGTGCACAGATCCATGCACCAGGCCATTAGTGAATATATATATACACACTAATATATATATATATATATATATATATATATATATATATATATATTCATATATATCACATATTAATATATATGACAACCTAGAACTCTAATAGTTTATACATAGTAAACAATTTTATTTTATCAGATGAGATGGATGTTAGCTACTTAACATTTAATATGTTAATGTAACAATTTATTCAACTCACTTAAAAATACCTTTTAAATCACTAAAATTTTCATTTATTTTGAGTCTAATAATATATTAATCTCCAAGACATCACAAAACTTTGGTTATACATACATCCTGCATGACTCTGTGTACTTTTTTATTTTTCTTCACCTGGACGTTTTCTTCTTACACTTACTGATCAACAGTAATAACCTTAGAAGAGGATATTTTGTTCCCAGAATTTTTTGTGACTTCTGGAAGAGATGAACTTTGTGGTAGAGTACATCCAAAAGATTTAGCAATTATGGGTAATATTCCCTTTAATACAATTTGATAAAGGAAGTTGGAGTTAACACTTATGGGAGGGAGGTGAGAATTGTATGGAGTTGTCTTAATTAACAACTTTATTTGGCCCAGGAGTTCGCTGTCAGCCCTGGAGGAGGTGAGAATTGAATTCTGAAATTTGAGAATAAGCTGACTGTGTGAAGGGAGAGCAGCGGGACTTGCTCAGAGGCTCACAGGGAAGCCAACAGCTCACTCACCAGCCCGAGACTCTCAGTGTGCGCGGACTATAGAAGAAAATGTCTTAAAGAAAAAGCAGGCAGTCTTATACATGAAAACAAAAAGATTTTAAAATTATAACTACAAAATTTTACAAATATCCTACAGAATTATAAGAATTATAGCACTTTTATAAAAAATGGCCCAAATTTCATTGACACTAAAGAACCTAGAATTTAATTCATGTTTAAAAAAAAAAAGTGGCTAATTATAATAGGATGTCTTTTTAAATGACTCTACAACTCCCTTTGAGGCTAAATTTAGAATATAATTGAATAATTTTTCTCAACACTACCTTTTCTTAGTTGAGATCTCTTTCATCTACTCTGCCAACTATCCTATGGGTCACAATACTCTCTGGGCTCCATAATAGTAAATCTCAGAACAATGCTCATCCACAATAACTTAACAAATCTTCCTTTGACATTTCTATTATATCATCCTCATCTAACAAACTCCAAGGCATCCCTCTATCAGCTCACTTAATTTTCTTCTTCTCCAACTCCATTGGCACCCTGAACAATTTCAGTACACACGATTTAATCTAGACATTACCACAGCCCTGTAAGTTTCTCTACATCAACAATCATCTATATTATACTTCAGTAAATTACTTATAAATTATTAAGTAAACCCTGTATGACATCATCTTAAATTTTCAACTCCATCCTATTTTTACAAAAAATCTGTTCTTCACTCTCATTAAAACAGAAAATTTAATTATTTCACACCTAATTTATCAGCTGCTCTCTGGCTTCCTTTGATTCCCCATCCAACTTTGAACCCATAACCACACGTTTCAAATAGTAATACTGTATCACTAGCACTCTCAAAGCACTTACCCCATAATCCAGATATGCTAACCCCTAAGGAAGATTTTCTTGCTCCTAAATTGCTGAGCATCGGGGCAGAAAATGGTTTAACCGCAGATTCCTCACTAAGAAGTTGGGTATTCTGGCTTCAAAAGGGATCCTCAATACTATATGGCCATCCAACTAGTCTTCCCACTCCCATTGCTCCTCAAGAAAAACAAATAAAAACTCTGAATCATGAACTTGCTTCTTATCTTCCCTTTCTCTCTACTGGTTACGTACTGGAGTTACAGAGATCATGCCTATATAAATGTCATTGTTGTGGGGCCGTCCCAAAGCAATTAAATCAGGATGTCAGGGTATGGAAATCATATATCGACCTACACTTTTTATTTCTTTTCACGGCTTCACCTTTCTTCTCTAACAACCTACACCACACTGATTTGCAAATTATTTTAACTTTTTATAATTACTTCAAATGTTTTCTTTCATAATTCTGAAATTGTCCTAAAATATGAAATTGCATTAGAAAACTAGAGGCCCAGTGCACAAGTTTCGTCATCCCTCTCGCAGTCCAGGACTCCTTGTTCCTTACTTCCAGCCTGCTCGCTGCTCCTTAGCGCCGCCCTGGAGGCCGGAGAGACTCCCTACGACCTCTGCTGCACTCTCCAGCCCTGATCCCGGCTTCTGGCAGAGCGGTGCTCCCCCTATGGGAGCACATTGACCACCAGGGGCAGCTCCTGCATTGACCATCTGCCTCCTGGTGGTCAGTGCGCATCACAGTGACCGGTTGTTCTACCGTAATGGTCGCTTAGGCTTTTATTATAAAGATAGTCTATAATAAGCAAACAAATAAATAAAGGTTATTTTGAGCTCTGTTATTTAAAAAAATTAGGGGTCTAACCCTGGCCAGTGTGGCTTTGTTGGGTACACTCCCACACATATACCAAAAACATACCCGGGTTTCAGGTTCAATCCTCAGTCAGGGTGCATGTGGGAGGCAACCAATTGATGTTTCTTTCTCTCCCCATCCCTTCCTCTCTCTAGGATCAATAAACAAACAAAATTAAGGGTCCATATTTGAAAATTAATTTAAGAACATAATATGTTAAGTAAAATAATTTAACAGTACATTATGGTTAATGTTATCTGAATATATACAAGCATATGTAACTGTGAAATAAATACTTTGATAATAAGGTATTTCTAGACTCTACCTGCTAGAAATACAATCATCAGCCGAAATCGGTTTGGCTAAGTAGACAGAGCATCGGCCTGCAGACTGAAAGGTCCCAGGTTCCATTCCAGTCAAGGGCATGTACATTGGTTGCGGGCACATCCCCAGTAGGGAGTGTGCAAGAGGCAGCTGATCAATGTTTCTCTCTCATCAATGTTTCTAACTCTCTATCCCTCTCTCTTCTTCTCTGTAAAAAAAATCAATAAAATATATTAAAATAAAAAGAAATACAATCATCAAATAAATATATTTCTTCACAGAGTAGTGTATATAGAAATTCAATTAATTCAATATTTAGATGCATGAAAATGATTTTCCTAAAACATATTTGGTATTATAGCATGGCAAAAGACATTTTGTAGTTTTAGGGGAAACAACTTTTACACAAAAATGTCAATTAAGGTGGTATTTTTAAATTAAATTAAAAGCTTAACAAAATCCAACACCCATTCAGGATAAAATGCTCAACAAACTACATATAAAGAACTTCCTCAACCTGATAAAGGACATTTACAAAAATCCTATTGCTATATTATATTTAATGATGAAAGACTGAATGCTTTCTCTCTAAGATCAGATCAAAATTTAAAGCTAAATTCTTAGAAAAAAAATGGGGAAAAATTTTGGGGACCTAGGGCTAAGAAAAGTGTTCAATTTTATAAGGAAAGTTAGAAACATAAAAGGAGAAAGTTATAAATTGGACCTCACCAAAATTAAAATCTGCAATGGATTTCATTATGAGCATGAAAAGAAAGCCATAGACTACAAGAAAATATTTGAAAATCACATCTGATAAAGAACTAGCATCTAGAGTACATAAAAAACTCTGAGAACTCCAATTAGAAATGGGCAAAAACCCACACATATTTCATTGAAGATATATGGATGATAAATAAGCATGAAAAACAATATTCCACAAGAGAAATAAGCATATAAAAAGGTGTTCAATACCATTAGCCATGAGAGAAATGCGAAATGAAACCGTCTCTATCTGAGTGACAGCAGCAATGCTAGTGAGGAGATGGAAACCAGCACCCTTACCCACTACTGGTGGATGTGCAGACTGTCACCGCCCCTCTGGAGACATTTAGACAGTTTATTCTAAAGCTGAACAGGCAGCCACCATACAGCCTATGCACTATACTGTCTGGTGTTTATTGCAGAGAAACAAAAACTTAAGTTCACACAAAAACCAACCTTATAAGAATTTTCACAGCAGTTGTATATAGCATGGCCAAAAACTAGAAACAACTCTGATGTCCTTTAGCATATGGGTGGTTCAAGTGTGGTATTGCCATATCATAAAATACTACTCAGTAAAAAAAAATTAAGCTATTGATAAACACAACAACTTGGATGGATTTTGAGGGAATTACAGAAAGTGAATGAAAAGCAAACCAAAAAGGTCATACACTGTATGGTCCCATTTACATAACAGTCTGGACAAAATACAGACACAGGGAACCAAGTTTGGAGGTGGGGAGTGGAAGGTGTGGGGTGGCGATAAAGGACAAGAGGAATTCTCATGGGGATGGACCTGTTCTGTATCCTGGCTGTACCAAGACCAGCTCGCTGCCGGTGAGAGTGTGTATGGTTCTGCAAGATGTCACCCCTGTGGGCCAGCAGGTACAAAGGACATGATTTGTTTGCATTTTCTTTTTTTTTACAATTGCACATGAACCTACAATTATCTCAAACTAAAAAGTTTCATGAAAAAACAGCATTTGCTACAAATGTAATATATTTGTACTTGTTCAAAATTTTCTTTAGGATATTTCTACTGAAAAATATTTCATGAATTTCAAATTGTTTACTTATATTTCACAGGAAGCAAGGTCTAGTCATTGGAGAGATTGAAAACCAAGCGGACTTCCCCAGTAAGTGTGTCCTCTCTATAGAACTGTTAGAATAGACTAGTCTAAAGGGACTGCTTCACTGTCTACATGATATAATTAGGTGAACTACAAGGCAATATTCAAACCAAATTCTATCACATTCTTATCTTTAGATAGGACATACTGATAACTATTTTTCATGATTATCTATGAAAATGGTCAATACATATGTTATATAATAAAAGCATATTGGCCTATCAACGTCATTTCCTAGAAGACAATGATTTTAGCTTCCTTTTAAATGCTCATAGTTAAATATGACAGCTGCTTTATTCTGTTACATACATTTCTCACATACAATACAGACACAGCACGCGGCAGCGTGGTCACCTGCACACGGAGCACTGCCGCTGCGGCTGCAGGGCGGTGAACATGACGATCATGGAGTAGTTCCGAGGCGGCGTCTTGATGAACTTCCGGAACTTGTCGCCGTTCATGCGGAAGATCGAGCGCCGGGAGCTCCATTCCATCAGCTGCTCCACTTTCTCGGCTAACAGGTTCTGCAATTAGATATAGGAATTTAAATTTACACAGGGTAAAGTCCTTCCGTTTGTATTTCATATAAGCAGAATTACATGAGACTGTATTTTAGCGAATTTTATTTTCTGTTAAAAGTCCTTGTTCTGGTGAACAATACCAGACGTAAGACACATCAAGCCGCAACCGGTGTGGCTCAGTGGATAGAGTGTTGGCCTGCGGACTGAAAGGTCCCAGGTTCGATTCCGGTCAAGGGCATGTATCTGGTTGTGGGCACATCCCCAGTGGGGGTGTGCAAGAGGCAGCTGATCAATGTTTCTCTCTCATTAATGTTTCTAACTCTCTATCCCTCTCCCTTCCTCTCTGTAAAAATCAATATATATATATATATATATATATATATATATATATATATATATATATATTATTTTTTATTTTTTTAAAGACACATCAACATTACATATTCCCTGAGATCCACAAATAAGAGCACATCATCTCTATGGTATTCTTAACAAAAAGGTAAACCTCAATCGAATCATTACAGAGAAAACATTACACTGACACAAGTTTAGTAACAGTCTATAATATAACTAGCCAGTGCTCTTCAAAGGTGTCAAGTTCATGAAAGCCCAGGAAAGGCTGAGGAGCAGTAACATGGAGAAGAGGGAGAAATGACAGCTGAGGGCAACATGAACTTCTCGCAATCTGGGGCCCCTGGGGAGATGTCGGACTGCTGGTTTCTGCCAGTTCCCCGCAGGCCAGGCTGAGGGACCCACAAGTGCACGAATCCATGCACCGGGCCTCTGATATGCATATAAAATCTTTGGTTAATCTCTTCACACCCTCCCCGCTTCCCTCTGAGATTCATCAGTCTGTCCCATGTTTCCATGCCTGTGCGTCTGCCCCTTGGTGGTCAGTGTGCATTATAGCTACCGGTCACACAGTCACTTGACTTTTTATATAGAGAGATATGTGTTATTGTTTACAAACTTCTAAAATAAAAATTAATCAAGAAAGTAGATCTCTATTTTTTTTTTTTTGGAGTATTCACACAAGGTTAACTTTTGTTCCACTTTCCACCCACAAGGAACAGTATGTTCAGTTTTTATAACTCTTGCCTCAAGCAACTTTCCCATTTTAAAGTCAATAATCCAAGAGCAGGAAGCACCAGAAACTGCTATAAGATATATGGCTTTGATCATTGTTTCAGAACGCTCTCTGATCATTTGTCACTGATAAAGAGCCAATGACACAGCTAGCCTCATTTCAGAAATCATAAAAAGTTGAGTTTATTTTTTAAATTTAGCATTATCATTCATACTTTAATATAAAGCTTATAACAAACAAAAAGACATGTTTAATGAGTACTTCCAATGTGTCAGTTACCTTAGTAGGCATACATGTCAGATGCCAACCAACATCCCTATTCCACAGAGAAAAAAATCAGGTTCAGAGAACCTAAATTACCTACTCAAGATCAAATTACTGAGTGGTTAAGCCTGAATTCAAAGTTGGTCTTTCTACTGTTAATTCCTAGGCTGTTTATCCATGTTATAGTAGTGTGTGTGTGTGTGTGTGTGTGTGTGTGTGTGTGAGTGTGTGTGTGTGTGTGTGTGTGTGTGTTAAATCTTCATGTGTGATATCTCTATACACACGTATAGTCTTTAAAAAAAATCTGGGGAACCACTTAAACATAAGTAGAACTTTTCTACACAGTGAGACAGTTTATTATGAAAGTTCCTCTAATTTAATTCCCTAATTAGGCTTAGAAAATAATTCTTTGTAAGCATGCATTCTTTATGGTCAAAAGTAAGCCAGGTAAATAAGTTAATATATAGTTTCCAGATGCTTAAATGTTTTAAGATAATTCAGAAAGATGTATTTTTAAGGTACCAATACACCTGAAAAAAATATAGCAAAAATATTGAGCATTAAATATGGATTTAGAACACATAAAGAGAGCTGAGTTCCAGAAACTCTATTTAGGAAGTAGTATGCAGAAATGAGGGATTTGATTAGCTATCTCCTTTGTACTGAAAAAACGGTCTGGGAAGGGAAGGGCATCATGGTTGACGCACACTTTCTAGAGCATCCTATCTAATAAAAAGCTAATATACAAATTGAGTGAATAGCGGAATGACCAGTTGCTATGATGTGCACTGACCACCAGGGGGAAGACGCTCAATGCAGGAGCTGCCCCTGGTGGTCAGTGCACTCCACAGGGGGGGCACCCCTCAGCCAGAAGCCAGGCTCATGGCTGGCAAGCGCAGCCGTGGTGGTGGCCACGGCAGTGCTAAGGCTGTCTGCCTGCTGGTTTAGGCCCACTCCCCGCAGAGAGCGGCCTAAGCCATGAGTTGGACATTCCCAGAGGGCTCCCGGACTGGGAGAGGGCACAGGCTGGGCTGAGGGAATTTTCATGCACTGGGCCTCTATTCTATTATAAAGAAGGTTGAGCTAATTCTCCAAAGACAAGCTGATATAGTAGAAACATTCAGTAAGGAACAGAAAATTGTTCAATGTGAATTCAATGACCTAAGAAAGAATCGGGACTGTAGCCCTATTTAAGGGCCAGGTTATAGGTGCATCTGTCCCTTCGATGTATGTATTTCCATTTCGGAGCCATTTGTGCTCCTCTCTGTAGGATTTTTTTTCCTTCTGCTACCATTTCATTTCTGCAGACCTGCTTTCAGACTTCTCCACCTTCTCTGTTTGGGTGTCCCTTTTGGTCTCAAGGAGAATAACACTTGGGAACCTTGATTCCCTATTCCCAAGGGGAATAAAAAAAAGAAACTCTAAGGGAACTTTGTGCGGTGCATGTTGAGGGTATCTCTTGATGACACATCCATTAAGATGGACTATAATGTAACCTTTTAAAACTGAGGAAGCACCATACTATTCTTAAATTAGAAAAGAATGTGATGGCTCAGGTCAAATGATGGTTCCGTATTTACATGCAGTGTGACCTTACCAAATCATTTCTCTGGATCTCAGTTTCTTTCTCTCTAAAACAAACAATACCAGACAACAATGCTGGTAAAATTAAATGACACAATGTGTGGAAAACTCATACAAGCCTCCTGCAAAGGACAGGCCTCCGATTCTGTTCCCTTCTCCGCAGGTTAATCCCTATCGCAACACTGAGAGGAACAGTGGCTCCTGAAGGAACATCTAGTGGAAATTTTTAAAAAAAATAATGTCATTAATATCTTAAATCTCAGGGGTATCTAAAGTTTTCCCAGTACTTAGCATATGACAAGCACTGTGCTAAATGTATAAATGAACACTGTGGGTTACTGATTACATGACAAGACTGTGTGAAATTTATGGGAAACGAAAGAGGAAGGAGTAGAACAGGCCCGCCTCTCAAGGCCTCATGGCAAAGAAGCTCCAGCAGCAAAAATAATGCTTGTATTGGTATTTCGGTTATTGCTTTGGTGTTAAATATGCCTTATGCCATCAGGACAAGCTGGCATATAAGATCTCGTGTCTGTGAACAGTAACTGGCTGGTGATGGCTAATGTACACGTAGCACAGAGGAAAATTCTGAAACCTTGGCAGGGGGCTGTGTAAAGAGGGTGTGATCAGTTGGATGTTGTTGGCTAAGGCCAGGGTATAGGAACAGGGGTGTCATAAATCTACCAGATCAGAAAAGACAAAATAAATCTAATATTTAGAATCTTAAAAGAAGAAACCCTGTCCTTGCTTGTTACATTGTAAAAAGCAAAAGCTAGCGGTCCCCACATATCAATGAAGTTAATGTAATCAGTCATATTAACTATAGGTGCCCAGCCTGTATTTTTAGCTTAATATATTTTATTAAAACTGATTTTTAAGGCAAGTCACTATAACAAACTGGCATAATCTATATGCCAATCCTCAATGTGATATTATGAAATTGCTCTCAATTCATGTTTCTACAAATCAATTCCTAACAGAAATACAAATAAATAAACGGACATTTCACTAACCATCATGGAATAAAATTGTTCATTCTAAAGTAAAACTTACACATGAAAAAAAAAAATCTCCCTAATCTAATACTTTTATATTCATACTAGAGTCCTGGTGCATGAAATTCATGCACAGGGAGTTGGGGGAGGGGGGGCGCAGCTTGGCCTGCACCCTCTTGCAATCTAGGAACCCTTTGGGGATGTCTGACTGCCAGTTTAGGCCCGGTCCTGCAGGTGAGATCAGGCTTAAACTGGCAGTCGGATATCCCTCTTGCAATCTGGTACTGCTGGCTCCTTAACTGCTCACCTGCCTGCCTGGCTGATTGCCCCTAATCACTCTGCCTGCCTGCCTGATGGCCCCTAACCACTCTGCATGCCCGATCATCCTTAACTGCTCATCTGCCTGCCTGACTACCCCTAAACACTCTGCTTGCCTGACTGATCTCCCCTGTCTATGCCTTGACCCCAACTACCAGGGATTCGCTTGGCTGTCTGGTCTAATTAGCATATTATGCTTTTATTATTATAGATGTTGTTTCCAGCATTTTATCCCTAAGTACATTTTGATGATGACCAGATGCACCAAAACAAAGATAAACATGTGGTCTCATGTCTTAAGAGACATCTACTAGAGGAATAGCCATTCATGAGACTGTGTATCAGTCACCTACACAGTATTTACTCAGGTACTTGCCATCATCAAAATAGCCATGATATAATCTGCTTACAGTAATTCACAGGACATCGATTTGGAGTGAGAGTAAGAAGTACATGTGGAAGGTATCTCTTGATGACACAGAGAAACCATGACCCCATCTGTCTCCCTGTATTTGAGAGTCTTACTTTTCAAGACTTTAGTATCTAAGAGGTTCCCTCAAAGCCCACTGACAAATCAAACAGAAGTAGCCAGATGCGTGTTGTTTTGCATTCGAGAAAAAAACTTATATTCAATTCCTGAAAGCATTTGTTCCTGCAAATCCTTATTCATTTTCCTTAATATTATACAATTCCTCTCAGGTTTGAATACAATATAAAGGGAAATTAATACTTCCAGAAGCCAAAATACCAGAGACCAGGCCCTCCATCGACAAGCTGACCACTAGAGACCACCAGGAGCCTTAAGGGCATTCAAGAGACCACACAGTAAGTAAGAAAATAAACTATTTTGATTAAAAAATATGCTAAATGCAAATAATACATATGCCCGAAGATAGCAAGGACTCAAACAGGCAGTTTAATCAATTAAAAACTCAGCAAATTATGGTATTTCTGTAGGAAATTAACACTCTTTTGGAAACTCAACTATCATTACTTCAAAGCTACAAAAGTAAGAGACTCAAAAGACCTTAAGTAAATCACCCTGAAAGTTTTTTGATGTATTTAATATCAAGCTCTTTAAAATCAGAGAGGAATAGTGGAAATCCTCAGACTTTCCTCCTCAGAGAAGACACTAACGAAGGCCTGGCCCACGCGAAGTACCTCAGAGGGAATGGGCACTGGTGACGGGGCATCTGCAAGTGGGCATGGCCTCACACACGCTTCCTAAGACCACATGTCAAAAACAGAAGTACCTAGTTCACCTCACGTCTGAACAAAAAACGTAGAAATAAAGTTATTTGATAAAACACTTATTCAAATATTCATGTCTTTTTTAGAAAAGAGAAACCTTGCAGCACTGCAATATTTCGTTAAGTGAAGTATTTCTAGAGAGGCAGTAAAAACATTTTTAGTAACACTCATGTAATTAGTGGCTTTACCAGAATTGGGAGTTATTCTGTTTTATTTTTTACTACAACATTAAGACTGTTATTTTGTTGTTTGGGGATTTATTTAATTCATGTGGGCTGTCTCCATGACAAGTTTTCACTATAAATTGCTTTAATACAATACTCTCCTGTCAAGAGACAGCATCATTAGAATTTTGACCCCTGGAGGATCAAAATATGAAGTCGTTTTAATAAGGGGCGGGCATGGAGGGGGCTAAGTGAGCATCTGTTTTTATTCCATTGCATTAGTGTCAGTCACCATCTTTACTGAACTCCGTATCTTTCCGTTAAATAAATATCCCATTTTAAAAACAGGCACCAGTGACAAAGACTCACAGCAGCTGCAGGAGGAGAGAAGAAACCCTTCCTGCAGCTGTACACAGCCTCCGGCCTCACTCTCCTGGGGGCCGGATCCGGGCAAGGCGGCCATTGCCGGTGCTAACAAACATAGCAGAAATCCCATTATAATCATACAATGCACCACAAAATAGCGTGTTATTTAGAAGCCAGGCTTGTATATAACTCTTCACCGGTAATAGCAGCATGCAATGTGTTCTAGCTAAAGAAAATGTGTTCTACAAGAATATGTGAAAACAAAAACATCAACTATTAATTGCAAAACTGAGAGACGATTTTTCATAGCAAGTTTATTCTTAAGTCACACAAACTGATCAGTGAAATCTGTGATGGTTAAATTATTAAAACCAAGAAAACCTAAATAGAATCCAACAGCAAACAAGCCAAGAGCAAAGCTTTAAATATGCTTTAAATGTTTTCCAATGCCTTTCATCAACCAAAATAAGATGTGGTCTACTGAATTACTTCCAAATGGCAGGATAAGTAAAATATTTGGGGTATTGGAGCAAAAAATGTCCTCTAGTTATTTTGTATAAAAGGTATTAAAGTTATCACAGCTACCTACTAACTCAAATCTGTATTACTGGCATAGGCCCAAAGATTTGTGGCCCCAAGTCTGCAAAGAAACTTCTCATGTGGGGTTTTATGTAGAAATCATCCTATATAATAAGAGGGCAATATGCAAATTAACCCTAATGGCAGAACAACGCACTGACCACCAGAGGGCAGACGCTCAACGCAGGAGCTGCCCCCTGGTGGTCAGTGCCCTTCCACGGGGGGAGCGCCGCTCAGCCACAAGTGGGCTGCAGACTGCAGGTGCAGCAGCAGGGGCGGGAGCCTCTCCCACCTAGCCTCCTCGGCAGCGCTAAGAATGTCCGACTGCAGCTCAAAGCTGCTCCCTTCTGGCAGGTGGACATCACCCAAGGGGTCCCAGACTGCGAGAGGGTGCAGGCCGGGCTGAGGAGACCCCCGCCCCCGAGTGTATGAATTTTTGTGCACCAGGTCTCTAGTTGCACAATATTAGAGAAAATATCCTAAGTTCACACCAGACCCACAAACAGAATGAGATATCCCTGCTCCTGTTCCATTTATCCCCACAATATCAAGAATGGATCATAATTGAAATGTATTATTTATTAAAAGCACAACAGTAATGTAAGGTAGCAAAGCAAGCAAAAAACTGAATTCAGTACAGAGCAGACTCTCTTAGCAGGGGCCAGGACTATTTGAGGATGAACTCAAGAGATATATAAAAATAAAGAACTCATGAAGGGAAAATCTATGGGTAAAATTCCATTTCATTGCAAATTCATAAACAGATTTACCAAAACACTCTGCTGGCTGACATAGGTCTTGGTCCAGACCCTGCTCCCATCCACTGTGGCAGAATTACTCTTCTTAAAACGTTTGCTATTATGATCAGAGAGAGCCGTCCAGGACAAAAGTGTATCCTTAAAACTTGGAAGTAGTCTGTACATCTGGTCCCATGTTTAGTGTGAATATTCATTTGCTAAAAATATTATATAAATATTTTGCTTCATTTAACACATAAATGTAATGTGCTATATTAAAAACACCAATGTAAAAGGTTAAACAATATTATGTCATAAATTGGTAAATCTTTCAAAGTTACCCTAAAAAAGACATAAAATTTAACACACGAACCCTTTAGTGCAGCAATAACATTTCTAACAATGTATCCTGAAGAAATCATCAGTTAAGACACATGTGCTTATGTATAAGGATATTCACTGCAGTATTGTTTATAATTGCAAATGTCTGTTAATCGTATGTGTGCCTATAAAAGGAAGATTGCTTAGATCAGTGGTTCTCAACCTTTTTAATGCCACCACCCTTTAATACAGTTCCTCATGCTGTGGTAACCCCCGAACCGTGAAATTATTTGCTACTTCATAACTGTAATTTTGCTACTGTTAATGAATCATAATGTAAATATATGTGTTTTCCGAGGGACTTTGGTTCACAGGTTGAGAACCGCTAGCAGGGTCGCCTAAGACCCTCGGAAAACACAGATATTTACATTACGATCCATAACAGTAGCAAAATTACAGTTATGAAGTAGCAACATAATTTTATGGTTGGGGGTCACCACCACATGAAAAACTGTATTAAAGGGTTGCAGCATTTAAAAGGTTGAGAACCACTGGCCTAGATCATAATATGGCACAGAATAAAACAGAATCATAGTCAATAACAAGATGAGACAGACTTGCCTAAAAGGATAGTCACAATTTACTTTAAGTAATTAAAAAAGGATTAGTTTTCAGAATATTGTGTAAAGTACTGATTCATCTTTCAAAATAGATGTGTTTGACTATTTGTTCAACTTATTTTATGCGCATGCTAAATATCTGAGAGGGCAGACAGCAAACTGGTAATGGCTTATCTCTAGAGAAGGTTACTTTATAAATTTCCACATTGTGCTGAAACCGGTTTGGCTCAATGGATAGAGTGTTGGCCTGCGGACTGAAAGGTCCCAGGTTCGATTCTGGTCAAGGGCATGTACCTTGGTTGCTGGCACATCCCCAGTAGGGGGTGTGCAAGAGGCAGCTGATATAGATGATTCTCTCTCATGGATGCTTCTAACTCACTATCCTCTCTCTCTTCCTCTCTGTAAAGAATCAATAAAATATATATTTTAAAAAATTTCCATGTTGTTTTAAACTTTTGCCTACACTACTCTGTAAACAACAGTACAACAGCTATTGTCCCTGGACAAAGACAGTGAAAGATGTTGAAAAGACAGTAGCTAAAATGTAAGAGATTGTGATTCATCTGGGAAGAAATGTTTAACGCAGCCAGGGGTGAGGGGTTACCCTATGCCTCCTTGCTCTTAGCATCTATTGATTGCTCCTACACTCATCTCCCCATCCATTGATGGATTCTACAGGTATTTTGAAATCTACACTCACTTCAATATAATCCTTACTTTTGGTCAGGCTGGTATTTGAGAAAATGAGACTGTTTCATTGTATTCTAACGTGCAGTTACTACCACGTTAATCTTTAGTAACAAACACCTTAGATCATTTCAGAAGAAGGACCTGAGTATGTTTAAGAAATCCTTCAGTGACCAGGGTTTTATGTGTCTATTTACTAAGAAACTGAAGAAAGCAATCCCAGAAATTTCAAGCCTAATTTAGTGAACCAATAAGGTAAAGGGATAGAAGAAATCAATATAAGCCCGAGAAATAAAACTATTTTCCTGGCACTAGCAAAATAAATTTTTGCGTTTATCTGGTGATAAACATGCCAGAAGTGGACTAATTAAATTATTGCAGAGTAACACAGTTCTAACCACATTAATGGAGTTTCTATTCTGCCACCAAAAACATCTACCACTATTAAAGGCTTACTTTTACAATCTAAATAGAAAAGCAAAAAGAAACAAATCCTAGTCTAATGTCCTCTTCCAATATCACATGGAAACTTTTATATCATAATTTTGTTTTAAAAACCTATGCATTTATTGCCATTGCTGTAGAGAACCCCTTCATATTATTTTCTATTTCTCTTAAAATGGTCATACAGGTTTTTCCCATTTACTTTTTAATGTTATTTTGTCTAAAGTATTAGCAATAGTAGAACATATGTCTCCCCTTTTTCCCCACTGACCTTCCCCCAATCTTCCCGCCCCCCTTCCCAGTGTCTTGCACCCATTGGTTATGCTTATATGCATGCATACAAGTCCTTCAGTTGATCTCTTACCTCCCCCATCCCATCCCTCCCCAGCCTTCCCACTGTAGTTTGACAGTCTGTCCGATGCTTCTCTGCCTCTATATCTATTTTTGTTCATCAGTTTATAATGTTCTTTATTATCCATAAATTACTGAGATCATGTGGTATTTTTTCTTTCACTGAATGGCTTTATTTCACTTAGCATAATGCTCTTGAGTTCCATCCATAATATTGCAAATGGTAAGAATTCCTTCTTTTTCATAGCAGCGTAGTATTCCATTGTGTAGATGTACCACAGATTTTTACTCCACTCCTCTGCTGATGGGCATTTAGGCTGTTTCCAAATCTTAGCTATTGTAAATTGTGCTGCTATGAACTTATTTTAAAATTTATCTTTATTGTTGAAAGTAGTATGTATGCCCCCCTCTTTTTAAAAATTGTTATCTTTATAAAGCAGATATGCAGTGATTCACATATCTGCATATTATGTCTGCACACCTCCTACAATGTAAACTTGAAATGCTTTGAATAGCATTTCTGACCCTTCAAGCCTTGGCTCCATTTATACCTGTCCAGCCTCACCTCATGTTAATCCCAACAGAGTCCTGCAAATGCAAAAGGACCCACTATTTGACAGTCCCTGAACACATTATATTTCCGGATGGTTATACCACCTGGGGCTCTCCATTCTTCTCCCTTCCCCACCACTGCCATCACCACCACCCCACCACACACACACACACACACACACACACACACACACACACTCCACATTCCAGCACACAGCCTTCATCAACATGTCTAACCCTCCTCATTAGTTAAAACTCAATTCCGTCAATTACCTACCTCTGAAACCTTTCCAGTGCTTACCATACAGAGGCATGGGCATAACCTTATAGATCATAAAGTGAACCTACCTGTACTCATCTTATTTTGTTAGTTTTTACATATGTCTCCATCACTAAAGAGAGTCTCTGAATCAGATATGCTTCAAATTTCCCCTAAAACTGTAAACAACTACAAGAGTGCTAGTACACATTTGATAAAATTATCAATAATCAAAACAGATAAAATGCTATTAGCATGCATTTTTTATATACAAGTTGAATTTCCCCCACTTTAAAATACAAAGAGAAAGAAAGCAAGACATCCCTGTGCTCCTTGATCTGCCTGCCTTTAGGTCAATGCTTTGCTGAGGTGAACAATCTTACACTGCTCACTGACACATCAACACACTGTCCTCTACCTCATTACTCAAATTAACTATGTCTATGAGGTTCAAAGTGTAGGATGTTCAAGAAATATTAAATAAGCTTAACATTGACTAATATCTAAATATTTTTAATTTCCATAAAAACATTAAGCAGTTATACTACTGTGTTTGATCACATCTCCCAAAAATAGCTTTTTAAAAATATATATTTTATTGATTTTTACAGAGAGGAAGGGAGAGGGATAGAGCGTTAGAAACATCGATCAGCTCCTGCACACCTCCTACTGGGGATGTGCCCGCAACCAAGGTTCATGCCCTTGATGGAATCGAACCTGGGACCCTTCAGTCTGCAGGCCAAACCAGTTAGAGCCAAACCAGTTAGAACAAGTAGCTGTTTTTAACATTTTCTTGAAAAATATGGCCCCATTAGCAGAGGGCAATCTACTTATACCATCTGTCTTCAGCTCTGATTCAGCACATCTGCTTTCTAAGGTGATGTACCCCTTCCTTCTTCTTCTCTTTCACGGTTTTTCATCCTAAAACTATATCCTCATAGAAGAGAGTCTCTTCTCAAATAAGAGGGATTATTTTTGTTGTTTAGAATAGATAAATGGTTCATGCTCCTCATAAATGTACTTTTTTAGGAGTTGTCCAAGAAAAAAAAATCATTTAAAAAAAATCCATTGCCAATCCCTTCCCTAAAGAATACAATTGGAGTTGGAGTGGATGTAATTTAATTAAATCTCCCACACAGTATGGTGTGTACAATATCCTGACAGCTGGTGACAAAGGTGAACACTTCTAGTAAAAATTAGTCTGCTATCTCACCAGGTGGCCAATTTCACTTCAAAACTGTGATAATATTTTACATTTCTTCCTTTTAGTGGGTACATGTTTACACATGTAACACCCAACTACTGGAACTACTTTTGCCCTCTGGAGCAAAAGTATTAACCATAGAGATACATTTAAAAATTCAGAGGGAACAACGACTAGCCTTTATCTTTCTAAGCTAAACTTGTCAAATTAGTACTTCCAACATCCCCCGTGTGACACTGCCGTCACACTCCACCATCCCTGTCAATCTTGTCAACCTCTGCATTGGTTCCTGCTCTCAAATCTAAAGTGAATGGTATTCGCTCTTTGTTTTGTTACAAAGTGATCGTGAAGTTATAACACACCTTAGAAAATAATCCAAAATAGCACTGAACCCTATAATTATTGTGATTAAATAATAAGTGTTTAATGCCCTACAATGAGTAGAAAATCACAACACTAAGTTTATATCCGAAAAATGCTGAAAACAGCATTTCACATGGTAGTGATAAACAAGTGTTTGGCAAATAACATTAATCTATTGTTTGTTATATTTATACTGATGCATTTGTTTGTATGGAAAATAATACATTAATAAATAAAATAATGCAAGAATAAAGTTTTGCCTATTGACAACTGCAAACCTACTTTTGTCTCATCCTATGTATGAAATGTGTATGATCACATGTAAGAATAGTTAACTTATTCAATACTCGAGTTTTTAAAAACATTTTTTACTTTCTTCAATATCAAATTGCCAAACACTGGAGATTAAAAACTTGCTAAAAATTATAGAGCACTATTACCAATCTGTAGTTAGAACCCAAATTAGGATCACTAAACCATTAGAAACAAGAGAAAAAAATTCTAAAGTATCTTCAGGAAAAACAAACAAAACTATCCTATTTCCCCAGCATGGAATGGAATGCAGTGCGGGTGGCAGGAAGAGGAACCTCATCAGCGGTGACTGCTCCTCCTACCAGAAATGCTCAATGCCATTGACTTACTCAACTGACCTTTCTAAATGTTCCCTGGCTAGAAGTCAGAAAATGTGGGGAATGTGTGCGAGTACATGTATCTTACTGCAGCATCATTGCTGCCTTTTGTGTCATTCATAATTGTTTGCAACTGGTGCTTAAAATGATGGGGGGGGGGAGTAATTCTTTAAAATTTTAGTTTAGTTTAGTAAGAACTCAACATAAGATCTACCTTCTTAATGAAATTTTAAGTCACCTGAGTTACTGTTGACTATAGCTGCAGTGTGGAACAGCACATTTCTAGAACTCGCTCAGCTTGCTTAACGAACTTCACAGCGATTGATTAGTAACCCCCCAAGTCCCCACCTCAGTGCCCACAACTACCAGTTCACTCTGATTCAGTGAATTGAACTGTTTCCCACACCTCATGTAAGTGGAATCATGCCGCATTTTCTTTTGGTGACTGGCATTTCACTTAGCATAGTATTCTCAAGGTTTATGCATGTTGTCACATATCCTTCCCTTTCTATGGCTGACTGCACACTCTTTTCCTCTGTCCGCCATGGACTGATGGACACACACACTGCTTCTGCACACTGGCTACTGGGAATGGTGCTGCAGTGAACATGGGGTGCAGTTACCTCCTCACAATATTTATTTAATTGCTTTTTGGTAAGTACCCAGAGGTGGAATTACTGGGTTATAAGGCAGTCCCATTTTTTTATTTTTTTGAGGAACTTCCACACTGTTTCCCATCGTGGCTGCAGGATACTGCATTCACATCAGCAATATGCATTTCAACACATTAACAACAAACCTTGCAAAAATTTTTTTAAAAAACAATCCCAGTTACAACAGCACCAAAAACAATAAGATACTTACAAAAAAAAAGCACACCCACAACTCAGGAGGTGAAAGATTTGCATAATGAGAACAATGAAACATTGAAGAAATGACTTAAAGAACACACAAACAAATGCAAAGACTCTTGTGTTCATGGACTGGAAGACGTAGTATTGTTAAAATGTCCACACTACCTAAAGTGATCTACAGGATCAGTAAAATCTATCAAACCCCCAATGGCATTCTTTTATAGAAATAGAAGAGAGAATAAATTCCCACAAAACTCTACAATTAATATAGAAGCACAGAAACCACAGTCAAATCAATCCTGAGAAGGTAAAGTACTATTGCTTGTCTTTCAAACATTATTACATTTAATTTCAAGAACCAGTAAAATCCTTAACTACAGCTTGTCAACTGTGTATGCCTTAAGCCTATGAAATAATATGTAAAAAAAGAGCAACTATGAGAGGGTGGGTACACACTAGTTGTTACTTTTCCTATTTTAAATCACTACAAATATTTATGTCATTTATTAAACAAATAACTTTAATTAATAGGTGCTGCCAAGTTTAGTGGGGCAGCACAACCACCGTGTACATATTCTTCACAACAATCTGACCTCCCAACCCGGGCGGAAATTCACCTGGAGCTGCAGACACAACAGAACAATCAGGGAGGAGGCTCATCCATCTAGGTCTCACAGATCAGCCCCGGTTTCAGTGGAGAGAAAGATTCCACAGCCGTGTCAACCACATCTCAGCTAGTTTGGTCTCAACACATGTCATACTATCTCAAAACTAAATGTTTATACTAAGTTAATACCAGTTTAGAAACCACTGAAATTGTAGAACATGTGGAATCTAAAATTCGGGAGAGAAAAAAGGGTCAGATTCTTCACAAACAGCGCATGGTATTATTAAGCCTCCCGTGTCTTAATTATTTCCAAAACGGCCTTGAGGGGAGCTGGGCAGCCCTCTCCCTCAGCAGCACAGAGGGAACTGGTGAAAACTCTAAGAACGATCCTTCTGACTCTGGAACATACGGGCATGCAAAGCTTGGGAAGCCTTTATTCCAGAGAATCCAGGGAATCTTGGTAAGAACAGCAGGAACCCGTGGCATTTGAGGCCAGAAATGCTTCCTTTGCAGGCTTTCTATTCTGGGCGATGCATCTAAGCAGGCAGAGGAGACTGCTTCCCCTCAGCCAGCCCGTCCACAGGGCAGAAGAAGAGGCAAGCTGAGAAGATGGGGGCTTCCATTTCCTCTCACTCCCACTCCGAGAGGGAGATGTTGCCCAGGGAGGGACAGGCCACCATCTATCTCCCCCCCTCACCCCTCCAGCCCCAAGACAGTTCAGCAGAGGCATCAGGAGAAGCAGCAGCTCCACAGCGCTGCCTGAGGCATTATGCAAAACAAGAGAGATCATAATGGCCAACAACTGGAGGGAAGAAAAAAACAAAACAAACAGACACTAGAAACAGCAAGGAAAAGAATGTACTCAGCATAACTCTGAGGGAATTGTTTCTTTCAGGGAAAGAAAAGGGCAAAAGAGCCTACACAGATGACATTTAGGAACAACCAGAAAAAGTGCCCACTGGCTAAATGCAGGAAAACTCCCAGATTTGAAGACATCCCTCAAACCTCACACAGATCACCGGCCAGCATGGAAGACTGAGTGGGTCTGGGCTCTTAACCACAACTCCTAATCAAAACCTGGCGTTTCCTGGGGAGCCAGGCTTAAAAATAAAAACATGGGGAAAAAACAAACAAACAAACAAAAAAAAACAAACTAAGCCTTAAAATCTGAGGTTGATCCCTGCAGGAAAGACAGATCACTGCAGAATTAATTCAAGCAAGCCACTACACAAATTTAAAAGAAAACTTAAAAAGACAACTTTTGTGCTAAGTAACAGCAAATAAAGAACCAAAGTATAATTACTTTAAAATTTCAACAAGTAAAGTAAAAATCTGAAACTGATAATCATTTTCAGTTCCTATTACATCCATTTGCAATTAATAATTATTTTAATACTAGAGGCCTGGTGCATGAAATCCGTGCATGGGGGGAGCAGCCTCAGCCCAGCCCTCTGGCAGTACAGGAGCCCCTCAGAGATGTGTGAATGATGGCTTAGGCCACGCCCCTTGGGGAGTGGCTCAGGGCTTCTGGCTGAGCAGAGCTCCCCCTGTGGGAACGCACTGACCACCAGGGGGCAGCCCCTGTGTTGAGAATCTGCCCCCTGGTGGTCAGTGCACGCCATAATGACCGGTCACTTTACCTTCGGTCAATCTGCACATTAGCTATTTATTATATAGAATTATTATAAAGGCTATAAATCATAAATTTCTGATTCACTACTCTCCTAGATTTAAAATTCACATTAACCTGAGGGTTTGAAAATATCTTTATAAATCTAAAATATGTATTATTTCTACCAAAAATATCTTCTATATATATAAAACCCTAATATGCAAATAGACCGAACAAAGGAACAACCAAACAACCAGTCACTATGACGTGCACTAACCACCAGGGGGTGTGAGGAACATGGCGGGGGTCGGCAACAGGTGGCAGAGCATGGGACATGGTGGGTGCTGGTCCCAGTGGGATGGTGGAGCAGGTGAATGGGGGTGCCAAACCAAAGCATGGCACGGGGCACTGTCATCGGGCTGAGCCTCTGGTGATTACTGAAAATTCTTTGCTCCCATGCACTGTGGGAGCACCCGCTGTTGGCTCTTCTCGCACCTGCTGCTGGCCCTGGAGCTGCCACTCACACTCGCTGGCACTCAGCGCTGGCCCTCATCACTTGGCACCATCAGCAGGAGTGAACAGTGGCTGCTGGCCACAGTCGCCCATCAACAGATGATTGGGCCAGCAGCTGCCTCTTGCGCCCACTGCTGGCCCCACTCACACCCGCTGCTAGTGCCAGCTCCAAGTGCTCCACGCCATCGGTGCACAGGAGCAGTGGCAGTGGGAGCAGGGCTGCCAGCAGACAGGACCGGAGGTGCAGAGGATGGGCCAAGACCTGCCCCTGTGCCCACAGCAGCCTCGTGGCCCACAGTCCCTTTCAAAGTGCACGAATGCGTGCACTGGGCCCCTGGTAAATTATATGTTTGTAAAAGAAGTATGCCTCAAAGAAATTTAAATTATTTATATATATATATATATATATATAATCCTCATAATTAATAAAACAATGTTTATATGCATACATAATATATTTAACTTGTTAATATTTAAATTAGCTTCCATGAAGAGATTCCATTTCACTGGGGGAAAAAAATGACAATTTTAAATAATCACTGCAAAATGAAATCAGATTATTACAGCTCCATAATTAATAACATACTGGCCACTTTTCAAGGGATCCTCTGTCGTCTTTAAAACAAAATGTTAAAAATCAAACGCATTGCTTCTTGGCCTTTTGGCTAAGATCAGGTGGAGTATCAAACATACACAAAATGAACTTTACCAAACTCCTACTGTTTCCCAATACAGAATATATTTATATACAAAAATATGTAAACATATGAAGAAATTATTCAATTTATTGAATATGTCCCATAAAATGTATGCCTTTGACGACAGAATAGTATATTTTTAAAAATGCTCATTGCTTTTGATGATTAAGTACAAAATTTTTCAGAACAACAAATCTAGAAAAATTTAAGAACTAAATGCTCAGTAGAAAAAAGAAATCCCAAAAGTTAAACTACCTTTTCTACTTCAAAAGTCTTAACACATAATAACACCAGCATAGTTAGTTCCCCAGCTGGAGACATCCCTTACAACTGTAAGTATGAGGTTAGACATGCTTATTAGCTTCTAATTGGCTGATCCCTCTAAATGTTTTCCAAGTGATTTACACCTACATGAAAACTCATTTGAACACAAAGTGTAAATCTAGCTTAAAATAATGTTTTACTGATCTACTTCTCTAAGGTGGTTGCAGTAGAGTGAATATGTGTGTCACCCCCAAATCCACATGTTGAGATCCTAACTCCCAATGTGATGGTGCTGAGTAGGGCCTTTGGGAGGTGATTAGGTCATGAGAGTGAACTGGATCAATGCCTTATGACAAGAACCCCAGAGTTTGCTTGCCCTTTATGTGCCCTGTAGGGATGAATGAGAAGTCAGCCATCTGCAACTGGGTAGAGGGTCTTCCAGAACCCCTGGCACCCTGATTGGACCTCCAGCCTCCAGAAATGCGAAAACTAAGTTACTGTTGCTTCTAAGTCACCCAGGCCATATGATTTGTTGTAGCAGCCCAAACGGACTCAGACAAGGATGTAAACCCTCCCCAATTCTCAAGAAGACTGAGACAGTGTTAGCTACAACATGACCTCTAGCTCTTAGAGAAACAACGGTGACTCAAAACTCTGAAGCAAGCTTTGAGAGGCAGTTACCAGAAAAAGGAATCAACACAGACATTATTCTCCTAGAGTTAGGAGGCAGGTGAACGGTTTATAAGCCACATCTCTTTTCCAGGGCTGCCTTACCCTATGTGCTCACGGAGGAAAAGAAGCTCAGTTTTAAGGAAGGGCCTGCGCATCCCTAGCCGGTTTGGCTCAGTGGATAGTCGTGCCTGCAGACTGAAGGGCCCTGGTGCCTTCCTAGGCAAGGGCACATGCCAGGGCTGCGGGCTCCATCCCCAGTGAGGGATGTGCAGGAGGCAGCTGATGAATGATTCTCTCTCATCACTGATGTTTCTATCTCGCCCTTTCCCTTCCTCTCTGAAATCAATTTAAAAAAATGGGGGGATGGGGAAGAGAAAAGAAAAGACCTGAGCAAAAGAGAACACCTGATGACCTCTAACTGCCTGAGGGAAGAGGTGAGAGCAGGCAGGGACAACTAAGCATAGAAAAAAAGTTGACTGCTGGAAAGAATGAGGGAAAGAATGATGCCTCCTATGCAATGTCCCCATTCTCATAAAGTAGATGTAAACTTATAACCATAGTTGTACCATGTTAGTAACAATAATGAGGAATGCAGCAGGTTAATCTCAAAAGATCTTGAGGGTGGTGGTGGAGGATGGAAGGATGGAAGGATGGAAGGATGGATGGAGGAAGCTATCAAGTGGCAAAAACTAACAACAATTAATAAGTAACTAAGAAATAGATTAGGGACTTGAATGCCAGTTAGGCTCCCTTAACAAGAAAATGCTTCATTTCCCTTACTGTGGCCACCTAAGCCTGATAAAGAATAATAAAAAATAAAAAAAGACAGGAAAACTCCCAGGAACAAAATACCACACCAATGAGGCAATGGGAAAAAGCTAAAATTACCTAAGGAAAGGATTAGCTTAGCCGGCTCCTTCGTTCTGTACCTGAACTATGAAGATAAGTGTGTATTTCACCAATTTGAATTTATTTATATATATATATATATATATATATATATATATATATATATATATATATATAATTCTGTATTACCTTCTTAGTCAAAGCTGAAAAAGTGATAAGTGAATTTCATATTTATCAAAACTCCTTTAATTAAAAAGGACATAAGCCTGGTGCAGTCTAGCGTGGCTGAGAAGGAACTGCATATGAATATACAACAGGGGAGGAAGGAGGGAGACCTGGTTCAGGGATGACTAGATCCAAGAGCTTGACTTATTTTCTGACTCAGTGGCACCTAGAACAAAGACTGACATAGAGTCAGTACTCCAATGTTTACTGAAAATCTTTGTTTATCTGCTCAGCTTCTGTACATCAGAGTTTTTCCTGCCAGGAGTGATAGGCAACCTAAGATCCCACCCTCCCAATGTCAGGCGCCAATCCGCAGGAAGGTGACCTTGCTGCGGGTTCCACTCAGAAATCCCAATGAGTGGCTCAGAAACTGCCTACCCGTGTACCGAACGTGACAGGTGGGATATGCAGTCTGAGTAGCCTGCCTGGTGACAGACTTACCTGTGTGGGCAAGGAGGGTCTGTTCAGAAAAAATAGAAGACAGAAAGGAGGGAGCCCCCAGAGAACAGAAACAGGAAGGACTCCTGCACCTCCCGTTAATGTGACCTTCCTTCCCAGCACCGGAACACAAACAAGCCTCTCATCTCAGCAGCTTCACCAAAGGCTGCAGCCCCAGCAGACCCTCCTTACCTAAGCATTCAGTGTGTGCCCAGCAGAACCACAAAGATGCGGAGAGAGGCAGAAGCTATGTACGTTATATTCACTGATGTCCAACCACGTATGAAAGCGATACCTATGCAGACATCCATTCTCATTTCCCCAAGCACCCATCCCTACACACCACGTCACACTAGTTTGTGGTCATTCTTACATTTGACTGCAATATTATATTTAGCAAAGGTTTTCAACAATTTTATTTTTTAAAACCGATAGAGGAGAACTACTCAAATTACATGCCAACCCAATGAGGAACAAGGACTTGTAGGAATTATTACAATTAACATATGAAAAGAGAAAGACAAAATGACATTAGGTACTTCAAAAAAGAATGATATAAATCTGCAAGAACTGAAAGATGTCCACTGAAAAAAACTGGTAAAATTAATATTTTTGTGAAAATGACCTCCAGAATCATGCTCCAAAGGTCGTTCATTAACTGAAGATGTCCATCAAACTATAATATTATTTTATTGAGAAAAATCACAAAACACCACTTCTTCATTCTAACAGATTATGACTGCTTGCAATTAAAAAGTTAAATTTTAGCATATGAGCAACTGACTGAATTTTTATCATGAACTGTTTCCACAGCCTGTAGACCCCTGATTTTAGACTTTCGCTCTCTAAAGGGAAGGTAAATGTGCACTCTTAAGCCAGCACATCTGTGATAACTTGTACAACAACCACAGAAAACTAATACCGTGATCTCCTGAATCCACCTCTCCTGTTTCTGAGAGAGGTGGCTTTCTCCTCCTTCCTGCCTCCGGGCACCCTGGCCAGCCCTCCCAGGGAGCTGGTGGTGAGTCAATGAGAAGGGTCCTCTGGGCGGGTGGCAGCAGACCAGGCAAACCTTTATGGCCCGGCTGGGGTGACTCCAGCCCCTCCCAGTCACGTGCCATTGCCCAGAACTCGGCCACAGGCCCTCCATGAACGTGGAGGAAGCAGAGTGCAGTCCAGCTTGTGCCTATGAAGAAGACAAAACTGATGTGGGAAACAACTCTGGCACGCCACCAAGGCATGTGGGGAAAAATATAATGCAGTCGGACGGAAAATATGAAAGCCACCGCCGGAAAGCAACAGAGGTAGCTCTCCAGAAGCTGCTGACTAATATGCCCAGAGCCACTGCGAATGCACTAACAAAAGTGGCTATTAAAAAGATGTATGCATCTTTCAAACCACTATAGAAGAATGCCAAATAAAGTGTCAATTTTATTATGGCATTATCTTTAAATCTTACACTATTCAGACTCAGTAATGAGAATGTGGACAATGGATTTAATAACTTACATTTTATGCTATCAGTCTATTGGCAGGAGAATGAAGAAGGGAAGGTGCTACAAAGGATATTTTAAATGAGACAAGAAATCACTTTTTATTTTTATTTTAGCTGATGGAGACATGTGAACTCAACAACAATATAGATGTCTCATCTTAGGTATGCTCCTAATGTTCTCCGTAACATTAGTAAGGACAGTTTGGAAATGTGGGGTTCACTGCTGTGAGGCTTTCAAAGAACCATAAAAATTAGGAGAAAAAAAATCTGAACTTACTATTCAGAATAAATAATTTTGCTATTTTGAAACTGCAAGTAAATATCTGATAAAAGGACGGTAGTGGTTTATGCTATAATGGATGGGAGGAGAGAGCATTTCTATAAAATTCTTAATTCCTTTTTAATGTATAATTGCTAGTTTTCCCTGTGAAAAAGAAAATATATATTATCATCCCAAACTTCTTTATCAGTTTAATTGGTATCCTGAGTAAAGCTGATCCATGGGTTGATGCTCAATCACTGAGCCACACTGGCCAGGCACGTGCCTGGGTTGAGGGCTCAATCCCCAGTAGGAGGCATGCAGGAGGCAGCCAAAGGATGATTCTCTCTCATCATTGATGTTTCTATATCTCTCTCCTGCTCCTTTCCTCTGTCTGAAATCAGTAAGAACGTATTTTTAAATAATAAAATAATTATCATTTCTAATGTTTGTGAATATTTCTCAGTACTATGCAGTTTCAGAGTGATGAACTTTATACACTATCATATCTGTCTATGTTGAACTTTGTAAACCACCATTTAAATATATATATAAAAATCTCAAATATGTGAACTTTAGGAGTTAGAATTCTAAAATAATCCCCAACGACCCTTAAATAATTCCCTCTCGGCGAGCATGGACAAGACTGTGAATGTGACAGAACAGCACTCCCATAATTATGTTACTTTATATGCCAAAGATCCGCAGACACCAAGTGCCTGATCAGGTGAGCTATTCCAAAGGGGAATTACAGTGGGTGGGCCTGGCCTAATCAGGTGGGCCTAACCCACAGGGCATTTCACAGCAATTGAACAGTCAGAGAGGGTCCTCCTGGCCTGGAAGGAAGCCAATAACCACGTTGTAAACTGCCCTGGAGGGTGGCTCAGAGGGCCTTGCGGGCATGGCCAGCAGGAACACAGGAAACGTGGTCCCCTGACTGCCAGACACTACATCCTCAGCCCGAATGGCTGTGATGTGGACCCAGAGGTCCAGGTGAGAACCAGCCTCGCCCAGGATCTGGCAAACTCCTCAGTCAGCAGAGCCAAACAGGAACAGCACAACAATTGGCATTTCTTTGGAGAGCCAAATTTTTTAAACTCAAAGTTCTTCTAAGGCCAATTCTTCAAAGTAAGACTCGCCCAGGCCCGTGGTATTTCGTGGAAGGGCCACACTCAAATGGCCAAAGAGCCACGTGTGGCTCGAGAGCCGCAGTTCGCAGACCACTGGCCTAGCCACACCTTACTTTCAGCCTGTGAGGCCCTGAATGGGTAATCTAGCTAGCCAGGGGTGGGCAAACTTTTTGACTCGAGGGCCACAGTGGGTTCTTAAACTGGACCGGAGGGCCGGAACAAAAGCAACCTGACCATGCTGGCACTCTCCTCTTGGGCTGCTGGTGAAGGAGCGGAGGGGAGAGCAAGAGAACCCTCCGCTCTTTCGGCTCCGAGGGCCGGATAGAACAGCAGAACAGGCTGTAGTTTGCCCACATCTGAGCTAGGCCATGCTTCTGACCTACAGAAATAAGGAGATTTAACAATGAGGATGGTGGTGCTGGTGTTATTGGAGTTATTTTAAGTCACTACATTTGCAGTAATTTGTTATGCATTGTTAGAAAACTGACATACAGACCAGCTTTGCATTTGTATCCCATTTCTTAAATGCTCATATGGGTTATTCATCTTAAAAGGAGCATATAAGAGCGATGGAAAGATTAATTGCTAAGCAGTTCTACTACTAGCTATATATACCACTCTCTCCAAGAGATGAGATTATTTTAGAGCAGGATGTTTTATGTACAATCTATAAATAGCATCTCAGAAGAAATCCGTGAGACTACAGTGGTTGGTAAAATCACTGCAGTTCTTAACACCAGGCAGTAATTCTGTAATGACACACCTTGATTATAAGAAAATGCTTGGAAGAGTTTTTCTCTTCAAAAATCTCTCAAGCCAAAGACTCCTGCCTCATTGCTAACTGTTGTTTTTTTTTTTTCCAGTTGCTGCTTAGGCATGAAAGATTACTGAAACGTTTATTATTACCTCTGTTTGTCAATGGTTTTGATCATTTATATGCCCAAATCATAGCATTAATATATTTTTAATCAGAGAACTAATAACTATTTAAATTCATACTGGCTTATCTTATAAAATGATCCACAGCTGAAACAGTCTGTAAGAAGAGCTAATGCTGATACTGCTAAACAAAAGGCTGCAATTTGTAAAATATCATGTTACCAAATTTCTATAAGATCCTTTATATAGAAGCAATATTCCACACATCTATGAAATATTGCAAAGGCAAAAAGCTTATCTGATTCATAAAAATGTCATAAAATCAGAAAATTGGTTTGAGACCTTGAAAGTGAGGTATAAAAAAATGAAGGTTACCATTAACTGCCTACCAATTTCTCATTTTAAGACTGCAATACTGTCACCATATCCAAGGGGAAAACTCATGTAAAATTTTCAAATTCACAACCAATTCCTTATGTATTACACATCCGTAATGAGTGTTCACTCCCTCAATCCCTTCGTCAGACCCCATAGCTACTAAAATGGAAACCATTCTCCTTAATTTTCAGTGGGCGATGAGGGTAGAGCTAGCACCCTCTTACTTCTGCATCCTCCCATACAGACTCCTGCTCCTTTAGGAGTCGTACCTTAAAATCCTAACATTATCAACCTTGCTTAGACACTGCTATCTAATGACCCTTGGTCAGGGCCCTCCACCCTCCCATCATTCTGAGTATTGAATCAAGTGCACATATACCATCTTATTTACACCTCCCCGTTCAGCTCCATGTCCCCATCAGTTCCAACAGTAATGTCAACGTGACCTCAGCCACCCACTCCCAGGGTGGCACCTGTACTGACAATGGACACAAATTCCCATCAGTGAGTGCTCTAGAGGAAGAAGCGCAGAGATCCAGCCATGTGAGCGCTGGGAGGAATCCCCATCCAAAACAGGAGGAAGGGGTAACCTGTCTGAGTTATCCCTTGATGCTGGAGGGAAGCATGTATGAGTGGTGAGATATGAGACAGGAGAGTTACACACAGGCTCACTCAGGAGAAGCACTTAAAAAGCAAGCGAAGAACTGAGATAGCACCCTATGGGAAGTTCAGCCATATTGAAACAGCACTCCTCAAAGCCAGCGCTGGTCAGAGAATTTGCAGGGGGGATCTTTAACTGAGGGGGGGACAGGTGGTGAAAAAAAAAGTCACAAGGAGTAAAGGCTTAAGACTAAGTGAAATGTGCCCACATTTTTGGCTTTGGCAAACAGAAGCATGAAAATGCTTTGGCTAGTGCTAGGAACTGTAGGAGGCACACTTTGGCAGGGGGGTACAGATGAAACAGAAACTTCCTTTAATCCTTTCTTAATCCCTGTAACTGATCATTTTCTTAAAGAAAGGACAAATTAGTATAATAGCTGCTTTTGATGATGGCAAAGTCAGTAAGTCCACTGGAAATAATTACAGAATTTGAGCTCTTTTTATATTATCAGAAGTGGCCATGACAGATTAAAACAATTCTAAATGAAGTTGATTAGGTGATAAGTGTTAATGACATAATAGAAACACCATCAAAATAGAGAAACTCCATGACATACCAGAAGAGCGAATGACATACCACTAAGAGGCTAGTCTCCCACAGTCATACGACATGAGTAAGGACTCAAAAATTAGTTTTTAATGACAGTATTCAACATAATTAAGGAAAGTGACTATAAAAATCTCTAGTCAATTATCTTCGCCTGTTCACTTATTTCTCTTGACTATATTCTTAGAGAGAATATAACAAAACTAATTATTTTTTAATGAATGTAAATATCACCATCAAGAAACACACACACACACACACAAATCCATACATGCCACCAATTCTTTCATGATGCAAAGTGTCCAATTGGGAAGTTCTCAAACAATGCAAGAGCTTGAAATCCTCACTGGTTTTTAATAAAACCTGATGCCCAGTGCATAAAATTCATGCACTGCAGGTGGTCCTTCAGCCCATCCTGCGCCCTCTCGCAGTCTGGGACCCTCGCTCCTTACTGTCCACCTCCAGCCATGAGCCCAGCTCTGGCTGAGTTGCACTCCCCTATAGGAGCGCACTGACCACCACAGGGCAGCCACTGGGGGATGTCTGACTGAGGGCTTAGGCCCGCTTCATGCAGGAAAGGGCCTAAGCCAGTAGTGGGACATCCTTAGGGCTTCTGTGGAGGCAGGAGAGGCTGTCACTGCCGCTGCACTGGCCATCAGTGAGCCTGGCTTCTGGCTGAGCAGCACGCCCCCTGTGGGATAGCACTGACCACCAGGGGGCAGCTCACGAGTTGAGCGTCTGTGGTGGTCAGAACAGAACAAATCATAGCGACCAGTCGTTCTGCCAATCGATCAATTTGCATATTAGGGTTTTATTATATAGGATACTAGACAATTTATTCTAGTAACTACATAATTTATAATTATTATCAAGTCAGAGTACTTAGCAAAATAATTAAGTTTTAAGAGTATTATCACATTTTAGGACCTCATCATGTATAATGTTTTCATTTAAATGCGAGACATATAATAGTAGCTACAAATTCTTAATCATCATGTTCTAGACATTGCAATAAGCACTTTAGTCTTGTATCTTTTTAAAGTGGAGAAACTGAAAATCAGGTGGTTTGTCTCATGTCTTACAAATATAGACAGGAGCTGATCTGTAACTGAACCATCTGTTTGGCTCAACAACCCATGGTGATAACAATTACTGTCATAGCTATTTCTTCCTTAAAAGCGACTAAGGTCCGCCTGGCCAGTGTGGCTCAGTGGTTGAGTGTTGACCTATGAACCAGGAGGTCATGGTTCCATTGCCGATCAGGGCACATGGCTGGGTTGTGGGCTCAATTCCCCTCCCCCTATTTGGGGCATTCAGGAGGCAGCTGATTGATGATTCTCTCTCATTGTTGGTGTTTCTATCTCTCCGAAATCAATAAAAATATATTAAATAAATAAATAAATGTAACTAAGGTCCATTCTTGATCCCGGGTTCAACTTCAGACTTCAATTTGGCCTCCCCAGAACAAAGGAATACATCATTCCTAAGTCAATGATACATAATGTAGTAAATTAAATTCTAACTGCCTTACTTTCTGGCTCAATGGTGTCAAACCTCACACTGGGTATGCGGTTCCAAACTCAGCAGAGACAGGCATATGGTCAAAAGAGTACCATATTGGTAACCACCCATTTCCCAACGTTTCCAATACAGAATGTGTTTCTTCCTCTATTGGGAGAGATCCGTTTTTTAAATGAGTACCAGATAGAGAACTGAACAAGACTTCAGAGACATGGGTGCTCACTGAGTATTAAAACGTCAACTATTTAAGTTGTTATTTTGCTCTTCTTTTCCCTTTACCTGTTAAGTAAAACAGGTGCATTCTGCAATACCAGCATATGATACAGGCATGCCTCACAGATACTGATGGTTTGGCTCCAGATTACTGCAACAAGGCACATCCTAAACTTTTTGCAGGCGGCGAGGCTTGCCCTCAATTTGTAAAAAATGCAACACGTGTGAAGTGCAATGAAATGAGGTATGCCTGCATTAGGCTCTCCTGCCTAAAAGAAATAAACGCAGTTTGGGAAGACAACTTTCTTATATCCTCAACAATGTTCTCCCTGACTTTTCATTTAAAAATATTTTAATTGAGATGTTATTGTAAGGTATAACTATAATAGATTAACCAAATTTTCCACATGAGTACGCATAATTGAAGATGCTAAGATGTTTTGCGGATGTACACTTTTTTGGCCTCTTTTAAAGTTTTTCTTTCAACCGAAAATTACTGTGATCACAGTGTTCTTTAGAGGAGATAAAACGGAATTTCTTCATCGTTTTAACTGTTGTCTGCTGTGGTAATCCCCCCGCCCCCCCAAAAAAAATACTACTGTCTTAAGACAGACTATGAAATCTAAAACTCTCGGACCACGGTATATAAAATGCTAGGAGGCATTATCTTTAATTTATATGTAAGTACAGTTTTAATTTAAGAATGGTTCTCTTCTAACCCTCTCCCCGGAACTCCACCAAGAATTTTATATGACCTACCTTCATGTGAAAATAAAAAAAGTTAAAGGGACTAAAGAGGAACAATTGTAATAATCTGAAGAAATAGCAACTTGAATTAAAAAAAAAAAAGTTAACGGGAAGAAGTTAAGATTGAGTTCAGAGTTGCTTCAGGGAAGGAGAAAGAGACACAGACTTATTTTCTGTGTGTGGCTTTTTATTTGTCAATTTTTCCCCTCTCTGCCCAGCTATGGAGGAAGTTGTGTGAGATTTTAAACCCGAATGATCTCTTGAGCCACGTGTAAAAACTTCCCCGGGAAAAACCATCTTGAATTAAATTTAAAAAAATACTCTTACTACAAGATGTGCAATTAGAGGCCTTACTCACACTTCCAAAACAAGTATCTGTCTGATCCTGCCAGATCCCAGGGAAACAGGGATTACTGAAATCTGCAAAATAAACTCCACCATAAATAAAACCAGCAGCTCCAACCCTCGCCCTCACCCACGTTACTAGAGGCCTAGGACTGACATCAGCTGAGGCGACCTTCACAAATAGATGTGCATGACTTACTGTGAGGTCACTCTCCCAATTATACATGGAGCTCCACAACATACAAAAAAAATTAAACATACAGCTATAAACATGCATAAAGAAGACTACAGAACACACATTCTCCATGGGCTCTGTAGCCCCCTGAAAGGGAAGAGGTAGGGGGCGGGGACAAAGGCACAGACACCCCCAAAGGGCGTTTTCACATCCCCACCACTCAAGTGCGTGGCTCCAGGGCCTCAAGGTCCCGGTCCAACTTAGGGTCAAGGGCGCCCCGGGTCTCAAAGGTGTGAGATGCCGAGGCTCACCCTCCATCGGGGCTCACCCCACCTCGGAGACCCGGGCACCCAAAGGCCCGGCCCCAAGGCTCCCCGCCCCCTCGGCCCGCCCCGAGGCCAGCATCACCCAGGCCCGGCGGCGGCTGGGTTGCCTAGCAACGCCTCCGCCGCCCTCCCCCCCCCCCATCCCCAGCCGGCGGAGGAAGGCCGGGGAGTCCCTTCTACCTCTTTCTTCTTCTGGCCGCCCCCGAGCTGGATGCACAGGAGCAGCAGCAGCAGGAGGAACGGGAAGCTGCCGGCCGGCAGGTGCCACGGCCGCCGCCCGGCCGGCCTGCGGCGTGCGGGCGCGCCCCCGGCCGCCATCGCCGCGGGGTGCCGCCGCCACGCTCGGCGGCCGTGCGCGCCCAGCTCCGAGCGGCGCCCCGCTCCGGCCACGCTAGCCTAGCCGCCGGGGCCCCCCGCCCGCGCCCTCGAGCTGGCGGCCGGCGGCCTCGCCGGGGACCGAGCGGCGAGGGACGAGGACGCGGAGGAGGAAACTGACGGAGCATCCGGGTCCCGGGGAGAGGGGCCCGGGAAGCGGGGACCGGGCAGGAAGTGGGCGGGGCCGGGGAGCGCTTCCCGCGGGCCCGCCGCCGTTGCCATGGAGACCGCGCTGCGGGGCGGCGCGCATCCCTGGCTCCCTGACCTCAACCCTGGGCCAACCCTAGGCCCTCCCTCCACTGAGGCCGATGCCAGGGCCTGGGCGCCCAGCCCTGCCTGGACCCACATCAGACCCCTCTCCCACCGGATGGTGGGGGAGCCCCTGAGGAATTAGCCAGGACCTGGCCACTCCAGACAGAGGCCCAGGCCCGGATCCCAGAGTGCATTTTTTTAGGGACACAGCTGGGCTCACCTGCTAGCCCTCTGGCCCGCCTCTGACATAACCCCCAGCTCCTGGAGGCACAGTAGCCGCCCACAGCCTCACAGCCCTTCCTGGCAATCTGCACACCTTCCTTTAGTTCCTTCATGAGGCATTCATGGAGCACCGAACTGAGGGTGCTAGACCAGCCATGGGCAAACTACGGCCCACAGGCCGGATCCGGCCACGGAGCGAAAGAGCAGAGAGTTCTCTTGCTCTCCCCTCCGCTCCTTCACCAGCAGCCCAAGAGGAGAGTGCCAGCATGGTCAGGTTGCTTTTGTTCCAGCCCCTCTGGTCCAGTTTAAGAACCCATTGTGGCCCTCGAGTCAAAAAGTTTGCCCTGCTGAAACCGGTTTGGCTCAGTGGATAGAGAGTCGGCCTGCAGACTGAAAGGTCCTGGATTCGATTCCCATCAAGGGCATGTACCTTGGTTGCGGGCACATCCCCAGTAGGGGGTGTGCAAGAGGCAGCTGGTTGATGTTCCTCTCTCATTGTGTTTATAGCTCTCTATCTCTCTCCCTTCCTCTCTGTAAAATATCAATAAAATATATTTTTTAAAAAGTTTGCCCACCCCTGATACTAGACCCTTGGGATGCAATAACGAATAGGACAAAATTCAGCTCTTGCTCTGGAACCTTCCAAGAACAGCGGCAGCAGGCTGCTTACTGGATATGTGAGATGAGCCAAGTGCTGCTGTCATGCTTCCGAGGGAGCCTTCATTCCTCCTCCAGTCTAGCTCAAAAGAGTTTTTCATTTGGATCAGGAACACATTTTGATAGTTTAAGGAAGCCGACTGACCCGGTCTTAAAATAGCGCTTGTAAATGCACAAATTAAATGCAGGGGATTGCAAAGGAATCCATTATAATTAAATACCATTATCAGAATTGAAACAATTCTTCCAGCTGGGAATCAACCAACATTTGGTATTTCGGAAATCCTGGAAAGCAATGTAGAGGTGAGGACCAATGTATACACATTCCAAGTTCACATTGTCATTAAGATGTGCAATCTAGCAGCATATCTAACAGCAATTTTAATATAGACAGTAATTTTGAAGTAGTGATGATAATATTTTGAAATTTTGAAATATCTGCTACCATAGTACTATAACATGAAAATATCTGCCATTTCTACAAGAAACAAAGCCACATGCACTTCTAATACTACCACGTTTTACTAGTATTGCCTGACTTCATGACAGATGAAAATATTTTCATCAAAGATTAATAGAAAAAAAATTTTTTAATTCAAGATTCACAGATGCTCTGAAATTCCAGGAACTTCAGATTAGCAACTCCTGCTCCACAACTGCCCCATCAGATAAATCTTATCAGACCAATTTTCAGACCAAGAAATCAAGGTCAGACGACTTAACTCAAAGTCACGTAACTAGAAAAGAGTAGAGGAGGAATTTGAATGTTGGCAGCCTAGCCCCATAGCCATTCTTACACACTGTGCTATGCCACTTTTGTCAAAGGAGTTTACAAGTACAGTCAATCTTCATTTCAAAAATGTCTCCCATCTCAAACAGGTTGGTTCTCCACCAGCTTGTCCTCAGAAAAAAATATCTCCTCTGTGGAACCGAACTTGGTTTTCCAACTGAAGACCCTTTCAAGCTGATACCTCAGCATGACAAAAAGCATCTCGGAGGCAAAAAAGGAGAGAATGCACCGAAACTGGTTTAGCTCAGTGGATAGAGCATTGGTCTGCAGGTTTGATTCCCATCAAGGGTATGTACCTTGGTTGCGAGCACATCCCCAGTAGGGGGTGTGCAAGAGGCAGCTGATCGATGATTCTTTCTCATCGATGTTTCTAACTCTATCTCTTCCTCTCTGTAAAAAAATCAATAAAATATGTTTTTTTTTAAAAAAAGAAGAGAATGCTTTTGTAGCATCATTTTAAAACATAAAGAAGCCATGGCTGGTGCTAATGTTGCTCAGGGTGTGAAAGAAACAATGATCATGGACAACTGAAGAGGAAGCAAAACTTGATTGGGACCGAGGAGAAGCAGTCAGTGACAGCCATTTCGGAAGCAGTGATATACAAACAAGCATGTTGCATGCTGACCTGAAAGACATTCTGGGCTGAATGCTTAAAAGAGACTTGTTTGAGGGTAGTAGTGGTGGTTCAGTACATTTAAGAAAAGAAGTGCTTATTTATAGATTAAACAGTACATTGGTCATGGACTGTATAGAAGAACTTTTAAAATGGCATCTTTGGGCATCTGGAACAGATTGATTCAATTTGTACTATTTCTAATGGGTAAAAATGACCTGGTTTTCAAACAGATCACTTCTCCAACAGCCTTCCAGAGTGAATTGAGTTTGAGAACTGAGGTTCCCCTGTAAATCCCTCTTCTCTATCTCCCAAGCTTTTAATTTCCCACTCTTCAGTGGCATGTTTGTCCATACTAATTTTTCCTCCCCAAAGAAAATTCCCTTGGGACTTGTGAAAGGGGCCTCAAATTTTCTCTATTTTAAGACAACTGAAAATGTATGATCTGTATCAGCTAAACATCTTCATTGACACATACCATCATCAAAACTTATCATTAGCCCCTTTCTCTCCCAAACTGGTCTTAATCTCTTCATTGAAATTAATGGTACTCTATCCCCTAAACCAGTGTTTCCCAAAGTGTGGTATGTGTACTGTGCTTAGCTGCACCTAATTCTACATTCTCATGAGTCAAGTCAATTTCATCCTTCTCATTGATCCAAATAAATGTTATTTATAATATAACTTTTATTTATATTTTATTATGAATAATTTTATTTTTCATTTATCATTATTTTGTGTATGTACCCCCAAAAATAAAAAATAAATATATTTTGATGGTTATTAAAATACATCCTTTTTTGATGAGGGGTACTCAGAGTTATGAAAATTATACTGGTAGAAGGGGTACACATATGTCAAAAGTTTGCAACTACCAATTTTCAGAGCTTCCATTTTCCCCACTCTCCAATCATGCTGCTACCTCTATTTGGTTTTGAAGTCACTCCAACTTCAGTATTTTAGGAATATGACTTCCTCTACTCACTTTGTAACTCTACCATTCCTTAGAAAGACATCAGACATCATTATTAGTATGCCATCCTTCCCATGTTTATAATCTTACCATTCTCTACAGGCCTAATCCATGACTTCTTTTTTTTATTTCTTTATTGATTAAGGTATCACATATTTATCCTCAAACCCCCATTCCAATCCCCCACTCCTTCCCACTCATGCCCCCCTATAGTCCTTGACCACTGGTTAGGCTCATATGTATGCACAAAGTCCTTTGGTTGATCTCTCCCTTTTATCCCCACCCTCCCTTTGAGGTCCAACCGTCTAACCCATGGCTCCTTGTCTCTGGGTCTGTTCTTGTTCATCAGTCTATGTTGTTCACCATTTCCCCTAGGTGAGTGAGATGATGTCTTACTGGAAATATGAGAATCGAAAATGAGACAAGCAATAATGGTTATGCTGAGAAGTTTATGAATCAGTCTGTAGTGAGTTTCTTTCTGGGCCAACAGTTCTTTTGAGACCCAAACGTGACTTCTTAATTCTGCTTCTTTACATTCTATTCTTGGTAGGGCAGCTAGAATGATACCTTTAATATATAAGTCGGTGCAGAGTATTTTCTCGGTCCTTATGCATAAAAAGCAAAGTCTTTCCCATGCTTTCAGAACCCTACATTGCCCCTGGCTCCCT
This sequence comes from Vespertilio murinus, assembly GCA_963924515.1. NCBI lineage: Eukaryota > Metazoa > Chordata > Mammalia > Chiroptera > Vespertilionidae > Vespertilio > Vespertilio murinus. The sequence goes on from OZ004707.1 coordinate 11,823,362, forward strand.
TTCCAATTTCATTTCCTACTCTTCCTGCACATTCTCACTGCTCCAGACAGGCTAGCTTTCTTGTTTTCCTCAAATATGTCAAGTATATTCTGCCTCTGGCCTGTTCTAATTGGTGAAACTCTTTACTTAGGTTTCCCATGGCATACTTGATCATTCGATTCAAGTCCAGGCCCAGATATCCTAAAATGTCATCTCCTCATTGCTCTTTCTAAAAACCTCTCTTTTTAAATATATTTTATTGACTTTTTACAGAGAGGAAGAGAGAGGGATAGAGAGTTAGAAACATCGATGAGAGAGAATAATTGATCAGCTGCCTCTTGCACACCTCCTACTGGGGATGTGCCTGCAACCAAGGTACATGCCCTTGACCAGAATGGAACCTGGGAACTTTCAGTTCGCAGACCAATGCTTTATCCACTGAGCCAAACCGGTTTCAGCTGTAAAAAACTCTTTACCCTTTCTAAAAACAAACAAACAAACAAACAAACAAACAAACCACATACCCCTTTAACTTTTTGTATATTAACTCATCACTACCTGAAATTATGCTGTTGCTTTCATTACTTCTAGTCTCCCTCATTAGGATTTACTCTCCATGAGACAGGGGCTGTATATGCACACTGTCCAGAATCATCTGTGTTTTTCGTTTTTGTTTTTGTTTTTTTTTTATAGTTTCCATCACTCACTGACATTATGCGTTTGTATTCATTTTCCTGTCCTTTCCCATTAGGCCGTAAACTACAGGAAGGCGGGGGCTTTACTGTCTTCATTTTTGAATCCACGCTGCACAGAATGGTGCATGTGCTGAATGATTGGGCGAGTTTATTCCCAAAAGTACAGCCCTGATTGAGTCACTATTTTTAGTCCACAGACTTGCAGTCCGTCTTCACTGGGTGCAAAAGGAGCTCCAGACTATCGATCCTGGCTCATGGCCGAATCCAGCCCTTTATTCCGGCTCCCACACAGCAGCCTGATGCAAACTGGAGTGTGCACCAGGAACCAGATAGACGATTGGTTTTAGGAGAATTAATTTCCAAAATCTAAACTATCATGTGTGCTTTCCTGAAATGGATGGCCTTAGGAAAGTGCCTGAGGCAGAGGCTATGAATTGTTCTATTTGCCCACACCTTTCTTAGGACAATTGCCTTTTTTTCTCTCTTTTCTCCATCCAGCCCAAGTGGTGAGCTGAGATGTGCTGCCCCCACTAGCGATAAAAGTAGTAATACCAATGGAGGGCAGAAGATAAAAGAACAGTCTATGTGTTTGCACAGGTATTGAAAAAGGGGGTGATTTTAGTGGCTTAGCAAAAGCCTTTTTGCTAATCAGAGGTTTCCAATTTTTTGCCTATAACTGGAGGACATAATCCAGTGGTCCTATAGACTATTTAAGAATCATTTGGGGGCTGAAACCAGTTTGGCTGAAAGGTCCCTTTGAGTAGGCTAACTAGAAAGATGTCTTCTGTGATTGGTTGGTGGTGCATATTTGGCTTTCTCTAATTGGTCCTAAGTTGGAAACTAGGACAAACATTTGGAAAGCTGTCAGTGATTAATCAAGTCCTGGTCATTTGGGGCTAATTGTAACAGGACCCCAATCTGAGGTTCTGGGCTGGTTTTTCAGAACCAATCATGCTATGAGGCCTTTGGAACTTTCCTTCCCTACTCCCTGACCTCCAGGGAGGTAAAAGGGACTGCAGGTTGAATCAATTGCCAAGGGCCAATCATTTAACAGTCAAGGTTATATAATGAAGCCTCCATAAAAGCTTTAAAATACTGGGTTCAGAGAGTTTTGGGGTAGGCGAACACTTGGAGATAGTATAGAAGCTCTGTACCCCTGTCCTTTGACCTGTGCATTATTTCCATCTGGCAGTTCCTGAGTTATATCCGTTTATAATAAATCGGCAATCTATTAAGTAAAATACTTATCCCAATTCTGTGAGCCACTCTAGCAAATCAATTGAACCCAAGCAGAGCGTCTTTAGAATTCCCAATCTATAAGCCAGTTGGTTAGAAGCACATGTGTGAGGATTTATATAGAATTTCAATATCATAACTCAACATTTGGATTTTTGCAATGTGAGTCCTGAAGCTGTTTTGGAAAGCTTCATTTTGCCCTTTGGGGCTCTGACACCACCCGCAGAGCAAGCAGCCTTCCTGTGCTGATTGTCCCGGTTGATAAACTGAACCCACCCACAGCATGCTTGATAAGCAGCACCCGCTGTACTGGAGCTGCTCAACCAGAAACTAGGGCTTTGATAAACGCCTCAAGGTGTTACTCTTTGTTCTTACCATGGAAAGTCCATTTGCCTCCACCAATCAGAAAATGACTAATGCGAGTTTATAACCTCGTTTCCCTAGCAGCCTTTCTCTTTCATGATCATCACCTGCAATTTATTTCTTTTAAAATCCCTCCCTCCCCTTCTATGACCCCACGGGGAAGCTTGTCCTTGGATCATAGGGAGGGCTATGTCCTCTGATCTGCAAATCATTCACTTTACAAAGTATTCACCCAAATATTTCCAGTATGCACCTGGGACCACACATAGTTATTACAATATAATTGACTATATTCCCTATGCTGCCTTTTACATCACGGTGACTAATTTTTAACTTCAATTTGTAATTCTTACACCCTTCACCTTTTTCATCTAGCTCTCTATCTCCCTCCTCCCTTCCATCTGGCAACTATCAGTTTCTTCTCTGTAGCTATGATTTTTTTTCTGTTTTGAATGTTCATTTATTTATTGTTTTTTAGTTTTTACATATAAGTGAATTCATATGGTATTTGCCTTCCTCTGTCTGACATATTTCACTAAGCATAATATCCTCTAGGTCAGTGGTCTGCAAACTCATTAGTCAGTAGAGCCAAATATCAACAGTACAACCATTGAAATTTCTCTTGAGAGCCACATTTTTTAAACTTAAATTTCTTCTGATACCACTTCTTCAAAATAGACTCACCCTATCTTAGAGCTAAAGGGCTTATTAGCTCCTATCAGGCCATGGTATTTTGTGGAATAGCCACAGTCAAGGGGCCAAAGAACCACATGTGGCTTGCGAGCCACAGTTTGCCCACCATGGCTCTTGGTCTATCCTTGTTGTTCAGGATGAAAAATTTCATTCTTTTATGGCTGAGTAATATTCCACTGCATGTATGTTTCATAACTTATTTATCCACATAGGTTGCTTCCACATCATGGCTACTGTAAATAATGCTTCAATGAATATAATGTTTGTCTACACTAGATATTCCAAGAGTGCACACATACCAACAAAATATTTTTTCTACTCTGCAAAATTCAAGGAGTAAGAAAAAAGGAGAGAAACAGGGATAGAAAAAATATGAAGTGAGAAGCCAACTTCAGACAAAAATTACATTATTGTTGTAAGGGGCTTATTAGCTCCTATCAGCAAGAAGAGGAGACAAAGTGTAGATGTAGGAAAACACATTTTGACATATATATATACACACACAAAATTAGAGAGTGTCTTTGACGATTTTATCTAGCCATAAAATTTAAAAGCCAGAGATTTTGAACCCTGAAGTATAGAAATGAAATTGAAGAGAAATCTTCTAATGACATAAAATAATCGCTCTTTTGTAGACAGGACAATCTCTTCATGAGAGTTTCTTCCCATTTTGTTCCAAAAGAGTGATCAAGTAAACATCTTGCTAATGTCAAAAGTTCCCCCAGTAGTCACTGCCATTTCAGATTGTCTCTGGGAAATGTCACCAATCAGAGGGTATGTATGTAAGCATTATATTTACTTTTTTCTCTTTATTGAATTTATTGGAGTGACACTGATTTAAAAAAATTATACAGGTTGCAGGTGCACAATTCTGTAACGCATCATTTGTATACCGTATTATGTGTTCACCATCCCAAGTCATGTCTCTGTTCATCACCACTTATTCTCCCCATACCCTCCTCTACCTCTCCCTCCTCTACCCTCCCCCCAGCAATCACTACATTGCTGTCCATGAGTTTTTCTTCTCTTTTTTTTTTTTCTTATTTGCTCAATTCCTCTACCACTCTCCTCAACACACCGCCCTGAGCTGTCAGCCTACCCTCTGTCTATGAGTCTGTCTCTATTTTGCTCATTAGTTTGTTTTGTTCATTAAATTTCACATATGAGTGAAATCATTCGGTACTTGTCCTTCTCTGACTGGCTTATAAACCATTAAGGGAACAGGGTTTGAATCTGAAAGAGGTGCAGTTTTAGATCGAGAAGTTTCAGAACTGCACAGTCTATGAGGCTGGTACTTATGCAAACTTGTGTCTCTGGAATTGGCTTTGATCAGACCTAACAAAACCCCCTGAGTCCGGGCAGATGAAGCTAAATAAATTATCTCTCGCAAGACGGAAGGAAAACTCATGTGGAAATGGTGACCTAAAGCGTTTTTACCCACAGAACACCGTGTGAGGACACCTGAACTCCTCCTTCCTCAGCACTGGCTCAAGGGGGGACTTTCCATGTCTATTTCTGTCCCCTCCTTACAGACTGTTCCTCACACAGACTAGAAAAGAAGATTATGGCCTGGCCTGCATAGCTCAGTGGTTGAGCATCGACCTGGGAACCAGGAGGTCATGGTTCATTCCATGGTCAGGTCACATGCCTGGATTGCAGGCTCCATCCCCAGTCTGGGGCATGCAATAGACAGCCAATCAATGGTTCTCTCTCCACACTGATGTTTCTATCTTTCTCTTCCTCTCCCTTCCATTCTAAAATCAATAGAAACATATTAAGAAAAGAAAGAAAAGCAGATCTTGGAAGTAAATACTGCAAGGCAAGAAAACAGTTCACCAAGAAGCAAAACATATCTGATCATGGGACTAAAAATGTCAAGATAACTTATTCCTAAGTGAAGAAACAAAACAAAATAACCCAAATGCTGACCAATCCCAATGAAATATCAATCAGAGCTCAGTTCAGCATAAAGCTAACCTCTGATCTATGGCCAGCGTGACGCCTTGAACACGTAAACAGATAGAGATTTGAAGGGTCTTTAATGTGCATGTGATTCCCAAGCCTTGTGTCCTGCTCCTACAGTGAGAGTGTCTGCTGAACTTGGTGGAGACTCCACTTCTGTTAATAGCCTCCAGGCAACAAACGCACTCGAAGGGGAACCGAGTTGGGTTTGTTGACTCATTATGATAGGATTTAGATTTGTGTTTAATCTTTCAAGGAAGATTCAGGGAAGTGTGGTTTTGCTCTGGATTGAGAGCCAACAGAAGCAGAGAACATTCCGTGGTGAGGTATCTTTTTTTGTTTGTTTGTTTTTAAATACATTTTTATTGATTTCAGAGAGGAAGGGAAAGGGGGAAATAGAAACATCAATGATGAGAGAGAATCATTGGCTGACTCCTGCATGCCCCCCACTGGGGATAGCACCCTCAACCCAGGCATATGTCCTGACTGGAATCGAACTGTGACCTCCTGGTTCATAGGTCAATGCTCAACCACTGAGCCATGCTGGCCAGGCTTCTATGGTAGGGTATCTTAATAATTTTTGCCTAGAAGGTTAAACGTTATCCTTCATGACCCACAGGTTGAGAACCATTAGCAGGGTTGCCTAAGACCATTGGAAAACACAGATATTTACATTATGATTCATAACAGTAGCAAAATTACAGCTATGAAGTAGCAACGAAAATAATTTTAGGTTTGGCGGTCACCACATGAGTAGCTGTGTTAAAGGGTCTTGGCATTAGAAATGTTGAAAACCACTGGGTTAAAGGAACAATATAGAGCTAAAGATAAAATTGTTTGTTTTTTTTTTTTAAAAAAAGGAGCTGTCACTTTATTAGCTGAGAGAGGCGGATGCTTGGTCATATTCATGGTTTGTATGGTGCTGTTGTTCTTGTCTTTGTTCTGACAAATGATGGAAGGGAATTATTTTTGTCTTGCTCAGTCACCGTCACAGAGTGGACTTGTTTGACGTTCACGTTCTGTGAAATCTTTTAGCTTCAACGGAGGAATACTAAGGCCTGTTGTCAGAACCAGATCAGCTCCCAGCTGACTGACGCCAGGGGCCGATTGGTTCTTTCTCATCTTACGCAAAATTATCTTAATTTTCTACTTTAAAAAACATCATAGGATTCCTATGAGGATAAAAATAAATAAAACATATAAGGGGGTTATTACAAAGTTCAAAATGTATACTCTTCCAAAATATTTGGTAGTGTTACGATGATCATTTACTATTGCATTGAAAATATGTTTGTTCCCCTAGTGCCTAGGACTCTCTGAGGGCAGGAACTGGGCTTTGCTTTACTTTGCATGCCCTGCACCACTACACAAAGTAAACTGTTTATGAACATAGGCTCTGGAGTTGGATTCTTTGCTCTACTTCTTAACTATCAGTGCGAGCTTAGGTAGATTACATCACTTTTCTGTGCCTCTGCTTCTTTATTTGTCAAGTAAAGGTCATAGTAATATGATGAAGATGAAATAGTGAATAATACAGAACACTTAGAACAGTGCCTGAGACATTGTAATGCTATATATTAACTTCCATTGTGGTCAGAGGTACTACATAAATATTTAACTGAATCTATATACTAGGGTAAATATAGGAGGAGTAGGAGCGAGAGACAAAATATATGCATAGTTCTTATCTAACAAGCACAGATATTGGAATGACATGTCAAAGTATCTCTCGAGCTGCTTTGGGGAGAACAGACCACAAGGAAAAGGATGTGAACAGAGACTGCAGCCCATATCCTACTACTGTATCTGATACAATGCAGGAACATACAAGTTCCCCCCCCCCCCCGAACTGTCATACAGAGGCTCATGTTGATTATACAGAACTTGGAAACCAAGGGTTGGAAATATTAGGCATTAGTGTTTAATCCTAGATGCCTTTTCTCATTTCCCTAAACATACTCATTTGTTAGATGATATATGTAAGTAATTTTAATATTTTCAAATTGGATATCTAAACCAGGTTTTCTGTAAAGAGTGTTTCCTAGAAATATTCCAGAATATAGTCTATTATTTTTAAACTGTATCTTAATAAATAACCGAAATACAGTTTTTAAAAATATATTTTTATTGATTTCAGAGAGGGAGAGAAACATCAATGATGAGAAAGAATCATTGATCGGCTGCCTTCTGCATGCTCCACACTGAGAATCGAGCCCACAACCCAGACATGTGCCTGGACCCAAAATTGAACCATGACCTCCTGGTTCATAGGTAGATGCTCAACCACTGAGCTATGCCAGCTGGGCAATAACTGAAATGTTTAAGTATGATGTCTATGTAATCAATAGGAAGTAAACTACTTTTATAGATATTGTTAAACTTCAACCTAAAATCATTTCTCATTACATTAAATTAAAACATGCCTTTTTATTCATATACTTTAGTAGCATTTATAAAAACCCATTGTATATGCTTTTCCCCCCATTACTGTTTTATTTCTGTCCTGGAACTTTTATAAAAGCCAACTTAAATTAATATTTAGAATGCAGGATAAAGAACTAGTCTAGAAAAAGATTTATGAAAAAGAATGATAGTGCTAAACAGCATACATCTGTGCAATTACATTTTCAAACTTAGGTTTGGGTTGTTTTCAGAGCAACCTTAGCAACTGATTTGATTATCGACCATTTGGTTATCTCAAACAGCATTTCACTGACTTGTTCAACATATTCCACGTACCTGGAGATGCCAGAGGAACATATATTAGGGTAAAAAAGAAATCATTTCAAAGAACTGTTCATTGGTTGACTCTGGGGAACAGCGGGGATGAAGTTATTTTCTCATATTCTTGTGTGTGAGATGGTCTACTCTCGATTCCAATAATTACAGGCTGATGTTGTTCCTTGTGATTAAGCCCAGGTCAAAGCCTAGATTCTGGCCACTCTTGGGGAGAATGCAGCCAGAGTTCTCTAGATGCATTAAGGACATTCCATTTATCTTAATGAAATTATACAGCAGGAAGGTAGGGATATGGACAAATGATTGACGCTATTTAATTCAAGCAATCTGTAGCAATTTCTTTAAAAAGGAAAAGACTCCACGAGGGTCACAGGCGTGTGCAGAGAGTGTCTCTGAACTTCTGCAAGTAATTGAAGAAGTGTTCTCCAGAGCCAGGGAAACACTGGAAAGGAAACTGTGCGGCCAGGTGAGCGGGAGAGATAACTTCACTATCCTTATTATTCCAAACAAATTGCCTGAGCTGGGGTAGATGGGAGTTTGCTGCAGAATGCCTAACAGTGTTATTTTGATTTGTGGTTCTCATGGCTTAAAAATACTGTGATTTGTTAGAATACAAGTGAATAAGTTGACTTATTTTTTACTTCCTTTCAATTATCTTTTTTTGGGAATTATACACACACACACACACACACACACACACACACACAAGATTACATTAAACTTTTAAAATTAATGAGTAAACTATACACTGAATCTCCAAACACACAACTGTCTTCCTAATTTATTTCCTAAACTCACCAGATAAGGAATCTTATATGCTTATATTCATATGTCAATATCTATTTTACTGAATAAATGTTCAACGTAACCTTGTCATTCTCAAGAAAAGAAATGAAGGGTAGGTGTGTGTGTGTGTGTGTGTGTGTGTGTGTGTGTGTGTGTGTGTGTGTTTTAAATACCACAAATGCTAAGCTGGGTAGTATGAGTTCATTTTCACATTAAAAGTATTACCCTGAATTTATAATCAGTCGTTAAGTTTTATTGGTAGGATATTATAACATATTCAGTTGGTTTCCTGCAAGAGTTCATCACTTATTCCAGGAACTAAATGCCTCAAAGGATATTTCTCTGGGCTAAAAGCAGGGCTTACCAAGAAGTCCTAAAGTTAAGTACCACGATTTATTGGTCAATGGGTTTAATCTACAATGATTTTAGTGTTAAAGATTCATTTACTCATTAAAACTATATATAAATTAACATAGGTTACAGAAAGGGAGATGTATAGTGAATGTTTGTTCGAAATGAGTGAAAAGGCCTTTTACGTTAGGGATTTATTTTATCCAATGATATTGAAACTGCTTCTCATAACGGGGCTTAATTGCAGAGAGTCCCTGGGCCACTTTGGAAAAAGCAAGCTTCCTCACACTGCGGCCTCCTGGCAGAGGGGCTGAGTAGCTGGCAGCTAGATGGGAGAGGCAGACTCTTACCTGTCAGTGCTTTGATGGCTCTGGAATTTTAAACCATCTAACGGTTTCACTGTCTGAAAACAGGTACTTATTTATGAACACAAAAAGAACACATAAAAGAAACATCAGGAGCATGCAAGCTTCACATAGAAAAGGGTTAATAGTATTTGAAGAACAATTTTAAATCGACAAGACCTCTATTTTCTTTACCATTGAGTGAACAGACCAATCGTGTGTATCAATCTGCAAAATACAGGAAACCTTCAGTGACCTGGCATGATGGACCTGGAGAATTCATCAGTTATTCACATTCACTTAAACGTTTTCATACACCGTGCTGATGGGTTCACACAACTTAGAATTCTAATATAATAATTATACTGAATATTTAAATTATACCACATATCATTTAGTAGTTATGATCCAAAGGCTTCTTAAACATCAAATGGTAAGCCCAGCAGGTGTAGGTCAGTGGTTGAGAATAGAACTATGAACCAGGAGGTCATGGTTTGATTCCGGTCAGGGCACATGCCTGGGTTGTAGGCTCCATCCCCAGTGTGGAAGTGTGCAGGAGGCAGCCAATCAATGATTCTCTCTCATCATGGATGTTTCTCTCTTCCTCTCCTTCTCCCTCTCCCTTCGTCTCTGAAATCAATAAAATTACATATGTTTTTTAAAAATCAAAATATGAGCTGTCATCATTATTGGTATGTCAGCTGTACTTCTAATCCCTGCTGTGTGCTCTAATCCCCTTAATGCTTCCCCATCACCCAGGTTTCACACCTTCACGCTCTAGCTCTGTATCCTTATCATTTTATACAGGGTAACACTTCTGCTGTTTCCCTCTATATAGAATCTAATCCATTTCCAAGGTGAATTTCCCCGGAGCAGCCTTACATTTACGTCGCCCTCCTGCTTGAAAGCCTTCATGGCTCCCTACAGCCAGTCTGACTTCATTTCAACTCCCCTGGCCCTGGGTTCCAGCCTTTGTCTTTCCACCTGCCTCTTGTTCCTCTTACCACTTTGTTGCTACTTGCTTTCCCATTACAGCAAAAGGACCCCATTTCCCTACCTCACCCTCTGTGTTGTGCAGTGTCTTTGCTCCATCCAGCTTCCTGACTAAGAGGCCCTTTCCAGTCCACAATGCTCTCAAGTCCCCCTTTACCATGGGTCACCCAATGCAAGTTACTGCTTCTCCAAGAAGTCTTCCCAGAATCCTCCAGCCCACCAAGAGCCGTCTTTCTGAATTCTTTGCCTAGTCCTAGAATTAGACAATTAGTGATATGTTGTATCAGTTCTCAAACATTCTGAACTCAGACCCCTTTACACTCTTAAAAATTAGTGAGGACCTAAAGAGCTTTTGTTTATGTGGGGCTGTATCTATTGATATCTGCCATATTATAAATTAAAACTGAAGAAAACTTTTGCACAATGTATTTAAAAAGAATAGAAGTTCATTGCTTGTTAACAGAAATAACATCTTTATTTTTTAAAGTTGGAATGAAGATTCCAACTTTAAAAAATATGTAATGTTTTTTTAAAAAAATGTAATGGTTTTTACATTTTTATCAATCTTATTAATATCTGGCTTAATAGAAGACAGTTGAATTCTCATATTGTTTCTACATTTAATCTGTTGTGATATCACATATTATACAATTTCTGGAAAACTCCATTGTATACTTGTGAAGGAATGATAGTAAAAAGAGTTTTCCATGGAATAAGCCATGGGAAGTCACATATGGTCAACTTTATTCAAACGTATAGTTACCCCTTTGTGGCTTTAAGTCTTAAATAAACTTTCTCTCAATACTAATAATGGATATCACTTCCACAATGCCTAGTCTTAATTTAAGAAAAAAAATAGTTCAATATTAGCATGAGCAAAAGATACTGAGTTTACATCAATGTAAGCCATTATTTTTGTGTTAAGTCCATAATACAGTCTAAATTCAAAGGAAAATGACCTTAGGAATTACTTAAATCACAACTATCTCTGTCTATTAACTGTCCTGACTATTCACTGTTATTTTGGCTAGAAAGTTGTAGATTTATAAAACGATATTATTTATAGTACATAGACTTACTCTTTTTAAAAGTGAAAATTAACTTCTATTTAATATTACTACTTTCAAAAATATAAAATTAAGTATTTGATATGATCACAGCACTTAATATACACAACAAAACAAGTGATTTTGCTGAAACCAGTTTGGCTCAGTGGACTGAAGGGTCCCGGGTTCGATTCCAGTCAGGGGCATGTACTTTGGTTGCGGGCACATCCCCGTAGGGAGGGTGCAGGAGGCAGTTGATTGATGTTTCTCTCTCATTGATGTTTCTAACTCTCTATCCTTCTCTCTTCCTCTCTGAAAAAATCAATAAAATATTTTTAAAAATAAGTGATTTTATTAAACTTAAACTATTAGTATTATGGACAGTTTACTCTATTGAAAATATTTTTAATGTTTTTCTTAAGTCAATTATTTGGGAGTTTGGTAATGCACTTATTATTTGATCAACAATTATTTAGCATGCTACTATAGGACACATGGAAAACTGGTGGGTAATCTTAGGATTTAAAATAAGTAAAATAAATAATCTAGCCCTCAAAAAACATACATGTTTTTTTGGAAGACAAGGCAAGCACTCATGAAAATTACATAAGGAATCTATACTAATAAAAGCCTAGATGGTCGTCATGTTGTCACACTGTCACACAGTCACAATTTATCACCAGGGTGGGTGGGGCTTGATGCTGGTGTGTAGGTGCAGGGGCTGTTCTCTGCAGCTACTCGGTGCATCTTCTGATGGGGTTCCCATGGCCCCATGGTGTGGTGGAGGTGGGCCCCCTGTCTCTGGCCTACCTCTTTGGGGCAATTGATTGCGGGCTCCCACACTGTGAGAAGGCACAGGCCAAGCTACAGGGGATTCCCCCTGCCCTGAGTGCATGAATGTCTTGCACCAGGCCACTAGTAAGTAATAATATAAGAGATATAGGCTCTGCTTTGGCAATCACTTTCATCATTTTATTGCAAACATTAGCTAAGTTTTTTTCTCTTCCAATAAGACTTTAAGGACAAGAATTTTTAATTTTTCAATTTTTATAATTCCTAGACCTATTATATAGTAAAAACATTGTATTTAAAAAAAATAATGATAGCATTTGTGCTCAATTTCCTATGGGTAGAGACAATAATAGGTTGCAGGCTGGAATCAAATAGGTAGAGAGAAATATGAGCACATATTAAAATTATGGAGGGTAAATGAATCTTCTCTATCATTTATAAGTCCTTATATTTCCACATACATGCAGTAAAGACATTGTTATCATATGCAGAGGAAGGTATGTTTCATGACATTTTATAGACTTCTTTTATTTCATAGACATATAGATAGCATTTAAATAACAAGTAGCTAAGAGTAGCCAAAATTTTTCTTAGAACTATATTAGGCAATGGACCAAGAGATTTGCATGAACTATTTCATTTGCAAGTGAGGCAATGAAGGCTTTCAGAGGTTTAATGTCTTGTTCAAGGTCATAATGCTGTTAAGAGGTACAATTAGAAGTAAAATCCAATTTTACTGTAACATTAATCTTGGTCTTCATGATGTCAAATATATTTAAACATGTCTATCTACTTACAAAACCAGAAATCATTATTTACAAAGACCATGTCTTATTCTCTTTTGTTTCTCTTTCTCTCTTGGTCTTTCCTTAATGCCTTGCAGAAAAGGAGTGTTTGTTGAATTTGAATTCATCTAAAACATGATGAAAAAGTGATCACGTGACTAGATAAAAATTAGGAGATGGAAGGATAGCAGAATAAGAGGTAAATTGGAAAGATAAAAATCTAAGTGTCAAAGTCTAGGTGTACTGCTGTTGGGGAAGGGGGATTCATACACACTATCAGTAAAGTGGCCATTCTTACAAACAATCTCCTAATTCTATTATCAATAGGTGATCTAATTTCTTTTCTAGGTATAGCAAGAGTTAATAGTAGCTATAACCACATGCCAAGACTATTTTATTCCATATTGAACAGGACAGTCAAAGAATGAGATAATTTTAATGCATAAAAATATTTAAAACTAGAATAAGAATTCACCTGCCTTTAATGGTAGATATATACCTTTCTACAACTATATCACTACTGTTACAGTACTATAATTTATAAATAATAAACTAATTGATATCCTATATATCAACAACACAAAAATATGAAAAATGTAATCATATAAAGTATACTTCTGGTATTACTAATATCAAAAATTATTTCAAGGCCCTGGCCTGTTATCTCAATTGGATAGAGCATCATCTCAACACATCAAGTTTGCAGGTTTGATCTTGGGTCAGGGCACATACAGGAGGCAACCAATGAATGCAGAAATAAGTGGAACAAATTGATCTCTCTCTCTCTCTCCCCCTTCCTCTCTATCAAAAATCACTTAAAGAGATTTCATCTTTTCTTATGTCTGAGTAATATTCCATAATATACATGTACCACAATCCTATATGAAATAGTGCCATTTGTGACAACATGGATGGACTTGAGAATACTACACTAAGTGAAATAGGTTGGTCAGAAAAAGTTAAGAATCATATGATTTCACTCTTATGTGGAATATATAACTGACAACAGTATGAAGGTTGCCAGGGGGAAGGGTGTGGGTGTAGTAAAAGGTAAAATAGGCCCAATATATGGTGACAGAAGATGATTTGACTTTGGGTGGTGAGCACAAAATGAAATATACAGATCATGCATCATAGAAAGGTACACTTGAAATTTATAGATCTTATTAACCAACTAGTGGCCTGGTGCATGAAATCTGTGCATGGGGAGGTATCCCTCAGCCGGGCCTGCATCCTCTCCAATCTGGGACCCCTCAGGGGATGACTGACTGACAGATAATGTCCCTGTGGGATCAGACCTAAACAGGCAGTCAGACAACTCTCCCGCAATCTGGGACTGCTGGCTCCTAACCTGCCAGCCTGCCCGATCACCCCTAACCACTTTGCCTGCTGGCCTGATCATCCCCAAATGCCCTTCCCTGCCAGCTTCATGGCCCCCAACTGCCCTCCCTGGCCACAAGCTCCTCCATGTTGGGGTGACGATGCAAGCATTTATCTCCCCCACCCTCGGCCACTCCGTGTCCTCTGCCCAGAGGCCCCCTGTAGCCAGGGTGGAACACTTGCCTCATCACCACAGTGGCAAAATAAGCATTTTGCCAGGCTGCTAATTCTGCCTGTTCTCAGGGGCTGTCCCCTCGGGACTGGGGGACTCCAGGGCATTGAGAGGACTGGGTGCCTCCATCTTTGTGAATATAGGTACCGCCATCTTTGCAACAGAGTGACAGTCAATTTGCATATTCCCTCTTTATTAGATAGGATATTATCCCATTAAATTTAACTTAAAAATTATAAAACAATGAAAACAGAAATACATTAATTTTATAATATTTGTTAAGTTTCAATTATGGTTTTATCTCCAAAAAAGAGTTTTAAACCTATCCTAAAATTAGCCAAATAAGATAATAAAATGCAATCATTATTCTCACAATCATGACTCCACCATCATGCTCCAACAATTTAATTAAAAGATGGGTGATAAATCTTATGTCAGCAGATGTGAATATGAGAGTGAGCAGGGAGCTAAGTCAATGAGCCAAAATACAGGATGACACAACACTGTTGTAATAATGTCTTTGTTGTATAAGCAAATGCTATTTTATGTCTCATTTGCATACAGAGATTTCATTTATTGATTCAATTTTAGGATAGTCTTGGGTTATTGGCATAATTCAAGGAACAATCTCAAATAGAGGAGAGAGAACAATATAATTTAGATTAACGCAAATGTAAGCATGAAACTTATGTTTAATTTTATGAAAGAGATGACATATTGTTAACATGCTCTTTTAGATAGGTACTAACAATACCCTTAAATAAACCTTTAGTGATATAAAACTGCTTTTAGCCCTTCATTTTTCTCTTGAAATTCAAGTGCACTGCCATAACTTGTGAATATTCCTATTAATATGTAGTTTATTTAATGTGTCTTCACAAGTTTACATAAAAAAGTAAAAAGATATAAATATTATGGAAACTGAGAGTATTTTTGATAAGGAGAAGTGACTTGATGACATCCTAATTCAATTCAATTAATTAAAAAGAAAATTCTCTATAATACATGTGTGCATATATACACATACAATACCACATATATTCAATATAATATTGTATCTATATATTAATATATTTTAATAATATGTTATTATATTTAATAATATGTTATTATATTTTAGATATATTTACTACATATATTTTTCCCTCCATTCCAGAGAATAAATAAAGATTTTTAAGGGAGCTGATTACATTTATTTTTTTTTCATTTATTTTTTCCTTCTTTTAACTTTTCTATTTTTTCTCTGTATTGCATACTATAAGGATAAAATCATGACATGTATAACTTGAGATTATTATAAATATAAGAGCAAAAAATTAAAAGCATATGTCATTATGTAAAAATACTTCCTTTTAAATGATAAACGGGACTGATTATAAAAATACTAAACAAATCATAAAATTAGAAAAAGATTTCAAGATATAAACACAAACATTATACTAAATGAGAGAAGACAGACATATATTGTATGATTCCACGTATGTGAAATCAGCAGAATAGGTAAATATTTGGAGACTGAAAGGAGATTAGTGGTGATCAAAGGAGGAGAAAAGCAAGAGTAGGAAAAGACTGCTAATGCACATGGAAATTTTTTCGTAGTGATGAAAATGTCTTTGGAATTAGATAGTGATGATATTAACAAAACTAGAAACTTAATAAAAATTATTGCATTATATTCTTTAAAGGGGTATATTTTATTGCACATGAATTATATAACAATTAAAATCAAAATGAAAATTAAAACTGTATCATCCCTCTCTTATTTCAAGATGACACACAGCCACTATTATGTACAACATTGATAGAAATATGCTATTTATTTCAGGAGAAAATAACCATCAAACAAGCTCAAAACTTTGGAAACACACAATTGAAGGTGAAATAGTGATATAGTTCCTGTTTAACAATGATTTTTAAACATCTTTTTATTGATTTCAGAGAGGAAGGGAGAGGGAGAGGTAGACTTATCAATGAGAGAAAATCATTGATCCACTGATTGGCTGCCTCCTGCACACCCCCCACTGGAGATCGAGCAGGCAAGGCAAGAATCTGCCCTGACTGGAATCAAGCTATGACCTCTTGGTTCACAGGTCAGAGCTAACATTGATTTAATTTGATGTTTATCAACTGGGTAATATGCAGTATTAATTGAAATACAAATAAAGTCTTCCTTTATGATATATGTCATTGAATGTGATCATTTTGCTAGGAAGTACAATTATCTAATAGCTCTGTGCAAACTCTAGATGTGAATGTTGTGGGTTTTTTTGTTTGTTTGTTTGTTTTTTACCTCATATTAATACTAGGGGCACAATACATAAATTCGTACACCTTAAAAGGAATGGTGGGCCATGAGGCTGTGGGCACAAGGGTGGATCTGGCCCATCCTCCATGCTCCTGCCTGGCCCCTCTGCAGCACTTGCTGGCAGCCCCCAGTCGCACTTGCTGATGGTACTGATTGGGGCCGACACCCACCATGTTCCACGTGTTCCCCCTGGTGGTCAGCACACATCATAACGACCAGGTGTTTGTTCAGTTGTTTGGTTGTTTGGTTGTACTGCCATTTGGTTGATTCGTATATTAGGGCTTTATATATTTATAGATTAGGAAGCTCTCACAATCACTTAGAGTTTAAGTTGTTACCACGTTAGCCTTAACATATGTGTGTGCATGCGTGTGTGTATGTATATATATATATGTAGATATGTAAAACCATGCCTGACTGTGTGTACCTGTGTGATTGTCAGTAGAATAGGGAGGAATGTTGTGGAAGTTTGCTTGATGATTTTGATGCATACAAAGAATACTGAACTAGTAAGTAGGAGTTTTGAATTCTTATTTCAGTCTTGGGAATAACTTTTTATGACTTTACAGAAATCAATTTACTTTTTTGTTCCTCAGTTCTTTACCTATGAAATAATGGAATTGGAATAAGGTAAATTATGGCAAATAGGAATAATCTCAAGTGACAAATCTGAGCTTCTGGTGAGGCTCCCTAGAGTTTTTTGTTCAGAAAGTCCAGGTTCCCAACAAAAGTACAGGTATAAATTAGTGACTTTAGTCATCATTATATGGGACAGAGAAAATCTAAGCATTGGTGCTATGAAGTAGAGAAATTTTAGAGACCTTTATATTTCTAAATTTTGTTAAGGTTTTATTAACATTTTTGTCCAGTTGGTATACAATTCAACCAATTTTATTAAAAAAAACATAAAGTTAATCATCTCACTCCTTAAAATTAAACTTAAATAATACGAATATTCCAACATTATATCCTACTGTTGAAACCATAGACTCATTTGGAAATATATTATTTATAGTGGGTGCTATCTGTTTTTATATTTTGTCTGATTGGGTATGACTCATCATTTTTATTATTCAACAAAAATTGAGTGAATCGTGAGTAGTCATATTTCATAGAATTAATTGTCTAACTATAACCTGTCTAAAGATGAAACATTTTTTGCCTTCCGGTTAATGGTAGTGTGAATGTGAGAGAACACTTCAGGTAATGAATAGCAGAACAGAGTTTCATGGAGAAGCCAAATGCTTTCCGCTCCAATTTATAAACCTACACACTTTAATTAAGGAAAGTAATCTGCATGGTAATAGAAACCCAAACCATTTTGGGGGAAAATAATCACCTGCCATGGTACCAAGCGGCTATGTATGTATCAAAAAAAAATACAAAGAGCCCAGATGTAATATATTGTAAATGAATGATGCCAGGAATAAACAGAGTGAGAAGCAACAAAGGAAGCTAGAAAACAAAGTGAAATGGTAGGTTATTAAGGTCAGGTGAGAACAGGAAGCTGAAATGAATTCTGTATATTGGTTGGCAATGAATTCCTTTGTAATTGTTTTAATGGCCATTATATGCTGAGTACATCAAGGACAAAATATAGGAAATATATATCAATTCTAAGATCAGTGAAGCATTTCTGATACACTGGATGAGGATGAATCAAATTCCGCTAACTCAACCATGAAAGTCATTAACAATAGGTAACTATGAAAATCTATACTAACCTGACCTCTTTATATACTCCTCTGAAATCCCCTGAAACTTTTTTGGGACAATTTTACAAAACAGAAACACTTGATTAATAAACACTCCATTGCCATCTTACTCTGGGCTGGTGTTTGTACAGCCTACAAATTTGGTTTCAAATTCTACAACTAATAATGAGCCAAGGAAAATAGAACATTTGGACATTTGCTAGAGACAGGAAGACAAAAATATTCATACTAAATATGAGGGGGTAGAACTTGAGTAAAATGTACTTCTAGTTTATCTACAATCTTCCTTAAATTAGTCCATCATCCAGAGGTGTTCTCCTCAATGGAGCAAGTTAAGTTGGGGGGAGGGGAGGTAAATTTGCCTTTGGCAGTATTTATATCTCCTGGAAGCTAATAGAGCTGGGTTAAAACTTCTGAAACTTTGTTAAAATAATCTACTATTGACGTTTCATGTCCTATTCTCTTTGTGATTATAGATTAATGACTTAAAATGCAATTAACATTATTTAGGGGGCTTTTTTTGGTTTATTATGAAAGAGGAAATTTAAAAGAACATGATCAATCTCTCAGGCTTAACCAGACTATACTATATTTCGGTACACTGAGCAAAAAAGACCTATTTATTTATTTATTTATTTATTTATTGTATGAACTTTCTCAGACCAACTAAAATGTTGATTTTTTTTCTCTTCTTTGTGATAACAGTGGCTGGTTTATGATGATCTAAATTTCAAATTGGCAAGTTAGATTGTTGGTTGACTAAAAAAAATCCCAATGTTTTTGATTAAAAATTAAAAAAAAAACCTTCAAAATGTGAAAACCGTAAGAGAAAAGAGTCTGTGGGATCTTTGGTGATAAATGGAGAACAAATAACATACAGCAGGGCCTCTTGAGAAAACTAAATGTGCATCAAGTATGGAATAAGGTAAAACTTCACTTTCCTGATCTGCCCAGTTCCTTCAAATTTATTCCAAACTTGTAAAATCAAATCAGCTTCTCAGGCCTCTTTCCACCTGAAAGACAGCTTCCCACTACCCAATCTGCTGGTCTTCTGCCATCAGAGGCTCTTTATCAGGGTTGGCTTGGACTCCACAGGACTAATAAGAATAACACCCTATTATCTTTATTTATGTGGATTTAATGTGCACTGATCTCCCATGTCACCTTCCACAATTACACCTCCGGTTAACTGGCTGCATTCACTAGTATTTTTCCCTACTCTACAACGGCTCTCCATCTACAGAAATACCGCTGCTATTGCCATGGGAATTCATGGCTTTTCATAATTTCCCTGAATGTTCTTTCCTCCTATATAAGTTGAGGTTCGATTGGGTAAACAGAAACACTATGGAACAAAGGGGTTTATTATATGGATTCAAACTTACACATTTGTAGAAGGAGTCTATGGAAGGCTCTAGTCTAGTCTGTGGGTCTGAGGGTGCCTAACTGTCACTCTAAGTCAACAGGGCCAACAATTGGGAGGAAAAGCTTGAAGGGGAGACAGAGAAGCAAAACCCAAATGCATGAGGACCAACCGGAACTTGTATATTTTTCATTGTCTCCAACTTTGACATTGCAGGCAATCAGCAAAACGAGATGAGAAAAACCTAAAACACCATTTATTTACAATTTTCCAATTAATCCATACCTGGGCTTGTGCAACTAATCACGGTTGGAAAAGAGACAAAACCATGCTGAGTGAGTTAACTTCAACTTCATGGCTAGTAGCTTGAACTGGATTCCCTGGCGACCACTCTTCAGCTTTCTGATCCCTGCCCTCTTCCGCTCTCTTAGAACAATATTTTAAACCTACTCCTCTCTTTTCCAACCTTTCACACCTTCTTATTTTCACTTCAAACTTTTCTCTTGTTTCCTATTTGACTGAGAAAATAGAAGCAATGAAAAGAAAGCTTTCACAACTCACAACCCCATCTATTCATCTCTGCGATCTGTGTTCTTATGATCTCTTCCATTTGGAAGCTATAATCTCAAGGCTGAAACCTACACTTTCAAATAAATCACACCCATTTCTCTACTCAAAGGCACCGTTTCAGTAAGTTTTAATCCCCTTTCCCAAATTATCAAGTTTTCTTTTTTTAATACAAACATATGTTTGGCTTTTCCATCTTAAAATAAAAATTGTCTTGAGCACATATTTCCTTTCCAGCAATCTGCCCTCTTTGGCAGCAAAACTCTTTAAAAGAATTGTCTGTAATTAGTATCTCTAATTCTCCTCCCATTCTTTTAGAAATGAACTCCAATTAGGATTTAAGTCCTGTCACGCCAATGAATTGCTCTGGTCCGGGTCTCATTCACCAAGAGGTTATTCCTTCTAGGTACGTAGTATTTCAATAAGTTTTATGGGGAAAAAAAAATACTAATTCCCTTTTTTCTAGGGTATTTTTAAAGGATGTTTCTGTAGCTAACAACCTTTAAAGATAAGAATAGTGTCTCATTCTGGGACAAAAGTCAAGCATTATATAAAAATTAGATATTGCCCAGCCAGTGTTGCTCAGTGGTTGAGTGTTGGCCTCTGAACCAGGAGGTCAAGGTTTGATTCTGATCTGGGCACATATCTAAGTTGTGGGCACATCCCTTGGGGTGTAGGAGGCAGTTGATCAATAATTCGCTCTCATCATTGATGTTTCTATCTCCCTCTCCCTCTCCCTTCCTCTCTGAAATCAATAAAAAATATTTTAAGAAAATAGATACTTTAAATACAGGGATATCTAAAAGATACAGGCGTGGTGGTTTCTAGTATTCCTAGATTTAATTTGTCAGTTTGGTGGCCATGCGACAACCAAGAGGATCCCAGAACGTGATGACCATTGACTCAAACCTTCGGTGGATCTGCTGTGCCCAATGTGCTCTGCTTTTGCTAGAAGAAATCAATGTGGCCTCAGGGACATGGTATGCAGCCACTGATTTGATGAATAAGTTAATTCCATTCCTATCAAAAAAAGAGTATCAGAAATAGAAAGAACAACAGCATATACTTTCAGTTTTGCTGCAGGACTATGTTCTCTCTCTCATTCTCTGTTGTAATACAACCCAAAAAGGTCTGTTTTGTCTGGACATTCTACATGTTGTGAAATGCAGAATGTGTAGACAGAACATTGGTCCATGGCATAATGCCGATCAGACAGGATGTGCAAAAGATGGCTAGAGTGCAGAAACTCTTGGCAAACCGGCAAGAGATAAGCTCTATAAAGATTTAAAAGTCTGCTTCATCAGTAAAAATATCAGGGGTCTAGTGGTCAGGGACATTCTGAACTATCTCATTAAAGGCAAAGAACAATTCATTGTTCTTTCATCTCAATTAAGGCAACGGAAGCATAACACCAGGCAGAACTCTTTGGGTTCTTAAGGCAGCATATTTCATACCTGGGAAAAATAGTCCAAGCTCTAATGTGGATACTACCAAAGGCTGCCGGATATTATTACCTTTAGCTAGATCATTGCTCCATGTCACTCACTTTATTTCAATAAGACTCCATTGACATACGCATATTTAGGAATTCAGACCTAAAATTAATGGACTGTATTTGGCACACTGAGAGACCACTGGAGATGACATAGCCTCATAGAAACTTGAGGACAGCAGCCATACCGAGCGCAGCAGCTGGTGGAGCAGCAGGCTGGTACTGCAGGGTTGTTCTTGAACAAAGATTTCAAGCATGTTACGAGTCTAAAGAGAAGGGAGTACAAATAATACCATGTTGTGCAAATAGCAGCTGGACTTGTAAATCAAAGGGCAATTCTTATGTGCACAACTCGCTGAAGAGGTTGTGGCACATTTACTGACTTTTTCAGGAAAGACCATTAGCATAGTCCTGCCTGGAAGAATGGGGTAATGAGACATTCTTATGTCTTACTTTCCAAACCCAATGGAAAGTAAAGATTATAATTGGCTACTTGATTACTGAGAAGGAACATATATATTTTATATTCTAGATGTAAAATTATTTTAAGGTTTATCTTTTGTGCTTAAATTGTGGACTTAATATGGCATCATTTTTCTTCTAACTGGAAAGTTCAGTTTCTGAAGGAAAAAACAAACTGCGTTTCATATTTATTTCAAAATTTTTTCACAGCGGAGGACCGAGAAGGTGGGGCAGTTCTCTACCGTGCTGCCTTCCACTGGTTAAGACCTCCAAGAGCAAAGCCCTACCGAGGTGAGGATGCCCCTACTGTCACCTGTAGAGGGGCAGCACTGAGCTGGCCAATATTTGTGGTGCTGCTTGTCCTGGCTCAGGGGAGGCGTTCCACTAAGTCTGAAAGATTAAGACTTTGCGGGGACTCTCCGCCACTGCCCGCGACCAGCTCGGCCCTGCCTTTGCACCACGCCTGCGGATCCCACGGCCTCCACTGCTGCCACCGCCCGCAGCCTGCTCTGCCAGGCCATCCTGCGGGCTGTGCTGGCGCAGTGCCTTCCGTTGGCAGACCCGGAGAGTCCTCTCTCCACTGCCGCATGGCGAGGCCAAAGCATCAGACACTACCGCCATGCGGATTTTAAAACTACAGGGGAAATTGAGCCACAGGAGCTACCATCGCTGCCTCACCCGCCATCGCCCCCAAGAATGGGAGTCCACCGAAATCAGAGCTCACTACGCCCCCGGCTCACAGAGAGTGCGGCTTCAGAATTAGCCTCTGCATCCACAGCAGCTCCACATCCGCACCAAAGAGGACACCATTGAGGGTGGACTCTCCCCATGCAGCCATCACAGCCTGCCCACAATCTTCCCAGCACACCCACCATGCTGGGAGGGAGATGGAGCGCGCTGGTGAGGAAATGGCACGGCGCCTTCCAATAGCGGCCCAGGCGAGCCCATCCTCCGATGCCGCATGGCCGAGCCGAAGCCCTCGCCACCACCGCCATGTGAACTTTAAAACTACAGTGGTAATTGAACCACAGGAGCGACCATCAATGTTGCACCTGGCACTGCCACCCGCCACTGCCGCCGAGAATAAAGGAAATCCACCAAGAACAGAGCTCACCACGCCTTGGGCTCAGGGAATGGGCGACCTCAGAACTTAGCCTCCATGTCTGCAGCTGCTCCGCTCCCACACCGAACGAGACACCTTTGAAGGCGGTCCCCCCGCGGGCAGCCATCTCAGCCCAACTGCAGCTGTCCCAGCCTGCCCGCCAGGCTAGCAAGGAGCTAGCACGGCGCCTCCAATATGCGTCCCCAACTTCCTAGAGGGGCCGTGTGCCCTGAGTGAGGCCAGTGTCCCAGGGGGCCATGTGCCCCGGGTGAGCCGAGTGTCCCAGGGGGCCGTGTGCCCCAGGTGAGCCGAGTGTTCCAGGGGGCCGAGTGCCCCGGGTGAGCCGTGTGTCCCAGGGGGCCGAGTGCCCCGGGTGAGCCATGTGTCCCAGGGGGCCGAGTGCCCCGGGTGAGCCGTATCCCCCAAAGGGGACGGGTGTCCCGGGTGAGCCGTGTGTCCCAGGGGAAGCAGTGGGACCCAGGGGAAGGGGCGGTGAAAACCAGAGGAGGAGCAGACTCTGTTCATATGGTCCTGAGATAGTCACCATAAAACAAGCAGACTGCCAAATGAGGAGCGGATTCTATTCATGGGGTCCTGAGATGGTCACTATAAAACAAGCAGATTGTCAAATGACAGCGGGGAGGGGAAGGAGACCTGGGGGGAAATAGGAGAACAACCGAGGGACTGGTATGCATGAACATAAGTACAACCAACGCACACAGAACTCTGGGAAGGGAGGGCATGAATGGGAGGTGTGGGGGGAGCAATGGTAAGCTATGTACACAGATAATACCTTAATAAAAAAAAATTTTAAAAATTAAAAAAATAAAAATATGAATGAGGAATGAAAAAATAAATAAATAATAAATAAATAAAATTTTATCACATCTTTGTAATCTTGTTCCAGTACCAAGAGTTCAATAAATGTTTAGCAATTCATTTTTTAAGTTTAATGGTTAAAAGTTGAACTCATATAATATAGTAAAGTAGTACAGAACCTGGCGTTGAACCACAGTAGCATTGTATTTTATTTTATTTTTTAATTTCTTTATTGATTAAGGTTGACATATGTGTCCTTATTTCCCTTTTACCCCCCCCAACAGTACAATTTTAGCTCTTTGATTCAATGTGTGACTTTGAATAGGTTATTTAAGCAGTCTAATTTTTTTATGTTTCTTAAAAAAATAATACCTACTCTGCAGAACTTTTACAGAATTAAAGATTATATTTGTGAAGCACCATACACTGTGCATGGAACACAGTAATGTTCAAGAAACAGCAGCCACGTTTACCAGTTTTGCCTATTTTGCAGGGTATTTTAGCACTTGGTGATGAGGGGAAAGCATTATCACTAGACAACCCACTCCCTTATTTTTGGAAACTTTGCATATTTTCCATCTACACAAGGATAAAACACAACATGGATATCACTACGTGATATCTTAAAAACTACTTGTGTGTGAAGTAATCTGCAGAGTCACTACATCAAATCTGCTAATCATGCATTACCTGTAATTTTCATTGGGCCTCCCAGTTTCTGCTTGTACACCTCCAGATACAGGACTCCTATCCCCTCCAGTCTTCAGTTTTGGGAAAGCTCTTAACATTAGACCATCTAATCTTTAAGGGGAAAACAAATTAGGAAGCTTTCTCTTCCTCCCATGGGCTCTCATCCTACCTTCTGGAATTGTACAGAGAAGCCTCTATTGTATACAATACCTTTGAATAATAGCATGGAAATATTAGGAACATTGAAACGCGATTGTTAACTGCCACATTAGTGTGATTGATATGAGGGGGGACGGTCAGGAAAGACTTCAAAAACCAGCTTTTCTTAACTTAGTTCTAACTCCTATTGACCTTCACATCATTAATCTACCCATATAGGCCTAGCCATTCACTATCGTATTGAAAAAAAAGGTAAATAGCAAGGCAACTCATTTGGTTTAAAAGATAAATCTTTGGAAAACAATACTTTGATATCTGTATGTCAATATTTTCAGGTTAGTTGCAAAAAAAATCAAGTAGTAGAAAGTAGGTCAGATCATTGAAGGAAGAAAGGTATAAAACAAACTACCCTGTTTCCCCAAAAATAAGACAGTGTCTTATATTAATTTTTGCTCCCGAAGATGCGCTAGGTCTTATTTTCAGGGGATATCTTATGTTTCCATGAAGTAGGTCTTATTTTCGGAGGATGTCTTATTTTTGGGGAAACACGGTATGAGGGTTAAAATAGAAAACAACAAGTAAGAAAAAATATTCCTCAAATATAACAGGCAATGATGAAAAGAGGATTTTATTGCTGAGCTGGAGAAGAGGGAAAAATGAATAATCTATGTCCTACTAAGGAATGAGAAATTTATACACTCCTGCCCTTTTTGAAAAGATTATGTGTTAGAGTAAAGGCCCTGTGCACAAAATTCATGCACTCGGAAGCGGGGGTCCCTCAGTCTGACCTGCACCCTCTCACAGTTCAAGAGCCCTGGAGGCATGTTGAACTGCCTGCAGTCAGACATCCCTTGAGGGGTCCTTAGTTCTGCCACAGAGGCGGGAGAGGCTCCTGCCACCCCGCTGCACACATCACCCATGAGCCTGGTTTCTGGCTGAGTGGCACGCCCCCCCCCCACCCTGTAGGAGTGCACTGACCACCAGGAGACAGCTCTTCATTAGGCATCTGCCCTCTGGTGGTCACTGTGCTTCATAGCAATCGGTGGTTTGGCCATGCGATCAATTTGCATATTAGCCTTTTATTATATAGGATGACTGGCTGAATCATCCTCCAAGTATATTCAAAAGATACAAGATTGAGGCTAGAAGGGGAAAAAATATAGGGTATCTGAATAGCATACTTACGGGACTACAGATACATATGCATTGCTACTAGCTTCCATTTTGAGAAAAGGAATGTAGAATGAATTCCTGAAAATTAGTAAAAGGATAATAATATGTGATCTTAGAAAATGTAGGGGAGGAAGAGAAGATTATTCTTGGAAACGATAGGATGTTACAACCAAGTACAGGGAGCCCTTGCTTTGTATACTTCAGGTATGCAACCATTTCAGTTACCACATTTTAATTAAATAATACCCATCCCACAAGGACATGCTTCCTGGCTAAAGTACTGCTGTATGTTAACCTAAACAGATGCATAAGGCACACACTCAGCTGCTAGCTTTTTAGTCCACTGATTACTACATAAATAATAGATGTGCCTCATGACCAATGACCAATCACATCTCTGCTTTCAAGGTCTGTTATAGATTACTCTGCATCTCTCACTCAGCTCATGCACAGGCAGCAAAGTATGCACTTGGGTGGCTTCCTTGACTCCCAAGTGATAAGCCCACATGACATTTTAGAAACACAGTAATTGAAAGAGGGAATTAGCCAATGAAGAGGGAAGTGCAGCAAAGAAACAGAAAGTGACAACACGGAAAATGCAATCCTAATGGAGCATTAGTGGAGTCAGAGAAGAAAGAGCTGGTAATGGGGATGTTGACATCGCTGCTGCTCCAAAGACTAGGCGGGCAGCCAGAGGGACTGCATGAAGGTGAACGTATAGACACAAAGGACGAATGTGGTTGTGACAAAAGAAATAAAAGTGGCCTAGAGGCAGTGGTGCTGGCAAAAATCTCCATGCTAAAGGAATTCTGAAAAAAAAAGGAATTCTGGGAGATATGTTCTGGCTTTGAAAGTGCAAAAGGCAAATAATATAGCGAATCCAAACTTAGGACAGAGTGGGTATGCTTCACCAGGGAAGAGAAAAGGTGCTTGTCCAGATCATAAACAATCCTAGGCAAAGAAAGCCACGCTATTCAAATTACTTTTGATAAGTTATTTCGCAAAACTGTGTACAAGAAATGTTCATCTGACTGGCTTTCATTTCCCTGTTTATTTATAAGCAACAGTACGCATTTTTTTAAAAAAAAAAATTTGAAAAAAAAATGTTGACGATCAGTGAACAATCATAATTTCCTCCATTGATTATTAAGATTGCTTTGCACAATTACAGTTTACACAGTCATTTTTATGAAGAGCAAGGTGCTCAGGCTGAACTTTACAAAAAATAAACCTCTTTTCTACTAAGGAATGAGAAAGGGATAGATATGTTAGATCTCAATTTAGTGAGCACTTAGATGTATCTCAGATAAACAACTCTTATGGGGTTGTTGTGCATTTTCTGTATTTTCTATTGTGCTAGGAAATGTGTAGAAAACAGCATTTGCTTTAGTAGCTTTAGAAAATAATCAGAAATCAAAATGAGGCAACTAGAGAACAATTAGGTATTGAATTCTATTAACTACTAAGAAGGAGAGATGAATGTGATGACAGCTGTCTGGGGGGATTGAGCTTAGGGCAGATTGGGGATCTGAGTTAAGACATGAATCACGAGAAGGCTTGGGAAAAGTGGAGAAGGTTATTTTAGAAATGAGATGTTTTGCATAAGCACAAGATCGTAAGTGGCTTTGTCTCTGTTCATGTACCTAATATTTCTAAGGCATGGAGTAGCAATGGGGTTTGCCAGAATGTACAGATAAATATTTGAGGCATGACAAAGGGAAGCACATAGATCCTCTGGAGCCAAATGCATTACCCTTTGGGGGCCAGTGTTAGGTCAGGACAAGGGAAGGACAAGATAGGATATCAGAAAATAGAGGGTGAACTTACCACTCTCCAAGGACCACACAGATACTGAAATCAAAGGCTAGCAAAACAGGAATTTAAAGAACAGCATGAACTCTAAGAACACCAGTTTTACTCCTTTAAATTTACACACTCCATATATATATCTTTTTATTTTATTATTATTTTTAAATATATTATATTGTTTTTTTACAGAGAGGAAGAGAGAGGGATAGAGAGTCAGAAACATTGATGAGAGAGAAACATCGATCAGCTGCCTCTTGCACACCCCCTACTGGGGATGTGCCCGCAACCAAGGTACATGCCCTTGACCGGAATCAAACCCGGGACCCTTGAGTCCGCAAGCCGACGCTCTATCCACTGAGCCAAACCAGTTTCGGCTATATATGTCTTTTTAAGGAAGGAATCAACTTATAATTTCCAGTCTTATTTAGCCAGTGACCTGAAGATGGCAGCATTGCATTCGTTCACTTAATTAAATGGGGGTAAAATAAGGGGAGAAGACAGTTGTTGAAAGAACTCAGCAATAGTACAATTAAAATGACTGCTCCATGGAAAAATGGATGGGATAATACATCTTCAAATGATAGCTCATAGATGATACATAATTCTCTAATGCATGGAAAGAATGTCAAAGATAGCCCATCTAATATATCAGAACTAAAAGTAGGTCTGCACAAAGCTGCCTTATGTAATCATGAGTAAGATGTATGAAATAACGTGGTAAATATGTAAACATCCTAGAGACACACACAATGATGAAAAAGGATAAAAAGGAGAATTCTGTGAAAGATCAAGGAATAGAGACTTTTCCTACAATGCTTTATGTAGTAGAAAATCTTTAAACAATATGAATTAAATTAAATAAAAACTGATGACAAACAACAGATAAGATGTGGCAAAAATAAGGGAATATAAAGAAAAAAAATTTATGATGTACGGACTGAAAAAAATAGAACACAGACAGTAATCAGATATAATATGGTATAATTTTCCAGAAATGAACAAGAACTTATTCCAACAAAAATTATTGTCATCGATATGTATCCTAGTAAATAATTAAATACTTATAATAATAAAAGACTTCTTCCTGATTATAGAAAATAAAAACAAACCACTTTCCAGCAGGGAAAGTCAGACTGTCCTTAGACTTTTTCACAGTAACAGTCATTGCAAGAAGGGAATGAAGCAAAGACCATGAAGGAAAGAAAAAAAAAGTCTGACTCTAGAATAAGTATAAATATAAGAAGCAAATTTTCTTGAACATGAAAGATCTCAAGTAACAGATCCTAGACAGCCCCCTTAGGAAAGAAAAAATAAATACATAACAATAAAATCTACTTGATGGTAAAAACTCTCAGTCAACCAAGAGAATTCAGAAATGGAAAGTTTGTTTTAAATGGCTGGTATAGATTTTTAAATCCATTTAAATCAAAAGTAAACAATTTGAAAATGTTTGGCTGCACAACCAAATATAAATACTAAAAACATCACTAAAGTAAACATAACATAGTACACATGACAGGATGGACAGAAGAGGAAATAAGAAAATGTGTAGCAATGCCAAGTATCTATCGTTCATAGTAGAACAATTAGCAACAGGCAGTTTTCTTTATTCTTAATCTCAGAGGTCTTTTTATAAAGAACCAGAGGCCCAGTGCATGAAATTGTGCACAGGTGGGGTTGGCCAGCACAGCCCCAATAGGGACAGATCGGGGATAGGCCTGTTGGAGGAGGAGATGGAGGGAGATTGGCCAGCAGGCCCCAACCCTAATTGGGATTGGGGGATGACTGGGGGCAGGGTCAGCCATGGGGAGGGGCTGTGGGAATTGAGCTAGGATGTGGCTTTTAAAAGTTCTGCTTATATTTCATACTGAGGACCAAAGGCAGGGATGTATACAGATACTCTCCCCATGGAGAAGGGAATTGGAGTGAGGCAAAGTAGATTATTTGGCTAGAAAACTAGATTAGTCCTGTGGACTGAATTGTGTCCCATTCATATATTGAAGAGCTAACCCCTAATACCTTAGAACAGTGGTCAGCACACTCATTAGTCAACAGAGCCAAATATCAACAGTACAACGACTGAAAGTTCTTTTGAGAGCCAAATTTTTAAAACTTAAACTGTATAGGTAGGTACATCATTATGAACTTAATTAGGATACTCCTAAGCTGGCCTTTGCTAAAAACTCAAGGGGCCAAAGAGCCGCATGCGGCCCAAGAGCCGCAGTTCGCCGACCACTGCCTTAGAATGTTACTGAATTTGGAGTCAGGGCCTTTGAAGAGGTAATTAAGGTTAAATGAGCCCAGGGGGTGTGTTCTGATTCAATTTGGCAGGTGTCTTTATGAGAGGAGGAGATTAGAACATACCTAGAGATGCAAGGACCATGTGGGCACAAAGTAACTACCATGGAAAGAGGGAGGGACAGGGTGGCTGTCTGTAAGCCATGGAGAGATACCTCAGAAGAAACCAACCCGCCAACACCTTGACCTCGGATTTCTGGCCTATGAGAAAACAAATTTCTGTTGTTTTAGCCACTCAGTCTTATATGACAGGCCTAACTGACTAAGACAAATATAGCATTTATTTTTTTAAAATATGTTTTTTATTGATTCCAGAGAGAGGAAGGGAGAGAAAAGAGAAACATCAATGATGAGAGAGAATCATCAATTGGCTGTCTCCTACATGCCCCCTATCGGGGATTATGTCTGAAACCCAGGCATGTGCCCTGACCTGGGATTGAACAGTGACCCCCTGGTTCATGGGCTGACACTCAACCACTGGACAGGGGGTATAGCATTTCTTCATGAGAATTTCTGTGGACATTTTATTGACCCCCCCATCATGGAACCCAACTGGGAAATAGGCAAGAAAAAGAAAAAGAAAGAAAGAAAGAAAGAAAGAAGCAGGAAAACAAAGATAATTTTGCCAACATTTTCTTATTTACGATCTAGAATTCTTTGACTGTTTATACCAAAACACCATATGTGCATGCATAAGTATATTTCTCACTATATTTATTTCTTATAAGCTGTTCACAGTGAAAAGTGGGGTCAATTTTCCAAGTTAGTTCATTGATTGCAAGTCATTATATGCAGAATTAAACCATCTCTACCATGGAAGTTTGATGTCATGTTGTAGGCAGAGTTTATTGAGTATCTATTCTAGAAAACTTTTAAAAAGGGAGTGTTGGGAGTGGGGTACATACATAATAGAAAACTAGATGTAGGCACATTTACCCTCTGGTCAATGAAATTAGAAAATTCCAATATTTGAGCACACACATTTGGAAAATATAAGTGAGCATTCTCTTAAACCTTAATATCTGAGGATTTACTAACTTTGGTGATATAGCTATTGTTTTCCTTAGAGGGAAAAGTCACTTTAATAAATGAAAGGACCATAGTGTGTTAAAATCAAAACACCCTCTAAACCTCTGAACTATACAAAAAAGAATAAAGTATAATAGAATACAATATATCACAAAATATACACATCTTGGCTGATAAATGTATTTCCTAGGAATTATTATAGATTTTTAAAATATACTCTGCTCACTGTTTATATTGAGTTACATATTACTAACTTTTTCTTTCTTTAAATGGATTTTTTTTCTAACACAAGAGCATAAAACCTATTTGAAAAATCATGCAATTACTTAGTCATTCTTTGGGTAGAGGCTGCACTTTGGTGTGTTAAAAAAAATTCACTTTATTCAGAATGGAATTTCTAAGTAGGAGCAAACAAGCATTATAGGAATAATTTTAAAGATATCTTTGAAAGCTTGATGTACAGAAAGCCAAGAAATATCTCATTATGTTGTTAAAGTTCCAGAAGTTCTACACTACTGAGCTCAAAATGTTCATCAAACTGAGTTATCCTTGTTAGAACAATCTAATTAGAAATAAATATATTCTGGAATCACTTAAATCTATCAGGGGAAGAGAATTAATGCAGCTATATCATCTAGACTTTCAGAGTGCATATATCCTATTAATGCTAATTACATTTATAAAATGCAAATTACTTACTCCCCTTTGCTCTGTGTATTTATGTTAATGTGCACAATTTTAACTAAGGCAAAAACACACTTAAGCTGATAATCTTCATATAAAACTAAAATGATTAGTCTATTTCAAAAAAACCCCCAGCTATTGTAATGGTGTGTATCCCCAAAGTACTCTAAAGTTTTAATTTCCAGTTTATTTATTTAAACTTTTCCTTTCAACTCCATAGAAGTAAAAGGACAGGGTTAAACAGTTTCTGATCTCCAAGTTTATCTTGGGGAATTTAAAAATCGCTTTTGGGATTTAGATACGAGGCTGAGAGATCAACAGAAAACTGGCAGGCGGGAAGAATAATATTGGCACTAATTAACTCAATCCAAAGATGATACTACCTAAAAATGGTCTCACATGCTGCCTTCGCTATGTAAGCCCGTCCAAAGGGCACAGGGAAGCTGCGCCGAGGACTAGCTCCATCCCTGGGGATGGACTGATTTGGATTCTGGTCTTAGCTCTGCCCTTTACAAGTTCTATAACTTGAGGCAAGTTTCTTACCATTTCTAGACTCATCTATAAAATGAACCCAGTAATCATATAAGCCACTTAGTGTTGTGAAGACCAAATTGGATCATTGAAGCCCGGAGCTTAGTGCAGTGCCTGTCAATGTAACAACTGCTCAGTAAAATTAGCCATTATAATCATGTTGCATCAAATCCTGCAGAAAGGGGATAGCTATACAAAATAGCGGTTGGATTGTAGCAGTTGACAATTATAAAAAGTAGATAACAGCAAAATAAAGTAAATGAATTTCTGTATCAGCCTGTATCGGAGAGAGTTGGCTTGAAGATGAATGAAGAATTGCTTCATGAGCAGAGTGACTGACACACTGCTGGTCATGGTTGTGGCGGGGCGGGTTGGGCTGCTCAGCTTTGGAGTGGCATGGGAATGAAATGTGAGTGTGCGTGAGCACAGAGGAAGAATATGAGAAGAGATATGATGGAACAAATCCAAAATTCTTCTAGTTACTTCATGTATTTTAAAATTCAGTCTCTCTCTCTCTCTCTCTCTCTCTCTCTCTCTCTCTCTCTCTCTCTCTCTCTCTTTGTTCAATTTTAAGTTTTTGTATTGTGACAAAACAGATGCACATATTTGCCTGTTAAAATGTAGCACCCATGCTCTAGTCGGTTTGGTTCAGTGGATAGAGCATCAGCATGAGAACTGAAGAGTCCCAGGTTCTATTCCAGTCAAGGGCATGTACCTGTACCAAGGTTTCAGACTCAATCCATGGCCCTGGTTGGGGCATGTGTGGGAGGCAATCAATCGATGTGTCTCTCTCACATCAATGTTCCTCTCTCTCTCATTCTCTTCCATTCTCTTATAATATAATTGGAAAAATATCCTAGGGTGAGGATTAACAAAAACAGCAACAAAAAGTAGCACCCAACCCCCTTGGCAGTAAAATTCTATAATATCGACTCTGAATTTTCCCCAAAATGAAGTTAAATTCCACCATGAATGCTTCTTATCCTATAACTGTTATTTTTGATACTCCTAGTGAAAGTAAATTACTGTGCCATTAAAGTTAGATAGCTTTGCTCAGCCAAATGACTTTGTTTTTTTTTACTTGCTCTTGAACCCATATCTCCAAACCAATGCTTTGAGTGCAATGCCAACAGGACTTCAACTCAAGGAGCAAATTCAGATGAAGCCAGCTTTGTTCTATAATCTTTTCATATGAAAGTGATGAAGGGCTTTCCTGGCAAAAAGACCAGAAGAGGGGCCAGTGCAAGTGAAGAGTGTGGATGCAATGCCCTAGGCGACCCTTCTAGGTGACCCACAGGTTGAGAACCGCTGCTGGAGAGCCTAAGACCATGGGGAAACGCAGATGTTTACATTAAGATTCATTGACAGCAGCAAAATTACAGTTATGAAGAAGCAACAAAAATAATTTTATGGTTGGGGGTCACCACAACATGAGGAACTGTATTAAAGGGCATTAGAAAGGTTAAGAACCACTGTCTAACCCAGCCGTGGGCAAACTACTGCCCGAGTCCCATTTTGCTGTTCTATCCGGCTCTCGGAGCTGAAAGAGCAGAGGGTTCTCTTGATCTACCCCCCAACCCCACCCCGCTCCTTCACCAGCAGCCCAAGATGAGAGTGCCAGCATGGTCAGGTTGCTTTTGTTCTGGCCCTCTGGTCCAGTTTAAGAACCCATTGTGGCCCTCGAGTCAAAAAGTTTGCCCACCCCTGGTCTACCACTCCCATGCCAGCCTGATCAATGCCTAACTGCTCCCCTGCTGGCCCAATTGCCCCTAACTGCCTTCCCCTGCCAGCCTGGTCAACCCAACTGTCCTCCCCTGATGGTCTGGTCCCCCCCAATTGTCCTCTCCTGCTTGCCTAACCACCCATAACTACCCTCCCCTGCTGGCCATCTTGTATGTTGGAGTGATGGTCAATTTGCATATCACATCTTTATTATATAGGATAGCCAACACATGGAAACAACCACAGCATTGTATGATGGATGACTGAAATGTAAAAAAATATGTCTGAAATTGTAGGGTCCTAAAAATTTCTGTATTTGCTAGGCATCATTGTAATTATATAAGTTATATGAACAAAGAATAGATCATTTCAAAGTTCAAAGGTCAAAACTTTCTTCCAGTTAATGTGTATACCTTATTTCATCAGATATAAAAGCAAAAGAGGATGGAAAATGGAGATCATTGGGTCCAGTCAGTACATGCTCCGATTCACTACATTTTTAAGCAGATTTTATTGTTTTCAAATGTATCTGGCATGTGTCTTAATTCTTTATGGCTAATGTCATCATGAAAGAGAGTTATGCTATTCATCTGTGGCTATTAGAAGTACTTAAGAGCTCAACTATTTGCTTTTGGAGGACGCAGCAATGATAAAGATTTTTTTTAACATATATTTTTAAACTATTTTAGGATTTTGAAAGCATTAAGGAAGTGCAGTGCAGGTGAAATACCTTAGGACAATAATCTTCTACTATTAAGCACTAATGCTCTACCCAGACACTAACAGGTATATGTATAGCTAAAAGCAAAACTAAGATAAGAGAAAGTGGCAAAGCTTGTCTCCACATGCTTCAAGCTGTGTCCTCTGTGTAGTCCCAGAAGCCAATCATCTTATTTCTTCATGGAAACCAGTTTCCTTATCTCTAGTTTCATATTTTGTCCTGCAGTCATATCCTCAAGAACTCAGAAGAGATTACTTCTCCTGCATACTAATCTATTTTACATCTACTGAGCAGAAAATAAATGCACTCTATTCAGAGAGCAGGATAATTCCAACTTGGATAAGTAATGCCAAAAAATGGTAGTATGAGAAATAGAGTAATGGCTCTGTTATCAGCTAGATCTTTGCTTTAAATTTTCTACCCATTACTATCAAGTGGTTCAATTTTTCTGAATATCAGTTTTCTCATTTGTGAAATGGGGTTGCTGTGTGGACTGGAGACATTGCATGAGACAGGCCAGCAGTGTCTGGAACAGTCCCAGGGACTTAATAATTCCAGATATTATTTCTGCTGATGACCTCAGAAATTTGAGATAGGCCCATGGATAACTCATTTTCGGTCCTCCTACAAAACACTTAAAGGCCAGTCTTGTACAATTCATGAGAGTACCTTGATTAAATGTGGTGCTTTATAACGGTAATGCACTCAGCAAATCAAATACTTTCTTCATGCCAGGTATGCTCTTCTTTATGATAACAGTCCTTGACTTTAGTATAGGATTTCATCTTTCTCAAATTGCATTGAAAAAACATTATGTTACAGGATTTTCTCTTGACAATCCCAGGAGTTAGGCAGAGCATACATTAGTATCCCCATTTCAAAGATGATAAAATTGAGTATGGTAGTCAGGGTACCATATGGCTCATTCAGTTTAAGGAACACCAAGAGAGTGTAGTCGACACACTATTGACAATTGTGTGGTCAGTGTGAATACCCCAGCAGCAGAAGCCTTTGGTTCCCCATGGCATGAAAGGCCAAAGAGTAGTAGGAAGGGGTTACTTCAGTCCAGGGAGAGAGTCCATTGTCGGAGTGGGGAACAGCCTACAGTTGTTCAGGTGTGTGGCCAGTAGGAGGCAATAACATGTAAATTAAGATTCCCAGAGCTGTCTGGCAGCAAATAATCATCCTTTTCAAGTTTGGGGAAATACCTTTGGCCATTCCCAACAGGTGATAACATATGTGACTTTGCCCTTGTTGAGTCCCCAAGTTCTAACAGCTTTTTTATGAAACCCTTGCAATTATGACAGGCTGGAAGTGGCTTCTGGCACTATAGATCTTCTTATCTCAGGGGTGAGTGAGAATAAATGCGAAGTGCAGGGCGAGCCCTTGATGGAGGTAGTTTACTTGTACTGTAGGGGGTCACAGAATGTGAAAAATATGTGGCCTGGACACTAGTTTCACTTTCAAGATGGGGAGACACATCTGAACTGAGAACAACTGAGGAATAGAAGATTTGTGGCTTCCACCTCACGCTCACTTCTTGAGAAATTAGTGGACAGAATACCCTGTTATTTAAATTATTTTCTCCTGCTCTGTGAAGTATACATGGTCCAATATACATACTTTAAATGGGTATGTGGTGTGATTCTACTGCATGTTGACAAGTGTATATGAAGAATAAAGCATGTTATGCCCCTTCCCCCTAATAAAAGCAAAATTAGGCTATTAAAATGACGGCACAATTAGAAGCAAAACCATCTCTCCTAGTGGGTAAAGCAAAACTCAAAACGATCTATTCGCCAATCTATTAAAAAAAATTCCAGCCATATGCTTGGGATAATCTACACAATAAAGGAAAAAAGTAATGGTTTCCATGGAGAAAACACACTGGTATAAAGGATGAACAAAATGAAAGTGTAGGTAATAAAGTAGGACAAAAGAGGAGGCAACTGGAGTAAAATAAAGGTGAGCGATAAATAAAAATCACAATATTAAAATGGAAATTCATTCTGACATTAAAAAAATGAAAATGCTTCTGAAGGAAAATCAAAATAGTGGTGTGGAGAGCAGCATTTTTACTGTTTTGGAAATGCAGAGAAAGACATACAATTAAAATAATGAGGTAAGATGGCAGAGAATGTAGTGTTCATAGGCATAGCAGATGTTCTTAAATGTAGTTCAAGACAAAGTATGAAGAGGAATCTTCAGGACATCTGTATTCGTCTGCTAGGACCCTTAGGGGTTGATTTCTTGTGAGGCCTCTTCCTTGCTTACAGCCTTTTCCCTGCCTTGTCCTCAAATGGCATCTTCTCTCCCTGGATCTCTGGACCATCTTCCTCTTATAAGGATAGCAGTCCCACTGGTTTAAAGCCCAACCCCTCAGGACCTCATCGAACCTTACTTTTTTCCATTGGGGGTTGGGACCCTAAAAATATGGATTTAGGAGGAATACAATTCATCCCATTCAGGAAAATCAATCAATCAATCAATCAAACAAACAAAAAAACAGGTTTTAGAAAAACCCCAAACAACTAGTATCATAGTTCAAGGATGCAACCTTGACATGCAGAAAACAGGAGAGCTATATCTAAGAGTTTTGACAGGAGTATGTTATAACTAAAGTATGTACATGTTAGTACCTCAACTGTTAGAAAAACAGAGGCCAAAATTAAAAACAAAAGCACATGAATGAGAAAGCTATGACAGTAATGAAGATTAAAGACAGAAACGTAAATTACTGTTATATACTTCATTATAAAACTAAAAAAAAATTAAGAAGTATTTCAGGAAGAAAGTTAAAATTTAATACAATATTTTTAAATTGAAATGCTCAAAGCCTAAAAAGTTGGTGGGTAAGCAGCTATGAAAAGAACTAATAAAAATGTACCGAAAGCCTTGTTTAAAATAGATTTGACTCAAAAATTCTTTGTCACTTTTGACACTCTTGACACTAACTTGCTTCAGAAATATAGGCTAATGATAACCTTTGAAAAACAAAGGCAATTATGTCACTTGTTCAGTTATTTTCATTTTTTTAATAGAGGGGACGTTATATCTACCTCCCTGCAGGGAATCAAGTGCACATGATGTAAAATGTCAAAGAATTATTGCTGATAAAAGAAATGGTAAGAGGTAGCATGCAAGAGCTTACAAAACCAGAGAGAGTCTCATGCGTATGTAAAATGAAGTATCATCCAAAAAAAATTCTAAACAATACAGAGCCATACTGTTCAATATGGTAGACCTTAGATACTTATGGGTATTTAAATTTCAAATAGTTAAAATTAATTAAAATCAAAAGTGAAGCCCTTAGTCACATGAGCACCATTTCAAGTGATCAATTGCTGCACGTGGCCAGTAGCTACTGTGTCGCCCAGCAGAGATGGAGAACGTCCCCATCATGGCGGGAAATCCTTTGCATATGCTTTTCTAAGAGTAAACTGTCACGGAACAAAGGTAAGATGCACCTGTCAGAAGCACCTTTGGAGCCTTCTTCTGTTTCACAGATGGATCCACATCATCTTTCAAATGTTCACCGATGTGAAGAAAATAGTGGGGCAGATGTGAAAAAAATTGCATGCTTATTGAAGTTTTATTTACTATATTTAAATATTTCAGACAATGTTTTGCCCAATAATATAACAGTGCTGGTGAAATAAATGATGTATCTAACACTATCAGGCAAGTACTAAAATTTGATTTATACTTTTTAATTAAAATTTAAAAAAATATGACGCATTGTAAAAAAAAAAGATAAAAGATGAAAAGTAGTGCAAAAGTCTGGCAAGTGTACCTCAGTGGTTGAGCATCAATTTATGAACCAGGAGGTCACGGTTTGATTCCAGGTCAGGGCACACGCCAGGATTGCAGGCTCTATCCCCTGTGGGGGGTGTGCAGGAGGCAGCTGATCAATGATTCTCTCTCATCATTGATGTTTCTATCTCTCTCTCTCTCCCTTTCTCTCTGAAATCAATAAAAATATTTTATATAAGAATAGTGCTAAAATGGATATGTCACATAATTTTACATATATTTTTATAGCCACATAGAAAAGTTTGCAAGGATTTACTATTCACATTTCTCTAAGGATACTGCAATTTTAAATTCTTTGTGTGTGTGTGTGTGTGTGTGTGTGTGTGTGTGTGTGTATCTGTCTACCACTGTTCTTTCTCTGTTTTGCAAGGATCATGTTTTACTTCTGTGACAAGTTGAAAGTGTGTTATTAAAAGATGCTTTAGAAAAGTGCTGCTTTATGTTAGTTGACATACGTTATTTGGGAACTAAATATTTACAAGGCTGACTCTCTTAGTTCCGCCAAAGAGAAGATCTTTTGAAAGCACACAATGAGTACATTCCTATAGAGAGAGCTTCAATACCACCAAAGTTCTATCAGCCACAGATCTTAATTATACAGAAACAGAAAGGAACTCTGAAAAGAAGCTTATTTAAAGGACTAGAGGCCTGTTGCATGAAGATTCCTGCAATAGGCCTTCCTTGCCCTGGCTGCTGGCACCACTTTTCCTCTGGCCAGGCCTTAGCTCTGGCCACTGCCTACAGTCTTCACTCTGGCCAGAGCGCCACTTCTGTAGCTCCCTCCAGCCCCTGACCTCCCTTTCTTAGCAGGTGTCCTGCCCTGCCTGGCCACTCCCAGCCTTCATGAGTGCTGCCCAGAGCCCTGGAGTGGCTGCCTCCATCTTTGGTGGGTTAATTTGCATACTCACTCCTGATGGGCTGGTAGGCGTTGTGAAGTGATGGCCTATTTGCATATTTCTTTTATTTGTGTAGATATTGGGGGCTCATAGAACCCCCAGAGAGCGAAGAAAACAGGCTAGAGCCTCCAGAGCTAGAAGGAATGCCTGGAGCTGCCCATTGTGAGGACAGGGCTGCCAATAAACCAGACGCCATGAGGCACCCTTCCGAGGACTGCAGCTGCCAGAGAGGACGCCGTACCATCCCCTTTCCTGGACATCACGGGCTCTTGATTAAAAATCCAGCTCATGATACTGAGTCATGTCCTAGCTGCGAAGGGAGGCTAGAGAAGCATGTGGCATTCTCAGCTTTAATAAAGTGAGGTTTCTAGATCCTGGGCAGCCCCAATGGGCTGATGATGTCACATAGGAATAAACAAAATATGAAAGCGCTTAACACTGTCACCGTCATCTGCCTCCTCTCAACTCCTTCAGGTGCCTGTAGCAATTGTGATATGAATTTAATGGAAATAGTAGTTTGTATGAATTGAACCATGGCATTATTGAAGCTAAGCTATATGCGCTAAAAACACTTTTAAAAATATTTAACTGTAATAACACATTTAATTTCTATAAATAAGCACTTTGAAATGACCATAACTCTAAGTATCCCCATAAATGCAGCCACAGAGAAGTTATGAAAATTGACCAGGGTCACAGAGCTAAATGAGCCATATAATAAATATTTTAATTCAGGAAATTTGGTGTCAGAGCTCACACTTCAAACTCTGTTGCTAGGCTGTCTTCTGTATCTTCAAATAAGTCTTTTGTGGTGGTGGTGGTGGTGGTGGTGGTGATGGTAGGTGTAAACTATTTACTGTTAACCAGATTTATTAGAATACCCCTGCATGTCAGTAATAAAGAAATGAAGACACTATCATTTTGCTATCGGTATAGCTTCTCTGACTTATCATGCTTATAGTCAGCCTGTGGATATTTTTATTTGTTCTAGTTTATTTTGTACATGTGACTGATATGCATGCAAAATGAAAAAAAAAATTCCCCAGGAAGAAAAACATTTGTTAGCAATGGAACATTTCCTTTGCTGATATTGTTTCTACTTTCCTTCCAAACCTTCTTTAAACTGTTTTGATTTTTGGTATAAATACTGCACTTCTCAAGGTCACAAAAGGAATTTGGATGAACTTGTAAGCTGAATATCAGAAGATCTGCTAATAAAGGCAAAGACCAACTGATTACAAATTTCTTTAATTAAATGCCTGTGGAAATTACTCCCTTTCCCCTAAGAGTAACAGTTTACCACTTGTAGATAATATTCACAGTTAAATTATACAACTTTGCCAAACTATAAGAGAAGGCAAAATGTATCAGTGCTATTCCTTTCCAAAATAAGAGTGCTTTAGTACACTGGTGAACTATATAACTAGAGTCAGTAACTGGAAGAGAATGTCAGTAGAGACAGGCTGATATTTTTGGTGTGTGGACACAGGTGACCAGGCCCATCATTTTGCTTTACACAAAGACCAGCACATGGCTTATATATGTGATTGCTCACGTCTCAACTGGGACAATGTGTTTTTTATTTTTAATATGTTTTTACTGGTTTCAAAGAGAAGAAGGGAGAGGGAGAAGAAGAGGGAGAGAAACATCAATGATGAGAGAGACTCATCAATTGGCTGCCTTCTGACACTCCCTATGGGGGATCAAGCTGGTAACCAAGGCATGTGCCCTGACCAGGAATCAAACCTCTATCCACTGGTTTATGGGTCAATGCTTAAGCTCGGAGCCACACCCCCTGGGTGAGACAATGGTTTTGAAGAATGCCTGTCCATGTCACTTCACATTGGAGCAGTATGGGGATGATTATTACTTAACCAGTTATTTCAAATCTTAATCCTGCCCCCAAACTATGAAATCAATAGACTCTCTCAATCATTAAAGAGTAAATTGAATAAGTCTGTATAGTTAGTAAATGTTTTCAATCCTAATGACATTGCCTGTTTACTTCTATGGCGTCACTAAAATAGCAAGTGGCTCCTTTCCTGCCAGCATCTTTCAAGAAAAAGTGATTTTCCATCAGACTTTGACGTGTCAACGTGTGCAAATTGACTTGGTGCAGCGGCTCTGAAGCATGTAACAAATCACTGTCTTTTCCTGTCCAGTTGCAGTTTCATTAGCTATGACTGCCCCCTCGTCAACACATGCATAAATGCAAGGATTTCCTGAAGAGTCAAGAAGCAGACAGACAGGGCTTAACTATATTTATAGTACATTCTATTAGAGGTGATCGCTTGGGACTTCGTAAAATTACACAGAGGACTTCTTCTCACGAACAGGAAAAGTATTACTAGTGTGTTGCCTATGGGTTGTGTAGAGATTATATTCAGCTAAAGGAATCTATTTGGTCTTGCCCGATTTTCTGTCAGGTATTGATACTCCAAGTAGCTTCTAGCTAGCTATCTGTTTCTATCCGGAACACTACTTCCTATGGCTAGCAGTTCATTTTCTTTTTTAAGGGTTCCTTTTACTTCCTAAAGTCAATCAAATATTGCTGTAACTCAGATGGAGCTCCTTATTGTGTATGTATTATGCCACCACAAATAGTTTTGAGAAAGAGATATTAAACTTATTTTGACCTTCCCAATTCTTACAGCAAAGTAGGCAGAGTTGGTTCAGTGTAAATCCTAAATTTTGTGAGCATATGATTTAATCAGTGGTTTAACTAAGCTTGGCAATTGGCTTGTGTTTATTTTTCATGCTAAATATAAACAGTTTCTGCATCATTTCCATATTTATGCAAAGTATATCAGTTTAGAATTGTAGAGTATTTTGTTAGCAGCTCTTACTGGCTCCTTCCTGTAAGATGAATCCTGGGAATGAAAGAGAAAAAAAAGATCAGAAAAACTGTGGGAAACCCTTGGGTAATGGTAAGGGGTGGGAGTATTTGGAGAGGGTGACATCTTTGACCTGGGCAGGAGACAGCTTCAAAAGGCTGTGGCAGAAGTAGCAAAGGAGACATTGGTTGGCGTTCTGCTTTTGCTCATCCCCACAACTGCTTTGAGATAGACACGTGTGAATGAAGATCCTAGAAAAAGGTGTGCACACTTACTGATTTCTAGCATTTGTTTCCTCATCCCTTCTCCTCCAAAGTCCCAGGGGTAGCAAATCCTAACCTAAAGAGGGTTTACGTGGCTTCTCTTGGTTGAATGAAGAGTAAAATCCTAGCTTGTAGATAAGTTTTCTAGACAGAGAAGATGGTGACCAGTTTCCTGATGCATGGGTTCCTTCAACACAAGGCTTACAGGTAAAAATAATATAACTATTTAGAAAGAGGAAAAAGAATACTGGAGTACAGATTTTCATTTGGAGAAGACATATTGGAAAGATGGATCAAGAATATAAAATTAGTTTCATGAAATGTTCTAATTGTTATTAGGAAGAGATTAGCAATATGTACAAGAAAACATGAGAAAAGATCAAGTATAAATATTATGAATATTTTTGAAAAAATATTTAGACTAAATATCTTAAAAATAAAACAAAAAATAAATAATTATTAAAAATCTAGATTAAAGAAATATTTTAGAATAAACGTTGGGAATTCTTTTCTGTACAAAGCCAAAGAGATTCTAGGTTTTGTGAATCACACATGGTCTTTGTCATATATGTAAATAAAAAAAAATTTAAGATGTAAAAACCCATCTTAGACTGCAGCCATACAAAACATGCATTCAGGCCAATATGGCTGCCAAGTTTGTTTACCTCTGGACTAAAAGGAAGAGCAAATTGAGTAGAAAATATGACAGACCGTTATAAAGTACATATGGAAATATAAAGGAATAACAACAGTCAGAAAATGACAGAAGAATAAGAACTGAGAGAAAGTTGCAAAATCAGCTATTAGAACCTATTATGAAGTTAAAGTAATTAAGTTTTTTGGTGGAGAAACAATTTTCTATGGAATAGAGGAGAGAGCTTAGAAACAGTCATTCATTTATCAAACTTTGATATAGACAGAGGTAGGGAAAAGAGAACTCTTCAATAAATAAATATGGAAAAAAATAGTTGCCCATATAGACAAAGACAACATTGGAT
Source organism: Vespertilio murinus (assembly GCA_963924515.1). NCBI lineage: Eukaryota > Metazoa > Chordata > Mammalia > Chiroptera > Vespertilionidae > Vespertilio > Vespertilio murinus. Next base: position 11,867,123 of record OZ004707.1, read on the forward strand.
TCCTATCTTACAGATAAAATTTGGAAAAACAAGCCAAAGGAAGAAGGACAAGATAAAGAAAAAGGAAAAGAAAGAAGCAGAGAAACTTAACATCTTTAAAACTCATAGATGAAAATTTATTGTGTACCTTTTAGATATGTGGTAGAGAAATATTTTTTAAGATTTAAAAGGTATTATCTTATATAAGAAAAGATATCTATATTTATTTATATTGAAGTGAAGAACATTTATTCACTTAAGGACATCTTTATGAAAGTGAAAAGCCATTTATAAGTCTTTTCTGTTTCATAAAGATTTGAGTAAAAAATATGAAAGACCACTATAAAGTACATATTCATCACACAGAAACCAGCAAAGGATACATATCAAGGATGTGTAAAGAACTCTATAAATTAGTAAGAAAAGCACAAATAGAAAAGTGGATTTCCTTGATGACAATAAAAATTTGGCTAATATTCTATGTGATCAGTAAAATGAAAATTAAAACAACAAATAAATATTATTTAATACTTATTTCATAGTCAAAGTGTAAAAAGTTGCACAACACAGTGTTTTGGAGACACTGTAGGTTTATATTTTCATACTCTATGGCCCAGTAATTCATTCAAGTAAGATACATTTTTACACATATACCACAATACAGATGTACAGAAATGTTCATAGTAATATTGTTCATAATAGCAAAAATCTAGAAACAATTTCAAAGCCCATTAGAGGAAAGTGAATAAACAAGTAGAATTATATTCACAAACTGAAATAATTTAAAGCACTCAAGTTATGAGTGAATCTTAGCCATAGAATATTTAGTAAAAGAACATATTTCAAATGATAACTCACAGCCTGATACACTTTCTATAAAGTTTTTTTTAAAAACCCAATGTTTAATGTACTTGTTAGGAATACATTCAGATGCATTAAGACTATATATATATATAAGCATGGAATGGGAAGCTTAGAATTCAGGATAATGTCGAGAAGGTGGGGGAGGATAGAATAGATTTAAAATCTTATGGAAAATGGAAGCTAAAGGTCAAAGCCCTCACTTTTGTTTGTACTCACAGGTGCTTATTTTATCATCTACACTAATAAAAGAGTAAGATGCAAATTGACCGTACTTTCACGACGCACACCAGCCAATCAGGATTATGCAAATTAACCCAACAAAAAAGGCGGGTTAATTTGCTTATGCAGGCACTGAGTCACCAGTTTTGGGGTGGGATGCAGGCATTCTGCTCTGCCCCAGCTGCTCTGGGCCTCTGGGGAGTGTGGGAAGGCAGAAAGGTGGCTCTAGCTGGAGCAAAGGTGGTGCTGGCAGCCAAGGAAAGGAAGGCCCATTCTTGCATGAATCTTTGTGCATCGGGCCTCTAGTTATACATAATCAGTTAAATAAAATCAGGCCACATATGGGCCAATGATGAGTTTGTTAATGATGAAGATGTATCTATAACCCAATTATTACACTTGAGGTCCAATTTTTAAAAAGCTAGTATTTATCCCTTCTCCCAACTTATCAAATAAATAAAACTGGGGAAAAATAGTTGTCCATATAAAGACATTTTCTAAATTATTCAGAAGATAACTAACTTGGGACTAATAACTAATCTTTAGTATGTAAGTATCATCAGTTTATATTTTCTAGGACAAATGGCCAGTTTATTTTAAGCAATATTTTAAAAAATGTCTTAGATTTAAGCTTTGCAGATTACAAAGTATTAATACATAAACTCTATTTCTGAAAGGCTGTCCTGAGTCTGCTGGTTGCATAAGCTTGAGGATACTAAAAATGTCTCAACTAAATTAGGCTCATTCTTGCCTTTTTGGATAAAAATCCTGCTTGAATATTTTTACCAAATACACCAGATTTGTTTTATTAATTATCTGTTCAAGTTTCTAAACCATTTTTATGATCTCCAATGTTCTACATCTGATAATTTCCTGACTGTCTATATCCCCAGCCCTATTACTCATTTTACTCATTCGATAAAAGTCCTGGAAATATCCCTGATCTGACAAAAATTTCACCAGTATAATATTTATTGTGCTTAGCTTAAAGCTATCAAACAATATCTGCTCAATGAATTTTAGTTTTTGTCCAATAATGGTGTTGGATTTATAGGTCTGAAAGCTCTTTAGTTCTAAAGTGGTAACAAAAATGGACTTAGATATTTATTGTATGACTATTAATGACTGTCAGTATTCTTGCTCAGTTGGGAAGTAAAGTAACTCTTCTTAATAACCAATTAATGTAGAAATTTGGTTTTTTAAAATATATTTTATTGATTTTTTTACAGAGAGGAAGGGAGAGGAATAGAGAGTTAGAAACATCCATGAGAGAGAAACATCGATCAGCTGCCTCCTGCACACTCCCCAATGGGTATGTACTCACAACCAAGATACATGACCTTGACCAGAATTGAACCTGGGGCCCTTGAGTCTGCAGACTGGCGCTCTATCCACTGAGCCAAACCAGTTAGGGCTAGACATTTGTTTGTATGTGAAATAAAAAAATAGAGATTTCTATATATGTTCAAATTAAAACTTTAAAATTATGAGATTACAAATAAATCTACTTAGCCCAATATAAATAAAATTTTATGAAAGTATGAATGTTTGGAGGTCATAGATAAATCATAAAGGTAAAAAGTGACTAGATGGCTAAAATGTGCCAAACATTACTTACGGTGATGAAATAGGCATCTGTTATTTGGTGATTGATCATTTTCTTTCTTTACTCTTTTTCTAAGGAAGTTATAGTATAAGGCTCTTGGATTCCATGAAATGGCAATAGATGACCAGTGTTTAAGGATAAGGAGGGTAGTATTTATTGACTTACAGGATACTAAGAGAACCTGGTCCATGGTTCATAATAATAACTTATTTACTGCATACCACATCTTAGTCCCAATTCTAGGTACTTTTCGGGTCTTAAGTCATTTAATCCTCACCCTGACAAGCAACTTGTATCTAAAATAAGTAACTATTGCAACTCAATAATAAATAGATAATTCTGAAAATTGGGCAAATGAGTAGACATTTCTCCACCAAGTTTATACAAATGACCAACTGCTATGTTCACTTTGCAGATGAAGAAACAGGCAGAAAGTCTAAAGAGCTTGCCGATGGTGACAGTCGGATTTGAACCTATGCAAACCGGGTCATAACCTCTACAGGATGACTGCCTCTTGCTATTATCTTCCTTATGGTATTAAATCCATTTTCAGAATTCAGGACACTATTTCTCCAGAAGCATATAAATTTGACTGCCTTAACAAATTGCATGATTTTGAATAGAAACCAATAATATATTTAAACCAAAAAATTTTTAACAGACATGGCAAAATGTTGGTTTAGAGTTATTCAGTTCCTAAAATTCAGTCTATTTTACTGACATGTGGTGGAACTAATATCTATTTCCCTGCCTGACAATTTTCCTTTGCACCTGTACAAAACTGTTAAAGCTCTGGCTTCAGAAATACTATCCAACAATGAGCAGAAGGGATGCTGGCATCTTAACAATAATGCTAAGTCACCAACTTCCTCTATCAGAGAAGGCAAGGGGAAGAGAATTTGCTTTTACCCAGTGAGTGTGGGACAAGTCAACACCAATTTCTCAAATGCAAAAGGATGTTAAAGAGTGACAGTAAAAAGGATGTATTTAGGCAATGCCTTCTTTTTTCTTCTTTCCCCCCCTTTTCTTTCCTTTCTTCCCCTGATTTAAAGACATTTAGGAGATTGCTGTTTTGATCCATCAACACATAAGTACTGTATCTGAATAATTATGGAATATTTTCAATATGAATTTTCATCAGGAGACTGGTTTACTACAAATCACTTAGCATGAATGTTAAATAACTTCATATATAGTGGTAAGAATAAAGCATACATGCTGTTATGTTAGCTAGTCTAAACTTAGAGAGGTTATCCATCTCTGTGATAATAAACTAAGCTCAGAAAAGTCCTTTCCTAGTTCCTTAGAATATTATCAATAAGAACATAAAGAAAAGGATTGCCTTGATCAAAACTGTAATAAAAGGGAACAGTTATTATTGCACACCAGAGTTGGACTGAATAAACATACTTGATTATGCAATTCATGTTAGTCTCCTTTTATATGCTCTTAATTAGAAAGCATCTGGCAAATGAGCACCTGAGTGGCAGGGAGGTAGTAGGATGAAATAACAGGTCTTCGTGCTGTTTAATGGGCTGCACTGAGGCAACTTTTTCAGATCATGAGGCCTTTTGATTATTCCCAAATAATTAGTGTTGCAAAGCACCATTAAGTTAAGTTATCTTTTCCATTCACCTGCGTTAAAGAGAATCTAAAGGAGGTAGCTCACATAGCTCGGTTTACCACCATCCAATGTCAGATCTAGTTACCAATTTATAGTTTCTATAAAACCGTGATGATTATGCTTATGAGTACCCCATAGTTTGCTTTGACATCACATCTTTTCAAAATTGTGCATAAGTTCTGTTATTTCTTTCCCATCAAGCTTTATTTGCCTTTTATTTTTCTTATTTTTATTTTTTAATATATTTTATTGATATTTTACAGAGAGGAAGGGAGAGAGATAGAGAGCTAGAAACATCGATGAGAGAGAAACATCGACCAGCTGCCTCTTGCACACCCCCTTCTGGGGATGTGCCCGCAACCAATGTACATGCCCTTGACCGGAATTGAACCCGGGACCTTTCAGTCCGCAGACCAATGCTCTACCGCTGAGCTAAACCGGTTTCGGCGCCTTTTATTTTTTTTTAAATCATGAGTGCACTTGCACACTGCTTTAGTAATGTTCCTTCACTACAGTGCTGCAGATGTAGGAACTATTGGGTTTGTGAAAAAGATTTCTGAAGTTCCTATAAGATCTCATTTAGTGAGAATCTTTCAAACTATACTAAATGTTTAAGAGTTTAATCAAGCCATACGTATAGATGGTGAATTGGAGCTTGGCAAATTGGTCAATATGGTTACTGGTGACCAAGATTACCAATTCTTTGAGATAAGGACTGGAGTCTGTTTCACTAGAGTGTATCTCAGCAGAACAGATAGGGAGTGACTGATGGCAGCGAGGGTGATGGCTTGCTTGCTGTTTCAAAGTCTCAGGAAATCGATCCAACAAAGCATGCATGCAAGCTTTGAGCACTTGATAATTCGGGAGGGACTATAAGATACATATCCAAATAGCTATGCATCACTGGATGTTATTTGACCAATTAATTAATCAGCAATTTTTTTCTGGCGTGTTTATGTGCCAAGCAATATTCTAAATCTAGGCATAACAGCAGTAAACAGAAAGAGGAGAACCTTTGTTTTCATGATATTTTCTCTGATGATCTATTTGAAACATTATACAAATATATGCAGTAAAACAAAGTTATTCAATATTTAAATATATTAGTGCATACTAATGAATATATTAATTTTTTTCAACCAATATAGTTAATTTACCTAGTTAATCAGTAAGTTTTACTTTTTCAACTGGAAATATGGAATATTCATATTTAACCAAATATATAAAATACTCTAAACTTTCATTGTTTATAAAGCAAATGGGTTTAGATCTCATTTTATTTATAGGTAGTTTTTGCATCCGTAAGTGGTCACACCTTCTTGAGGCATATGAGGTTCTTTTCTCTGTCCAAAACTTGGTTACGGTTGGTATCTTCTAGTAATCCTTGAAGACTTTTAATAAAATTTCTTGCTTACATTGAACATAAGAAATTTCCATTGTCAGATGCATCATTATTTTGGGTAGCATGGTGAAAGCAGACATGCCCAAGGTATGATACCTAAAGGCTACTCTCTGAGTGTAAAAATGAAAATAGATGGAACTGCCATGCGGAAGAAGGCAGGGAACCTGGCATGTCTCAATCATAGCACAAAATAGAGGGAGGCAAAAGAGTGTATCCTCTCTGAGAAATTGAAGAACCAGATATATATTCTGAATTCATACTATCAATAGAGTCCAAAATTTCATAAAGAAATTTAACTTAATATAGTCTGTCTATCCCCATAATGATCAAAAGACACTGGTGATGGTAAAATGCAAACTGACTTAAGAAATGTTAAAAAAAAATACCCCTCATATTTAAGGAAACATGAACGTTTTACAACCTAAAACTGTACTTAGTGTCCTAGATATTGAACTATAAAGGACACACTCTTTTCAGGATGTGAAGTCAGGTTCTTATAGAACTTTCATCCAGAAACACCTTTCATCAAGACACAATTAAAATAACTTATGATATTGTATAATTAAAGCTCATGTACAAAGGCCTTTTATGAATTGGTTCCTTCTCTGCAATGCGTATCTATTCATTTGTCTCACACAACTTATCTGCTGGATTGGTCGTTTTCTCCTGGGCCTGTATTAGGCTCTAGGCACCCTCCACCTTAGCAAGCATCCCTTCCTTTTCTGTCACAATCCACTTAGTGGCTTCCAGTTCAATACAGAAATCTCAGTGGACACTCGACAAATAAGAAAATCAATTGAATCTGTGTTTTGCAATGTTGTGGTTTATAGTACATGCCTCAAGAAAAGCATTATTGGAGAAACATGATAAAAACTTAAATTCTTTTTTTTTTTGTTTAAGGAGACTTTTGAGTTTGTAAGTCTTAGTGTATTCTTTCCGTTCTTTCTGGAAACAATACCTCATATTATCAATAGTCAGATAGTGTCATATTAATTTTACTGAAACAAACTGTAATGAAATAACTGTTATTTTGAAAGGTGCATTTTTAAAAATTTTGCTTGTCTCTTAAAGTTAATATCTTTTTATATGGGCCTAACCATAGCAGGTATATTTTTTTGGAACAATTTCAATACATGTAAAGAACTCTTTACCTCAAGAGGAAATCACTGGAAAATTATTTCTTTCTAGTGAATTTCGTTGGGATAAAAGTTTTGTATATTACACAGAATCTTAATATTCAATGTAATTATAAAACTTTCTGTACTTAGAACCTTATATACGTTAACCCAATATTTCAAAATTATAAAAACTTAAATTTATTGTCAAAGAAGTGAGTCTAATAGATGAAAAATGCATACATAAGGTAAAAAAATGCCCTTAGTTTATTTTTCTAGTAAAATTCAATAGTGTATGCTAAAAGCTATTAAGCATCTTTAAATAGTTTTTATTAACATTTGAGTCAAGATACTTTTATTATATTCTCAATTCACATATTAGCTAAGTAAAACAGGGTATTTCTCAAACATTCTTTTGCTTTTGTTTTTATTGTAGATGAAGATAAATGTGAGCTTTTCTTAAACCCCTGTTTCTTTTTACTGCTGTCTTGCTTTAAAATGAGTCATTTTGTTTAATTCACTGTTTCTTGTTCTGCTTTTTCTCCAGGGGCATGTGCTTCCCCATGTATTGATGGAAAGTATTCTCAATTGTTCCACTTTTAATTTGTCACTGAGAGGACCATGGATCATTGAACAGTATTTCTCATTTCCACTTACGTAAAGGACTTCTTTTCTTTAGTTAAAAAATTAGTTTTTGATATTTAAATTTATGACCCAATCCTCCTTTTGTTTGCCCCTTCCTTGACATTCGAGAAGTGCTTTTCCCAGTATATGCAGCAAAAGACAGACCAGGATATGTGTACAGTGTGACAACACGATTTAAGAGTATGAGATATTTGGAAACAATTCAGAAAAGAGCCACATAATGGATGAAAAAGCAATAAAATAAAATATATGGGGAATGATGAAAAGGCAATGGTGCTAGGGGTTTTTAAGAGTAATCAACAATACTTAATGTTCCAAAACCAGTTTGGCTCAGTTGTTTGAGCATCGTCCTGTGGACTGAAATGTCCCAGGTTTGATTTCGGTCAAGGGCATGTACCTTGGTTGCAGGCATATCCCCATTGGGGGTGTGCAAGAGGCAACTGATTGATGTTTCTCTCTCATCAATGTTTCTAGCTCTCTATCCCTTTCTTTTCCTCTCTGTAAAAAAATCAATAAAAATATTTTTTAAAAAAACACACAAAAGAAACAAACAAAAAGAATAAGAAAAAAAACAATACTTAATGTGCATTAGTGAGACATTGTATTGGGGGCTCATTCTTATTTCATTCAAAGGTATTAAACAGAAATGTTATTTAGTTTAAAAAATGTGTCCCAGTGATTTTCTCTTGATCTTCCATCACAACAACCTTTGTGTGCCTTGGACTCACGAAGTCAACCACTTGACTAGAAAGTGTGATGTGGAAGAATTGATGTGCACCCATTCAAATCAGAATCAATTACTGTAAATTATAAATATAGCTTTAGAGCATAACTATGCTTTAGAATAGGATACTTTTCTAATTCCTAAGAGTTTTAGCTGTAGTTATTTGCATTGCTTTCTTTTCTTTCACCTAAAAGAGGCTACTAACATTAGTCCTGAAAGAGTAAAGCCTATTCCTTTTATTACCTTATTGGCTTCTAGTGGTAACTGCAGCCAGGATGGTAAAATTTTCCACCCAAATCATCAAGTGGCCCTTTGACTTTATTGCTCCCTGGAGTCTTTGATCTTCTAATGTTCTTGTTATAAATAACCAATTATCTTGAATTACCTTTATTCTCTGTCCCTCTTTTTTTTTTTTTATCTCTATGTTGGTTTTCAGTGTACTGTTATTTTGCATAAATCTGCTCCTTGCTTAGGACTTATTATTCATAATATCTTTCTACAATTTTCTTATTTAGAATACAAACATATAACTCACTTTCTTTCCAATTGAAAAAGATTATAACTTTAGCTAATACAAATAAAAAATATTAAATCTAGATTTGCTGACATGATGGTGGTGTCAACCTTGGAATGCACTACAAAATATAACATTATTCATAAATAGGTAAAATACAGATTAATTACAAAGAGAATATTATGTGCCTACCGGAAATCTAAAGTGTTTCTGCTAAATGTATTGTTGATGAGACCATGTGGAAAAGAAAAATTGAAGACTATTGCATAATTCCTCTTCCTAAGAGAAACAGAATGTTCCCCCTCAACTCCCACACCCTGGGAAGGAGACAGATGCTCTGGCAAAATCCCACAAACAACCCTTTTGTCTGAGAGGTAAAACTCATTTTTCCCCCAAGAGATAAGAGCCCACAGGGATCTGAGGGGCTGGTCAAAATCTCCAATTTACTACTCTGTCCCTCTGTGGACAAGTGCTTGGGGGCAGGTGCATGGAGAGTGAACTGCTTTGGAAACAACACCGAACATAGCCATGGACCTTTCCCTAAAGGTACTCCCTATATTAATGCAGATATATGACTCATAATCTTGGCTCTGCCAATGACTAGAGTTTCATTTTCCTTTCCACTCTTTCAAATTGGTAAGGATTCTTTTCCTTAAATTCAGAACTGATGTTTCTTTTAGAAACCATATGGGGCTTGAGTAATACTCATCTTGGTGATAATTTAGTTCTTTCCAGACTGTGAGACAACCCTGACCAGCATGGAGACTTCTAGAAAAGTATGAAGAATCAAAGAAAAAGAACAGTGGGTACAAAATGATCCTTCATATCATTAGACAGGATCTTTTATAAAGATTCAAAGGATGTGTTCCTTTTAAATACATAATTTAGGAAATTCATATATATTTTAACAGTATTTTCAAAAACATTTAAACATTATTTTCCATAAAACCAAAGAAAAGAGAATAATCCCAGTGAGTAAAGAATGTACGGAGATGAGAAACTGAGGTGGCTCAATAAAAGTAATGAAGGAGACAGATGAATAGAAGATTTGACCCAGAAGAAAATTGATTAATAAAAGGTAAAGACAAGTCATACACATTTTCTCATAACACAAAGGGGAAAATAAAAATACAGACCAGAAGATGATAATAAAATAGGCACCTGACCTGCAGTGCATAAGATTTCAAGAGATAAAGAAGTGATGGGAACCACAAAGTCATGATTGATGAACTGGACTTCATTGAATTTAATTTTTTCTGCTCTGTGGAAGACTCTATCAAAAGAATAAGAAGATAAGTCACAGACTGTGAGAAAATATTTGCAAAAGCCACATCTGATTAGGACTCTTATCCGAGGTCTACAAAGAGCTCTCAGAACATAACAATAAGAAAGTGAACAATTTGACTAAAAAACAGAAAAAAGACCTGAACAAGCACCCCACCAGATAAGACATAAAGATGGCAAGTAAGTTTATGAAAAGATGAACCAAAGCGCGTGTCATTGGGGAGTTGCAAATGAAAACAACAAGGAGATACCACTATGCACCTATTGGATAGGCCAAACTAAAAAAAACACCAATAACACCAAATGCTCGCAAGAAGGTGGAGCAACAACATTCATTGCAAATGGTATAGCCACTTTGGAAGATAGTTTGACAATTTGTTATAAAACTAAAAATTCCTTCCGTGTGATTGCTTTTTTGTTTTTATCCAGAAAGCCATAAAACTTATGTCTACATAAAAACATGTACAAATATGCTTAGGGCAGCTCTATCCATAATTACAAAAAACTTGGAAGCAACCACGATGTACTTCAATATGTGAACAAATAAATAAGCCTTGGTACATCCGGAAAATGGAATATTAACATTGATGAGCTGTCAAGCCAGGGAAACTCATAAATGCATATTACTAATGAAAGAAGCCAATCTGAGAAGGCTGCATACCGTATAATTCCAATTATACGATGCTTTGGAAGAGGCAGATACAAGGTCACTCACTGGCTTTTAGAGTTAGGTTGGGGAAAAAGGATGACTAATCAGAGACCCAAAGATTTTTAGGGCAGTGAAGCTATTCTCTTTGATATTACAATGGTGAACACATGTCATAATAGATTTGTCTAAACTTGTAGATTGTATAACGCTAAGAGTATGCAAACTCTAATGTAAAGTATGCACTTTGGGCATTGTTGATGGTAGGGGGGTTGTGTGTGACAGGACAGGGAACAGAGGTATATTGGAATCCTCTGTACTTTCCACACAATTTTGCTGTGAACCTAAAACTTCCCGTGGGGGAAAAAAGGCAGCTTGTTAATATAAAAAATACTGAGCAAACCATTCATAATCTAAAAGTTTTGGCGGAGTTTACTGTGATGACAAGGATGATAGCACTGTGATTGAACTATTTGCGTTTCATCCCTACTCCATTTGTCAATCTCGGCAGCAAGTTTCTGAAGAGCAACAAAACGTATATGCCTCAGTTTTCTCACCTTGAACATGTGATAAGCAGAAGTGACCAACTGAGTGAGGTACTCAAACTTGAGAGAAGTTGAGTTATCACAGGGGAAACTATCCTGGGGAACGTGGTCGTGGTGATTTCTGGGTGACTGGAATGAGTACCAAAGGATCATTTAGTTTGAATATTTAATGGGCATATTTGCATATTTGAATCGTGAGTTGTGATGCAGGATAAATTGATGATATTTGTGGGAGGTAATTGCTGATCAGGCAGCCTGGCATAACTACTGTACTTTTATGGGTGGCTAACTAGTACACACATTCTAGCCACCAGAGCAAAGCCATGAGAGATTTGTCTTGGTAAAAGGTAGAGAATAATATAAATTGTTGGTTCTGGTCCATGGCTCCCGAGCACGCAGTTCTCTTGAAATTCATGCACCGGGCTGAGACTCAGCACCACTTTGAACTTACACACAAACATCTATTTCCCCAAGGTCTTGCCACTGTGCCCGAGGGATGGGTTTTCAGACAATATGCACCCTCTCCTTGAGAAACCATGTCTTTTACCTTCTTATCTTTTACCTCCTCAAATAAAGAAATATCTCCTTCTTTAGGTCCAGAAATCGCCCCTTAATGTTTGACAGGATAATGGAGCTTCTTTTGCAAAGAAATTTCACTTTTCTGAATATCCATTTGTGTGTGTGTGTTTTTTTTTAAGACATACTTTTATTGATTTTAGAGCGGAGGAGAAAAGGAGAGATAGAAACATCAATGATGAGAAAAGTAAAGAACAAAAAACACCAGAAATATCAATGATGAGAGAGAATCATTGATTGGCTGCCTCCTGCATGTCCCCTACTGGGGATCAAACCTGAAACCCAGGCATGTGCCCTGAGCAAGAATAGAACTGTGACCTTCTGGTTCATAAGTCAATGCCCAACCACTGAGTCACACAGACTGGGCTCCATCTGTCTTTATCGATCCTAAACAGGCTGCTAAAGCATTCTTAAGGAAAAACAAATCACACAACCCTGAAGGTTGGTACCATAACAAATTTACAGTTTCTAACCTCCACTGCACCCTGAATACAGCTTAGTAATTTATTCACTGGTTTCTTTCTAACAGTCTCCTTACAAATTAAAAACTCTACTATTCCATTTAACCCCAATTCCCTTAATAGCAGATAATCTTTCACTTTAATTGTGCTATTTCTTTGCCTACCTTGGCAAAGCTTACTTACCCCTAAAGAGATCTCAATTTTTACTGCCTTTTCCAAGGAAACTTTTTGACCTCCACAAATAGAACAGAGGACTTCTATCTGAAAAGAAATAGCATGGCTTTAGTACCTTTCTTATTGCATTTTCATTTTTTGTATGTCTAATCACCTGCTAGAGCTAGTAACAGAGAAGGGTTCTAACTACTTTTTATTCAGCTTTGCATTTCTAAGGGTGAACATAGTACTGTTGGGTAAACAGAGAGCTGTAAGCAGATGGCACTTTTATTTGCCTAGAACCTCATTTGGGAAACCACATTTATTTCATTTTCTTTTGATTTTGTGGGTTATTTTTAAAATTTTTATTTTATTGATCTTATAGAGAAGGAATGAAAGAGAGACAAAAATATTGATGTAAGAGAAAAACATTGACTCCTCCAGTATATGACCTGGCCAGGAATTGAACCTATAACCCAGGCATGTTCCTTGGCAGGGAATTGAATCTACGACCACAATACTTGGGTGTACAGGATGATGCTCCAACCAAGTGAGACACCTAGCCAGGACTAACTTTTGTTTTAGAAGCATCACCCTGGCTTCTGTGGAAATTAGGCCATAGAGGAGTCCATGTTAAAAGAACTGAGACTACTTTGAAGATTATTGGGGGTAATGTAGTTAAATGATGACAGTGACAAGAGTAATTTACTCTACATATCTTTTGAAGGCCACTAGGATGTTATGACTGGATAGTTAAATCTATGAAAAATGGAAGTGACTCTAAGAATTTTAGCATGAACAACTGGAAGAACAGAGTTGCCATCAATATGATAGGGAATATTATAAATAAAATATTTTGGAGAAGGGATCTGGAACCAATAGTTCAGTTCTGGATGTATTCAGATGGACACGATGCCACATTCAGTCAGAGATGCTCAGAGGACAGTCAGATACATAAGGCTAGAGCTCAGGGCAAAAGTATTGGCAGGAGATAGAGATGAGAGAGAGAGAGAGAGAGAGAGAGAGAGAGAGAGAGAGAGAGAGAGAATCTATATGTATAAAAGCCAAACAGCCAGGATGACCAGAACAACCAGAATGACTGGTTGCTATGATGCGCACTGCAGCCGCCAAACCAGTGCAATGGGGGTGGGCTGGCCGGACCCCACCTGTGCACAAATTCATGCACCAGGCCTCTAGTTGCATAATAAAAAGTACTAAATCAAAGAAACAAGAGATGGCATGTTGTTAAAGAAGAGTAGAAGATAAAAGACTGAGCCCTGGGTCACTCCAAAGATAGGACACCGGGGGAATGAGTAAGCATCAGATAAGAGACTGAGAACCAGTGACCTGTAAGGCAAGAGAAAGAGGTGTGGCTGCAAGGCCAAGTGAAGAAAGCATATCAATGAAGAGAGAGTGGACACCTTGTTAAACTCTGCTGATTAATGAGGTAGTCCCTGGAGGCACTGTTTGGAAGTAGGGAAAAGCAGCCTAATTAGGCATGGTTCTAGAGAGATTGGAAGAAGTGAGGAAAAGAGGGAAGTTATGATCTTTTAAAGAGTTTTGTAGGGAAGGAAAGCAGATGAACGGGGTGGTAGCTGGTGGGGAAAACGAGGTCAGCGGAAGTTTTGTTTGGTACAGAAACAGATTCCACATGACTTTTGCTTAATGTGACCTTTATAAAAGCCAATGCTTCATCACAAAAATATAACTTTCCAAAGGTGAATTTTCTAAGTCAGCACAATACTCCATTAAGTGTGTATAAACTTGGTTAAAATGTTATCTTTTGCAACACTACATTAAAAATAACGCGATTACATGATACCCTAGCTACATTTAAGTATTTGATTAAAAAATAATACTTAAAGTGTATATTTTAGATGAATCATTTGAAATAGGTTGGCTTTAGTTGGTCCAACGAGTGTGGGGTATTGTTAAGCTGAAATAGGTTGACTTTTACCTGATAATTTTAATGGTTTATGTGGAACACTTTGAGAAATCCAAGCATATGTACTTATATAGGACAGCACAAATACTCTGCAAAATATTGATGTTCTCCAATATATTTACCATGAATTGCACTAAACGATCTTTTCCTCCTTTGTACTTTCTACAAATGGGTTGAGAAATACATAATACTAAAAACATAATATTATTTTAAAGATGAGGAAATAGTTGCTTGGCATATAGAAAAATCAAGTTATGATTACACAGCTACTCCAATATAATCTTATACAACTTGTATATAATACTCTAATACTCCAAGTGAATTTCTAAATGTAATGGATGACACTTTCGGCATTTATGTTTACATTGGGTTATTGCGTTTACTACTTTGCATTTTTTATGCACATATATGCCTAGACTGGAACATTTTTGATAGGAGGAAAATTGTGTTAATATTTCTCTTTCATATGTTCACTGCACCAAGTTTGGTACTATATGTTCTCAATAAGTTTTGGCTAAATTTATGAATAAATATTCTAAACTATTATGATTGCTTTCTCATCATAAAAGCAAAAACTAAAAAGGACTTCAGGTTATGAGATCTACAACACGCAAACTGTCTTCCTAGTCATTCAGTGCAGCAGGATCTGCAACAAGCTGAGATAGTGAAACAGTTCTGTCCTCTCAATCAGCAGCTTTTCTCTGTGATATAATTAAAACAGTGACATGTGACAATCACTGAAAGCATTTTTAATTTTCATACTATACCTTTTTTTAAAATATGTTTTCTTTATTGATATTTTACAGAGAGGAAGGGAGAGAGATAGAGAGCTAGAAACGTCGATGAGAGAGAAACATTGACCAGCTGCCTCTTGCACACCCCTCACCGGGGATGTGCCCGCAACCAATGTACATGCCCTTGACCGGAATCGAACCTGGGACCCTTCAGTCCGCAGACCAACGCTCTACCACTGAGCCAAACCAGTTTCAGTTATACCATATCTTTTATCCTGTGACAGAACCCTTTCTCTCCTTTCTCAAAAATCATCCGTCTCTTTATTTGTCTAGCTAGGACAAAATTGTTTGGAAAAAGGGAAATGTATAATTGTTTTATGATGCCCAGAGGAAATTTAGCTGCCAGATACTTTTATTGTTTACTTCTTAATTTTAACTCTTGGGTATTGACAAATACAGCACTTAGCTCTTCATTTTACTCTTCTCGACTTCACTCTCACCATACCCATTCCTTTTCTGCTATTTCGCATTCTTTCTCATTGCCTTTTGGTGCCAATTTTATTAATTTTTATTTCTGACATAAAGCCTTCTGATTCTTAAGTTCCCCCTTTCCTATCTAAAAATACTTTTCCTTGACAGCTCTGTAGGGTTAACGACAGCTTTGCAAAATAAACATTTCACATGCATCAGTCGTTGGAGAAATACTACTTGTAAAGACCTAAAACGTTTAGGGTTCTGGCAGATGTAAAGATTTCATTTGGAAAACTGTATAATCTAAGTTAGAAAATGTCTATTTAAAAAGTGCTTTTCACCGACATTCCTCAACCTGTCCGGATAAGAATACCACTCATGTGCATAACAGGGGAGACAAGCTCTGTGCATATTGCTAACAGGCCATCACAGGAGCTGACCAGACCACAGGAGCCCCCAGCATATGTGAACTTCACAGGCTGTGCTCAAAGACTGTTGTTGACTAGTTGACTTGTTGTGCTTATTTATTACTATTCTCTCTTTCTTTTTCTTCAGCATCAAGAGTACATTGCTTTCTCCCTTTTGTATTGAGTATAACATTCTCATAACTGGCATCTATTGGAAAGTTTTTATTTTCAAGTGTTATAAAATGTCACTGTTTCTCAGGCTCATGGAGTTTTAATAATTGGTTCTGCGATGTTGCTAAGAACTCCCCTGCAGCTCATTAGTATTGGCAGGTTTCTACACCTTCTTCCCTTTGCTTGACTTAATTAGGATCGCTCCGCACTGTGAGTGGAAGAGAAAGGCCCCGGTCTTATTTACCAGCATAGTGACTTAACCACAAGCCAGCGCTAATCAGGAGCATTGCTTGTAAAATAGTCCCACTGGCTGCCTCTCAGAGTATCTGGCCACCGGGGAAGGCCATCCTTTTAAAGATCTGGAGTCCCACCTTCAGAGGTGGAGGCTCAGTATGATATGTGAACAAGGAGTGCTATTCCCTCTCTAGTGCAAATTGATTCTAGCTCATTATTTACATCACTCCCTGGCATAAGCATTTTAAGTCCTAATTAAGTAAAAATCATGCGTGACATAGTATCACATGTCTTCTGAACTGGGCACATATGATTTTGTAGGTAAGGGTCCAAGTCTATGTTCTAACTTCACCTCCTGACACTTGACCTAGTCCAGGTAGCATCAGACTGAGTTTAATCACTTGACTCTGCACAATCTTTTCTCTTTGCCTAGATTTCCCTCCCCCCCTCCTTTTCTATGTGGTGAATTTTTGCTTATTTCAGCTCAAATGTTGACCCCACTGGGAAGCCTTTCCTTTTTTTCCATTCAGAATTACTCACTCCCTCTTTTCCATCACTCCGTTTATGCCCCTTGCGGCATCACGTGGTCATCATTACTCACTTCCCTGTTTCCGCCTCCTCCAAATTAGAAATCAGAGTTCTGCCTTTGTCTAGCCCAAACACAGCCTGTGTATTGGGAAGGCTCCTCAATACTTCATAAATGGATAGCTCTTGTTAATATATTTTTTGCTATTATTTCATAAAACACTCCTCTTATATTTGGGACACTTTCCTTAAAATATTTTATTAAATAAAATAACATATAACTTGGGATACTCTTTTTGTTTCAAGAACTTGAAGATGACATGTGAACACAGAATTTTTTTAAAAAAGAGGAAGAGTGGTGAACAATAATTAGCCTGTTCTGTAATTGTGGGTGATATTATACATCCTGTGTAGAAGAGTCCTATCAGGCATCAGTTTTCTAGAGAAGCATTATACTATCCTTTTTTGATGATTAGGAACATTGAAAGTCACAAAATTCTTCTTGTGAGCCAAATAAAATCTTTCTTAATGAAGTTTAATATTGCTTCTTGGTTCATTCTGCAAGGGTAATTGATAGTGGCTGTGTCTCATCAATCAATAAACAAATCAGCAAATGTTATTTATTCATTTCTTGCTACATGGTTATCACTGTAATCACAGAACTGGCAAGCATAAGATGTGTAAGACATCATGATTGTCCTTCTGAAGTTTCCATTTACTTGTAAGATGCTTCGTGGAAAAATCATTCATTCATCAATCCAAAGATATTCACTGAGAATTTAATTTGTTCTAGGGACTGAGCAAGAGACTAGAAATATGGGAAGAAGACTTGACCTTCATAAGGAATGCAAAATAGAGCTTATTCTCTCTGAAAATTCACCTTTCCTAACAAAAACCTGTACCAGAGTGTCATGAGTTCTGAAGCATGGATACTGACCATATTCTGTGGCTACAGTAGAAGCCATGGGTATTAGAGTAGCATTAAGTTTTTCAAGTATCAGCCATCTATTGCCACAATAACATTATATAAGAAACACTCCAGAATGTACTAGATTAAATAAATAAACCATTTGTTATTTCTCTCAAATTTATGGGTAAGTTGGTTCTGCTAGGCTGGGCTCAGCAAGGCTTATTCATGTGTCTGTAGTTAACTGTGGGCGGGCTGAGTGATTTTGCTGATACTGACTGGGCTCTCTCACTTGTCTAGGGTCTCACCTGAGTCAGTTGACTAGGGTTGGTTTAATGTGTCTCACCCTCCGGCAATCTAGCCTGACCATGCTGGTATGTTATCAAGGAAAGGCAAAGTAGCAAGATGGAAAGAGAAAGCAGAAATATTCAGGGATTAGAAAAACCCAAAGAAATACCTTTTGTACTTGAATTAAATTTGCTACTGCCAAATGTCCAAAACAAGTAACTTTGCTAAACTCAGAGTTAAAAATTTATAGTAAAGAGCACAGCTACAGAAAGACATGAAAAAAGACTGGCCACTAGTACATTCAATCTGCTGCACAAGAATAGCTAATCGTTAAAAGTTGGATTCCAAGCCAAAGTGACTTGAACCCTTATGTTAAAGATTTTTCAATCCTCTGCCATTTCAAATGCAGGAGGTAGGAGGGGTTGGGTTGGATGTGATTAAACAGGGGATGATCTGACCACAGAATCACTACTCACATATAAGCTTGTAACAAGTGAGTCTTATAGGGCAGAGAGGGAAGCGAGGGGAATATGAAGAAACTACCCATACCAAAAACCTAACCCCAAGTTCATGTCTACACTACCGCAATAACAACGTTTCTCTGCTCCCGCTGCTACCTGTAAGTGCTGAATTTGGAAGGGTGACTTCCCATTATCACACTTAACTAAAATGTCATCATACCTAGAGGGCCTGAGTTATTGGCATTTTTCAAATTGCCTGTTGTTGTGGGCTGATCTGTGTCCTCCCAAAGGTGATGTTGAAGCCTTCACCCTACGTGATGCATCTACAAGCTGAAGAATACTGAAGATTGCCAGTGACTGCCAGAAATTAAGAGGAGCGTGGAAGAGATTCTCCCTCAGAACTCTCAGAAGAAAACCATTCTGCTGACATTCTGAATATAAATTTCTAGACTCCAAAACTGTGAGGGGGATACATTTCTATAATTTTAATTTTTTTAAAAAATTTGTTTCAATCCCTACCTAAGGATATTTTTTCACTGACTTGTAGAGAGAGTATAAGAGAGAGGAAAAGACAGAGAGAAACAAACACATCAATTGGTTGCCTCCTGCATGAGGCCCTATATCTCTTTAAATGGAATCAAATCCAGGACCCTTTGGTCTGCAGGCTGAAGCTCTATTCACTTAAGCAAACTGGCTAGGGTCATTTCTGAGATTTTAAAACATTCTCCTTGTGGTACCTTGTGGTACCTCTGAATGAGTCATAGGAAACTCATTCATATTTTGGGTGTGGAAGTTGGTTTAACAAATACATAAAACTATGGCAGTGGCTATGAAATTGGATAATGGGTAGAGGATGGAAGTATTTTGAGGTCCATGATAGATAAAGTCTAGTTTGCCTTGAAGAGAAATTGGCTGCAGAGAAATATTCTATCATCTTAAAGAAGAAATATTCCAAGAACAGAATATTATTAGAAATATGGAGGGTAAAGATGCTTCTGTTGAGGCTGCAGATAGAAGGGAGGAACCTGTTATTGGAAAATGGAGGAAAGATGATCTTGTTATAAAGTGGCAGAGAACTTGGCAGAATTGTGTCCTGCTGTTCCGTGGTGAAAAGTGGAATTTGTAAGTAATGAAATTTCTAAGCAAGATGTGGAAAATGCAGTTTTGTTTCTCCTTTCTGTTTACAATAAAGTGTGAGAGGAGACATGGAGGAACACACTGTTAAGTGAAAAGGAATCCGAACTTGATAATTTGGAAAAATGTCATCCTATCCAGATAAGAGTGTTCTGGTAACAGGGCTAAGGGTGTGGCTGAACAACCTTTTGCTAAAGAAATTAGGAGTGTGACTCCTGGAACCAATCAACTATCTCAGCAGAAGCTAAGAATAGAAATGTCGTTATCCAGAAAAAAAATCTGTGGAGAGCCCTTGTACCTAATGGTGTGGATCCCTTTAAAAGACCAATATCCACAGAACACTAGCAAAGTTTTTGGGAATGTTATACCAGTTCTAACATTGCCAGCCTGGCCTAATAGGAAAGGAAGTGAGATGAAATAAAGGAAGAAAGGTGAAAAGGGCAAAATGTAGAGGTCAGAGAGGGCAGAGATACTACCCAAGGCTAAGCAGAGCCATCCAGAGTGGCCCCAGACAGCAAACATCAAGCTATAGAGAATCATTCTCAGATTTTGAAACCCAATGGGACTTGCTCTGTTCAGTTGCAAACTTACTTTATATCAGTAGCTCCTTCTTTCTTCCATTTTTTTAAAAAAATTTTAGGACGAGAATGTTTCACCACTGTATTTTTGAAACATATCTTGTCTGGTTTCACAAGTGGACAGATGGAGAGGCATTTTGCCTCAGGATCTAACAGCCAGAAACTGACCCCTACTTGATCTAGAGGATGATATTTGGTACTTTTTTAGTTGGTTATATTCAGATGAAATCTTGGACTTACAGTTGATAGAATGGGTTAAGATTTTAAAGATGTTGGCATAGGTTGAATGTATTTCTGCTTATGAGAAGGACATGAATTTGGGGGGGTGGGGTAAATAAAGCAGATAGTTATGGTTTAAATGTTTATCCCAAAAGATATATAGAAGTCCTAACTCTCAGTACTTTGTTAGGTGATCTTATTTGGAAACAGGGACAGTGCAGATAGCCTCATCTTAATTAATGTCATACTGTAGTAGGGTGGATCCTTAATTTAATATGACTGGCGTCCATATAAGGAGAAAGACACAGAAAAGAAAATGCCAAGTGAAGACACAGAGAAGCAGGGAGACAAAAACTACGAGATGAGAGAGGTGGAGATTGGAGTGATGCATCTACAACTCAAGGAATACCTAGGATTGTCTATAACTGCCAGAAACTAGGGGAGAGAGAGAGAGAGAGAGAGAGAGAGAGAGAGAGAGAGAGAGAGAGAGAGAGATATCAGATTTTCCCTCATAGCTCTCAGAAGGAGCCAAGCCTGCTGACACACTGAATTCACATTTCTCTCCCCCAAAACTTGGAGAGAATACATATCTGTTGTAAGCCATCCAGTTTGTGGAAGTGGCTTTGGAAGTGGGTAGTGTGTCTAGTCTCAGGAGAGCTGTTCTGGGAATGGTACTAGTGTCTGAAGCTTTCAGAACTGGAACCACCATTTGCTCTTCCTCTCCTGTGACCAACTCCCTGTGTATGGCATAGATTTTTTTTTTAATTCTCAAAACTTACACCTTACTTAGAGCATTCTCCCAAAACTGGTGGAGCAACTCCACCTGTGTTTCTAAAAGAGTACCAACTCTAGCAATTGCAGGGTGATTATCCCTTTAAAAATATTGTTTTTCATTCACAGTTTAGACTTAATATTATTCTGTATTAGTTTCAGGTGAATAGCATAGTAATTAGACAATCATATACTTTACAAAGTTTCCCCCCAATATTTCCAGTACCCAACTAGCACCATGATATTCCTTACAATATTATTGACTAGGCTATACTTTACCCATCGTATTTTGACTGTGACATTTTGTTTTACTATCCTGGCTTTAAAAATCACACATTTAATCTCTGAGAACCCTGGTAGGGCTGCCTACCAGCTATCCAAATAATCCTACCTTTCCAGGCTTTGAGTAAGCCTATACTCAAGCACTATAAGCCTCTACAGATTGCTATAGATTGCTTCTCTTCTCTTCTCTAACTCCTTTAGCCTCTGTTGCAAGTACCCACATGAGAGGATGCTGGCCTGGCCTGTTATCATTGGGGATTAGGATTCCTGCCTTACAACCGCTGTAGACTCTCACTGCTTTTTATTTTCCCAGGGTGCCTAGCACATTGTAAGGAACATACCGCTGATAACTTGCTGATGAACTGATTCTTGACCTTTCCATGAGAGACGTAGTTGTCATACATCCACGGAGAAGATTCTCTGGAGGTTTATTGGTGCTGGTGGTGGGAAGGTGGGGAGTGAGAATAAAAGAGAGGAAAAGCACCACACAGAGTTAGCGAGGCAGCTGTCTATGCTGCGTTTTGTTTCTGTCTCAGCCTTGGACCAAGGACATGGAATTAGGGCCATTAGAATCACTTCCCAAATACTTTTAAATTATATATTTTATTGATTTTTTACAGAGAGGAAGAGAGAGGGATAGAGAGTTAGAAACATTGATGAGAGAATCATCAGCTGCCTCTTGCACACCCCCCATGGGGATGTGCCCGCAACCAAGGTACATGCCCTTGACCGGAATCGAACCTGGGACCTTTCATTCCGCAGGCTGATGCTCTATCCACTGAGCCAAAGCGGTTTCAGCAATTTTTGCCAATTTCTTAAGGCCTATGTGTGGTGGGCGAATTGGGGTGTTCATAATAAGGACACTTTTCTTGTCCCCTTGTGCCTCCTCGTAGTTCTGAAGGGAAGCATGCATGTCTGGATTTCTGCTTCATGTGTAAAAGCTTTTACATTACAGAAAAATATATTCTGAACACTTTTTTTTATAAACAGAGCCCAGGGAGATTTTCACAGACGTAATTAAAAACATCTTCAGCTTTGATTCACTCCTCTGCAATATTTTGATTTCAAATATGACACTCGAGTCTTCCATAAAAATAGCAAGCACATTTCACAACAAACACACATCTCCAGTCTAAACATTCCCGAATGATAGTTAGAATAGACCAGGATTAGCTTCAGTTTTTAAAATGGAAAGATCCCCCATAAATGACAAATATATTCTGATTGGGAATTCGAAAATGACTTTTCAGCACATCAAAGTATTTACTATAAAAAAGTACTTTTTGGTCCTGATGCTTTTCTTCATGTTTAAATATGAAGGACAATCGGATATTTGAAGCACAGGAAACTCTTAAGGACTAACACTGCATGACAAGGACAAACATTCCGCCACCTTGCTGTTTGCCTGCTTAGGAATCCTCTCATGAGGTGAAGCACCATGGAGCTGAAGGCCTCCCAGCTAGAGGGATTTGGGTGTTTGCCTGGGTTTGTTTTATCAAAACTGTGGTTTGAAACAAAATTACTTA
This sequence comes from Vespertilio murinus, assembly GCA_963924515.1. NCBI lineage: Eukaryota > Metazoa > Chordata > Mammalia > Chiroptera > Vespertilionidae > Vespertilio > Vespertilio murinus. The sequence continues at coordinate 11,890,133 of OZ004707.1, forward strand.
CTTAAGCAAGATAGAGAATCCTGCAATTTGCAAACCCCGTGCAGGAAAGATACTCCAAGTCCTTGGACTAACTGGGGTGAGTCACAGGAGCTTCAACAGCCAATCATCTTATCCTGTTGATGTCCTGTTTCCTGGAAACCACCTTCACTCTTTTCCTAGATGCTATAAGTAACTATAAATTAACACTGGCCATGGCTTCTAGGGTAATATTCAATTATCAGCCAAGCGACAAAAGAAATTTTATTTGAAGACTTACCCTGAAGACCTCTTAGGGGAGTTTAATGGTCTAAGTCTAAAAACATTGTGCAGGCTCTCAGTAAGAAAAGTGATGTGCCTTTCTTTTTTTTTTTAAGCTTTTATTTTTTTAATATATATTTCCTTGATTTTTTGCAGAGAGGAAGGGAGAGGGATAAAGAGCTAAAAACATCGATGAGAGAGAGACATTGATCAGCTGCCTCCTGCACACCCCCTACTGGGGATGTGCCCGCAACCAATGTACATGCCCTTGACCGGAATCGAACCTGGGACCTTTCAGTCCGCAGGCCAACACTCTATCCACTGAGCCAAACCGGTTTCGGCAGTGTCTTTCTTAAACATTATAAAATGGTATGTTGTGGGGAGCTGGCACGGCCATGGCATACTCAACCCTACAGTGCCTTATGTGCCATGCCAGCAAGACCAAGGGTGAACCTGAGAGGTGGCGGTGAAGGATTAAGAAAAGACAGACAAGAGAATGAAAGCTGGGACTTGGTGGGACCCTGCTTCCCTGATGGGGACCCAGCATCACCATTGACTATAAGCTGCGTCTTTATTGTATAGCAGCTGCCAGTGGGCAAAGTGAGGGTGTGGTCAAGATGTTTACAGCATTCTGGTGAGTTTTGATCCTACTCAATTGCATGCACGTGATCAAGCTTTGTTTACTTGCAGCCTACAGCACTCAGGCACGTGGGGCCAGTGTTTGGACCGTACTTTCAAGCTGACAGCCACAGCTGTTGGCTATCATTGTGCTGGGAGGGCTCTGCCCTCCACGCTGGGACTTGCAAGTGGCCATGAGAGGACTGTGCCTTCCCATCAGTCCAAGGCTTGAACCTGTCCAAACACCGTAGCGGCGCCCCACAGTGTGTAAACGCTGAAACAGACAAACAGATGGATTATGCAGTGGCTTTGGCCCCTTACCCAATGTCACACGGCGGATGCTACGCAGGAATGCCATCTCCCTCCCAAGGAAGACGGCTCACCAGCAGCGTTCCTCCCGGCTACTTTGTAGACCTAGGTATTTGCCGGCGTATAAGACAATTTTTTGGCCCTGAAAATACCGTATTTGCCGGCGTATAAGATGACTGGGCGTATAAGACGACCCCCTAACATTTCCACTAAAAATACAGTTTGTTATATACTCGCCGTATAAGACTACCCCCCACTTGGAGGCATATTTTTCAGGGCCAAAAAATCGTCTTATATGCTGGCAAATACGGTAATACAATTCTCTGTTTTCTTGACATTTGCTGCTGACACCCCGACCGGTTTCTTGTCTTGTTAAGGATCCCCGTGGAGTCCACGTGAAGGCAGAATGAGAGCAGAAAGGAGCCCAGCTGGTAGGCAGCGGCAAATAAAGATGACCTACATTCCGCTCCCAAAGGTGAGGCCTGTACACCTGGGGCACGCCTGCGCAGGTCATTGCAAGGAGTGCAGAACTCGGCGCTCGCCTACAACACAAAGGTCTTCAAGAGGCTCTGAGAATAGTTTTCTCTGGCTGAAAGAGTCATCTCTGAAGGAAAGAAAAGAGAAAGCTTTAGAAGTAAAGCATATACTCTCCCCTGTGCGTTTAGACTTACAACCTGCAGGTAAACGAGGCAGCGGGGAGCATTTGCACATGGGGAGAGGAGAGAGGCAAGCAGGGGGAGGTTACCAGTTGTTACAGCTCTTGCCATGAATTAAACCTGTTTGAAATAAAGAAGGGGTTCGATTGCTTTCCAATTGCATGCAATATTGGCATCCCTTATGCCAAATGCTGGCATTGCTTCCTAACAACCACGCCATGGGCACTCTTACTGAATTCATGTGTTTTGGAGACCAACAGGATGCGTTAGCAGAGGATCCCAGCATGCTTTACTCTGCGTGGGACATTAAAACGCTCTGCTTGAGAGAGCTGCTCCTGTGTGTCCACGTGAGACGCTGCTCTTGGCTCTTGCTCTCCCGTGGAATCATCAGCGAGCAGGTTCCTCTATCGCACACTGGGGGAAGGCCTATCCTCTTAGGTTCTCTCAGCTTGCAGCTGGAATGCTATTACCTCGATCTGAAACTCGGACCAAGCGTTGCTGTTTACATAAATAGAAGGTGACTTTGGCAGTTTCCTTCCTGTTTCTTGTTGGTTTCCCGTATCTACTGGTTTGCAGTGCTTCTTAGTCATGAGTTCCGAGAAATGGCAAAGGATGGCGTTCCATAAAAACCGTGATTCCCCACTCTTTTCTCCATCCGGGCACACAGACCTTCTTCCGGCATACCCATCGTGTTCCTTTCCCCCAAACATCTTTGCACACGTCGGTTACTTAACCTGGAAGACTGTTCCTTTCCCACTCTGCATATTCAGGGAGACCAGTTAGCTGGCTATTGATATTATTATTGAAGTCTTGACTATAATCAGTGTCATACACAATAGGAATGAAGTAGAATGGTAGGAATATATCAAAAGAAGAACTGACAAATTTTTTTGTGTGTGTAGAGATGATTATAAGGGAGATGAAAGATAAAATCTATATATGTTTAAGCCTTCATGTGAGAATATTTTTTGCCCATTGATTTCTGAGAGAGTGGAGGGAAAGTGGAGGGGGAGAGAAAGAGAGAAACATCAATGTGAGAGATGTACATTGATTGGTTACCTCCTATACATGCCCCTATAACAGGGCTGGGGAAATTATGACTGAGGTATGTACCCTTGACCGAGACTCAAACCATGATCATTTGGTCCCCAGGCCAACACTCTAAACATTAGGAAAAACATGCCAGGGCAAAATAATATTTTAAGCCAAATATTGAAAGGAAATTGGAGTGCATGGTGAACTTGAGTAATTGGCAAGGAGAAGAGGAGGAGGGGTTGGAAGCAGCTGGGTTTACCTTTGGAAATAATGACATTGAGCTGATAGTGGGATAGTCAAAAGAATGGAGATTCAATGTGTACTTGAAGCTACTGAACTGGATCTCAGCTGAAAGGTTTATGTACAGGCTGATCTGTCTTCAGCCCTTAATCGCAACACTGCTTCAGGTTGAGAAATGAATTACTGTCAGTTACTCTATAGTGGCCAATCGTTTGAGGGTTTATCAGAGGACACCGTGATTTACAAATGTGGAGAATTTGCTTCCTTTTGATCATTTTCCAATGACTGAAATGAGAATGGTGTAAAATATTAATCAAGCATATGTGTAATATTTTTGGAGGTGAATTGTTTCTTATTTTTGTATAGAAAGTCTGTAACTCAAAGTTCTTATTTTTTTCTTTTGTATTCTAACAGCAGCAGCAACTGAATAACAGTCCTCAAAGAGATCTGTGAGTTTAGATGAGTTCTTCAAGGCAAAAGTTATCCTCAAACCTACAGGGAGAAACCTCAAATGATTTCCTGTTTCAAATAAAAGAAAGGGTTGAGAGGTTTATCTAAGCGAGGGCTTTTGGAATGAACTTATATAAGAATATAAATACAGTTTTAAGCACTTCTAATTTCTTTTCTAAAAAATCATATTCATCCTAATGTCAAATTAAAACATTTACCCTATATAATATAGACTGAAAATGAGAAAAGAATGCTACCGGGATTTCATTACTGATCAAGGCACTTAGGACAAGCAGTTGTGGGAAAGGCTCAGTCATTGTTGCCTTGTGTTTTTATTTACTTGTTTTATTTTCAGAAGGAAGCTTACTCCATTCTCAAGCTGGTGAAATATTCACGATGCAAAACCACATTTGTACTTTGGGCTTGCTAGCGATAAAATCTTCTCCAGTGAATTCCAATTATTCTTTTCCAGACAATTTTGAGAGAAATGTAAATGTGTTGCATGGTCTCCACGTGGTTTCTATCCATTTATTTCAATTCCAGTTCGGGCTTTTTGACCTGGATGTGCTGTGGTGCTATAAGTCTCGCTATTCCAGATGACCAAGGGGCATAATTGCCAACACTCCAATCAGTCTATTAAAACAAATTACTGTGGATTTTACGACAGGAATCAATTTCTCTCTGAAGAATTTCTCTGAGTGAGCCATGAAGGGACTTTCTCAACACATTTATCTGCTGGGCAAGTGTGACGTGTTTGTTCTTTGATGACTATCAGTTGAACATTAATTTTTCCCCCCAAATTCAGTGTACTATGCACTGGTTAAACTAGCACAAACAGTAGGTTGTATTTTTAGAATTATTATTTTTTAAATCACTTCACAGGAGATTATGCACAAAGGGTGATAAACAACTAACCAAACAAAATGAAAAGGCCTGCATTGAGATATGGAAGCTGGACAGTGAAGTAACTTTGCTCATTAGCTAAGTCATTTACTTCTGCACAGCAATCTTATATCATATAGTACTCAATTTTTTTTGGCTAAGACATTTTATATCTCATATGAGTCACAGCTCCCCTGTGTCATTAATAATAGTTTTTATTATAAAGTCAAATCCAGGAAGGCTATAATATACTATAGTACAGGAACACTGATCTATAATAATAAAAGGATAATATGCTAATTAGACAGGGCATCCTTCCTGACATCCTTCTGGACAACCTTCTGGACGGAGCTGGGGCTGCGAGGGAAGCCTGGGTCCCAGGTGCCAGAGGGAAGCCAGCGCTGGCAGCTGGGGGAAGGAAGGCCTACTCTTGCATGAATTTCATGCATGGTGCCTTTAAGTATGACTCTAAATAATGGCCAGTGAAGAAAGGAACAACAGGAGTTCCAGTTCAAGTGGGTGATCTCAGAAGGTTTTAAGCCAGTGGTCCCCACCTTATTTTGGCCATGCCCTGGCTGAGCTTCTGTAAAATCCCGATGCCCCCCTGTGACATAAAATTCTTATTATTCAGAAAGTGAACTCCTATTCACAAGCCTACAAGGACATGAACTTGGTCTAAACAAGCTTCCAAAGAACATGGCGTCCATGAAAGATTAAAAAAAAAAAAAAAAAGCAAGTGCTGAGAAAGAAATCACTAAAAAAATTGTTAAGAAAAGAATAATAATATGAAATTACATGAAAAAATAGCTAAGTTTCAAAACATATGATATATATTTATATGCTATATAAATGTGTCACAATATATATTTATATGCTGTATATGAGGCCCCTAGAACTTAGAAATGCAAAAAAATTCATCCTTACTAACTCATTCTCAAATTGCCACCCCTTAAACATCAAATTGCCCCCCCCCCCACTGTGGGGTATGTGCCCCGTGTTGGGAACCACTGTCCTAAACTATCCTCCTTTTATGGACACACCAAATCTACAGCTATATATAGAACCACTTCCTCGGAAAAAAATAAACTAAAAACCGGCAGAGCAACCCTTTCACATTGGACACATGAGAGGAAAACCAGACCGAAGTGGGTAGAAAAGGCTAAGCCAATTGTACCATAAACCCCACCCCTTACAGTAATTCAAAATCAGGAGGAAACAAAACATGAAGAAAGGGTCTGTAGCTCACGTAGGGCCATGGTTGGCAAACTCATTAGTCCACAGAGCCAAATATCAACAGTACAATGATTGAAATTCCTTTGGAGAGCCAGATTTTTTAAACTTAAACTTCTTCTAACGTCACTTCTTCAAAATAGACGTGCCCAGGCCATGGGATTTTGTGGAAGAGCCACACTCTAGGGGCCAAAGAGCTGCATGTGGCTCGTGAGCCTTGGTTTGCCGATCACTGACTTAGGGCACCCCAACTTATAAAACCAGCATCCAAGGAGCAAGCCCCTCAAACATCTGGCTTCAAAAGCCCACCGGGCTCACGAGACACAAGGGGCTATGGCAAAATGCAGAACAGCTCTTAAGGCCCCAAGTGCAGACTCAGCTCCCTGCCAGTGCTGAAGCAGCCCTTTGAAAGGTACCCATATGCCACAGGAAACAGTCCCACCTGCTAACTTTACAGAATTGGTCTGAGGGTGGAGGCCTGCTGGGATACTCTGGGGACAGGGGTGTTGGAAATACCTTCCTACTCTCCTGTGGGCACCTATTCCTTTTTCTTTTCTTTAAATATATTTTTATTTTTTATTAAAATATAAATATTTTTTATTATTTTAGAGAGGAAGGGATAGGAAGAGAGAGAAACATCAGTGATGAGAGAGATTCACTCATTGGCTGCTTCCTGTATGCCCCACACTGGGGAAGGCACCGGCAACCTGGGCATGTGCCCTGACAGGAAATCGAACTGTGATCTCCTGGTTCTTAGGTCAACATTCAAACCCTGAGCCAGGGGGGCTGGGCTCTTCCTGTTTCTGTTTGCCTTTCCAGCAGGTGGCAGGATCCAGAGAGCAGGGTCCATATTCTGCACTCTCCCTCTTCTGTGCTAACCCTAATTGGTCCCATCTTTGATTTCCCTCTTATGTATCTTTTTTTTTTTACTCTTCTTTTTCTTCTTAAACATTATTTTTAAGCTGGTGCCATCTTAATTAGCTTTAAGGTCAATTCTAAAGTAAAATTAAAAAGAAACACAATGCATTACAAATTTATTTTAATAAAATATGTAGTTACTCTCTAAGTTTTACTTAGAAGTGTCCATTTGCATATGCAAATGTGATATTTTGTTTAAAAGAAAATTATCCTAAAAGGTTATAAAGAAGTGCAATAGTTTTTCAGAAATTTAGAGATGACTTCTTCTGGCTTGGGTAACTAAGGATGGTAAATATAAGGAAATACGATTAGACCTGAACTTTGAAAATTGCTTGGTAGGTACCATGGAGAAGAGTGGGGAGTGCATTCTTGGAGTTAGAAACACAGTAAGTGCACACACAGAGGAATGAAAAAGCCAGGGACTCCAATATGATCGTAAGTTTGCTTTGAGTTATTTGTATAGGAAAAAAATAATTCTGAAAAATTAGGTTGAGATAATTTCATAAATAGTCTAAATTCAAATCTTCTGTGCTCTTTTGTTATCCACTAAGATTAAGAGCATTTTTCATTTGATATCTAGTAGCACTTTGTATCTGCCTCATTCATAGGCATTTATTATTTACTAGAGGCCTAGTGCACAGATTCATGCACATTGAAAGGAAATTAATTAGAAGAAATATTTTAGAGGCCGGAGAGGGATGAGGAGGTGGGAGAGATTGGCTGGAAGGGGAGGGACTGTAGGAGGTTGGCACCAGGGCATGTCTAGCCCATCTCACCATGTCCTAATCATGGCATGGTCAGGACATGGTGAGACGGGCTGAACATCAGCAGCAAGCTAATCTACTGGACAGAGCATCTGCATCCTGGTGGTCAGTGTACATCATAGCAACTTGTCAAATGGTCAGACACTTAGCATATTAGGCTGTTATTATATAGGATAGTCTTTTGCCATTAGTTATCTTTTTCATGTATCTGTCATTTCTCCATCTAGATTGTAAGACTTTTTAAGGGAGAGCCGAAACCAGTTTGGCTCAGTGGTAGAGCATCGGTCTGCGGAATGAAAGGTCCCAGGTTCGATTCCGGTCAAGGGCATGTACATTGGTTGTGGGCACATCCCCGGTAGGGGGTGTGCAAGAGGCAGCTGGTCGATGTTTCTCTCTCATCGACGTTTCTAGCTCTCTATCTCTCTCCCTTTCTCTCTGTAAAATATCAATAATATATATTTTTAAAAAAGACTTTTTAAGGAAGATAGCCCTTTTATCTTTGTTTGGCAAAGCTGTATGGCATCTAGCTACATTTTTGGCATAGTATCATAAACCAAATAAATGTGTGTGGATAGAAAAGTGCCTTGTGCTTTCAAAAGTTATTAATTCCATAAAATCAATCAACAAAGCAGAATCCCTGCCTGACCCTCTTCAAATCATATGCAGGAACAAGTGAGCTTTTGCATAGAATAGGAGACGTGTTCCTGGCTTCAATTTATATTGAGGGTCCTAATTCCAGTTATATTACTGGCTTTCTATTAGGCTTACTGGATTCTCCTTTGCCACCTCAATTGTAAAATTGGGTTATTACTACCTGTCTTTTATTTCAAATAATTTTTCTCACAGTTAATAAAAAAGGTAGAGTAAGAGATGGATGACCATATATATGCCTGAGAGGATAGAGAAAGGATTTGTACTGGACAAAAGACAACCTTTGGAGTCACAGCAAACTTAGAATTCATCATTTTATTATTTTTAAATGATTAACAGCAAAAGCTTGACAGTCTGTACCTCCTAGTCATTCGAGCCAGAAATCCATTCCCCCACTTCCTTGCCCACTGTTTTCTGTCCACCATGTCTTGTCTTCTTGTATATCCTCCGGTTATAAGGTGTTTCCAAGCTCTAATCTTTATGTGTCCCAGGCTCTTTTGCTGTCCATGGCTCTAAAAATCAAACCGAGACCTCCTGGTTCGTAGTAAACGCTCAACTACTGAGCTATGCAGTCCGGGCTCGGTCTGATTCTAATTGATGCACTGCAAGCCTTTTACTCCCCCTTATACAATTTTCTCCCTCCCCTTAATATATCTAATTAGCTTCAATGCCAGAAATGGCTTTAAAAAATCCTTTAGGACTCAGAATAAGAGCCCAGCTCTCCATAAAGCTTTACCTTCTTCTGGCAGAACAAAACGTTCCTCCTTCCCCTCCTTCGTGTGTCTCCAAATTTCTGAATTGTACATTCTGAATTCTTTGTATGTGAAGCACATGCAGCCTTGTGTCATCTATGTGCATGCTCAGTGTGGTGTTCAGCGGACAGTAAGCTCTCAAAATAGCAGTTTGCATGAATGGCTGATGTGACACCAGCCACACAGAATGCACTCACCAGAGATCTCTGACACGCTAAAGGGCAGCTCCGATGAACACTCACATGACTCTCACCAGTATGAGCAGATCAGAAGTGAAACGGACTCTGACTGGGCACGTACATCAGAGAGATCTCAGAGAGAGGGCTGTCCCGGAAGGACCAAACACATCATGGAGGTCTGCTTCAGAAGCGTGACACCTCCAATAAGTCTGTCCCTGAAGATGATGATGAGAAGAAGGAGGAGGAGGAGGAGGAGAGGAGGAGGGAGAGGAGGAGGAGGAGGAGGAAGAACGAAGAAGGAAGAAGAAGGAGGAGGAGGAGGAGGAGGAGGAGGAGGAGGAGGAGGAGGAGAAGAAGAAGAAGGAGAAGGAGAAGGAGAAGGAGAAGGAGAAGGAGAAGGAGAAGGAGAAGGAGAAGGAGAAGGAGAAGGAGAAGGAGAAGGAGAAGGAGAAGGAGAAGGAGAAGGAGAAGGAGAAGGAGAAGAAGAAGAAGAAGAAGAAAAAGAAGAAGAAGAAGAAGAAGAAGAAGAAGAAGAAGAAGAAAGAAGAAGAAGAAGAAAGAAGAAGAAGAAAGAAGAAGAAGAAAAAGCCTGGGTGTGATTAAATGATTAAATGATTAAATGCCAGTATAGAACTTGACTACAGGCACTATTTCTTAGTGGTGTGGTTAGGATAAAGGCCTCAGAAGTATAGAATGCTCATGGGATAGCATTAAAAGCCCACAGTTAATGAGGGTGCCAGAGAAGCCAGGGCAGCCAACCCTCCATCGGAGGATATCACCTAACTCGAAAAGATACACAGGTCCAAAGAGCACCACAACAGGAGATGTGCCTCAGCTTGGCGTGCACAGCACTTTCCAGAGCATCAGTACTGAAGTGCTGCTGCCGCTCACCACACTGTTCACGAGGCACTCTGTTTCCCTGTGTGGTTTCGCCCAGGAATAGAGCCATCCCTGGAAGCAGGGACAAGCGGGTTCTGAGTTCTAATCGGCTGGCTTCCCTCCAGCAGCGCTCAGCAAATGCCTGCTGCCTGCTCTACGTGTGCCCTGAGGAATTGTGTGTGTGTGTTTGGCTCTGCAGCCCTTGTTCTAATGGGAGTACTCAATCCTGTTTCTATCCCCTGTCAGCTACACTCTGATGGTTCACTGCTCATTCTATCCTTTTTTTTTTAATCTCAAAAAAAGATTTTATTTTGATCCTTTTGAATGAGAATAGTTTTTTTTCCCCCTTGGGATTCAAGTTAAAAATACCCCCCCCCCCCACACACACTTTGGTTAGTGTTATGCCACTCACTTGTGATTCACCTAATACTCTCCCAATCAATGACAGTAGTTACAGGTACAACTTAGCATTTCACAGGCTCAGGAATACAGGAATGGACAAACTTCTGTCAATGCACAAAAAGAATCCTATCAATCGAGTGTAACATTTTCAGTTTTAAGCTTTATATTTGCGCTGGAATCAAGGGGACATTTAGGTAACTAAAGTTCCAGAAGTTTTTTTTTTTTTTTCTCTAGAAAACTTGATTTCTCTCCACCTGCTGCTCCTTGCCACACTCTAGCATGTTATTACAAAATTGCTTAATTTTCTGAATTCACTATCCACATTCATAGGACATGTCTGGTAACTGAAGCTTAATTTGGAAACACTTGTATCACATTGTCTCCCATGTGTTGAGTGCCTTCAGGATGCACAGAATTATATTATGTGGTTGGGAGGGGGTGACTCGGGGTGGAGAAGTGACAGTCCCTTACTTCTACCTAAAAACCTGAGCTCGCCGAAACCGGTTTGGCTCAGTCGTAGAGCATCGGTCTGAGGACTGAAAGGTCCCAGGTTCAATTCCAGTCAAGGGCATGTACATTGGTTGTGGGCACATCCCCGGTAGGGGCGTGCAAGAGGCGGCTGGTTGATGTTTCTCTCTCATTGACGTTTCTAGCTCTATATCTTTCTTCCTTTCTCTCTGTAAAAATATCAATAAAAATATTTTAAAAAACCTGAGCTCATCACAAGCCTACTGACAGAAAGAAGATGAGGGGAACATTATTAACAAACATATCATTTTGATCATTGGATTTCAAAAGCTGAGCTGGGCAGGGAGAGGTAAAATTTGGGAGCATTGCCATTAGACAGAATTTGGTCTGGATCTTCCAAATATCTAAGACATGATACATGTATGTGTACTGTAATGTGGGTTTTCATTGCATTTTTAACAAATTCTTATTTGTCTTCCGAGCTAAAGTGTGAAGGCAAATGAAGGATCCCCTTGAAAGGCACGATCTCTTTCTCTAGCGGCCAATGAATGTTTAGCATAAATGGAGGTTGGGTTTTTAATGTCTAGGATAGAGAAGAAAGTTCATTGTGCTTCAGTGCCATACAACTTGCCCATACCCCTGTTCTAATGCTCACTAGCTATTTCTACCATGTTTCCCCGAAAATAAGACAGTGTCTTATATTAATTTTTGCTCCCAAAGATGTACTAGGTCTTATTTTCAGGGGATTTCTTATTTTTCCATGAAGAAGAATATGGTACACATTTATTGTTAAATGAAAATAAAGGAAATTTATTACCTGTATACGGTACGGTAGTACAGTAGTTGTCAACACAAACAAGACAAACTGTGAATCCTACAGTATCAAGAATTTACTCATTTATTCAATGACAATCATGTCATCATCTTCTGGAATATCAGCATAACAATCCAATTCCTGAATTTCCTGTGACTCCATTTCTTTCAGAATCAGTGGACCAAATCTCTCATGTTTAGCAATAGCACTGTCTTTAAATGAGTACTTCTTGTCAAGATAGCCTGCTCGCAGTGCATTTGCAATGCAATTGTCAGTGATTTTCTCCCATGAATTCTTCACCGAAGTCAAAACTTCTTGTAGTTTTGGTTTCACAAAGTTTCCACGCTGATTTCTCTCCACTCACACAGCAGTAGTGTCAGGATTCCACGTAAGGTCACTGGTTGCTAGAAGCCAGTTGGGGCGGCCCTAGCGACCAGTTTATGGTAAATTAATTTTCATTCTGAGACAGAGCCTAGGGGCCTTATTTTGGGGGGGATGCCTTATATTTCACTCAGAAGGAAACCTGTAAGTAGGTCTTATTTTCAGAGGATGTCTTATTTTTGGGGAAACACGGTAGCACCTACTGTTGTCTAAGGGGAGAAGCTAAGGAGATAGAAAGGGGTTTGGTTGAGCAGTAGAACTTGTGGGATTTAGCACCTGCTAAAACCATTGGGCAGCAGTGTGACTGGGCCCTGAGGTGTGGTGGATTCTAGCAGTGAGAGGATAAGGATGGAAAGGGGTAAAGAAGGAGAGGGTGACTCTAAGCGAACTTACATCTTCCTGATTACATGACCTTAATCAAACTAAGTTTCAATCTTTATTGTATCTCACCAATATGGGAAATAAATTTCTTTAAAAAAAATTACAGTGTTCAATAACCAAAAGGGAGCTGAAGACTTTACCTAGCCCCATCATAAGGATAGTCTGTGTTTACTTATTAACATATTTTATAATCTCCTTTCATTAAGTGTGAATTGTAAGCACTTATTATTTACTGTTTACCAGCATTAAGCAGAGGGTTGGGTATATAAAACTAACAAATGTATACTTTCTGTTCTCAATAAGCTTGTATATTATTTTGATGAAAAGGGCATGTAAATAATTTTGCACATATTACTTGCATTGGAAATTTGCATACAGTACCTAAGTTAAATTCAAATAACAATAAATACTTGAGTGTCTACTCTCTGCTAAGCCCTATGTTAAGAGCCGGGTTGCAAAGACTGCAGAACTTGGAGATGAATTATTAGCCTCGCTCTTATTCAAAGCATTAGTTATAAATAAAATAAGATAGTTATAAATAAATAAAAATTCCAAACTCATATATCTTTGATAGTTTATTCTCTATTTATATCCTAGTCTATAGCAGTCTCAAAACCCTAAACTTATAAACAAGTCATTAATAATATTGTGGGTCTGTCTAAAGTTCTTTGGGCTTGGGCATAATGCCAGTTGACACTTTAATCCCATAATTTCACAAATGTGTGTCCTTTTTATTTCATAAACATCTTTAATCATCTCAAGATATCTTATAGTGTTGAGATATTTATCAATTCCCATTGCATTCCTGGTAATTGTATTTTATATGGATCTTTCTGTAAATTAGTCTGTGGAGCACTATAGTAGACATTAAGAGTGCTTACAATTAGCTAATGCTTTTCATTCCAATTGCCATAGGAAATATGTTGACTTCTTGGATAAAGTGGTTACCATTAATTCATTCAATCATTCAACACTTGAACACTGCTTAATGTTTTACTGGAAACTATGCTAGGCATAACTTCCGGTGACTGAAAAATTGGCACAGCAGAGAATGGTATCTGCTTTCTTGGGAAGTATATTTTTTGTTTGTTTTTTAAAGACCATTGGATATAACTATTGAAAGATAATGATGGTTTAACATAAATATATCAAATGACATAATTGATTTAATAAATTTGGTATTTTGAAATTAATTTAATCCTTGCTTCGCCCCACCCCCGTCCCCCAAGCCCCTTCAAGCTACACTATTTGCTTGGGGTCCTGTAAATAATTGCAGTGCTCAATCTTCCCAGCAGATGGCAGTATATGGGGATTGACAGTTACACTGAGCCAAGTCATTCATTTTTCAGCTTTCATTCCAACTTGGATGCTTTCTAAGAAGACTATAAAATTACCCCAGAAACGGACTAAACACTTTAAAGTATATTACACTTTTCTGATAAGGTTCATAAACTTTGTTTACATGTGTAAAATGCATTCATTTGAAGAGCCTAATGTGAGGAAGAGGAGTTTAAAAAATAGATTTCTAGTCTTTCCTTTCCCAAAATTGGTTACAAAAATAATCAAAGTGTGTTTAGGGAGGATTAAAATAAAAGCCTCCTACACAATTTATTTTAAAGGTGAATCTTTTTTGCTTTTTTCTAACACAAGTTCATATGAAATGAAAAAATAATGTTAGGGTGGTTATAATAAACGTCATGTAATTTTGTTTGGAAGAGAAATATAGAATGACATTAACAAAAGAGCTATGTAATAAATACTGTAGAATAGAGAGTAGCTATATGATTAGAAATTGATTTTAGAAAGTTTCATCTAATTTTTTTCTGAATTAAATGCAACCCCCTGGAGGTATTTTGAACACATTCAGGACTTTGAGAAATACAGTTATCTACTTCTTCTTTTAAAACTTTAACGCAGTTTTCTTAAGGCTGTATTTTGAATTTTGTGCTAAACAAAAACAAAACTCTATCACAGACAATAACAAAATTAGGACAGGTGAAAGAATGAGTAAATTAAGAAAATAATATATTAGCTGAAAGAAATAAAAATCCTTATAAATAAGACACATTAGTAAATTTATGGCAGAACTTTTGTTAAATCGTATTATTCGATTTTCCTATAGTTGGGATCATAGAAGTGAGATATTGTATGAGTTCAAGTGGGAAATTTGGCTTTTGCTTGTTTATGGTCCCAGTTGAAGGAGAACAGAATATGCCTGCCCCTGGGAGGTGGTCTGCTTGCCTCTCAAGAAGCCCTCCTGAGTTGGATTTCATCAACGTGTCAACAGAGATATGTTTCTTTGAGCTGGTCTCATTGACCAAACCCCTGAGATAGACATATGAAAACACACTACCAATTTATTTCACTCACAGTAAGTCCAATTGTCACAAAACTGGAATACTTGTCATGGATTACATATTTTTTTTCTCTGGAGGCAGTATTATTAGAGAGGCCAAATTATAATCAGAACTTTTCCTGGTGTTTATGTGTTGTAAGACATTGTTTAAATCAGAGGCAGTCCTAATTTCGTTTCTTTAAAAATACCAATGAAATCAGATCAGTCAAAATATAATTATGCTACATCTTCATTCTCTAGTCAAGACGATATTACTGAATATCACTCAATAGTAAAAGTAATAAACAAATTATTGCACATTCACAACATACATTGTTATACTCAGTAAAAATGAACTACAGCTACATATCACATACAGTGAATCTCACAAGACATAAAATATTATATGTATTATAATTCCATTGTCATAAAAGTAAAACCAGAAAAAAAAACTGTATATTTCTGAAATACAATCTTAGGTGTTGAAGCTTTCTTTATAGAAAAAGTGCGTAAAAAATAATCATTACAAACATTCGAAGAGTAGTTACCTCTAGGGATTTGATTTGGCAATGCACTTTTTTCTTTTTAACTGAGTACATGGATATTTGTTAACCTGTACATTTTTTTTTGTTTTATGCCTTTTTAAATATCTGTATTAGATTGACTATTTTAAATTGACCATGTTTTGACATATAAAATAGCAATCTCATATGGTCTGACCTAAAAAAGTTAAATTTCATTAATTAAAACTCATATTACTTAATATATTTGTATCTATATAGATAGGTAAATAAATAATAACATGTAGACATACATGGGTTTGTTGTATATATTTCCTTGCTCTATAGTTGAGGAGAACTGAAAGCAATGATACCCCATTAGCAATGAGCATTTCTAGCACAATGATAATGGTCTCTGGTATCATTCTCCAATAACGAGGACCACGGTTCTTTGCAAAAATGGGTGATTATAAGACCAAAGCAGAAAATCTACCAGATGAGCCTGGAGTACTTTTGTAGTGTCAGAATGTACGGAAATGCACAAACACATATCCGCATGCGTGCACACACCCCCCCCCCCCCCACACACACACGGATGGGGGTAAGTTAAAGGGACATAAGGGGCCGACTGAAATAGTTTCCAGTGGCCCAATGTGATATAATCTGAGCAGCAAAATAAACAAAGTACTATTCGGTTACAATCATGGTTATAAACTAAATATGCACAATGCATGCTGATTATAGTTAATAATTGGATGAATAAATAAATGGGGGAGAATAGACCAATAGCCCCCATAGAATTATAAATAATTTTTGCAGATATTCACCTTCAAGAGGGAGAAGTATAGCTCCCACTCCTTCAGTGTTGCACACAAATGTTTCAAGATATTATTTATATAAGACATTGTTCCTAAAGTTGGTTCTTTCAAAACAGCAATGAATGTGGTCTCTCAGCATGGTGATCAAGATCAACATCAACCGTGATAAGTCATATGAATAGTACCTACTCTAGATATGATGTAATGAGAATGGCAATTTATCCCTATATTCTTCCTCCCCCAACCTCGCAAGCCCAGTCTAATCACCACATAAACAAATCACACTGAGGGATATTCCACAAATACCTTATCAGCACTAAAAACGTCAAGATCATAAAAAGAGCAATATGTCTGAGAAACACACAGCCAACAGTCTAAGAAGAGATGATGACTAAATGGCATGTGATGTCCTGAATGAGATTCTGAAGCAGATAAAAGACATTAGGAGAAAACTAATGAAATCTGAATAAAGATGGACTTTAATTAACGCTAATGTATTAACATTGGTTTATTGATTGCGACTAATGTACCATCACTAATGTGGCTATTTTAATGGGAGGCTCTGGCTGTGGAGTTTATGTGAACTCTCTGTGTTCTCTTTTCAATATTTCTCTGGATCTAAAACTGTGTCAAAATAGGAGTTAAAACAAGTTGGCATGTTTTCTTCCCCCACCTCCAAATATCTGAACAAATTAGTACTTGCACAGAGAGCATGGTCCATAACTGGATATGTCTTCCAAGTCAGGGAGGTGTTCTGTCCTTATTTGTACATCATTCGGTTGTCTTTGGTGAAGTCCAATGGAAACGCCATTACCATCCAATGGACAGAACACTTCCGCATCCTTGTAAGCAAAATTAACCAGCTCAGTTCAGTCAAATTATGGTCAAAGGGATTGATAACATTTATCACAGGCAGGCCATACCCATTTTGAGAGGGGGATTGACTGACTTCGAGGATTTGCCGGTGATACTGCCATTCAGAGAAGTGGGGTCCTTTCAGTGTCTCTCTTCATTGGCTCAGCAATATTGGGTGAAAGGAAATATTGACATAGGCTCCAAAGCCTCTGAATGACAATATTCAGCCAGGGGGACCAAAGCCAGTTGTTCTCACTTACAGAGGTATCTTTGTGTAGCTAACTGGGGGATACTTGAAATAAGAGGCAAATTTTCCATTTCTCATCAGTTGTTATTCTATCTCCTCAAATCAGTGCCTGGAGTTTGGGAGGGGATGCTTCAGACAGGTGGCCAGAGTTTACCATTATTGCATGTGACTGTGAAGACGGAAAAACTACTAGCTAAATCTACATCTGTGGAGGATAGGCAATGAGATGGAGGATATTTACATGCAGGAAATGGCAATGGCAAAGGATAAATAGCTGTGTCCCACACAGAGCGGATCAAAGTGGTACAGCATTCTCTAGACACAAGAATAGTCCCTTTTCCTTTTATACTAGCCAGACTACAGCAGAGTTCTGTGCTCGCTTCAGGGTAAGTAACACTGTTTAAAAGGACCACAGATACCTGACCTGGGTTAAAGGAAGGCAAATGAAGAGATGAGAGGACCGAGAGCCGTAACATTACATGAGGAAACATGAGGTATCTTTAGCTTGAAGGAAAGGCATGGTTTCTATTTTCAAGTTTTTTTTGTGTGAAGTTGTTATTATGAAGAAGGATTAGACTTATTTCATGTTGCCCCAGATAGATCAGAGTAGTAATAGGTCAACGTTACAGGAAACAGATTTTGGAATCCTGTTAGGAGGCAATCTCTAATTGAGCTTTTGGGAGATAGGTTAGCTATCTTATAAGTGAGATGCCTTTCTCTGCAATTTTCTAGGCAGAAGCTAAGCATCTTCCTGAGAATGCTGAAGAAGGAAATCACTCATTATGTAGTTAGATGATGGCATAAAGAAAAAGGAGAAGAGGTATGAGAAATGCAGGGCAGAGGACAAAAAAGGCATGCTCTGGGTCTGAGGTCACTGTAAGTGGGCAATTTGGCAATCATGACTCACAAGGACAAGTCCAATATGGATACTGTATTATTCAGGGTTCTTCAGAGGACAAATTCTTAGATCTTCCTTTAGTAAGCTGCAAGCTCAGGAGAGCCAATGATGTAACTCAGTCAGAAGGCTAGCAGGCTGGAGACCCAAGGAAGATCCTTTCCAAAAGCAGGAAAAACATCAGTGTCCCAGACTGAAAAGTGATCAGGCAGGAGACATTCTGTTTGACTCAGGGGAGTTCTACTGAGGCCTTCACCTCTTTGGAGGAGGCCCATGCACATTAGGGAGGGCAATCTGCTTTGTTCAAGCTACCAATTAAAATGTTAAAACACATCTAAAAACTCTCTCACAGAAACACCCAGGTTTATGTTTGATCAAATATCTAGGCCAGGCGTGGGCAAACTATGGCCTGCGGGCCAGATGGCTGTTCTAAATTATTGAAACAAACAAACAAACAAACAAGACCGTACGTACCCTTTTATGTAATGATGTTTACTTTGAATTTATATTAATTCACACAAACACTCCATCCATGCTTTTGTTCTGGCCCTCCGGTCCAGTTTAAGGACCCATTGTGTTCCTCGAGTCAAAAAGTTTGCCCACCCCTGGTCTAGGCACTCCATGACTCAGTCAAGTTGACACATAACACCAACCATCACAGATGTAAGATCTTAGAAGACAAAGGCCAGGATGATGCTGAATTGGCTTAGAATGAGGGACATATCGAGTGTTGGATGGAGGAGGGAGGTGATGAATATTGGCTATGGCTTTGAGATCAGCTAGGCAAGAGGGTCTGTCATTAATTTCAGGTCCTCTCAGGTATTGTGAGTGGCCACCACCACAAGAGCTGAACATACTAACGGGTACAAGAGGACCTGGAAAGTGAAAGTTGTGCACTCTTGTGCAGTACATCAGATCCTCTTATGCCCTCTCTTACACCAAGCACTGTTGTGGAGACCAGTCTGACAGAGGTTTATGACAGACATAAACATGACACCTCCCTGGGGATTCTTTGATGCTATAGCTCAGAATGTCCGTAGTGACTGACAGTGCACAGTGTCTACAAACTGGAAAAGCAAAAGACTCAATGCCCCAGAGGCAATTCTTGGCCTGGCATTTATCACACCTCATACCCTTTCTGAGAGGAGGATTGAAAGCTGATGGACATGTGCTTGTCCCTTCGTTTCCTTTATGAGACATACTTCAAAGGGCTCCTCAGGAGAATTCTCAGGATTGAGTTTTAGTCCCCAGTGGCCACGGCTGACTTGCAGACACAAACACACTTCTCTGTTTTACTCACCTTGACCTTTATTCCTGCTCCCTGACATCACTTTCCAAACAAACCCCATGAGACACACCTTTGCCTCAGGCTCTGCTTTCCTGGAGAAGCCCAGTCAGGACACCACCTTAATGCTCAAAATTCTCTGAAGAACCAAACTGGTTTCCTTACTGTTTCCAGAACATCCTGGGCCTACCTGGCTTCAGGTGTCCCACCATCTGCATGCTTCTTCAGTTTTCTGACAATATATAGCACCCACACCCAAGTGAAAATGATCTAAAGAGGGTGAGAAGGAAGCAAGGACCATTTACCTTCACAGGTCTTTTCAATTGACCTGTCCATCAACTTAGAAGCATTTGTGGTGGGCATTATACAAATGGAGTACCCCATGTTTTCTACAAAGTGGCTGGAGCTTCTAAGCTTCTAATATCCTTACCCTGATGGGGTTTGAGCCAAAGAATTTGTATTTCCAGCTTTCTATAATCCTGGTATTCTTTGTGTTATTCCCAAACTCCAAAAACAAGAAAAATAGGACCTATTCTAAAAGTCTGGTGCCGTTCTCTCTGTGTTTTCTGATTTACATACTAAGGCAGGGATCAGGCTCCAGAACTTGTAAAACTAATATTTTTGTTAAAGTTTCCAACAGTGCAGTTTAGGGGGGGGGGGGGGGGGACTATTTTTTTTTTCCTGTAGGTATCTTGGTACCCAACAAAAATACTGTCTATTTTATATTCACAGATGTCTTTCTAAAATGGTCACTGTTCTCAAGTCAAGGATTAGCATCAATGCTTGTAGCAAATAGTCAAAAATAGAATTCCGTTATGTAACTACATAATATGGAAATTTGGAGTGAAGATGACATACATTTTAGATTTGTAAGATATCCAAGTGTAAATGCCTCATATTTATGCTGTACACAAAAAAATACCATGTCAAGGGGAATTTTGTGCAACTGAACTGATTGGCAATATATGCATTTAAAACTAATGTGCTTATAGCATAATTATTGTAAATATGCCACATAGAAAACAAATGCCTCTAAATGTAGTATGAAATTCTTAATGATTCCAAATTGACTTTATCAACTTGTTCAGTATACTTGTAGGGATTTGTTGACTTGAAGCTTGAATGAGGAAGTCAGAAACTGGTTTTGAGTTAATAGGTTATGCCAACAAGAAGTGCTGACTTATTAAAAATCAAACCTTAAAATTCATAACTGGTTAGTTATTCATTGAACTCCATGACTGTATAATTTTAGGAATGTCAGGGTAAGAAAAGTGCAAATCAATAAAATCATAAAGGTGCACTGCCATCTTTTTGTTGTTGTTAATCCTCACATGAGGATATTTTTTTCATTAATTTTTAGAGAGAGTGGAAAGGAGGGTGAGAGATAGAGATACATGGATGTGAGAGAGACTCACTGATTGGTTGCCTTCTGCACATGCCCCAGTTGAGGTCAGGGATTGAGTCTGTAATTGAGGTACATCGAACCCAAGATCCTTGACTGTAATGTAACCTGAGAGGCTTCGGTTCATGGGCCAACACTCTAACCACTGAGCAGAATAGGCTAGTGCTACATCGCCATCTTTTGATACTATGGAAAGCAATCCCAGTTTCCTGCTAAAAGTTATGCCTAGCAATATCTAAGCTAAGTATTCCAGGTTATAAACTGAATATTTTGGGGTGTTCTAATTAGGGGAAAAATTGTAGTTAGGATGTCCTTGTCTTAAACACCAGATTTTAAAATATTAATAAAAGCTCTTTAAATGAAGCTCATAAAGGAACACTTGAAACTCGAGTTTTAATTAAGTATTAAATTCTAACTTAAGGGGAAAGAGCCAGTAAAATATGACCATTAATATAATCTATGAATGGAAATTTAGTAGCATTAATTTTTTCTACTTCCTTCTCAGCCTCTTACATCTCTCCTTCCCACCCTCTCTCCTGCTGGGTGCTTTAAACAGCAGAATTATTTTCTGACAGTTCTGGAGGCTGGACATTTAAGATCAAGGTGCTGGCAGAGTTGACTTCTCCTGAGGCCCCTCCCCATGGCTTGCAGATGGCCACCTTCTGGCTGTGTCCTCACATGGCCTTTCCTCTGTGCTTGTGCATTCCTAGTGTCTCTTCCTCTTCTTATAAGGACACCAGCCCTGTTGATTTAGGGTCCCACCTTAAGACTTCGTTAACCTTAATTACCTCCTTAAAGACCCTATGTCTAAACACAGTCATATCGGAGGTGGAGGCTAGAGCTTCAACATATGAATGGAGAGAGAGGAGGAGCACAATTTAATCTGTAAAAAAACAGGATTTATAAGGTTTTCTATTCCCTTATGACTATTACATAATCTTTAGCAAAATATAAAATTGAAGAAGTTGATGCAACAGAATTCTTACTGAAGAAAGGAATTAATGTCCTAGATTACATATGTTGCCAAGTTCATTATGTTATGTGTTGGCTAATTTGTGAATTAGCTAAAGATTACTTCTGTTATTTCTGTCTTTATTCATCTTTGTAACTTTTGTTAACATTGGTTTCTCCAGTAAACGAGTTCTTCTTCCAATTCCACTTTTTTTTTTACAGCCTCAACTATCTTGCTTTCCTTATTGAAGATCTAAATCTGTGCCAGCCTCTACAATCAGTACCTGCCCAATTTTTAAAAATCCAGTTGAAATGGATACATTTTTATTTTACCTAAACAAGTAGCACCTCTCTTTACCTTTAGTTCTGACCTCTACTTAAATTCCAGAGACACATAACATATTGACTACCAGACATGTCCACTTGGCTATCACACAGACACTTCAAATGCAGCATGTTCAAAATCAGTATCATCATTTCTTCATGCCTTCCCTATCCAATGTTCACAGTTCTGTCTCAGCTGCCTATTCATTCATCCCTTATTCAGTTGCTCAGTCACACATTTTACTCCTTCATCTCTTTCTACATCCAATCTACTGTGTTTTATCAGTCTACAAAGTATATTCTCCCCCGACCCCCCACATTTCACATCCTAAAATTGTGGTACTTCTAACCATCAATGGTGGACCATATTTTGTTAACTCGCAGATTTTCCCTTCCTAGCGTTATATAAAATGATACGTTTAAAACTAGAGGAGTTTTATATGCCATGAAATATAATACTGTCACATCTAGTAGATTGTACAACCTCATATCTTTGAAATATCCCCACTTTTCTCCATTTCCTCTGCTACTTCTCAAGGTCACACTACTATCCTTTTTTCCTGAGGATTATTGTAAGAGCCCTTCCGCTTCTGCTGTGGTTCATTAGCCATCAGGGCTGCCTGCCTCCTCAGTTGTCTAGTTGGAAACTAGCATGATCATTTCATTTGTTTTTTAATCCTTACTCAAGGACATGCTTAAAGATGAGAAGAATAATGAGAGAAACATCAATTGATCAATTGATTGCATTTAGCATGCGTCCCCACCTGGGGATCCAACCCATCCATCCACATATGTGATATACCCTGATCAGGAACCAAACCAGCAACCCTAAGTAAGCCACTCTGCTCTGGCAACAGCACGAACATGATATATATATATATATATATATATATATATATATATATATATATATATATATATATATATATATATATTTCAGAGAGGAAAGGAAAGGAAGATACAGAGACATCAATGATGAGAGAGAATGATTGATTGGCTGCCTCCTGTACGCCCTGCCCTGGAGATTGAGCACACAACCCAGGCATGTGCCCTGAGTAAGAATTGAACTGTGACTTCCTGGTTCACAGGTCGGCGCTCAACCACTGAGCACCCCAGCCGGGCAACTTTTATTTATATATTTTTAAAATTAACTTATTATCTGTGTACATATATTACCATTGCCCCCCCCCCCCAAAAAAAAAAAAACATGCCCTCCCTTCCCAGAGTTTTGTGTCCATTGGTTATACTTATATGCATGTGTACAAGTCCTTCAGTTGATCTCTTATCTCCCCCATATTTCCCTCCCCTCCCCGCTGTAATTAGACAGTCTGCTTGTTGCTTTACTGTCGCTATATCTATCTTATGGCAACTTTTAAATGAAAATTATTTGTCTTTCCCAGGCTTCAAACATTTTAATGATTTTCTATTGTTCACAGAGTAAAAACCAGGCTCCTCCCTATAGCTGACAAAGCATCTGCATCAATCCAACCTGTGCCTGACTCTCAAGTTCATACTCAGCACTGTATCTCATTGTGTGATCTGTGGACTCACTGAATTCATGCCAATGCTCCAAGCCTTTCTCTTTCCTCAGAGACTTCACACACTGGCTTCCCTTCCACTCCCCTTTCCCTGGCTACCTCTTATTCAACTCTCAGGTTTCAGCTTAGACATTAGTTCTTCCACGAAATTCCCCTGACCGCCCCACTTCTGGGTTAAACACACCTCTTCTATAACATTTTATAATTCTCTGGCCGGCATTTACCTCTCTTTTGAATTGCCTATTTGTCTGCAGAACAGGATAAATTGTATCTTTATTACAATGATTTGTATTTCCTCTGCTTCATTTCCCTTCTCCCGCTAAGAAGCTAGAGTCTTTGCATATTCTTTGCCTCAGGCCTTTTTTCAAGGCTAAAAGAACTTAATCTTTTCCACCTAAACTCATTGAAGAGATTAAGATAAAAATGACTTTAGGATGGGCTTGGAAATGATGATTTCCCTCTGTAAAAGCTGCAAGAAGTTAGGACTTGTTCCTTATTTTCTCAAAGCATCTAAGAAAAGTATGAAGATTTGAGACACTCAGGGAAGCTGCTTCTGAAACTCTGCGCCCTAAGGATGCTAAATATGGATGCATCACGTGAGCAGGTAGAACCTAATGCCTGTGGCCACACAAAGTAAGGTGATCAGACGTCCCGCTTTCGGTGGGACAGTCCCGGTTTTTAACAATGTGTCCCGCTGCGTTTACAAGTGGGATGATATCTCTAGAGATAGGGTGGGAGCTGGATGGGAGTTAGGATTGACAGGGAGCTTTCTGCCAGCTTGGTAAAGTGAAGTCTACAAAACAAGAGTCAGGCTGATTAAAGGAAATTAAAACATGCTATATCTCTTCAGCGGTCCAGTTTGTGGACTGAGATTCAATCTACTAATATCTGCTTCCTCCACCACTTCCTCAGGGCATTTCTTTTCTGCTGCTTTCTTTTGTTTGTTTTTTTTAATTTTATTATTTATTTGATTATTACTTAATTATTTATTCAATGCTTTTCCTGAATCTGTTGATAATATGATTTTTCTTTTTTTTTTAGTCTGTTGATGTGGCAGATAACATTTAGTTGATTTCAGGATGCTGAGCCAGTATCTGTATACCTGGGATACATTTCACTTGTTCTTGGTGTATAAAATTCTATGTACACTGTTTTGGATTCGACTTGCTAGTATGTTGCTGAAGATTTTTTGCACTTATTTTTATGAGAAACGTTGTCTGCAGTTTTCTGGGTCTGTCTTGCTTCAGTGTTAGGGTAATGCTGGCCATGTGGCAGGAGTTAGGAGGTACTCCCTTGATTTCTCAGTCTCTGGAAGAGAGTCTGAAGAATTGGTATAATTTCTACCTACATGTTTTTGTTTTTTTAAAAAATATATATTTTATTGATATTTTACAGAGAGGAAGGGAGAGAGATAGAGAGCCAGAAACATCAATGAGAGAGAAACATCTACCAGTTGCCTCTTGCACACCCCCCACTGGGGATGTGCCCGCAACCAATGTACATGCCCTTGACCGGAATCGAACCTGGGATCCTACCACTGAGCCAAACCGGTTTCGGCTACCTCCATGTTTTGATAGCATTCCGCCAGGGAACCCAGCAGGGCCTTATGATGTGAGAGGTTATAATTATGGATTCTCTCCCTTTCTGAGGCGTAGGCTTGTTCAGATAATCTCTTTATTCAATTTCCACTAGATAATTGAATAATTTAGGGATCTATTAAAATTTCCAAAGCCCCAGGCCACACCCCAGACCAATTACTAGCGCATCACAATCTCTAGGGTGGAACAAAGGCATTAGTAGTTGTTGAAGCTCCATTGATTCCAAGGTGCGGACCAGTTTGGGAACCACTGCATCATCGCTTAACCATCCTCTATTCTACACCCACCCCAGTCCAAAGCCATCTCACATACACTCTCAAGCATCCGGCTGCTATCTAGGAGCCAGGTCCTATGGCTCCTTCATTTTGCAAACTCTCCCTTCTGTTCCCTCGGCTGTTTTCCTGCTCGGGCTGTGTGAGTCCCGGGCCGGGGCACTTTCCTGGCGCGAGTGAGGGAGGCTGGGAGGGAGCAGAGGCTGAGAAGGAAGGCACTGAATCTCGCCCTATTTACCCGGAGTTTAGCCGCCCAGGCCCACGGGGGCCCCTCTCCTTTCTCAGGAACTAGGCGGCTTAATTAAATAAATAACTCACTTGGTCCGCAAGTGCTTCCTCGTAATTACCACTCCCAGGCACACTTCTGCTTGCTACTGTTTCCTGCAGATTCAGGTCTCTTGTTTGAGGCAACAGCCTCCCCCCCCCCCCACCCCCCACTCCTTCTGTCTGCCAAAGTCTCCAAGAACAATTAACTAGCGATTTCAACTTATGTAACTGGGTTTCATCCGTGGTTTAAACTTTAAAGTAAATGTGGCCCTTCTTGGACCACAGGAAATCAAGCAGCAATGCGATTTTATCGATATATTTTACAAGACCTGACCCCGATCACCCTGTAACTATTGTTACTGAGAGTGTCTGCTGTATGGTCATGAAGTCTGCAATCCTATAACAAGAGAAAACTGGTTGAAGAGAAGAAAAAAGGACATAGAACATTTTTTTTTAAAAAAAGCATATAATTACTGAACTAATATGGAACAGATACACCAAAGCCAAGACTAACAAGTACTGATAATTCCAAGTTAATTGGAATTATCAGTAAAGCTATTCCAAATTAATTCTGGAACTGTGCTGGCTTACAATGCTTTTTGACTCACTGTATTTCTGAAATTATTCTCACCTGTTAAAGGAAAAGAGGTAGGGAGGGGAAAATCACTATCCAGCCTACCCTATATTGGAGAACCAAATAGGAAAAAAAAATTTTTTTTAAAGAATCTTTAATGTTACCCTTACTTGTCCTCAATAACCTAAGAAAAATGATCATGGCGAAAGGGCCAGTACTCTTGACTTGTTTTTGACCTATGGGGATAATTTTCTCTTAGTACGGGAACATACTTACTTTTTCCCTGTGTATCTAAATTGGAAAATTTATCATAACCTATGCCACAGCAGTTTCTCTTTGGAGCCATGAGGGTGCATTGGTGGCTACTCGTTAGGGAGTTCAGAAGATTAATTTCCCTGTGTTTGCTTTTGGTTGTCACGAGCAGCTCTCTGCACCACTATGGCGCACACTGAAGGTTTCTCTTTCACCCACTTTGGAAGGTATCCTAGGACGGTGGTCGGCAAACTCATTAGTCAACAGAGCCAAATATCAACAGTATAACAATTGAAATTTCTTTTGAGAGCCACATTTTTTAAACTTAAACTTATTCTAACGCCACTCCTTTAAAAATAGACCCAGTCAAGCCATTGTATTTTGTGGGCCAAAGAGCCCTCATGTGGCTCCCGAGCCGCAGTTTGCCGACCACAGTTCTAGGAGAATGAGCAGCCATGTTAACTACACCAGTGTACAAGGGCTGTCAATGTGAATGGCATCTATAATTTCATAAATGATCTAATAGGAAATTCTTTGTTTTTGTTGCCTGAAATTCTACATAACTTCTGGATTGCATGTCCTTATTCAAGAAGGAAATACTTTCATCGGGCTACCAAACCATGATCCAGGTGCCTAGGATGCTGACTAGCCCCAGCCAGGGATTATATAGTATATACACTGAGAGGCCAGATTTGTATGGGTTCAGAGATAATAATCTGGCTACTCAGTGTAATTGTGCCAGTGTCAAAGAAAAAATTAAAAATTAAATAAATATTGCAGTACAATAAAGGGATGAAGTGAGGAATGACGTGTAGTAGAAAGATGGAGCCCAATGATTACAAAATTAATATGTTAAAATTACATTAACACTTTTTTTTCCCCTAAAATAGGGAATAGTCTATGTATGGCCAGTTGCAGTTTCTGTTTTGGGGACTTCTACCAATATGTTCATATTTTTGTTAAAATTTATCTTCTTTGTGTATTTATGTTCAATATATAGGATAGCCATATTTTTCAATGTATCTTAGTGGTTTAACAAGCCCTTATTATAAAATATTTACACAATGCAACAGATATAAAATGGTTTAACAGGTCTTACCTACTGTCTTTTTCTTCTCCTGTTTTTTATTTTTAACCCTGTCGGCAGTGAATCATACTAAATTTTCTCAATGCCTATAAAAAGAACTTGATTTATTGTCATCTTTCAGTCCTGTGTCACTGGAATCTTGTTTCACTTCTAGAATGTATTCTCTGGATGTATTTCTTTAACATTTTTTTTTAACTATATGTGATGTTGAAGACATTATATATGTTCTGAAGTGGATCTGACCCTATTATGGTGATTCCTCTGGATCTACTAAGATTGGACTTTGGCCCTGGCTGGAATGTCTCAGTTGATAAAGCACAGTACCATGTACCAAATGGTCTCAGATTCTATTCCTGGTCAGGGCACATGCTCTGGTTGCAGGCTGCATCCCCAGTAGGAAGCCAATCAATCTTTCTCTTTCTTTCTCCCTTCCTCTCTCTCTAAAATTAATAAAAACATAGAATGAAATTGGACTTTGTTCAGCATAGAAATACTTTCATTTATTAAGTAATTTTTCTTCTATTCCAATATTTAGTATGTCTTTCTCAGGAATTCCTATCACCTATGTTGTCAAATAGCTATTGTCTGTTTCTTATCTTTCATTTTCTTTCTCACTAAAAAAAAATGAATCTTTCCCTCTGCATTCTGGGTAAAAGTCTCATCTGTAATAACCCACTTTTAAAATTTCTCTAGCGTATATTCTTCCTCCACATTCCTTTCATTCT
The DNA here is from genome assembly GCA_963924515.1 of Vespertilio murinus. NCBI lineage: Eukaryota > Metazoa > Chordata > Mammalia > Chiroptera > Vespertilionidae > Vespertilio > Vespertilio murinus. The sequence continues at coordinate 11,918,304 of OZ004707.1, forward strand.
GTCTTTCCTAATTTTTCTTCTAATTTCTGCTGGACTTTTGGACATCCTTTATTTCAGTACTTTGTCATATATAATATTTATCATGTCTTACACACAAATTTTATTTCTTATATAATGTTGAATAAATGCACATAACTTACTTCCTCTTACACACTTATGAACTTATGCTCTAGCAGCTGACATTTCCCTTTATTTTAGAGAAACTTTTGATGACCCACATGTTTAACTGTCATAGGACTATGCAGGTTTGGCATTTTATGTAAAGCAGAAGGCATGGTTCACCATGGATTTTCAAAATGAATACTGAGCAGTTTAGGATTTTCCTCCCCAAAATTTATCTTATGAGCTTAGTGAGTCAGACACCCAACAGAAGAAAGGTTAATCCCAGAACTGTGCGTGTTCCCAGTAGAAATTTTCGCTTTGTCTAACTTCTCTGTTTGACAAAATTGTTCTGCTAAAGGCAGTTTTCTTTTGGAGCTGTTAAGTCAGAAATTGTGTGAGAAGTCTGAGAGTTTTACCCTGCTTGCAAGCTAACAAGCTAGCATGCCATAGTTCTGTAGACGTAGAGAAAGGCACAGAATTTCCATCTCCATCCCCACCACCAACTCTGTCTCTAGCTCTTGACTCCCCTTGGGTCAGAGAAAGAGGTACTCACGGTAAAAATGGTACCCAGAACAGTATTTTGCATCCAATCCCCTTGTTCCAATACCTACCAGGGTGATGTGATGAGGACTGGATACAAACAGGTTTAGGTGAGCAACCCTGAAATTGGGAAACTGAAGTTTTATGGAACTGCTGGAAAAGATATTACTCAGGACCTGGGGATATAGGCAAATCCCCTCTAAGGATGTGAGGGGAGAGGTATCTCCAGTTTTACTACCTGGAATATAAGCAAATGTCTCTGGGAGAGAAAGAAGGTTCTATCTATACCACTCTGGGACATCTCAGGAAAGTACATCCCAGAGCTTTCAGGAGGAAAACACTGTTTCTATCGTCTAAGATTGATGTTTAACACATCCTTTCTTCAGCAGGCCCCGAACATGCTGGAAGCACGGGACATCCACAGAGAACTGTCCCCTGACATGAGCCCGATTTACACCCCAGGACACAGGGCGGCTTTCTCTCCCCTCGTACTGATCCTATTCCATCAGGTCTTGTCTGGGCTGTTCCCAGCTAAGCCCTGCTATCCTCCCGAGAGTCCGCTTCATATACCTGTTTAACACCTTAAGCCTCAAGAATTGTTGCTGTTGGAGTCTGATAATATGTTGTGTCTAAACCCATCCTAGAAGGCTATCAGTCCCATGATCTCCTTTCCGCTCCAGCCTTCATCCTTAGCATTAAATTAAGCCAACACCCCATATCATCACTTCTTAGGGATGTACCTGGCTTTCTCAGAAAATAGATTTGGGCATTAACGTGGACCGGTGTCTATCTCCTAATTTCAAACTTTTATTTCTACCACATTCTAGTAGAAATTATTCTAACTATAAGGCACATACAAGGTAGAGTTCCTTAGGTTCCAATTGTAACACATCGTGTTTTTAACTTTATTGTGGGATTTGGGATAAGAATAGAAAGAATTTAGAGGCCTATTCTCAGCTCATTGTTTTAACCCGAATTCTTTGAAATTTTATAAAAGTCATTTCTATCTTATAAAAATACTTTAATGTGATACTATATAATTTTTCTTATTGAATTTGTTTTCCTTTTCTTTGAAAAACAGACTTTTGATTGGATCTTAGTGAGACCACCTTGGAGACTGGATTGAATGGAATAAATTATATGTTATTATTTACTACATTTAGTGATATAGACTCTATACATAAAAATATTTATAACATGTTTCTTATATGCTTGTAGGTCAAAACACAAAGATAAACCATTTTAAAATATATTATATAAAGTTTGAAGACTCCTTTTCAATAAAAAATCAGAACAATAGATGAAAAGCTTAAGTATACTGAAACTTCCGATTTTGAGCAAATGAAGACAAAATTCAGGTCATTCTACAAGGAACAAATAAGTGGAGGGTTTAGGATAGCACGCATTTTTAGAGCATGAGATTTAGCTTTCTATTTGTTTAACAGCATCATTTGTTGATTACACAATACTAAATTCCCAGTAAATATATCGAAAAAATGTTTTATGTATAAACTACAAGAGGTGGTTAGAAGACTATAATCATATTATCAGCATGCAATATGATCTCATAATACAAGCATAAAATATATCAATAATGTATAATCTGGATAGAAATTGTAACTTATAAATCTTCCTAACTTTTTAGTAGTGACAATTAAAGATGTTATTGCTCAAATAATGTTTTGTTTCAGAAGATTTAGTTTCTTGCAAAGCTCTCGATAATCTTCCTATGTTATTTCTTAAAGATGTATTTGCATTTTATCTTGAATGTTTAAACATTGTTTTCCTAAGGTCCCTGGCTGGTGTAGCTCAGTTGGTTGGAGTGTTCTCCCGTGCAGTGGAAGGTTGCAGGTTTGATTCCAGTCAGGGAACACACTCAGGTTGTGGTTCAATCAAAGGAGGAACTGATGGATGTGTCTCTCTTACATCAATGTTTTATTCTATATCCCCCGTCCTCCCTCTCTAAAAACCAGTTAAAAATTGTTTTTTTCTATAAAGTCACAATAGTTGTAGAACAAAGGGGTGTGAAGTTCCATAAAGTAACTGACAATTAAATCCTAACATATTTACCATGGTGGTAACTAAGCACATAGAAGTTGAAAAAAAGACACTATACATGGGGTTATAAATTTGAGGGAGGAAGGGAGAGAGAGAGAGAGAGAGAGAGAGAGAGAGAGAGAGAGAGAGAGAGAGAGAAACATCAGTAATGAGAGAGAATCATTGATTGGCTGCCTCCTACACACCCTCTACTGAGCCTGTAATCCAGGTATGTGCCCTTCACTGGAATCAAATCCGGGACCCTTCAGTCCACTGGCTGGCACTCTAACCTCTGAGAAAACTGGGTAGGGCAGGAATCATACTTTATCTGTACCTAGTATATTCCAGGCTATCCAAGGGATTTGCATGTGCAATATCACTTATTCCTTTGATGTGTCTATTATTATCCAGTCTTACAAACCAGGAAGCTGAGGCTCCAAGAGGCTGATGTGCAGACATTTGGGCACCTGGAGACAGAGATTATAGGCAGAAGAATATACTAGAAAAACAAGGTTTAGAACAATAAAGAAGAGCAGGGTCAAGACTCCTGGGGAAATTAATATATTTAGGCAACCTTACACAGAACTGGAATCAAAACTAACTTCACAGGGTCAGGGATAATGCATTACCAAAAAATGGTTTGAGAGAGCCAAGAGTCTTCAAGCCAGACTGAATAGTAGAGTTCTATCTCTGTCAAGATTTGAGAGAGGTGACTGTTTTTCAAATATCATAAGCTTAAGGAAAGGTCACAAAGCATATAAAGAAGCAGGAAAACATTCAAAGGAACAAAATATATCTCCAGAAAGATTCTGACTTGCTTGCAAAGGATTTTAAACAATTACCTTAACTATGTTCAGTGAACTAAAAGAGAACATGGACGGACAGCTAAATGAAGCCATGAACAAAACAAGAGTATGAACCAAGTAATAAAAGTTATTAAAAAAAACCCACAACAAACTCACCCAAACAAGAATTCTAGAGCAGAAAAACAGAATAACTGAATTGAAAAATTCACTAGAGGGTTCAACAACAAACTTAAATAGACAGATGACAGAATCAGCAAACTTGAACTCAGTCATTTGAAATGAGCAAGTTAGAGGAGCATATGGAACAAATGTTGATGAGAATGGAGAAAAACTGAAGCCCTTTGCACTGTTGTTGGAAATGTAAAATGATACAGCTGCTGTGGAAAACAGTAAGGTAGTTCATAAAAAAAAAATGGAATTCTCAGCAATTCCACTTCTGGGTTATATTCAAAAGAATTAAAAGCAGAGTCTCAAGGGATATTTGCACAACTATGTTCATTGCAGCCTTATTGACTATATGCCAAGGGTGAAAGCAACCCACGTATCCACGGATACAATGGAATATTATTCATCCATGAAAAGGAAGGGAATTGTAACACATGCTACAACGTGGATGGACCTTGAGGACATTATGCTAAGTTTAAAAAGCTAGTCACATAAACACCTGTATTGTATAATCTCACTTATATGGGGTTTCTAGTTAAATCCACAGATACAGAAAGTACAATGCTAATTTCAGAGGGGAGTAGGACTTATTGTTTAATGGATGTATTGTATTGTTTATTTTTTTAAGAAGAAAAATTCTGGATATTTGTTGCATATTAATGGTTATATATTTAACACTATTGAACTCTACACTTAACATGGTCAAAGTGGTAAATTTGTTATGCATATTTACCACAATAAAAATATAAAGATGGACAGATTTATAGCCTATATGTAATAAGGAGTATATTTGAATGATGAACAACATAGACTGATGAATAAGAACAGACCCGGAGACAGGGAAGTAACGATCAGACTGTCGGACCTCAGAGGGAGTACAGGGGAGGGTGGGGATAAGGGAGAGAGATCAGCCAAAGGATTTGTGTGCCTGCATATGAGCCTAACCAGTGGTCACGGACAACAGGGGGTGGGGCATTTGTGGGAGGGGTTTGGGATGGGAATGAGGGGATGATGACAAATATGTGATACCTTAATCAATAAAGAAATTTAAAAAACACACAGTATATTAGAAATAACTAACAAATTACATATATGTCTTCTAAATAATTTACTCCAATTTATAAAAACCCTAAACAGTACTTTCTAATTGTCACAAGCTATGTCAGAGGACTTGAAGGTATATAATGTATCTTTGTTTCCAAACTTTTGAATCTCTATTTCACCTGGGAAATCTGTAATTGTTTTTCAGACTCTGGTGACTATTTTTATGGCCATTCAAACTTGCCCTTTTTTCTTACGGAATTCTTACATTCCGATTGTTTTCCTTTATTGATTGTACTTAATCAAACTGACATATATATTTCAACTGTAAATAGTGAGTGGTTTCCTCTAGCTTACCTCTTTTTGTTTATCACTCACTTGTCACTCAAAATATTTGACTTTACATGCTAGAAAGTTTCCCTCTGCGTGTGCATGACTACTGTTAGACCCGTTAGCTTCATTTAGATCATTTTCACTTTCATATTTAAATGAAAATAATCCCGAATCCTCCTCACACACATAGTTGAAAGCCCAGCATTTTTTCAATCACAATCAGGAGTCTCCATGACATTGCTTTTCCCGGCCCCATTTCTCTCTGGTTTCCTTGTGCTGCTGAGTTCTCCATCTGTGGAATGTGTCACCTCTGGCTCTGCTTCTCTGCTAGAAATGCAGGCAGGTGACCAAGGCTGTACTCGCCTCGATTTTCACAAAATCATGGTGAGAAAGCAATTCCATGCAGCAGGTTTTACCGCTAACTTAGAAGTGATCCCTTCCACTTTGCAGTGAAGATTCATTATTGCTCTTTTAAACACTCCTCTGGCAGTTCCTGCTCAATGGAATTTACTGCCGTGAACGTTTCCTACAGCCTTTCTGTCTTGGCAGGAGGTGGTCCCTGCTCCTTACATATGTCTCCTCCTCTAGTCTCTCCTCCTCTTTTACCAGGTCCCTACATCTTCAAGGCTGGATCCTACTAGCACTTCCATTTTTTTTTTAATTTTTGCAATGCCCAATCATTTCAAAACACTAAAGTACAGTATACATGTAGAAAAGTGCCCAAACCTTTAAAGTATAGCTCAATGAATTACCCTAAAATGAACACATCTGCGTGGCCACCACTTCAGTAAAAATAAAATAGAGCATTATCAGTCCCTGAAAACTTCCATTATGCCCAAATTTCTCAGCCTTTTTTAGAATTTATTTAGCCATATGTATTTTAGCTCTCTGTTCCACTCTGGATATTTTGATCTTGTCAAGTTTCCAGTTAATGAAATCTCTCTTCAGTTGTGTAATCTATTCCCATCCCTGAGTTTTCAGTGTTCTGTCAAATTCTTATCCTCATATTTTAATCCCTTCAGCATATTAAGTGAGATCTTCTTTTTTTCTGTATCTCCTGTGGTTGTGTTTATATGTCATGTTGTTTCTGTTGGTTTTTACTAGCATGCCTTATTTTCTTCTATGCCTGATGTCTTTGATGAGTGCTGAACATGGTATGGGAAAAAACTGAAAGCTAATTGGAGGCTCTGAATGATCTTATCTTTCTCTAGGGAACACTGATGTTTGCTTCAATGAGGCAATATTAGTATCAGCTAATATTAATCTGGTCAATGCTTGAGGTGATTCGAGCTGGCTTTTTGTTTTTGGCTTATGGAATTCCATATCAGCCTTCCTTAAATGGTCTCTCCTTGTGTTTCTCAAACCATTTCTTACTGGTGGCTCTAAACACATTTTTTCTCTCCTTGTATTCCATGGGTCTTTTGAAACCTATGATCAGTTTCTCAATCTCAGTATCTGCTTCAGATTCAGTGGAAACATCTAGGTCACTGGTGGGCAAACTCATTAGTCAACAGAGCCAAGTATCAAGAGTACAACAATTGAAATTTCCTTTGAAAGCCAAATTTTTCAAACTTAAACTTCTTTTAATGCCACTTCTTCAAAATAGACTTGCCTAGGCCGTGGTATTTTGTGGGAGAGCCACACTCAAGGGGCCAAAGAGCCACATGTGGCTCGTGAGCCACAGTTTGCCGACCACTGACCTAGAGGAAATGTTGTCCTAAATGCTGGGTTAACTTCTCTGAGTTATCTTTTCTCCTGTCCGATGTGTTCAAAATATATTTCATAGTTTGTCCTGGTTTTCTAGTTTCTCTCAGTAGGAAGTTTGAACCATCTTGTCTGCCAATGATTGAAATGAAACTCTTGGCCTTCATACAAAGTTGCTCCTGTCACCTACCTGCCTAAGGGTTTGGCTTTACATTGCCAAAAACTAATGTGATCTACCTAATAAAAGGGTTGGGGGAGGAAACAATCATTTCAGATTTTACTCGGATTTCAGGTTTTCCTTGATCACCCCCACGCCCATCTAAGTGAAAGATAGACATATAGAGCTTTATTTTTTTCCCATTGAGATGAATTATGACATCCATGCAAGAAGCAGTAAGAACTGCAGTTTATTCTATTTGTTGCCAGTAAAGAAATAATTTATTTTTACTCCTGATAGATCAATGGTGAGTGCATCAAGGGTAAGAATTGTATCTTAATATTTATTTTTACATGCCATACAATCAATTATTGTTGAATTAATAAATACATGAAATAAAAACTGAGTGCTATATGCTAAGGGCACCATTGAAATAGCATTTTGAAGAGCTCCAGACAAGGAGCTGGAGATTGTTGGATTGCCTTTGAAATACTACCCACGAAGAACATTTTTCTTTTTATTATGAAATAAAAGAGAAATCAGGAAAACAGGTAACTTGACAAGTAGAAAATTGGATGTATGTCATGTGCTCATTTGCATCATATAAGTGATATGTTATTAATAAGAACTTTTTCCCTCTTCTTAGTTTAATGAAAATTATATTTATTTTAAGTTATGTTAGGTATTTATTTCCACATCCTGGTTTCATAAGGCATAAAGTTATAGGAGGAAAGAAAACTTTCTTAAAATTTTTGAGAGTTTAATATAAAACCATATGTAGGTTAACTTGTACAAATGATGTTGAATACAATCTTGTTAAATGGACTTCAGCCATAAGTAGAAATATCTAACAGGTAAGCTGATGAGAATAATATCTGTGAAAGTACGTGAACAGAATAAATCTAAGACATTAATCCGAGCAGAATTTCTGTTGCTAATATCTTACATATAGGTTGCTAGGCACACTCTAATGAAATAAAGTAAATGAACATTATTTCAAACCTACTCAACTCAAATTCATTTGTTATTTTTAAACTCTTCAAGTCAGAATTTGGATGCAGTGACAGGCTTGGGGGTAAAATTATAGTGTTCTATCATTTCTTAGAGAACAGAAAAGAGTTCTAAAACGTGACAGCATTTAGTTAGATGACATAGTGCCCCCACTTACGTCTAGCCTTGAACATGTTAAATCAGTTATTGCAGCTTGATTATGATAAGCATGCCTCCCTACACACCTGATTTATCTTATGTTCTGTTTCAACTTCCTTTCCACTATGATATGCAAGTTTGGAGTTTATTGAATAACAGGGAGTATGCAGGGGAGAACAACAAGGTATATAGTCACATGGCATGATGAAAAGATGGCCTGAGATTTTTGTCTAGGATTTCTTCCAACTGAGATGTGACAATGCAAAGAACTAGTTTTTGGGTATTATCTACATCAAATTAAAATAAAAGATAATAGATAATTATAATCTTCTTTCCAGTTTTGCTATTTTAATATCCAATGATATTGTGCACAATAAAATCCCTTCCCCACATATAAATGTCATCTATTTCTTTTTCTATAAGTGCTACAATGATGCATATTCTAAAAATTTGCCAAAACACCTAATTTATTGATCTTATTTTGATTATTTTTGTTCTCATGAGTAAAAGACCACAAATAAAATGAGAATCTGTCTCTAAAACTTCTTGTCTATATTCAGTTAACCTGAGTTATTAGTAAAAACCCTGAATCTATCAAAAAGCAGATCCTCATTTCTTTCCATACAAGGTATATTTGAGAAAATTACAGTAACTTATTGGGTATTTCCATATAAAGAATATGCAAGTAGGTACTTACTCAAGCAATCATCTTTTTTTTAAACTTAAAAATGCAAAACTATTAGTTTTTTTTCAGCTAAATTATTTTCTTTTACAATATTTATGGACATGTAATTTTCACAGACTAATTTTTTAAAAACACCCACCAACTGACAGAAGTTAAAAATAATCTGGAAGCATAGAAGGTGCTAAGTGAAGTTGGCTTTAAAATGTTCTTAATTTCATAGGATATTATTTTATACTGGGATATTAAGAGTCAGCTTCCTAGGTGGAAAAATTTGCTGGAAAATTTATCTAAATATATTTTATGACAAAACATTCAAGGAAATTTTGTGTAAAGATAGCAACAAAAGTCTTTAAGGTTGAGGGAGGACTCTTCCAGTTCTTTCTTTGGTGATCACAATTCTGCTGTCCCATTTTCCAGTAATTGAAAAGCATTTGGGAACACATTTACTTTATTCACCTTCCAAAACAAGTAAATGCAGTATAGAGTGCCATTTTCAATTTTGTTCAGCATTTGAACCCTCCCTTCAAAGGAATCTATACGTGAAGAATATATTATCACCCAACTAAGGGTCAAACAGCTCCAGTTAGGGTCGCTGTGGGGCTCATAGAGACCCCTAGCGGTTATAAGGTGAAGCACAGCTTGAAACCTGCCAGTATAGTTGAGAGAGACCTTGCTTCAAAATCAAACCTGATAGTTTAATACCAGGGTTAATACCAGATTTACAGTAACGTGATGTTGGACAATTTACTTAATTTCTCTGACCTCCAATTTTTTTTGGTAATAGATTGCCTTAAAAAAGGGTTGTCCACAACCTAGCAAAAGGCCCTGCTAATATACAATATTGAAAAGTAGCACTTCGTTAGAAACAATTATTTTTTTTAAAAACAACTTTGTCCTCAAAGATGGGCTCATACTACATACAAAAAAGCCTTCATAGCCCATTTGAATAGCCTGTGTGTAGCTTAGCTTGCAGGAATTGTTCTCATACATGAAAACATTAATAACATAGAGTAAATTTCCACCCATTTGCAAGCCTTTCTAGTAAGGAATAATGTATTTGCTCTGTGATTTTAATTGCAAATTGTGCCCTCAGAACTCCTTTGTAAATATTTTCTTAGCAAAGAACCGGAAGTGTATATGCATCAATTATGCCAGTTAGTAAAATATTTGCATTTAAGTAATATTATATGTGATAGCCGAAACCGGTTTGGCTCAGTGGATAGAACATCGGCCTGCAGACTGAAAGGTCCTGGGTTCGATTCCGGTCAAGGGCATGTACACTGTTTGCGGGCACATCCCCGGTGGGGGGTGTGCAAGAGGCAGCTGGTCAATGTTTCTCTCTCATCAACGTTTCTAGCTCTCTATCTCTCTCCCTTCCTCTCTGTAAAATGTCAATAAAAAATATTTTAAAAAATATTATATGTGATAGAAGCAAACAAATTTCTCCACTAAAATGTGTGTCTTCACATTTTTCTAAGAAGCCTGGTCTTATTAAAGTCCTGATAACGTAACTCAAAGAGATACTGCCCTTCTGAGGATGAGGACTAGTTCCAGGTGTGACTTATGAATGGGTGACTAGACATTTTGGTTTGCCCAGGACAAGAATGATTATTGCTCGTTGTCTTGGTACAATTACCGTATTTGCCGGCGTATAAGACGATTTTTTGGCCCTGAAAAATACCGTATTTGCCGGCGTATAAGAGACTGGGCGTATAAGATGACCCCTAACATTTCCACTCAAAATACAGAGTTTGTTATATACTCGCCGTATAAGACTACCCCCCACTTGGAGGCATATTTTTCAGGGCCAAAAAATCGTCTTATACGCCGGCAAATATGGTATTAATTGTGCTCTCTTTCGTTCATGAAAGTGTCTGTGGCTTGAACAGTAAATTATATCATCATCATATCTATAACTTGTAGTATCTAAACAAGATGAACCACAAACCACGCATAAAGGTCTACACTCACAAATAATCAGATTTCATGCTTAAATCACAGCACACATAACTAAAATTAAGCATTCCCTGAGAGAAATTATTTGAAAACCATATGCCTGGTAAGAGTTTAATATCCAAAATGTATGAGATATTAATAAAAATAGCAAAATCAAAACAACAACAAAACCAAACACCACAAATAATCAGATTTTAAAATGGGCAAAGTACCCGAACAGGCATTTCGCCAAAGAAGACATATGAATGTTCAACAGGTACATGCGGATGAAATGATGTCGAACATCACTAATCATGCAATTCTGCTTTTTTAACGTCTTCTTTATTTTGGCGATATTTTGTAGTTTTCAGTGTGCAAATTTTTGTCTTATTAAAATCTATTCTAAATTTTATTCTTTTGGATACTATTACAAATGAACTTGTCCTGAAATAATTTTAGTGATGCTTAAAATGAAGTTGAAATTATTTATAACATCAGTTTGAGAACTTGTCGATTGCCTAGATTTATCAAGGAAGAAAAATTAAGGTCTTGGTTTCTAGAAAACAGGACTCGACAAACTGTATGCAAAGATGCCTTTTTTGTGTCTGAGAAAGGATCTGATCACTTCACCTCTGGAAACAGTAATTGTTTTTCCCCGTTCACATTTGTCATAAAATTTAATCTGTTAATGAGATTATAATGAAGGATGAATTATAGAAACAAAACAACACACACACACACACACACACACACACACACACACACACACACACCACTCAACAAGGAAAATCCACGTCCTTAGATTAAACATACTTTGACGTTATTGGCGAGAGCTTCTTCTGGTAAGAGCAACAGATAATGGAACAGATTTTGATGTCTCGTGAGCTGCTTAATAGTTATGCTGTTGCCACTGTCACCATTCAGTATTTCTTCAGTGAACATTATTCATGGGGGCTTGTCCTCTTTGATGCACAGACTACGTAGTTCAGCAAAGAGTGGACAGCTGAAATATTTTCTCTCTCCACCTTTAAACTGTCCTAGAGCAAAACCAGAAACATTCATCATTAGGGGAAATGAAGAAAATCAACCGCAGTTCTTTTAATTTTTTTCAAATAAAAATTTGGTTTTGCCTAAGTTAAAAATATATATGTAACAGAGAGCAGGGGTTTTAAGGATGATTTTATCATCACTGGGGAAATACATCTTTGAATAAATCCATCCCTATTGCCTTATCACAGGTTTAATGAAGCTCTTTTTTTTATGCCTCTAGTTAGTTTTCCCCTCCTAGCTTTATTTGTGCAGAGAAAAGACTGAAGAATTAAATACATGTCATGAGTTGAAGAAAATAAGCTCAAGTTAAAAAGAAAAGTCCGTCTTTAACTGTTTGGATGTTGAAGAAAAGACTTACATTGTGTGGAAGGGTAAACCAGATGACCTATCTAAACCATTCCAATCCTAAATTCTGCAATTTAAGAAATTGCCATAGTGCTTAACTGTGTGGTAGGCTCCAATTAGCCATCCTGTGGGGACCTTTGTGAACCTTACAAAATCTATGCAAACTTGTAATGGGAGTTAATAAGGAGTTGGGAAACTACTTTATCTGGCAGGAGGAAATTCATTTTAATAACGCTAGAGTAATGCAGTTGCCTTAATTGCCTGAGCAATGTCATTTAAAGTTAACCAACTGCATATGGACACACAAGGCGCTGCAGAGAAAATAAAGACGAAGGACGCGATAGACTTGCATTATTCCCAGGAGGCTAAATTTAGGCCATCTGTGTAATGAATTTATTGCTAAGTTTTCAGTATAAGTGTCAAGACATAAAATAAAAATAGTGACACCTTGAGTAAAATATGGTTCTAGGAAGTCTATTTTATACAATCTATGCCTTTTTCCTGACATACAACTATGCGTTTGTATGTATGTGAAGCTATTATGGTTATTACTTTCATGTACACATATATTGTTCTGTTTATATAAAACATATGCATATATTAGTTATCAACTTCTAAAAACTGATTAGTGTATGAGTTGTATGAAACAGGCTTACAATATCATGTTGAGTAAAATGAAATAATACTGTCAAAAATTGATATACTATTAATAATAAATGTAAAATAAAATTTTTCTCATATAGGAGCTTAAGTTTTATTTTGAATCGAGAATAAATATAGACAGATGGAAGAAAGCAGTCACAGAGTAGAGATCTTTTAAATTATTAATGTCTTGTCATTGTTATTGTCACGGTCACATGGCGAGTGAAAATAGGTTCTGAGTGCCATTTTATAGTTTGATTTTGATCAGATGATGGTGAAAGCTGTGGTGATGATGATAAATAGGTAAAATATCCAAAAGATTGGTGAAATAGACTTAATCTGGAAGGTGCTTAAATTTGAGTGTGGGCTGATCTGGACCTACAACAAATGGTATACTTTGAATAATCATAGAAAAATTTAGAAATTATACTACTCAGAATGAATTAAAGACACTACTTTTTATGTTTAATTTTTCAAAGTGGAAATAGATTAATTTCCTTTCTGATTATAAAACTAAAGATCATATAAGTATAATAAGGTTAGTGAGGTTGTGAGTTTGGTGTGTGTTATGTGTAGAAATTTTATATTCTAGACCACATGAACTCTATAGTTATGAATATAAAATAATTATTAATCAATTGGAAATTATATATAGGCAATTTTATTCTAATTCAATCATATTCTTCTTTTTCAAAATAAATATTTATTGTTCAGATTATTATAGTTATTCCCCCTTTCTCCCCTATAGCTCCCCTTCATCCAGTTCCCACCCCACCCCATACTCTTACCACCCACACTGTTCTCATCCACAGGTGTAAGATTTTTGTCCAGTCTCTTCCCTGAGAAGTCAGTCCACTCCTTTTCTATGCCCCCGATTCTATTATATTCACCAGTTTATTCTGTTCATCAGATTTTTTATTCACTTGATTTTTAGATTCACTTGTTGATAGATATATATTTGTTGTCACTCTCTTCTGGCTTGCATAGTTTCTGTTGAGAAACCAGCTGACAATCATATGGGTACTCCTTTGTATGTAACTAACTGTTTTTCTCTTCCTGCTTTTAATATTCTCTCTTTGTCTTTTGCCATTGGCATTTTATGATAATGTGTCTTGGTGTAGTCCTCTTGATTCCTCTTGTTTGGGGTTCTCTGAGCTTCCTGAACTTGTAAGTCTATTTATTTCACCAGGTAGGGGAAGTTTTTGGTTATTATTTCTTCAAATAGGTTTTCAATATCTTGCTCTCTCTCATCTTCTAACACATCCATAATTCGGATGTTGGTATACTTGAAGTTGTCTCAGAGGTTCCTTAGACTATCTTTATACTTTTGGATTCATTTTTCTTTTTACTTTTTAGGTTGGTTGTTTTTTACTTCTTTGTATTTCAAATCTTTGACTTGATTCTTGGGATCCTCTAGACTGCTAATGAATCTCTGTATATTATTTTTTATTTCATTCAGTGTATGCTTAATTTCTGATAGGTCCTTTTTTCATATCTTTGAGGGTCTCACTAAATTTCTCAGAGGTTTCTAGAAGATTCTTGAGAAACTTTATAACTGTGGTTTTGAACTCTATATCTAGAAGTTTGCTTTCCTCCATTTTCTTCATTGGTGACATGTTTCTTTGTCTCTACATTTTGGCTGCTTCCCTGAGTTGATAGAGTGGCCTTGTGTGCTAGGTGTCCTATAGGGCCCAGTGGCTCAGCCTCCCCAATTACCTGAGGTAAACACATTTGGTGCACCCCTTTGTGGGCTGTGTGCACAGTCTTGTTGTAGGTAAGCCTTGATTGCTGTTGGTATCGCTGGGAGGAATTGACCTCCATGCCAAATGGCTGTGAGGACCAGCTGTTTCTACAATGGAAGAACTGCTGTGCTGGAGATACCCTTATGGGGCAGGGCCTGCTTCAGTGGGGCTTTGGTGTTCACTGAGTGTGCCCCTTGAATGTGCCACTTATGTATGTGAAGAGTTATAATCTGATATGATCTCATATTGACCACTGGGTATACTGGCTCTTGGATCTCCAAGGAGGTGCAAAGTCAGCCACTGCCTGAGGCCACCCAGCAGAAGCTGCAGATTCCTCTTCTTAGTTTGGGGTTTTGAAGTGCCCAGATGAAGCCCAGCTGTGAAGCAATGCAGGTTTCTGCTGCAGGGCCTTAGGTCTTCTTTTGGAAGCTTTGGAGCTCTCTGGACCAGCTGCAGTGTGTTAGGTTTTAGGTTGCAAAAGGACAGGCCATTCATGTGTAAAATCTGCTGCACACAGCTTGGGTGAGGTTGCAAATTGGTGGGGCTGGGTCTCAGGTAATCACCAGGGTGGAGCAAACAGTAATGGCTGCCAGTCAGCTCTGCTCAGGCGAGGTCCCTGGGTCTCTGTGTCCTGCGGCCCCATGCAGGAACAATGATCGCTGCCAGCACCTCTGAGGAAGAGCCACCCTCACATTCTGGCCCAGTGCCAGACAATCCAGCTTCTCCCATATGAGTCTGGGTCCCCAGAGTCTCTCCCGGAACTGGAGTTCAGAGCAATAGAGAGCTTGTATCTCCCTCCTGATTGAAAAAAAAGCTCAACCAGTTGCCAGCCCGGTTTACTCTCACTTCCTTACTTCCGCACTTCCCCACCTCTGCACCTCCGAACCTTCTACCAGTCTCAATGTGCTTTTTTCTTTCCTTCTAGTTGCAGAACTTCCACTCAACCAGCTTTCCCATGATTCTGGATGATATTTTTTTTATCTTTTAGTTGGAGTTTTGATGTGGTTGTGAGAGACAGAAAGTATAGGTGTTTACCATCTTGGTTGTCTCAATCATATTTTTCTTATAACAGAATATACACTATCATTTAGAATTGAAGGTCAGATAAAGAGCTTCACACCAGAGAATAAAATTTTTGCCTTTAAAATAGCCATCTTTGAAACTGTAAGTTTAATGTCCATTGACTATAAAAATAAATCTATAATGAATTTTAAATATCCCTGAAAGAATGGTACAAGGGATTTCTGACTTTAACTGCAAGACTTGGTGTTACACTGATTCCTAACATTATCAGCTCTTGCTCTTTCGTTGGGTTGTTTATTCTCACTTGGCCTGAGAAATGGCTCCTCTCTCTGACTCAGTGAACTCTGTGATTTATGTTGGTAATTTTTGTAAAAATGGTTGAGTTTATAGATAATTCAAATATAGAGGAGTTACCCATGGACAGAATAAGTCCATACTAACAAAGTTAAAGGCATGATCAAACTTAACTAGTCATGGTGAATGTGCTAAGTGGTCAATTTAAATTACTATAGAAATATAAATTTTAGAGGAGAAAGACTAAACAAATACAATTTGGGACATGTCTGACAATGTACAGATATAACACAAAACCTAGGAGTCATAAAATGGAGAGCAAAAAACTGCAGAATAAGTCACAGTTAAAAATACCAGCATGAGAGAGGAATACAGTAGAATAATAACATTAAATTTAAATATAATGTGGTGACCTTTTTATTATATCCTAGATTTTCCAGTGAATAGGGCCACAAAAAAGCTGGCTATAGTTTAGATTTTATCCACAAACTACTTGGATTAACTTCTTATCTTTCAATTCTAATTTTCTCAAAGGCTACATCTTATACCTTTGCAGTTAAGTGCAAAAAAGGTGATTAAAAATCAACTAATAAAAAAGGAAATTGGGGTGAATTGGTCTGAATTTAAAACATGGGGAATGATTTGATTGCTCTTAATCAGATAATGGGAACTAGGTTATTTCTGTTTCCCCTTATTATAAAATAAGTGGAAGTCTATATATTTTATTTATAAGAATTTAAAAAGATGATTTCCACACCTAATTTATTTTCACATGTTGGTCTGATTGAAATTTATTAAAAGTTGGCTGAGTTGGGGTTTAATAAATGGTCTCTTGATGTACCTGCTATTCCTCTGATACTATAAAGTTACATTTTCTGAAAACTTTTAAAATATATAAGTATGGTAAGTTTTAAAAGATATATTATTTTTGGTGAAGTTAGTTGTATGTTATTATCACATTAAGGTTCTAATATTGAGGTCAAACTCTATCACTTTAAAAATAATAATATATTTGAATATTAATATATCTTTTCAGAATTATTCCTCTTCTTAAATTTTATAAGACAGCTGAAGACTGTCCCAAGTCAACAGATTTAGAGGACAAGTCTTAAAATTAATTATAATGAAAAGAGCTATTTTTAATAATGCAGGTTTGTTCTTCTATTCTGTTCACAAATGACAAAGAAAAATGATTTGAATTAAAAAATATATATATATACCTAAATATATATTGACAGCTATATTATATAAATATTGCATATTTAATTATGTATATAAATTTATCTATATATGTATGTGAATGTGTACATTATATACATATTTAAAGGTAGAAGGAAAATGGAGTACAAAATATAACTCTCTAATCAATAGTTTATGAAAATGTATTTTTTAAAATCTATATTATTTTAAAATAAAATCCATGAGCATGGAGATATATAGAGTTCAGAATAAGTGAAAATTATTTTTGAGTAATAAATATAGAAAAAGATGACTAAATGTTGCCCACTGAATTAATGAAATAGCTAAAAGCAGAAGAGAAATATTTAGAAACACACTCAACTTTTTAATATACCTGCTGTTTTCTTTTTATTTCAAGGAAAATATATATCTTTTTACTTAAAAGAAGATGATAGCATTCAGAGAATGTCAATTTTACTCCTAATGGGATTCTAGAATGGCATGTAATTATATCGGTAGGAAAGGACTGTGTAGACTCCATTATTTAGGCCTAAGCTTGGAAGTAAAAGAAATGACAGGGTGAAAGCTAGTTGTAGGGGACAGTAGTCAGGAATATCATTTTTTGTGTAAGTCAATCTCTTATGCTAATAGAGATATATAAGGAAAAATTACAGTGTTATATACAAATTGAATGTAAATTAAAGTTATTGAGTTTTTGACTATCAGATATTATATTTAAAATGGTAGAAAGTGATCTTCTAAGAAAACTTACACAAAAGAGTTTTATAAGTGGGAAGATTGTCAAACTTTAGTTTTTAAGACTTGTAAATTTAATATGTTAAACCCATAATTCAAAACCATTCAAAAATCAGGATTTATTTTCTCACTATCTGCCATAAGTCAGGTATTTTAAAAATGAATGATAATGTTAATTGTAGGTAATTTGAAGAGAATAAAATAATATGTAAATAATATTTTAATGTAAGTTAATTATTCCCATATAAGTGAGCTTCCAACTAAAATTATCCAGATTTTACAACACATACTTATCATCAATTTATCTCCCTTCCTTCCTTCTTTCCTTCCTTCCTTCCTTCCTTTCATAATTTTTAATTTGTTATGGACTTAATGTTTACATTCCCCTAAAATTCATACATTGAAAGGTAATCCTCAGTGTGATGGTATATGGAAGTGGGGACTTTGGGAGGTAATTAGGTCAGGAGGGTGAAGCTTTCATGAATGAAATTAATGGCCATGTAAAAAAGACCCAGAGAGTTCTCTCACTCTCTTTTTGTCATAAGAGGACACAATCAGAAGTCTATAACCCAGAAGAGGAATCTCACCAGAACCTGACCATGCTGGCCTGATCTCAGATTTCCAACCTCCAGAACTCTGAGGCAAAAATTTCTATTTTTTATATGATACCACGTTTATGGCATTTTATGCAGCAGTATGAACTGAGCAAGGGATATTTTCAAACTGAATGATTCATTTACTAAAATTCAAAACCAAACATACCTAATCTATGGTGTTAGAACTCAAGATAGTGGTTATTTTTGGGGAGGAGGAGGGATTATATTTTGGGATGTGGCCATAAATACAGCTTTTTGGACTCTGATATATTCTTGTTCAACTGAATCTTATATAATTCTTGATATAACCAGTGGTTAATGGATTAATTTCATATAATTAACTGAGCCATATAACTCTGACTCAACAAACATTATTTCAGAGTCCAATATGTACAAAACATTGAATTGGGCTTTAGATTTAGGACATCACAGATGACAGACACTATCCCTACCATGGAGGACACAGTCTAGTGGTGAGTAAGACAACCACACAAAGACCTTACAAGGCAGCGGGATCAATGCACATGAGAAGCAATAGTAGTTGTCTCCAAACTTGGATATGGCATAGGATTAAGTAAAGACTTTCTTTATGAAGTAACATTTATGTTAAAGCTTGAAAGATTTAAAAAAAAGAAAAGAAGAAGAAATGTGTTCCAGTCTAATAACAGAAACATAGATCTAGAAATAAGACTGCATTGGTCCAGAAACTGGAATTTGCTTAAGATGTAAGTGCTCAGGACACAAAAATATAATTCTTCTCATTTTCTTTGCAACTAATTTGCACTTTATTCTTGAGATATTTTGTATATTGCAAATGTATAATAAGTCTTATTTTCAGCTACTTTTTTTTAGATAGAGAAAAAAATGTGAGAGAAACACATTTTGACTAGTTGCTTTGTGCACAAACCTGGACTGGGCCAGGGAGCCAATGCTCTAACCATTGAGACACCGGCCAATGCAGCTACTTTATTGATTGAAAAATTTCAGGCTAAGCTAATGTAACAAAAAAAGAGAAAAAATGTATTTACCTGATATGTAATATTCTGGAATTTGGTGGTGGAGTAAATCAAGAAAATGGGTCTGATTCCAGAAAGATTTTCAGCAATCTAGTTTTCACACCTTATTGTTCTCAGCATATTGTCCTTATCTTCATTCTAACATTAACTCAGTTTCTTGTCTACCGTCTAGTTCGTGGGAAGAAAGAGATTAAGATTGTGGCAAACAGTTTTCATCTGAAAGAAATGATGCAGTGCCTTGTGGAGCACTTCCACTCTCATTGGTGATAACATGGTCATCCATATACACTTAGCTGCAAGGGAGGCTGGGATGCATTCGTTCTATAGTGGGCTGTCTCTGTGCTCAGCTAAAACTCTATTACTATAGAAGAAGGGCTGAATGGACTTGGGGAAAATGAGCAGCCTATCACAACTATTTGTTTTTAAAGCCTCTTTGTGATTGTGGGCAAAAAAAAATCATGAATCCAACACAGGTTAATAGGTGGGAGATCATGAGAGAATTTTTTTAATATCATAATGAATGTTTCTATATTATTTAAAATAGTTTGAGGCCATTTAGGAGTTATAATAAAAGGAGTGGCACTATCACATTTTCATTTTAGAAAAGTACTTTCTGGATGCAGAGGGAAAGAAATCAATTTTGAAGCACTGGAAAGAATCTGAGATACAATGGTGACTTGTACTAAAGGAGTTTGTAGCAAATACAGGTCAAATATAAAGAAATCAATGATATGAAATGAAATGGTTAAATTCATGCTCATCAATAATATCTGAGGGTAGAAAATGTAGGGACAAACAATAATGAAATCAATGCTGGCTGCATAAAATTGTGACTTTCAGTACACAGGGGGTATTAGTTAGAAGAGAGTGAAAAAGATGAGTTTAATGTTACACACATAAAATTGCAATCACTGTGCTAATTAGGCAAAATTGTGTAGATAGATTCATCCCAAAGGCATCTGTTCAAAACTCTGTTCTGAACTAATCCTAGAATGGGATCCTAAAGAAAACCAACAATTAAGGAAACACAGAGAAAGTGAAAGCTGTATTGACTGACAGCCATTTGTCTATAATAATTTATCCTATTCACCTAATCCCAATTTATCAAATTCTACCACATGGAATTGCACATCACCATTCAGTGATTCCCTGTGCTGTTGATTTGTCAAACTCAGTTTGCTAAAAGCATTGTCCATTGCCTACCCATAGAATATAATATTTTAATTTTCTAGAAGCTATTAAAAGAATTCATTTTTAGTGAATTGCTGAAAAAACAATATTATTGTGTGATTTAAATTAGGGAAGCAAAGTAGGAGAGTGTAGTGTTAGGTATTTACATGGAGAGAATATTTCCATTAGGGAAGGTATGCTCATCAGTATCAAATGTTCAGGATCCCTTGATGTGTCACAGAGAACAGGAATTACCTCAGGGTTCTCTTTGCATATTAGCAGAGTTCCCGAGGTTCCTATGAAAGTTCCTTTTAAAGCACTTTAGCTTAAAGACAAGTGTTGGATCCAAGAGCACTGGTTGTAGGCACTCATGACCCTTTAATCTTTTTAGCAACCAAATCGGTTCACTGCCACTCTCAGCCTCAGCTCCCTCGGATACAGAGCGAACTGGAATTCTGCTGAGGCAGTTCTTTCATTCACCTATGTTGGGTGGAAGTCTATGATTCCACAGGCATCTGTCTTATAGACACCTCAATTTTTAAATAAAACTCTCCCCCCATTTTTCTAGTACGTTTACATTAACATTCTTACATCATTTCAATGGGATTGCATTTTCCGTGCATTTCATTCCTTCTTTTAGATCCATGTTTCTGTCTGGTATCAGTTCACTTGTGCTTAACGGACTTCCTTTGACATTTCTTAGAGTGTATGCAGTTGGCTGGCGGTGAATCCTTTCAGCTTTTGTATGTATGGAAATACATTTCAATTTAATTTTAGAAATATATTTTTACTGAGTTTAGGATTCTAGGTTGAAGTTATTTTTCTTTCAGCATTTTAAGGATGTTGCTTTAGTCTTTTCTTGTTGGTATTTTTTTCCATCAAGCAATCCCATGTTTTCATTATCTTTGTTTCTCTATACATAATAAATATTTTTCTTCTGGATGCTTTTAGATCTCTTGTTTTTGAGTAAATTGATTACGATATACTTTGGTGTAGTTTTTTTCCATATTTCTTTTGCTATGGGTTTGCTGAACTTCTTAGATCCATCAGTACAGGTTAATTTTTATGCTGGATATAAGTAAGGTGAGGAAGTTTCCATTTGAAGGCTGTCTTTTTTTGTGAAATAGGAGATCATCTATTGAGTATGAGGTCATAAGTTGTGAGTCAGATGTTTAAAGAAATGCAAGATGTTCACTGTGAAAAATATGAGGGTTTTGTTGACATTGATGACTATTGATGAATAGTATTTACCTTTCCTTATGTAGTTTTCAAGTTCATAGTTATTTAAAAAAATTAACATATAATGTTTGCCTGTTAAATGATGGGCAATTAAATCCATATTATACCAGGAAGGAAGTGAACAGGAGAGTTGATTGAATGATGAGGAGAAATCTGAGGAGGTCA
Organism: Vespertilio murinus; assembly: GCA_963924515.1. Taxonomy (NCBI): domain Eukaryota; kingdom Metazoa; phylum Chordata; class Mammalia; order Chiroptera; family Vespertilionidae; genus Vespertilio; species Vespertilio murinus. Next base: position 11,940,175 of record OZ004707.1, read on the forward strand.
AAAAATCATAGATTCCTAGGTGATGGAGGAACAGATATAGATGTATAATTTGGAGACATAAAAGAGTAGGAATCTAGGGATAAAATATGAAACATTTTAACTTAGCAATTCAGAGTCGCTGCATTTCTGTGTGTTGGCAAGATCCAGTGTGACCATGGGAAGGCAGTGCCAGTATAATGTGGACATGGGCTGTGCAGTTAGAAGTCAGAGACTAGAATACAGCATCCACATAAAGGTCAAACTATACAGTGCATCAACTAGAGCAGTTGAGCTGGAAAAAAAATCAGAGGTGCAGGGCCCAAATCTTCATTACATGAGGTGGAGTTCTAGAAGTTCCGTAGCTGATCAGAGAAGAGTAGGAGTCGACCGTGGTAGAAAGTTGGCATGGCCTTGATGGTGGGAAAGTAATGTAGGAGGCCTGAGAAATGAGAACACTAGCTCCAAGCTGTTACACCAAAGAGCGTGGGACATGGCTGGTGAGCAGACTCACTGGGAAGGGATCATCACTCAAACAGATGGAAAATGAAGCCAAAAAGAGCTAATGTTCTGTTTTATTGGTTAAAACTTACTCTGGGTAGATCTGGTTAAATAAATGGGGGGACAAAGAATAAAAAAGAAAATAAATCAGATGGAGAAAAATATCACTGAAAGAGAAGTTCCTATTAAGTTCTATAGTAAGAAGACAAATATATTTTTCAAAATATATTTAAACAAATAATCACTGTAGTATTCTACAAGGAAACATCAAGAAAGTGTTCGACATCTGAAGATAAAACAAGACATATCCTCTATTAGATAAAAAAGAGATTTTCAAGGAAGCCCCAAAGAGAGAGACAATTAAAATACTTGGAGTCAGTGAATTGAAAAAAAAAACAAAAAACTTAAAAATCATCTCAGCAATGTGAAATGCAGCCATGATGCCATATTTGAAGAAAAGAAATACAAAGGTTGGGGGGGGGGAATGGAGACAGAGTCCTAGACCCAACACCTAAAGAATTATGGGTATAAAAGGGAACAGAGCCAGCAGGTGTAGCTTAGGGATTGAGCATTGACCTATGAACTGGAGGTCACAGTTAGGGCACGTGCAGGCTGGATCCCCAGTGTGGGGCGTTCAGGAGGAAGCCAATCAATGGTTTTCTCTCATTACTATGGTATCTATCTCTCTCTTCCTCACTGAAATCAATAAAAATTTTCTAAAAAGTTAAAAAGGAAGAAGAAAAATTAACTTATTCAATTAAATTGAAAGAACTACTGTGCTACAGGCAAAAATGATAGATAAAAACATTAAAAAATATCAAATTATAAAGATGTCAACATCTAAGCAGAGAACCTGGTCAACCTACCTTATTTAGGTCTGCATTTTTGGCTGATTTTAAATTTTTTTCTGCATGGATTTTGTATTTCAAAAACATCGTTGATAAACAAGCATTACTGTTCTGATAAAAATAGCCATTATTTAAAAAATGAGTTGAAAAAAACATATCAAAATTATTAGTGAACATCTTTATAAATACTGAAAAAAATATTTCTAGGAAACTGCATTTTTATTTTATTCAGTAAATAAAATATTGTTTCCTAACCAACCAAGAGTTGTTGTTTGGTGACTGTGGAAATCTTTTCCCCTGAAATAGGAGTAACATAAAGCATGTTATTAAGTGGTGGAGGGGATAGCATCAAATAGTCTGTGAAAAGAGCTCTTAGAGTTATGGGAAAGTATCTTTACTTAATAGAAATGTTAGCACGTCCTGGGCTCACCATTGTTTGGGAGTGCACCAAAGTTTGTTTGCTTCGTCCCTATCAGATTTCCAGGTCACAAGATTACCTTCAGTTAAATCTTACACAGTGCTCACTAATCATTCAATAACAGTTTCTTTGATTCACTTTACCCTGGTGATATCAAGGAAGGCGGAAATGTCTTTAAAAAGGCTGTGTATTGTACTGAATCAGCTACAGAATAGCATTACTTTTCAAACGGGGACTTAGGGCAAGCTGAACATTAGAAACCAACCTCGGAAGCATTGTTCTGTAAGTATCAGAAGGGTGCCCTGCACAGAAAGAAACTCTTCTGAGGAGCATAGACATAACAGAAGGGATAGGCTTTGGCTAACACTCAGAGCAGTGTAAAAAAGTCTGTTGGAAGATAGTAGTCTATCAAGATGAGTTGCAAACTATTTATCACTGGACAAATTCAAGTTGTTCTGGGTATAGGACCTGATACTAGAACGTAGCAACAGACTCAGATGCCATAAGCTAAACAACTAAATGACTTTGATCCAGGAACCAAGAGAACCCTGGTTGGATTCCTGGTCAGGGCACAAGCCTGGGTTGCAGCTCGATCCCCTGTGAGGGGCATTCAGGAGGCAACTGATCAATCAATGATGTTTCTATTGCTCTCTCTCTCTCTCTCTCTCTCTCTCTCTCTCTCTCTTAAGTCAATAAAATGTATTAAAACTAAAGAAACTAAACAACTTAAAGTACTTTTTGCATGCAGTTGCCATTTTTTATAAGACTGTCTTATTTACAAAAGTTACAAGGGCACAGTTTCCTGCAATCACGTTCAACTATGTTGTGCTACAATTTCACTCTAGGATTGAGAAATAACTATTGAAAGGGTTTTTTTTTTTTGTAGGAGGAATGCAGGAGGGTTTCAAAACTGTGGTAACCCTCCCAAGATACAATCATCCCTTTTCAGTTATGAGTATGGCAAACACTCAACGCAAAGGGTTAGGGGGTCTTTCCCTGCCATTTGCTGGAATGTCAGATTCAACGCTGGCTGCCTCTCTCTCTCCAGATGTGCAACTCCGTTTAAAAAGCAGTTATATAATCTCATTAATTTTCTCAGAATCCCTGGGAGAGTGGTACTGAAAGAATCTGAGACAGCGGCCAAATGACTGATGATGAAGCCACAAAGAAAAACTGCTTATACAACCTCAGACAATTGGCGTGGACGCTCTCCATTAACATAACTCGACTCGTTCTCCTTTCTGGATGAGTCCCCTGATGCCATGGCCAGTCTGTTCTAAAGGTCTCTGAGAATTGGGAGAAGCAAGCAATAATGAGAGATGTAGGTCAGCCCGGGAGAGAAAATGCTATTTGTACAATTTCTTCTCCCCATTTCTATGAAGCCCGTCCCCATTTCTAATGTTCAGCATGCTGGAATGTAGGGACGAGAGTTAATGATAAAATGGGACTTTAGAGCGGGGCAGTATAGATGGGCACCTGGATAGTCATCCATATTCAAGAAGTTTTAGAGATAGGGCAACGGAAGCCCTACTCCTAACAAGCAGCCTCTCCTATGGGGGAAGCAGAGGAGCTGGGATGCTGAAGGAGTCTGCCTAGGTTGGCGAAAAGAGGAAAAATAAAAACCAAGGAATGGTGCTTGACCCAATCTCAAGACAGAATGAGTGCAATCGTATGTAGAAAATTTGCTGGAATCCATTTTAAGAAATAACTACGGTTCATTGAACATTGTGAATGGGACTATTTAAAGCATTTTATTCATAGTATTAACTCCTGTGATCTGCTTACATCCGAAGAAGTAGCTATTGTAACTTCCACCCATTTTATAGCCAGGAAAACGGAGTGCAGTGAAATTCTGCGACTTGCCTATGTAGCTCTCTAGGTAGTCTGCCCTCGGGTTTACACTTGCAACGATGACGATGTTTTTACTTCTCTAACGATAAAAGGTTATCTTTATATTACTGTTAATGCTGCTTTTAATTCTGTGGAAGATATACTAATAGACACTGTGCCACTTTCTCTGACAGCTCACAGGATTAAAAGATAGCATGACAAGTTCAAAGGCATACTCCAGGCGGTATCACCAGCACTAGACTCCCTCCTCCATTACAAATGACAGAGATCAGAAACAATGGCCTCATCAGGCGGTATTAAATCAGCCATCACGTGGCTTCTGGGACCTGATGGAAGTAGATAGGTGTGTGTGTGTGTGTGTGTGTGTGTGTGTGTGTGTGTGTGAGAGAGAGAGAGAGAGAGAGAGAGAGAGAGAGAGAGAGAGAGAAGATTAGATAGATAGATAGATAGATAGATAGATAGATATTGTCAAATATATATGTTTGATTGGTATTCACATGACCAGAAAGCTTTCTGTGCTGGCTTATACCTGCTTAAACTATGCATTTAATACATTTTATGAGGCACTGTCCTTTATTCTGATAAAACAGGACTTGAATAAAGTAACAGGAAACTGCTTTCAGAGCCAGCCAGACATGCAGTGGCTGCCTATACCAAGTGGAATCCACCTACTCGGTTGCTCTTGCTGAGATTCTGAAACGTGTCCCTGTGCATGAGCCCCTGCGTCCTTTTTGTTTATGGTTATGGGACCTCGCTGGAGTTGCTTCTGCCTTTGCTGGCTGTACTTTCTGGCCTCTGGCTTATATTCCAGAACACTGTTTTCTAATTTATTCCTTTCTGCTTTTAGCTTTGTAGATATTCTGTATGCTCTTTGGTCCTCCAAAAATTAACTATGTAGCTATTTTATAAAACATATATTTCAATTATTTCCAGGGCTTTGTGTTGAGGAAGGAGACCTCAGTGTGTGCTCATCCATCATGTCAAAAGTGAAATTCATATTGCCATTGTTGAAAAGTATTTTTGAAAATCCTGCTTTGATATCATGTTCATATTCTAAAATGTATTAGTTAGAATTTATTTATAGTGTGTGTATCCTATCTAATAAAAGAGTAATAGGCAAATTGACCGTCACTCCAACATACGAGATGGCTGCCCCTATGTGGACACAAGATGGCTACCACAAGATGCTCAGCTGGGCGGGGGGCAGTTGGCAGGGACCAGGCCTTTAAGGGAGGGCAGTTGGGGGTGATCAAGCCTGCAGGGGAGAGAAATTGGGGGACCAGGCCTGCAGGGGAGGGCAGTTGGGGCAAACAGGCTGGCAGGGGAGTGGTTAGGAGGTGATCAGGCTGGCAGGCAGAAGCAGTTAGGGGCAATTAGGAAAGCAGGCAGGTGAGCAGTTGGGAGCCAGCAGTCCTGGATTGTGAGAGGGATCTCAGATTGAAGAGGGTGAATGCTGGGCTGAAGGACACACACCCCGGTGCCCAAATTTTGTGCACCGGGCCTTTAGTATTCATCCTTTTGAACTGATCACAAGAAATCAATTCTGGGTTAAAATGGGTGATTAAGTGGAATAAAAATGTTTTTTTGGCAAAAATAAATAAAGTTAACAAGTGGCATGGCCATAAAGTCATGGGACTGATTTTCCTTCTGAAGGCAGAGTTAATGCCCAGCACATCAGTCTTCACTTATTTATCGCTCATTTCCTGTGTTTGTTCAAGAACCATTTATTCCATGCCAAATATTTTTTATGCATTCTTTAGGCACTCCCATCTGTTCCCTGATCATTTTGGAGAAATATTAAAATTGAACATATTTATCAAACAAAGAGTCTTTATAGCTGCAGAGTGCTTACCGACTACTTCTGTTTCCCCTAAGCACTGCATACAAGGATGGTTATTAGGAGTAATATTATATCTGGATAGCATTCAGTGAGGTCTGCATTAACCTATTTTAACCAACTTATAGAGAGTGAAATAATACTCTCTATAATTCGGAAACATTGGTATTCATGTTAGAGCTTCTAAACACTTTTTAAATCACATTCAGATTATAATAATAGCATAGATGCTCTTGAGTGGTCTCAATAAATGTTAAACTATCAAGTTATTTATCCATCACATCTAATTTTTAAGTTGCAATTGTATGGCTTTTGTTTATCTCACAAAGTATCTTTACTAGTGAGTTTGACAATTGCAGGGATAAGACCTCAAGATTTTTAGGTGTTAAAATGGCATTTGTGGTTCTAGGATCCCTTTGTCCAGAACATAATTTTCCTCGGTAAAGTGTTTTCTACTTCTTGCTCCAGATATGGAATCCAGATATGCAATGCACAAAAGAAATAACACTAGTGTTTTAATAAGTTGATATTTAAGGAAAAGTATTTATGAAGATGTTATCCTCTTAAAAAGTTTAATAAATAACATTGCTACTCATAGTTTAATGATAGTGTAACATAAGTATGTATGTATTTATGAATACAGTATTTATGTGTTTGGAGTTTTTATAATCTAAGTCTGATTAGTTAGCTCTAAACTAGAGCTAACATTTTTAAAATTATAATCCACAATTTTAACCACCCATCCTCCAAAATAAATTGAAAGTGGAGAAATTCAATATTAACCATCAATATAAAAAGTAGAGTTAATTAATGCAGAAATCAAATAAATTTTTAGATATGTCATGTATACTCTCATGGTTATTATTTTAAAAAGCATTTAGCAGCACAACTGGACAGTAACAATAATTCCCTACATTAAAATTGATCAAACTTTAACTTTCAGATAATTCTTATATGTTGTAGCTAGAAATTGTAAAGAACATCACATCCTTTCATTATGACCACTTAAGTTCATGGTTTTCATAAAATTTGTAGTTATTAATCTATTTTATGAATGTAACATTATTTGAAAATTACTTTTTTCTTCTGGCTTGGATTACTTTTAATTTGCCTAACCATATAAAATGTATTAACATTATTATAAGTAAAAGGTATCTCCCTTATTCACACTAATTACGACTGCTAAATTATGTGTAACTCCAGTGAACATTTTCAAGAAACTATGAGTGACAGAAGGTACTTTTGCATTCTTTGGTTTTCAAGTGCAAACGTTTAGCGAGCTTTGGAAGACATCACCAGATTTGCTTGGGCTGACTTGTGCCTCAGGGGAGAGGGGATCATCCTGGGTCAGTGGCATGGTGTCCTTGGCCATTTGGACTCAAAAGAGAAGAATGGGAGCTGAAACCATTTGGCTCAGTGGCTAGAGCGTTGGTCTGTGGACTGAAGGGTCCCAGGTTCGATTCCAATCAAGGGCATGTACCTTGGTTGCGGCGGGCACATCCCCAGTAGGTGGTGTGCAGGCGGCAGTTGGTCTATGTTTCTCTCTCATAGACGTTTCTGGCTCTCTATCCCTCTCCCTTCCTCTCTGTGGAAAATCAATTTGAACGCAGAGCCTGGACAGAGAGTACAGTGTTCTGTGAGGGAAAGTCTAGCTCAGGGGTGGGCAAACTTTTTGACTCTAGCTCCTTGTCTTTCCTCTTGGATGGGGTTCTAAGAGATATTCTCACCTGGTTTGCTTTCCTAAAGCTAAGGCCTTGCATGAACCCCCAAAATATTCCTTCTTAAAGTTCGGTCATATACCCCCAAGGATCGGCTGCCATCCCTGCTGGGTCTCTGCGCAGGCCCCTGACAGCTAGGTTGCCCCTGTGCAGCTAGGAAGGTGGTAGACAGGGAGAGGTGGCATAGTGGGAAGCTGAGTCAGAGTAGAAAGGGAAGATGAGCCGCATGTGCCCAGGTTGGGGCCGGGGGAAGATGGCTCCTGGCTGGGCTCACAGCCCCGCTGGGATGAGACGGAGGCTGGATCTCTGCCTGGGAGCACCTTGGGATGACACAGAAACGGGCCTCGCAAAAGAATGAACCATGGGGTGCTGCCCAGAGGGGATCTGAAGTGACATCCAGCTGGTGGTGTGGGACATGCAGCTGAGTATGTACACAATGGAGCCGGAGGTGACGCAGGAGCTGGAGAAATTAGCTTTGGAAGTCACAGAGAAATAGATGATCAGCCGAAACTGTTTTTGGCTCAGTGGATAGAGCGTTGGTCTGCGGACTGAAAGGTCCCGGGTTCGATTCCTGTCAAGGGCATGTGCCTTGGTTGCAGGTACATCCCCAGTGGGGGGTGTGCAAGAGGCAGCTGATCGATGATTCTCTCTCATCCATGTTTCTAACTCTCTATCCCTCTCTCTTCCTCTCTGTAAAAAAATCAATAAAATATATTTTTAAAAAAATAGATGATCAGCACCAGATGCAATGGAAAGTGACTGTGACACAGAGAAAACACCGGTGGGCGGCGCAGGGTGGGGTCGGGGTCACCTCAGCATTGAGCGGTTAAGCAGAGTGGATACAGTCTCTAATCACATCAGGACGTTACCTTGGGTCTCCGCCCGGCAGGCCAAGATGCCACTTCTCATCACAATTTATCAATCTGTAAAGCCGCCCCCGTGATCGCTCCTGCTGGATTTTCCACAATCATCACAGCTGGCAAGCCCTTAATTCTTCCTCCCCGCCGAAGGCTGTCACGTCGCCTTCTGGCTCTTTGGTTAGTTTCCCTACTAGTTTGGTCGTTGTCACAACAAAACCTTCATCAGACCTGGAAAACCCCTGATGGCCTTGGATTTCTCTTGGGCAGCAGCCAGAGTCCCCGCACCTGGATGAGTTTCATCACTTGCTTTTCGCTGTTTCTTGTACTAAACTAATGAACATTCCTGCAGTAATTCACAGAAGCATCCCCTACAAATGCTTGGTGTCTGTCCCCAACGTGTGGACTTGGGATAGAAGCCCTTCCCATTCCTGGGCAATTCTTATTCACCCCTTCTAATCAATTCTTCCAACCACAGTGGTTTGTCACAAAAGTGGCCCAGTATTTTTAAGCTCCATCTCAATGATCTATCCTCTCTTTCTCAGAAAGTGTCCCTTGTATCTTTCTCTGATCATGACAATGTCTTTTGAACCCTTAGAACTTTACATATCTTCCATTCAAGTCCTCCCATTCTTTTGATATTCTTCCTTATAATGAAGAATAATGCTCTCTACTCCCATTCCCTTATTTTCTTTTAGTACTTTGTTTGTGAATGACTCTCTCAGAACTCTTTTCTAAAATATATTTATTTTGACCTGTCTATTGTTACCTTCTGCCTGCAAACACAAGTATTTGGCTCTCTTCTCTCTAAAAACAACCCCTCCCTCAAGTGACCATTCTTTTTCTATTATTTTATTTATTTATTATTTTTAAAAATATATATATTTTATTGATTTTTCACAGAGAGGAAGAGAGAGGGATAGAGTCAGAAACATCGATGAGAGAGAATCATGGATCAGCTGCCTCTTGCACATCCCCTAGTGGGGATGTGCCCACAACCAAGGTACATACATGCCCTTGACCGGAATCGAACCTGGGACCTTTCAGTCTGTAGGCCGTTGCTCTATCCACTGAGCCAAACCGGTCCCGGCTTCTATTATTTTTTAAATCCTCACCTGAGGATATTTTTTGGCATTGATTTTTAGAGAGAATGGAAGAGAGAGGAAAGACAGAGAGAAATATCTATGTGAGAGAAATAGATCGATTGGTTGCCCAAGGACAGAAAGGAGCCTGCAACTGAGATACGTGTCCTTGACCAGAATTAAAACTGGGGCCCTTTGGTTCACATGCTGATGCTCTGTCCACTGAGCCAAACCAATTAGGGTTCTATTTCTATTGTTATTACAAGTGGCAGAGATTACTGTGTACCCACCACCGAAAGTAAAATCTTCTTCAGTCATTATAGATTCTTTTTATAAAATTTCTTTATTGATTAAGGTATCACATATTTGTCCTCAACCCCCTATTCTAATTCCCCACTTCCTCATTCATGTCCCCACCCCTCTATTGTCCTCGATCACTGGTTAGGCTCATATGTGTGCACAAAGTCCTTTGGTTGATCTCTCCCTTTTATCCCCACCCTCCCTTTAAGGTCCAACAGTCTGACCCATGGCTCCTCATCTCTGGGTCTGTTCTTGTTCATCAGTCTACGTTGTTCACCATTTCCCTTAGATGAGTGAGATCATGTCCTACTGGAAATATAATTATAAGAATCAAAAATGAGACAAGCAATAATCCTTATGCTGAAAGGCATATGAATCAGTCTGTAGAGAGTTTCTTTCTGGGCCGCCAGTTCTTTTGAGACCCAATTTCAATGTCAAACAGGTCCTTATGTGTACATGTCAGCCATGATATTTCAGTTCTGGATGGTGGGCAAATGGTGGAAATGCATCTCCGACCCTCTCTGGTTTGGTCCTGGGCGACCTGCAGTGATACACAGCTGCTGACTGCTATTATTATAGATTCTTGATATCTTTACTTCCTTGCCACACATCTTGAAAAAGTAGTTACACTTACTGCTTGAACTTCACTGCCACCTCCCCACCTCCTGTCATTTACATTCTTAGCCCCCCACGTTGGTAGATTTCCTAATGGCTGGCTCTGCTCTAACTTCCCAAGTCTTCCTCCTCCTTCTTCTGCACACATGGTGGCCACCCCCACATTCCTTAGGGAGCTTTCCTTGTTTCCAGAATAGTGGCCTATTTTTACCATTTCCTTTAAACTTTTATTTTTTTATTTTTTAGTTTTTTGCTTGATCTTCCTTTTCCCACATTCTATTTGTTATGTTTTCCTTAAGTCTGTTTAATATTTCCTGTTACTCTCGGCGCCGTCCTCTTGCCATCGTCATCATTATTGCCATCATCTCCTAATTTCTCTGTTCACAATCTGTTTGTCCTCAGGGTTTCCCCTTCCCAAACGCGTTCTCTGCAGAGTGCTTATCTTGCTTTCACAGCTGTCAGATCTGTTTCTATATTCTGCTGGGTTTTTTACCAGTACCTTAAACTTAACAGATACAAAAATGAACTCATTCTACTCCCCCCAAACGATTCTTTTCCTTGGCGTTGACATTTTTATTTATGACAGCATAATTCTTTAGGTTACTTGGGCCAGAAATTGTCAGGGAAAGTGTTGTATTTATTTTTATTTTTATTTTTTTGCTGTTGCTCACACTTCCCAATCATTTCAGCTACAAGTAGCCCCTTTTCCAGCCACAAAATCCTTTCCTCTTTACTTCTGGATTTTATCTTCCCTGTCTATTCTCTTTGCCAATTGCTAGTTCCTCTGGCTTGAGCTTGTACACTGCTTCCCAGGTTGCTTTTGATATTTCCACTTCTTCATAATATAATTTATGCTTCTATTCTTATTTTCTACACACAACTTCCACACTAATTTTACCTAAGCACAGAATTAATCATTTAATTCTCCATTGCAAAATGGTTTCCCATCGTCTAATAAATTACATCCAATCTAATGTATGATTACCATTTTCCTTTCCAAACTTATGCCCCATTACTTCCTTTTCTGTGTATGTATTTACCAATCCTGAATACTTGTTTAACTATTAAAAATGTACTTATTAATTTCTCATATTATTTCCTCTGACTGGCACTTTTTTTTTGCCTGATACATTAAAAAATATATTTTTATTGATTTCAGGGAGAAAGAGCAAGAGATAGAAACACCAATGATGAAAGAGAGTCATTGATTGGCTGTCTCTTGCATGCCCTACACTGGGGATTGAGCCCGCAACCCCAGCATGTGCCCTGACTGGGAATTAAAATGTGACCTCCTGGTTCATAGGCCGATGCTCAACCCTTGAGCCATACTAGCCAGGCTGTCAGGTACATTTTATTCTCTGTCTTTATTTATTATAACTTTAAAAATAACCCTTCCATGTAGAGCCTTTTGGACTTCTGAAACTACAAGTGATGCCCCCTTCAAAAAGATCACCTCTTTAAAGCAAGACAAAAATGAAAGATGTGTTAAAAGGTAAACTGGTGATTATTGGCTCCAGAGGGTAAAAGGTAAAGTTAAGCTAGCTCAATGATTGGTTCTCTGAAACACAATACACCAAATATTGAATGGGGGAAGTTAACGCTACTGCAATGAGAACGAATAAGAGAAAACAGTAAACTGAATAATGTGACAATGTGACAGATATGATGTCCTGTTTTGAATGTCCACTCAAATCCTCCTTGTTTTCACAACAGCAAACTCAACAATTCTGACACCCCTATCTACCCTCACGATGGCAGGGATTCTCATGGGCTGAGACAGGAATAGGGCAGTAGTATCTTTGCTGAAGAGAACAGATTCCAATCTCAGCCATGGTGTCAAGTATAGATTAAAGAAAGCACCTGAAAGATCATGAATAATCACTTCCACACCCAGCTTCCCCCTACTCACTGTTCCCACTAGAGTACATTATCTCTCACATGAAATACTAAATATTTTGAAGGTAGAAGCTAGGTATTATTCATTATTGTATCTCCAGAGCACTGAATAGAGTGCATAGTACATAGTTGACACTATATAAATCTCTATTATAATTGAATGAATAGGCAATTTGGATTAAAAAAAAAACCCATATACTTTCCTTAATTACAGAATTAGGGTAATTTTTTTCTACTTGAATGGAATGTAAGATCCTCTTCATTGATAAGCTTTGAGGGCAGACACAATGACTTCCTGCTTGTTCTTGATAATTACTTAACAAAATATCTGATTCTATTATTTTATTAGAATATTGAAGCCCAGAAAATTATAATTTTAATAATTTACAATGAAATGTAGTTTTATTCCAGATCCCAAAGTTTTCTCATCTCTAAATTTAATTTTTGTGTGAATATAATAGACCTTAAAGAGAGACAAAAAGAAAATATGAGTGAGTATAATTGATTCCTTAAAATTTTCATTAAAGGGAAATGTATGCCTATACAAATTATTTTGACAAGCTATTTGACAAATGATCTCAGCCAATATTTCACTTTCTTTTAAAAAACAATTTGACACCATCAAAAGATAAGTACAGGGAAAATGTAAAAGAGGCTTAGTGTGACATATTCTAAAGGCAATATTGATTTTTAAAATCTATGAAATATCAAGCCCAAGATGGAATAAAAAAATCTCACTTGACAAGCAAAATTTCATATTATTTCTAATATCAGTTTAGACACATGTTAAAGAATAATATTAAAAGGGCTTAATTCTAACTATTGAGATGCTACATTGTATCAGGCACATTTTTAGTATATTGCATACCCTATATTAATGATTATTAATATTACTAAGTGCTTTATACATATTATCTCTAATGTCTCAATGACCTTGCAAGGAATATATTACTACCCTCACTATACATAATAATAAACTAAAACTCTTACAAATTAGTGCCAGACTAGATATGTATGAATGTAGGTGTGCCTAACTCTACATACTTCTATGTCATTACACAGATAATCTTTTGCACCATACTGCAATATTTTATGTAGAATGTTTAGGCAAATATTATTTAATCTCCTCTTTTGCTTTCTCCTCTAAATTTAGATATAAGTCAAGTGAAAGGAGGGTAAACAAGAAATGACCCATTGCTCACCAATGAGGAAGCTTTCTTATATAAATGGTTCTCTTGCTATACTACTACATAGCCCTTGGATTTGAATATTTTTAATAAAATAGTTTATGCAACAAATCTGGTACTCTCTCTCTCACTCACCCCCCACACATATATACTCATGCAAATTATATGTTTTGCATAGCAAGAATCCCAGAGGGAGGGATAAGTACCGTATTTGCTGGCGTATAAGACGATTTTTTGGCCCTGAAAAATACGTATTTGCCGGCGTATAAGACGACTGGGCATATAAGAAGACCCCCTAACATTTCCACTAAAAATACAGAGTTTGTTATATACTCGCCGTATAAGAAAGACTACCCCCCACTTGGAGGCATATTTTTCTGGGCCAAAAAGTCGTCTTATACGCCGGCAAATACGGTAAACCAGAAGTCAGTATTTCTTAAAGAGACAGAAACACAAAATGCCCACAGGGTTTTTTTATATTAGTTATGATACAGAAGTAGAATTCTTACTATCAAAGTGCTCTGAAAATCAGAATATTTACAGAGCTATATGTTCTGCAAAACCCTTTGAGGAAGGCGCTTGCTATTGAATGTAGCCTCAGACACTATTGGGGCTAGCCCATCTGTTATTAACAAATGCTTAGTTGCCAAAGAGAGGAATTCTGCTTCATGTTTTATGGTGAAATGATATTACACAAAGCAGTGTTTTATGTCATCATTTTTGAATTCATAACTGATAACCACAAACTGGCCCAAATTAAATTGTGATTCTTCTGAAGGGGTCAATTGGAAAAGAATCAATAGTGTTGATATTTGCACAGCTTGTCAATGAAGGCAAAGGATATTATAGGTGTGTAGGTCAAGAGAAGTCGTTCCATAATTCATGCACCTTACATAGAAATAGGATGTCCAGTTCCATGATATCTGTTCATTTGTCTTTGTATGAGTGGCATCATAAAATGAAACAAAATATCCGGGTACTTTGACAGGCCCCTATTTGGTAGAGATGGAAAAGGAGAGGGTCCACTGTTTACATGCTTATAGAATACTGAGGCCTGGCTGAATTCACTCACAAACGTGGATCCCGTGCCCATGGTTTTCTTGACTAGATTTTATCAGTAAGCCTGTCACCTCCCTGTCTTAGTCCATTTGAATGTTATAACAAAAATGCCATAGGTTGGCAAACCACAAAAATTTATTTCTCAGAATTTTTGAGGATTTCGGAGTCCAAGGTCAAAACACCAGCAAATTCTTCATTGATAACCCTCTTTTCATTTGGCCAATGGTAACTTCACAAGGCTGATGTGACAAAGGATTTCTCTGAGTCTTTTTGACACTAATTCCATCCATGAAAGTTTCACCTTCTTGATCTAACCACTTCCCCAAATCTTCACTTCCTAATACTATTATGATGGAATTTAGTATTTCAAAATATGAATTTTGGGAGCACAAATATTTAAGCTATAGCAGTTTCTCTGTATAAAATTCATATAACATAATATTTTACATGAGTCAGGTGAAAGTTGTGCAATAAATCTGTAGAATCAACACAGAGAGCTAAATTAAGTGAATAATGATTCTCAATACACTTTGAGTTTAGAATATTAGGATAATATTAAGTGGATAGTAGACAAATCTGTATGCACTTGGGATGCTGAAATATGGCCTCTATCTGAGGGCTCAACAATGTGACCCAACATTGTTGTTTATGGACTCCCGTGCTCAGTCCAGAGCTACATGCATGGATCTAATCATAAATAATTTACCACAGACTTTGAGAACTGTAATAAGCAATGGACCATCTCTCAACTCTCAGGATGGCCACAGGTGGCACATACATAGGACAGATCCTGAAAACACTCAAAGACTTTGAAAACAGAAGTGACATTGAAATAATAACCCACAAAAGACTGATTTGAATATGTGCCTGGAACCAAACTGTGTTTATGGCCTGCTAAAACAAACATTCATCAACATTCTCCAAATAATTAAAACAAATCTCATATCATATTTAAGATGTTCAGGACACAGTCCAAACTTACTTGGAATACAATACCTACAAGCCTTTTGAAATGAATATGGAGCCGAGGTCGGTTTGGCTCAGTGGTAGAGCTTCGGACTGTGGACTGAAAGGTCCTGGGTTTGATTCTGACCAAGGGCATGTACATTGGTTGCGGGCACATCCCCGGTAGGGGGTGTGTAAGAGGCAGCTGGTCAATGTTTCTCTCTCATCGATGTTTCTGGATCTCTCTCTCTCTCTCTCTCCCTTCCTCTCTGTAAAATATCAATAAAATATATTTTAAAAAAAGAAAAAGAAAAGAATCTGGAGGTTTTGGGGATTGTGAAAGGGTAAGTGGACTTTTATGTTGTTGTAAAGACTCAATTTATAAGACAAATTTTCCTCAATTTATAGGGAAGTTGTTTGCTTTTCTTTTTTAAAATATATTTTATTGATTTTTTTGCAGAGAGGAAAGGATAGGGATAGAGAGTTAGAAACATTGATAAGAGAGAAATATTGATCAGCTGCCTCCTGCACACACCCTACCAGGGATGTGCCCACAACCAAGGTATATGCCCTTGACTGGAATCGAACCTGGGACCCTTCAGTCTGCAGACAGATGGCTCTCTCTATCCACTGAGCCAAACTGGTAAGTGCTGTAGGACAGCTGTTTTAATTCTTCAAAATATTGGGTTGCAACCTGAATGACAGCAAGGCACTGAGCCACCTGTTCAACTGCATTATCTTCAATTTGTTTCCTGTATCAAAGAGATCTTCAACAAAGATAGAAACCAAATGCTTCCTCCCTTCTAGATGTAGAGCACCCCCTTTGGGAACATAGTTTCAGGTAGCTTAGGGAAGAAGGCCTAAAATGACTTCCTATCAGACTGAATATCAGTTTCCAGTTTGTCCAACTTCTGACCACAGCTACTTTAAACAATATTTTCAAGTATCTTGTAAAATTTTAGCAGGAAGAAACAATAAATATTTCTGGCAGTATTAAACAACCCCAAAAGATATTACCCTCCTAAGGTGCAGAGTCACTCCCAAAAGATAGCCAAAAAGAAAGAAAACCTGAGACAATTCCCCTGAGACCTGGCAGGATCCTCACCACAGATGAAGTGTAACCCACATTTCTGTTCAGCCATTTTTGGAGCCTCCAACCTAATGGGTGAGCTGTCTGCATACGTAAGAACCAACAACATGCAATGTCCCAGGTTCTCAGGACACCAGACAAGATGAACAAGAAGGCAATGTCTGTCCCTGAGGGTGAAACTAGCCACACCCAGAGGGCACCCGGGAACCAAATTCACAAGAGTCTGAACTTGGAAAGAAAGGCACAGCACTTTCTTCTTTCTTTTGTCAACTGGACACTGCAAAGGTCCAGGAGAGCTGACTCTGGTACACATTCCCATCCTTTTCTGGCTTTGGCCAGTTTTCCCAGGATTTTGCCTGCAAGCTCCAGAGTGAGCGGGGTGTAAAGTAGAGAGGGTAGCTCTGATATCTACCAGAATTTGGTAAGGTTTTCATTGATATTAGTTTTTCTTTTTTCTTGGCTCTTTAAGGGAATCACTCAGAGCCCTTAATAAGAGAACCCCTTGGATTCCTGCCAACTTTGGGTAGATAGAGCCCATGCAGGAGCCCTCCTTCCGGGGTAGATGTGGGGCATTCGAGTTGGTATGGAAGGATTTAGCAAAACCTTCCAGGACAATTTTTTTCCCTATTGTCCTTTTTTATTGCAAATGATACACTCATTTCTGGGTCAGTGTTTTGTGATGGACCCCTAGGAGGGTGCAAGGAGAGAGTCTCAAGTGGTTCAGGTTTTAGCTGTAGCACTACTGCAGCTGCCAGATCACAAATTTAGTGGACTTTTGTTTACAGTCTCGGGATCCTGCCCAGTGGAAAGGCAGATAGAGGGTTAGTAGCCCGAGTACTCAAGTCAGCGAAGAGAGAGGAGCTCATGAGGAGTCACATCAATCCTATGGCCTTTTGTCTTAGGTACCCCTCGTATATGTAATTTTTTATTAGCTGTTGCAATGAATCTTTTGATGAAGCTAATTTGGAATCCAATGCATTTGAGAGGCTCTTGCTTGCCAACTAAAATAGGTGTCCCAATCTCTTTGATTGGGGGACCCTTGCGTTCAAGTGCACATCTTAAAGGAACAGTCGTGTCTAATTGAATCAGTCCCATAGTGGCCACTGTAATTCTAGGTTTTCTTACGATTTTGCCATCTTTGTAGATATGTTCAGCCTTGGGACCATAGTGCTTAGACATAAAAGAAGCAGGTGTGCCAAAAGGTGGCATATTCAACTGTTTGAAACTTCAAGAGTCCCATTTCTGTAGCTAAGATATGGGTTTCTCAAAGATAAATTAAAACTCAAGAGGGACATGCCACTGGATTGAGCAGTTTGTGGTGATGTTTAATGTATGTCATTGTAGTAAGTTTTTCTGAGGGTGGAGGGTGACCTAGAGTGGGTCCAACCTGTTCTGTGTCCAGCTTATCCCAGCACGGAGTCTTAGAGTTACGCGGAGAGTGCTCTCTCAGCTTTTAAGTGTTCAACCTGTGCCCTCTGATTGCAGATTTGATTTCCCAGATTCCCATTAGCAAGATATCTATTATCCCTTTTCATGAGATCACCTTATCATGGCTGAGTCCTGATGGCTTTAATAGCCTGACTTGATTTTGATGGTTAACACAGTCTGGCTTTCTTCATTGGTTTTCCCAAGACCTCTAGTGTTTTATGCTGAGGATCCCGGGCTTATGAGTCCCCTATCTGTGGCCACTGATTGTGGACTCCTGAGATAACTATCCCAGAACCTTTTTAAAACTCCAGAACATTTCCAGGAATAATCAATCAATCAAAATAGAATTTGTTTATCTCAGAAAATTGCTCACAAGGAAATGGAACTCAGATCCAAGAGTGACTTACCCATAAACCTTCATAACAGCAGGCAGCCATCCATGTGTCTTGTCCAGAAGGCCCAAGGCTATTAGCAGTCAGCTTGGGTCTCATTCCTCGTCACCAAAAACTATAAAAAAAAAGTGATTAAAAAACCCCAAACTCTTTAGTTGATACAAAAAACTTTACTTCATGAAGTAGACGGTCACCTGTGGATAACTTCAAAATGAGGCAGAAGGCAGGAAACTCTTTTGGATAAACAATATAGAAGGAGAAAGAGGAGAAAGAGAAAATATCTGATTGGCTAGGACCATATAGTTTGGGGTGAGAACGCCCTGTTTTCTTGGCCTTTGGGGACTGGCTGACTAGAAATACTTTGTTTCCGGTCAAGCTGAGAATTTAAAAGGGATACAAAAGTTATCTCCTTTCGGGTTTGCTGATGTGGCATCCCTGGCAAGAGTGGTTCCATTTTGAGCTTAGAAAGTAATTTCAATGCAGAAAAATTGTTAGAATCTCATTTGAAATGTGCGCTAAAACTGTCATATAACTTGATTATCTGTTATGCCAGGTGAATAAGGGTTTAAATAGAATTCTACATTTGTTCAGACATCAGTTTTATTGTCCATAAATAAGAGAATGCTAACCAAGGAAGGAGGGGCCATGAATGAGAAATAAATCTCATGTTGGCTTTATGCCTGAGATTAATGAAGGGAAAGAATGCAGGCCAAAATGAACAGTAACTCAAAGGAGAAACTGTATATTCTTTCATTGATCTTTTTCACAATGTTCATGACTCAGCGATATCAAAACTTGTGAGCAAAATTGGGGTTTGTCAAGTCCGCAGAACAGGTGCATCAACAGGTACATCAGACACTCAGGTCTCTTAGAAAATAAAGACAAAGTTTATTATTAAATAAACAAATTATATACACAAGCACACAGACACACATAAAGTAATTTCTTGACAGTAACTTACTCTAGCAGAAGCCAATTTTCTGTCTTTTATTAGCACATTGGCCTGAGTCACAATTTAAGACTGATTGCACGTTCCTTTTGAAATATGAGTAATCTATGTAACTGAAAGCCTAAGTGTCCGTCCAACCATCTGACTGGTATCTGTGATGTGCACTGACCACCAAGGGGGCATATGCTCAACACAGGAGCTGCCATGATGTGCACCGGCCACTTAAAAATAAATGGCACCTTGCATACATGCATGCATATAAGCCTAACCAATGGACAGACACCAGAGTATTAAAAGAGTATTGAGAAATCACAACATCTACCTTGGTGCCTTGTTCACCACTTGTCTTTAATCCATGTTCATTGACAGGAACCCACCAACCACTCTGCAAGAATGGGCAGAGAATACCTATATTCCCCGCTCAAAGCCTTCATGAGTTCGGCCATGCTCAGTGTAGAGTTGAGAGAGAAGGCCTTGGAGTGAAGTCACATGTGTCCTATCCCAATTTACTCATTTCCTAGTTGTGTGATCTTGGACAGTGACCAAAACTTCTCCACACTCCGCTCAGGGGGTAAAATGAGGATAACATCAGTGTCGGAAGCCTTGACTGAAGATTTTTCATCTTAACAAAAACCTTACATTCCAGGAGAGTTAGGTCTCTGTTTCCCCTAGGCAGCTGCTGTTTACAGAGATAACACACAGCACAACCTGCCATTACACAGGTTTAGCCATTATCAAGAAATAACACAGCTAAGACACATCCTGCTATCACACAAGCAGCTGCATCCCCCTGACCTTGCCCCGCCCCAAGAAGCTGTATATATACTAGAAACTTTGAAATAAAATTTGAGGCTTCATCAGATTCTTGTCTTGCCTCCATTCTTCTGAGTCTCTTGTCCCTTCTCATTCCCTTACAGGATCCTCCTCGCCCCTGTTGATTGTCCCGTGGGTCGGGATACATCAGGTTCTATGTCAGAGGGTTGTTGTGTAACTTAAAGCATGTGAAGTCATGAAATGCTACTTGGCACATAGTAAGTGCTTAATCAGCATTCATTACTTTTGTGTGAACACAGATGAAAATCTATAGCAAGGGTTTGTGTGATTTGGTCACTACATATTTCATGTTGACTATTCTGTGACCCCTTCTTTGTAAACCCTTTCAACACACATACTTTTTTTAGTCTAGCCATTCCTGTTTTCATTAAATTTTTGGATCATGAAACTTGGACAGCTTTATTCCACCTTAAGGCATCCATACTTTATTTCTCCTCTACGTGGAATAGTCTTTCCACTTGTTAATTGCTACCTTTCTTTCAGAGCTCATGCAAACTATCACTTCCCCAGAGGAGTCCTCCTTCGTATACAAGACTGGGTCAAATCTTCTTGTAATCACTAACATAGCTTCCTGTACTTAATATTTAGAGCACTTATGATCACCATCACCATGAAATAATGGATTTTGCAATTCAATATTTATTGCCCTTACACTGAAGTTCTCTTGCTTACTTCTGTATTCCTAGAACTTACTTATATGTCCAACAGATATCCTTGGAATACATAAATACAAGAATAAGTAATCAAACCCCACTTGGTAGTCTCAAAGGTTTAACTTCAATTGGTAAAAAAGGCACATTTCAAAATGTCAAAGAACCACGGTTCAGAATACACTTAATTTGTAAATACCAAATGACTTATTTTGTATCTAGTTAATACTACGCAGATTTAAAGCATTATTGTAATTATTACTAGCCAGTATTTGTTGATTTTCTAAAGATCAAAAAGAAAAATGGATGACCTGTAAATGTTCCTAGTCAATCCATTCTCCCCCAGAAATCCTATAGCCTGGGAGAAGACTATCATAAATCTGTCTGTATACAAGTATACATTTAGAAAATGAACAGGTTGTTCAGAATATTTCTATAGCACATTTTAGAGGGAAGCACTGGGTAATTATTAAGTAACATGCCTCCAGTCCAAATTAGACTTGAATAAACTGAACAACCTCCTATGCAAAGCAGAGCTTTGAACAGGTTTTCATTAACATCTGGTAATTCCCAACTCACTTTCCTCATTATCAAAGCCAATAAGTGGCCTGGGTTGAGTTTATTCTCAAAGGGTCCTTAGGAGAGAATTGACCAGATCTGTTTGTTACTTTGCTTTCCAAACGTTTCCCAAAATATCATTTGGTGATCAATGCATGACTAGCATTCTAGAGCCTATTAAGAACAAGGAATTTGGAATTTTCTACGCTCTAGGCTTTTCTCCTAGTGGAACCTGTTAATTAATTTGCTAAGAAGCCTTTTATATAAGAAACCTGTTTAAAATATTTATTCCTTCTTGAAATTCAATCCAAGTAAAAAGCTCACCCTGCAGGTAAATTTGTATATTTTCTCTGATTAGTCAGGATTCTATATAATTAAAAAAATTTTCCATTTATTCTTTTTCCTTTTGATATAGTTTTGACTGATTATAGCTAATAACGTACCTGAATTTTCTGTGGACATCTATATAATTTATTTGCCTTGTGTAATAGACTGTCAGATCTTGCAAGGGGACTCAAATTCAAGCAGATATATGTAAATTCTTATTTACAAACAAGAAAAACAAAGAAACTGACATGCACTCTACAAAATGCCTTTTGCATGGGTGATCATTCCAACCTCCAGACATTCCCCAAAGTCACTTGATGTTTACAGAACTTAAGGAGACTCAGATTGATGACATTTTTTCTTCTTCATATAATAACCATTCAGGTAAAAATATATGTTGTGATTTTTTCCCCTATGAAGCATCATAAAAGGACATCAGGAAAATTTATTAGATCTTAACTCCAGCATGATTCTCTCCTTGTCCTCTTTTCCATTGGCTTGTCCTCAAGGAATGTCCCATTTCCCAGCTGTGTGGGTGCAATCAACTAACCATGTGGCAAGTGACACTGCACAGCCAGGGAGACGCTGTCTGGAGGTGGAGCCCTGATCTGTCCCCTTGCCACCCCCCCTTTTTTTTTTAACTAATTAAAGAGAATCGACATGGGATCCTGGCAGAATAGAAAGACAATATGATTTCAAGTCAGTCAGTGGTAGGTTTGGATCCTAATTACTTCACTAACTACCCTGACATGGGTCATGTACTTGATTTCTTTGTGACTCAGCATCTTCTCGTGTCAAATCTAGGTAATGCTGCTATGAGCGTTACATGGAATCATATACATAAACAGCCAGCCAGAGAGTAGGTATTTCCAAGGACTGGTTAGTGGCGTTAGTGCTATTGTTCTTAATAAAAGCATTGGTGGCCTCTGCGGGACCTCTTCTTTTGTTAATTCTCACCCCAGGATAATTTTTCATTGAGTTTTAGAGAGAGTGGAAGGGAGGGGGAGAGAGAGAGAGAGAGAAAGAAACATTGATGAGACACATTGATTGGTCGCCTTCCATAGGAGCCCCGACCAGGGCAGAGGATTGAGCCTACAACTGCGGTCCCTGCCCTTGACCAGAATCGAACCTGGATCCCTTCAGTCTCCAGGCCAACATCCTATCCACTGAGCCAAACCAGCGAGGGCTGCATGTGTTCTTTACTCTCTCAGTGAAATGAAATGGGTGAGTGGGGGTGATTTTTTAGTTCCTAGGAGGAACCAGCTAAAATGAAATTCATATTCAAGCAACCTAAGAAACCAGCAGTGAGAACTCAAATATCTTTTCACTGATGCGCATTAAATTGGAGGATGAAAAACAACCATGTAATCAACATATCAGCCATGGCTGGTCAAGGAGAAAAATGTGTGAAAGCTCCTTTCACCAAGGAATCCTTTCCTTCTGGGCCCCTCCCAGGCCAGTGTGCTCACTGTGTCCCTGGAGGACAGAGTCTTTCCTTACAGGCTTCCTTCCCTCCTGCCATGATGTTCCCCCTGGATCCAGTCCCTCTACACAAGGCTCTCCGTTAGGTAAGTTGACAGACTCACTCTGGATGTGATGGTAATGGTTGATAATAGTTTCCATAATAAGTCTTTCTTGCCAATACCGGTTTGGCTCAGTGGATAGAGCGTCAGCCTGTGGACTGGGGGGGGGGGGGTCCCAGGTTCGATTCTGGTTAAGGGCATGTACCTTGGTTGCAGGCACATCCCCAGTGGGGGGTGTGCAAGAGGCAGCTGATTGATGATTCTCTCTCAGTGATGTTTCTAACTCTCTCTCTCTTCCTCTCTGTAAAAAAATCAATAAAATGTATTAAAAAATAAGTCTTTTTTGGTGACATTTACCTTTGAATAGGACTTCTAGCAGATGAAGGGGGTAGCATTTTTGATTATGGGTCCATTTGAGTTTCACTGTGGAGACACTTACCAAGGATTTTTAAAAATTGAATGCTAATTAAAAGAGACAGTGATGACATTAGGGAAAAATGATTGAAAGCACGGTGGAGACATGAGGTGGAACTACATTTAACAGATTCATTTATTGTAATACCGCTGGGAGCCCTTAATAGGCAATGTGCACTGTGTAAAAGATTATGCAAAATCAATAATTGAACAGCTACTTATTGAGCACTTCCTATGTCCCAGGGACTGTTCTGGGTTCTGGTGATACAGTATTGAATATGGATAGAACCTTGCTCTCAGGGAGCTGACAACCAAGTGCTATTTATTCAGAAAATATGTATATAAACAAAGACATGAGCAAATACTTTGAGATCATGTGAAGTTTTAAGGAGAAAATAAAATACAGTGATCTGGTCAAGATTAACTGGTGATTGGAGACTGCTTTTCATGGGGAAATCTGGAAACTTCTATAAGAAAGAGTCGTACAAATGAGCTTGGTATATTCACTATCATATGATGTTGACTTTGAAAATAAATTTCACTAAATTTACAAAAAATAGTGTTCCCAAGAACCTAGTTTGGGAAAAAGTTATGCATAGTGTAAGCAAGCCTGTGCTGTTAAGAGTATGTCCCACCGAAACCGGTTTGGCTCGGTGGTAGAGCGTCAGTCTGCGGACTGAAAGGCCCCAGGTTCGATTCTGGTCAAGGGCATGTGCATTGGTTGCGGGCACATCCCCAGTAGGGGGTGTGCAAGAGGCAGCTGGTGGATGTTTCTCTCTCATCGACGTTTTTAGCTCTCTATCTCTCTCCCTTCCTCTGTAAAATATTAATTATATATATATATATATATATATATATATATATATATATATATATATATAGTTTTTTTTAAAGGGTAAGTCCCTCTCTTTCCTGCCCTACAAGACTTTTAAAAAGAGCCAAGGAGAATGCCTCATACATGGGAGATACACAATAGCTGTTACTCTCTTCTCACTCTTTCACGTTAAAAACCACCCAAGAAAAGATATTTCATTCTTGGTATACGTTCTCCAGGGTGACCAGTCTCTGCTCCTAAGTACTAGCATCTCCTTCATTTGTTCATGCTCAGTCACTTCATGTTGTTATTACTAAAATGCAATTTTGTAGGGAAGAAGGGGACTTGGTTGGGAAGTCTGTAAGGAGGAATCTCTGAAAGGTGGGGCTTTCTGGGGGACCTTGCGGAAGGCGGCAGACCCTGCCTTGACTCTTCCTAACCAGTCTGAGCTCCCGGGTGTTTTACTGGAATCTTTGTGTTTAGATTTCAAAATGGCCTTGCTTAAAGGACCCACGTTTCTTCTCAAGAACACTTACCTTACTGAGAGTATCCGACAATTAATTTTAGTTCAAGCTGTTGTTACAATAAAAGCCTTAAGGAGGCAGGTGGACAGGGCTGTTTTGGTTCCTACAGCCAAGGATGCCCTGAGCCTCTTTTTCACAGAAACTTGTGTCAGTTATCTCAGGGTCTGCTGGTCAGTCCCAGAACAATTTCAGACCAGCGATATCAGAGAAATAAAAGTAGGTATAAAAATTACAAAATGACCAATACTTTTATTTTCATAATAAAGAGGAATTCTTTTTTTCCCTACTAAATTTCCCTCAGAAATTTACCATTGGGTTCAGATAAAATCCTAAAGTAACTATTCATGTTTTGTGTTGTGGTTTTGTTTTGTTTTTTCTCCTGAAAGCAAGTTTTAATCATAAATACATGTATTAGTAAATATATAGGCCATTTTAAATATAATCATAGAAGATCATTTGAGCTATCAATTCCATTTAGTTATCTAAATTAAATTGAGTCTCATTTTTTTTAATGTAAGAAGTATTAATCTTTTAATTTATTCAAGAGGGAAGTGTTAGGTGAACCTTTCTTAGTGACTCATTTTCCACAATTTCAGAGAAAAAGGATAGAAATGGAGTTGACTTTAGACATGAACAGAAAATTATCTGTCAAAACAAATACTTTCATGTGACTTAGAAAGGACCTATTTAAAGAAATTATAAAGATTTCTGTCTAAAAATTTTTTAATCTTAAACACACAGCATTAACAAGTTTCACACTTTTATTTCCATTAGTATAGGCAACTTAGAGGTAAAATAAGATTATGCTAGTAATTTGTTTTCATTCTTGCTGCCACAGAATTCATGTGGGAATTTTTGACAGGCAAATTAGTCAAATATAGGATAAATGAGTAAAATGAAAATTGAAGGGCTAGTGTAATAAGGCAAAGCTATAACAATGACTAAGGCTTTTACAAATAAAAGAATGCATGTTCATTCAAAAACAAAACAAAACAAAACATAAGGATAGACAGAGAAAGATCTTTCACAGGCCCCAACCCATAGTCCTACTTAAGAGGGGTAGTCATTATTATAAGCATGATTTTTGAATGCTTCAAAACATTTGATACACAGACAAGTATATCAGATCATTTTTATACAAATGGGTATATTATTAAACACTAGAGGCCCAGTGCACGAAATTTGAGCATGGGTAGGGTCCCTAGGCCTGGCTAGTGATAACAACCAATCTGTGGGGTGACCAGCAGAACAATCAGTGCCCTCCCCGTTGGCACCCGCCTTGCCTGGCCTGAGGCCTGCAGACCGGGGGCAGCTCCGGGGTTGAGCATCAGTGTGTATCATAGCGACCAGTCGTTCCATTGGTCATTCCACCATTCAGTCGATTTGCATATCAGGCTTTTATTAGATAGGAGGATGATATTCCTCACCTGTTGTTTAATCTTTAGCTTCTCTTATTAATGATACTTGTTTCCCATTGAGCAGATTTGTCACAATTTGTTTAGCTAATCTCTGATTGTGGCAAGCAGTGATTGTTTATAATATTTTTCTTTCACAGACAATGCTATTCTGAAATTATATCTGCAAGCTTTGCCGTGTTGTCTGCTGATTGCTTTTGGCCCCTAGTGATGCCCACCTAGCTCTTTGTGGAACGAGGCTGACTTACCTTACTGGTAGTATCTGACAGTTAATTTTAGTACAAGCTGTTGGTTTGAACCTAAGGCAGTGGTTTGAACACACCCCAATGACAAGGGGTGCAACAAGTCAGGAAGAGGCAGAAGAGGAATGAGGAGTTTGGCTTTGCTTTCCTGTCCATACTGCCTTACCTCCTTCTGTAAAGCTGTTAGACTTGAGTACTTCTACCGTTTTCATACTTTTTCACTTACAAGTTCTTCGACATGCTTTGGAAGTAACATTATATTATCAGAATATTGAAAATAAATCTTAAAGAATATTGGATAAGCACATTAAATTTTTTTCTACCCCCTTTCTCTAACACACACACACACACACACACACACACACACACACACACACAGGGGTCAGACTCTCAACCCAAGCCCCATGCCAGCCAAGGCAGGTGCCAGAATTGCTAAAATCACCAATGTCATTGTCCATCACTTGTTGGTGCACCTCAGTACAGTGGTGTGGTAATGATGATAGAAATTTCCTATGGGAATGTCTTTCTTCAGACTTTTCACCTCTTCTTTTTGTGTTGCCATCCCTACCCCACATGGTCCAGCCCCACCTCTAGACATGACAGCGGTTGGCCTTGCTCCATTGAATGATGACCGGAGCAAGGCTGTGTTAGTGGGCAGGAGAGCCTTAGAATTGCATGCCTCCAAGGAATATCTGCACGGTGCATGCAATTCAATAACCACAGATTATGCAGCCACTAGAGGGAATACATGAGTAATACAGAGCTCATGGTATAATAATAAGGTGGGTGAGGAAGGGGATAGAATAAAATAAGGTCAGAATTCACTGGAATAAGAGAGAAAAGGGGAAAATAACACAAATTTCTGGCAAAATTTGGTAGGGATACACAGGAGAGAGCAGCCTTAGGTTGCTACAATTAGAAACAAAGATTGATAAAGAATCTGTCACTTTATTTGGGTCTTGAAGGATCCTTACATTTTTGGGTCAGGAATGACTTTTCATCTTTTTTAACTCACCTATGGTGTTGACTTCAAACTATGAAACTAGCATCAGACTCTCATCTTAAGTGGGGCCTTTTGGTTGTCTGACTCACAAGAGCTGACATGGGGCCCAAAGTGGAACAAATCCTTAGGTCCTGCTATTCTTGTTATTTACTTTCAGTTACCTCTCAATTTTTTTCTCTATCATTATTATATATTGGATGTGTTGGAGTGTGAATTGACACCAAGTTAGTGCATATTCTTAGTTTGATTGCCTTACGCAAACTAAATTGAAGCATCAATGTTGTATAAAAACTGCTGTTTGAAATTTTAACCCTGGTATTTTGGCTTCTGTAAATGCTTGCTTGCTTAAATAATAAGGATATAAGATTATTCCCATTCCAGAGAGGCCATAAACCTTCCCTGGACAAAGTTATCAGTGCTAGTGCCTGGCCAGGCCTCTGGTTGAGGTCTCAAAGCGCCAGCACATAGGGCTCTTTAAGAACTTGAAAAGGGGACTGGAAAACCCCATATTTGGGAGACAAAGAGGGTAAAAATATATTCATAAGGAAACTTCCTCTATGTTTTTCCCGCCCAGAATTTGAGAGACATTTTTCTCTGGGCCCATGTGTAATAATAATAATAATAATAATAATAATAATAAATGAATCACACTTTGGGAAATAAAATGTAAGTGAAGCACATACATTCAAAGTAATTTTGGAAAAAAATAAATATAACAGAAGAATGCAGTTAACAAAACCAGTAGATATTTAAAATGTATCCCAAAACCTAGTTATTGGAATAATATGGTCCTGGCAAAAAGACAAGGGAGTAGAACAAAATGCAAAGTTTAGAAATAGACTCAGGTCAATGGGACTATTTTGGAAATCTTGGATTGCAATTCAAATTAGCAGAACAAATATGGATTGCTTGAAGAATGAATATATTTAGGTAACTATTTGGGAAAAAATGAAGCTAGAACTCAATGCCTCTCACCACAATGATAAACATGAAAAATTATTAAAATTATTTGAAGAAAATAGAATTGAATATTAATTAGAACATGGGTGTAGAGTTTATTTTTCAACTAAAAAAATGAAGCCATGAAGAGAAAAAAGGGCTTATTAAAATGAGACCTAGAAAAGTAAATTAGAAATTAGAAAATTCCACACCTGTCAGAATGGCCAACATCAACAAAACAACAAACAACAAATGTTGGCGAGGTTGTGGAGAAAAAGGAACCCTCCTGCACTGCTGGTGGGATTGCAGGGTAGTGCAACCACTGTGGAGAACAGTATGGAGCTTCCTCAAAAAACTGAAAATGGAACTCCCATTTGACCCAGTAATCCCACTACTAGGAATATACCCCAAGAAACTAGAAAGACCAATCAGAAAGGATATATGCACCCCTATGTTCATAGCAGCACAATTTACAATAGCTAGGACGTGGAAACAGCCTAGGTGCCCGTCAGCAGATGAATGGACCAGAAAACTATGGTACATCTACACCATGGAATACTATGCTGCCATAAAAAGGAAGGGATTCTCATCATTTGCAGTAACCTGGATGGAATTGGAGAGCATCATGCTGAGTGAAATAAGCCAGTCAATGAAAGAGAAACACTACATGACCTCACTCATTTATGGATATTAAAGAACATTATAAACGAATGAACAGAAAGATAGATATAGTGACAGTAAAACAACAGGCAGACTGCCAAATGACAGCGGGGGGGGGGGAGGGTAGGGAGATCTGGGGGAGATAAGAGATCAACCGAAGGACTGGTATGCTTGCATATAAGAACAACCAATGGACACAAAACTCTGGGGAGGGAGGGCACCTATGGGGGGGCAATGATAAGCTATGTACACAGATAATACCTTAATAAAAAATATTAAAAAAAAGTGAGACAGATTAGAATAGCATTGCAAATACTTCAAAAACTGAACTGACATTGGAACCAAAGATTACAAAAGGAAGATAGGAATATGCAAAATGAATTTACCTGGGTCAATTGACTGCTAAAAGAGGAAAATATTAGCAATCTTCATAGCATTTAAACAAGACTCAGAGTGTCATATTATAATATTCATATTGTGTAGGATACAATTCAAAATACTTGGCATATGAATAATTCACCAAACCTTAACTCTCATGGGAAAACACAATCAATAGATATTTTTTACAATAGGACAAATGTTGGAATTACATATGTGAGAATAAACAAGTCATCTTTTCTGTCAAAAAAAAATATTATGAAGTTCTAAGAGTTGACAGGAACCAATTTTAGGAATCACAAATATTATTAAGCTGAAACTAATTAAATTTAATTATACTCAAGACTCCAACATCAACATTTAACTAAAGCCCAATACTTTATACAAGACATTGTCCTTGTATATTTTTAAGCTAGTCAAAAGTATAAATTTTCTCTTACTATTTTTTTGGATAAAGAAAGTGTGTTATATTTCTAGAATATTTTAATTGAGAAATATTTGTCTTCTACTGTAGAGGGCCAAATGGGAAGATACCTGGACATTCTTTAGATTGTTGCTGACTGGGCCCGGGATATTGGCAGAATCATGTCAGTTGCACTCCTGCCCTGGGAGTGGAGATGTTCTTAGTTCCTGGCTTGTGTTTGTCCAGGAGGAAGGAGTGGGTGGGCCCTGGGCCCTCCCAGGCTCCTTGTTTTTCTGTGAAACCCCCCTTGTTGGATTGGAGTATAAATAGATGTGCTGCGTGGCTCTGGAGGTCGTCAGTCTGCCTCTCCAGCAGAGGAGGTCAGCGGCCCTCCCAGCTCCCAGCTTAAAATCTAAAAAAAAGAAAAAAAGAAAAAAGAAATTAGAAAATTCCACATATATGGACAATACTTGAAAAATTCTAAGAGAGCGAACAACACACACACCTATTGGAAAAATGAGTAGGAATCTCATTAAAGAGTAGTAAAACAATAATAAAAATAATACAAAATAAAACAAAGATGAAAAAAATACAAACCTATGAAAGACCAAGAAACTCACACATTTAATGCTTGAAGTTAAATTGAAACACTCATTCTAAAGGGTACTTTTATAACATAAGACGCATTTTAACCCTTCACTCTTGTGTATAGATTCATTCTGTGAGTCTATACTCAGGGAAAAATAAAATATGTGCATGGCGACTACTGTACAAGATTATTCATCATAGTTGACAATAGACAAAATGTGATATATAACTTAAGAAGTAAGTTATGGCATGTCTACAAGATATAATGATTAAACTAAAAATCTTGCTGTAAAAGAATATTTACTGATTTTAAGATATGTCCCATGGAAAAATCATATACAAAATATTACAAATGTGTGTGTGTGTCTATATATATATATATATATATATATATATATATATATATGGGTTGGCAAAAATTAGGTTTACATTTGTGAGTACACAAAAGATAGTTTATTCTGGTATTATTATTTATTTATTATTGTATTTGTATTACTTGTTTTTTTCTTACTATTATTATTTTTATTTCATATCCTTACTTATGATTTATCTTTTAAGTAATGATGGCTATGTCCTAGCTGGTTTGGCATAGTGGATAGAGCATTGGCCTTCAGACCAAAGGGTCCTGGGTTCGATTCCAGTCAAGGGCAGGTATATTGGTTGCAGAATCCTCCTCCACCCGAGCCTTGGTCTGGGTGCATAAGGGAGGTAACCAATCAATGTGTTTCTCTCACATCAACGTTCTATTTGTCTTTCCTCTCTCTTGCACTCTCTCTAAAAATCAATGGAAAAATATCCTCGGGTGAGAATTAGAAAAATAAATCTAATGATGACTGGTAATTTAATGTAATTTTTCCCACCTTTATATACATCTAAAAACATATGCACCATGGTCATCTTTGGGTAATGGGGTTATGTGTGATTTTTATTTCTTAATTTTATTTTTCACTTTAAAAATCTTTCTGCATATGGAATGTGTACGTGTGTGTGTGTGTATGTGTGTGTGTGTGTGTGTGTGTGTGTGTGTGTGTATTTGTATGATGAGAAGAAAACAACAGCTCAAAACAGCCAGATAATTTTTCCTTATTTTTCAGTCAAACTTCTCATGTTCCCATCAAGATTTATTTTTTACTTTTCTACCTTTATGTGAAATACAGAACAGTTCAGTACTATTTTTGTGCAGAATATCACCTATGCTTTACAACCCTTGGGCATTTCACAACTGTTTTAAAATTGCCTTCAACCTTCTGATCTTTTGAGTGAATTAATCAGTTCTTTCAGCATTTTTCTCTTGTCTTATTTTCGGATCTCTATGGATTTTTCACTGCACTCCTTGAGCTCTTGGATAACCAAGGTTTTTATGACAGAAGCAGACAAAATATAACGCGTGAAAAACTGTCAACATGGCTAATTGGAGATCCGCTCCAGAGAAACGCCGAACGGAGAGCCAGTGTTTAATGGCAAGAATCAATGTGTCCCCTAGCACTTCTGTGTGGACAAGCCGTTCTGTGTGGATGTCTCCTGGCAACTAATGGGGCTCCCGTGCCCACAAAGAGTTAATGTAGCTTCCCACCGCACCTCATTTCTTCCCACAGTCTGCTGTATGCTCCTAGAGAATCCGCCTCACCACACGACAGGTCCCTTTGCTAATAGTGTCAAGAATAATAATAAAAACGAAAAACCAAACCCCACTTTCCTTTTTTTAGAGTTCACTTCCATAATTATTTTATTTAATACTGCTCACATATCAGGCTAGTTTAGTAGACACATTCTCCTTTGTGGAGATTTTGAGGACTGTCAGTTTGGGTATGTTATAGACTGCTCTGTGCGTGCAGTTTGGCTAAACTGATGCTAGCCCAGACATTTGAATGCTGTTATAGGGGGTGGGGGAAAGGCTAATTTGTATGAAAAAAATATTTATTGACCTTGCATTAACCATCTTGTAAGTTTATAAATCTAGGACCAATCTATTATTAGATCATTAGACTTGTTGGAATGGGCTAATGCATTAAAAGACATATTGTATTAAATATGGATATATTTTTAAGGAACAATGGATTTTTAAAAAATATATTTCATTGATTTTTTTACAGAGAGGAAGGGAGAGAGATAGAGTTAGAAACATCGATGAGAGAGAGTCATCCATCAGCTGCCTCTTACATGCCCCCTACTGGGGACATGCAGGCAACCAAGGTACATGCCCTTGACTGGAATCGAACCCGGGACCCTTCAGTCCGCAGGCCCATGCTCTATCCACTGAGCCAAACCGGTTTTGGCAGGAACAATGGATTTGAAATTCACCCAGTTTTTTCATTTTATGCCCTGCTTCCTGTTATATTTTCATCAGAAAAATATAAGAATACATACTGTATTTTGGCATATTGCAATGACATGAAGGATTACTAGATGTTATTTATATAAGGACATCATAACACACATTAAGACTAATGTCTGTTATTACTCATGTTTCAGGTTCTTCAGCTGGTAGAAACTTACACAGAAATGCCTCAATTACCTTTTTCATGCCAATCTCTGATGCTTTCTATTTTTTGAAATAAATTCTTCCAAGCTAAAAAAAACAATCCCTGATTATAAATTAAGCCTGTTCAAAGCTACCTGCGTTTTTTTTTTTAGACCAAGATAGCTGAACCGAGAACCTTTGGTACTTGTTTGCATTTTGCCCATTGGGTGCTGTGCTTTCCTGTGTCCACGCGGCTGTAACTTTAAGTCACTGTGCAGGTTTAAAAAAAACCTGAGATCTGGTCTTCCTTCCAGTGGTTCTCAACCTTTCCAATGCCGTGGCCATTTAATGCAGCTCCTCATGTTGTGGTGACCCCCAACCATAACATTATTTTCATTGCTACTTCATAAATGTCATTTTGCTATTGTTATAAATCGTAATGTAAATATCTGTGTTTTCCGATGGTCTTAGGCGACCCTGCTAGCTGTTGGTTGAGACCCACAGGTTGAGAGGCGGGGACAGCATCAACCTAGAATGTACAGCTTATGGGCAGGCAAGCCAGTAACAGAGGTTTTGCTCATTGTCCTGTGAGGTGGTTCAGAGCATTCTTTCAGGTAGTTTAGTCAGAAACCTGGTTTCCAGCCCTCTCAGCTTCTATGGTTTGCAGCTGAGAACTCCTAATTGGGTTCTTATTGTGAGAAGTTTATTTATTTACTTTTTGGCATAGGCACTTGGTTTTATTTCTCCTCTTAAGCATGACAATTAAACTTCATCAGAACTAGTTTGCTGGTTGTTCTAGAACAGTGTTTCCCAAACTTCTCTCATGATGAGAATCACCTGGTGGAGTTGTTAAAATACAGATTCTTGGATCCCAACTAAGAAGTGCTAAACTAGAATTTTTGGGAGCTTATAGGTAAAATTGTATATTTAACTAGCGCCTATATCTTCCCCAAAATTCTAGTTTAGCACTTCTTAGTTGGGATTCAGGAATCTGTAGTTTAACAACTCCACCAGGTGGTTCTCATCATGGGAGAAGTTTGGGAAACACTGCCCTAGAGAATAAGCCTTTGTAATGGAGAACAGGTGATATTTCTCAATGAGTATCCTTTTTCTCCCCCTGCGGAGCCACGAGAGAATCTTTCCTGGCTCTCTGGGTAAGGTCATGATGGGCTTCCCAGAGGTAAAATCCACAAACACTCGATCCCCCTTCCCACGATGGACGCCCTGGCGCTTCTCACTCTCCTGCTAGATTCCGCGGAGGCTCTGGCAGTTTGTTGGCTTTACCATTGAAGCATTCCTACTATTTTATGGTCCTTGTGGCTTCTGTGCTAAGCAAGCAGGCAGGATGCTCCAGATTTCCCTGCCTCTTCAGGTTTAGGGGTGGCCCGTGGCTCTGCAGCCACAGTTTTTGATGAGCCCAGCACGAGCCATTGATTTTTAGTGTGTTCCAGTTCTCTTAATTGAAGGGCGGGAGTGCCGTCTTCCAAGCTCTTGCCGTGCTGTAGCTCAAGCCACATATCCATGGGTTTGTTTTTTATACATGTAGAGGATGATGTCTTGAAAAGACTCCATTTTTCTAATATGTTCTTAGCTTTGGAAGAATAAAAATAAAAATTAAAAATCCAGCCCTTGCCAGCTTGGTTCAGTGAATACAGCATCGACCTGCTGACCAAAAGGTCCAGGGTTTGATTCAGGTCAAGGGCATTTACCATGGTTGCAAGCTCCTCCCCAGTCTGGCCCCTGATAGAGGCGTCTGTAGGAGGCAACCAATTGGTGTGTTTCTCTCACATTGATATTTCCTTCTGTTTTTCCCTCTCAATTCCACCCTCTCTAAAAAGCAATCAAAAAATATCCTCAGGTGAGGATTAAAAAAATAGAATAAAATTATAGATATACGGGAGATTCGATGTCAGTTAGATACATAATGGAAAGTAGAATTTTCCCTTTGAGTTTCCTTCATCAGGGGCCCTGTTTTCAGGCAGAGGACATCACTGAAAGCCGGGTAAGGGGTCAGATGAAATCGCTGTCCCCAAATGAGCTATTCTCCCAGGGCACGGGGTCACTGATGGGATTGTCGATGGCTCCTGACTCCTTCGCCCTCCAAATGGAAGCTTTCCATCAACATCAAAGTTCTCCAGACTAAGGAAGTGCAACTGGAGCTTCAGGGCCTCCTAGCAACACACGCCTTCAAAGGCAGCTTCCGGATAGCTTGCCACTGATTGGCTGTGGATGGTAGCTTCCCTTTCAGGAAGCCACCTTCTCCGTGTCTGCCTGACCCACAGCAGCGGTGTTCAAACCTGTGTGTTCCGCTGGAAGCAGTGCTGAGTGGAGGTTAACCAGGGTTGGGGGCAGCTTTTCCTCCCAGGCCGTTGGGGATGCTTTCAAAGTCCTTGTGGCTGAAGGCAGTCTGAGGGACTGTGCTCGGTGTGGTGCAGGGTCAGCTTTCAAATGGGTGGATTCGTGGATTCCATCGGACTAATCCAAACGTAGAAAACATATGAAAGGATTCTGATAGTACATGCGTAACAACATTTTAAGATGAGGATATTTTATTAGACGTACTGGGCTGCCTGGCGGTTTATGAAGCCATCATTCCTCTTCTCTTATTTTGGTGCATATTTTTGTATTGCAGTCCCATTTCTTTCATAAGGAAATTTATCTATTTTTTAAAAAAATTCAATATTATCATCCAGGATGAAAAGTCTAAGTCCTCACAATGGCCCCACATGCCTATCACAGTTCTATTTTACCTCCTATTTCTGTTCCTCTTGTAACTTCCCTCTAGCCATGGCTTTCTTATTGTTTTGAATATATTATGTGTCCTTATTTTAAAACTTTAAAAAATATATATTTTATTGATTTTTTTTTTACAGAGGGAAAGGGAGAGGGAGAGTTAGAAACATCTATCAGCTGCCCTCCTGCACACTCCCTTGTGGGGATGTGCCCGAAACCAAAGTACATGCCCTTGACCGGAATCAAACCTGGGACCCATCAGTCTGCAGGCCGACACTCTATCCACTGAGCCAAACCAGTTAGGGCTCAGTTTAGGACTTTTTACTCACTGTGTGTCTTCCTGAAACTTTTTTTTGTGTGTGTGTTTTGGTTGTTGTTGTTTTATTTTTTGTTTGTTTGTTTATTTTTGTTTTGTTTTGCTTTGTTTTACTCTTTTGATTACTCCAAATGCAGGCATCTCACCTTTATCTCAGCCTAGTTTTTAGTAAGATGTCACCTCAAGAAGGACGATCCTAACACCTTATTTCATTTCCTACTTGCCCTCTCCTGGTTTTCCTCAGCCTCGTTAATCTGATCTTCCTTTTATTTTTCCTGGGTCTTTCCATGCTAACATGCTAGTTACTTACTTGTAAGTTTCCTTTATAATTTATTGTCTGGTGTCCCCTGTTAGGATATAAGCTTCAGGAAGCTGGTGTCTTTCCAAGTTTTGTCCCATGAAGAATCCAGAGAGTCTAGCATAGTAGCACCATAGTCTGTGCTTTCTTTCATTACTGTTGAATGCATGAATGACCAAGCATTTATACTGCACTAATTCTATGTCCCAGACACTGTGCTAGGGAAACTTATAGTGAATAAGACATAGATCTTGCACTCAATAAATAAGCAAGTGAAATATGTAACAGTGATAGTAGAGGGAAATGTAGATTGGAAGATATTGAGCAAGAAGTGATACATAGCAGAGCTAAAGCTGTGGAAGTGGAAATGGTTTAAAGGTAGAATCTGGAAAAATTAAGGGTGTCCCCAAAATGTGTACACACTTTGAATAATTACTCATTCCAGTGGGTTAAATCCAAAAAGAAAGAAACATCAATTGAGCTAACAACTATTAAGTGTGTATACATTTTGGAAGGGTACCCCTATATTTTTAGGGGAAAAATGAGAAGTTTTGGCAACTGATTAGATAGTAGAGCTTGAAGAATAAACATAAGAATAATTTCAACATTTCAAACTTGAGGTTAGGAATGCAGAGAAATAATTACAAGAAGTGAATATATAGATTCATTTCAGAATATATTAAATATGAGACACTGTAGAGAGCCAAATGGGAAGACACCTGGACATTCTTTAGATTGTGGCTGACTGGGCCGGGATATTGGCAGAATCATGGCAGTTGCACTCCCGCCCTGGGAGTGCGGAGATGTTCTTGGTTCCTGGCTTGTGTTTGTCCAGGAGGAAGGAGTGGGTGGGCCCTGGGCCCTCCCAGGCTCCTTGTTTTTCTGTGAAACCCCCTTGTTAGATCGGAGTATAAATAGATGTGCTGCGTGGCTCAGTAGGTCCTCAGTCTGCCTCTCCAGCAGAGGAGGTCTGCAGCCCTCCCAGCTCCCAGCTTAAAATCTATCTCTGTGTCTTCTCTCTTTATTTCTAATATTTCTCAATCCCTGGCCGCCTCCTCTTAGAACCGGTTCGTTCATCTCTCTTTCCATGCAGGACACGGAAAAGGGAGATCCCGCCACATCAGGCCCCCGAAAGACACTGGTGATCTATATTAAAAAAAAATTCCAGAGCATAAGAGAAAAATCTGACCTACAGATATAAATCTGAGGGTCTTGCCTAGTTATGTGGTAATTGAAACTGAGCTTTGAATGGTATTTTCAGAGATGGGGAAAAGAAAGGAGATCTAGAAAAGTAGATACAACATTGAGAGCAATTGAAAGGCTGGAGGAGAAAGACCTGCGGAGGAGCCTGAGGAGTTGAGCCTGGAAAGGTAAAAGAGGACTCAGATGTCAAAGAAGAAGAAAAGTTCGGGAAAGGAGCAGGCAGTAGTGACAAAGGTTTCAGAGTCATGGGTGCTCAGTGGAGTGATAATGTAAAGCAATAAATTCTCTAAAAATAACAGAATTTATACATATCAGTGTAATAGTAGATGTGCTTGAAAGACATGTACGTTTAAACTCTTGGGAGTAAAGGTTTTGAGTAGTAAATACATAGTTGATTGCAATTCACAAAGTTCAGTCATAAAGCATCCGGGTACTCTTTGCTGTACTGCAATACCACTTAGTTCTTATTATTTACTGTGGGAAGACTCTAGAACGGATATGTGTTCATGAGCTATCAATGGATGGGCTTACAGGGTGAAGAGAGCCTATTTCTATTTGATAGAAAACACTTATGCTGTGTTTGTATGTGCTTTAAATATATGCAAATGTTTATACAGCTATTTTATTCATACTCAGCAGTGAAATGGATGAAACCAATGGATATTTAGTTATTGTGTTTAACATAATGTGACATTAGTTTTCTGGATAAATTTGCAGGATCTAATAATGAAGCACGTAGCTCTGAATATTTAATGTGAATGAGAAATGTTGATTATATTCATTTCCTTGGACATATTTAATTTTTCATGGTGAAAGTTAATATTCCTTTACTAAAAGTGATAATGCATATTTTTATGAGTGCCAAAGTGTACGCTTTAAACTTCACTTTGAAGAGGCTATGGGAAAGGCTTTATGCTTCTGGCATCTGGATTTTTACTTAATCTGTGGCTGTTTTCTTCATGTATTTTATTGGTTGAAATGATAAAAGCAGGAAGAACACATGTTTTGCATATTTTGGCTTATTGAGTGTGAATAAATGAATTTTACTTTCTCCCCATAATATATAGCATGCAAAGAAAGAAATACAGACAGGTAGAAAGACAATGGTAAGATATGTACACATATAATAATTTAATAGAGAAAGAAAGAAAGGAAGGAAGGAAGGAAGGAAGGAAGGAAGGAAGGAAGGAAGAAAGGAAGGAAGGAACAAAACATATTTCTAAAATCTGACATGCATTAGAGGCAAGGTGTGTGATGAAAACAGGTGAAAACAGACAGGATAGGAGAAGTTATATTGTATATGACAGCCTTGTGAAACATAATGGAGGTGAAACATAATAGGAAGCCATCAAAAAGTTTTAGGGGAAGGGTTATTAAAGTCTGATGTGATAGCATAGAAAAAAATGTCCCTGCTATGGCCATGAGATTGGTGGTATTAAAGATGGACATATGGTCATCCTCATTATACAAGCCCACTATATTTTCCTAGATATTGTAGATGCCTAATCAATAGTTACTGACCCAAGGCAAATGTTCTAGGTTTATCTCTGGAGCAGCTCAGGTAGAGGAAATGTACACAGGCTCTGAGGCAAGGAAGGTTCTGGCACATTGGGAAACTATGTATCATTGAGATAGAGTTGGTTTTATGAGTAGACCATTATCCTGAAAATGTAAGCCTAGTAGGAAGAGGGAGACCGCATCCAGATTTAAAACAAAAAGTTGCATTAGATTAGCATTGTAGAAAGAAGGTTCTGGTGGTAACCTGGATGCATCAACTTTTGAGAGGAAAGGACAGAGGTAGATGAGTCTAAAAGGGTATCAGGCTGAGGAGGCAAATGAAATGCCGTGGAAGGCAATGTAAGTGATCCAATTAAAAGATGGAGAAATGTTAAGTAGGAACCCAAAGTACCCACTGGATTCAGAATGATTTCATTATTGTTGTCTTTGCTCTCCCTTTGGAGAGCTTAAACCAGATTACAAGGGATTGAAGAGTGAACGGGGAATGAGCAAACAGAAAAGGCAAGTTTACAAAATTATTTCTAAGCGCTTGGCTGGGATGGGAAGTTGGACACAGGGAAATTGTAGAGTTCAAAATGTTTCTGTATTTGAAGAACCAAAGATTTGATTGCCTTTATATAAACAATGGAGAGAAAGACCTTAAAAATATGGGAGGAGAGTACGCAAATTCCGGTTGAAAGGTGAAAAACAAAGAATAGGATATAGGTGGAGAGTTTAATTA
The DNA here is from genome assembly GCA_963924515.1 of Vespertilio murinus. Lineage (NCBI taxonomy): Eukaryota > Metazoa > Chordata > Mammalia > Chiroptera > Vespertilionidae > Vespertilio > Vespertilio murinus. Next base: position 11,979,646 of record OZ004707.1, read on the forward strand.
GTCTTCCATAGTAGGAGTGACAACTAACTTCCTTCTGTCATGGGAGGAGGGGGAGTTATAATGGTTATAGAGGTAAATGAGTTTGTAAATGGAATTCAGAAGTAGGCTACTGAAACAGAGGGTTGTTGTTGGCTAAAAACTTGGTAGGTAAAACTTGGGAAGTAATTTTCAATTTCTGAAGCAATGGTCAAGAGCTCACTGTTTCAACTAGACTAAAAAGTGCCATGGTGGCCTATAATATGAGATGGACTGAAAGTGGGTTTATAAACTAACGATGCCGGTCTCTTCCTTGACTCTTACTCGCATTTTACTTAATATAATAGTATCTATTGGGCAACAAAACTATTTACAGTGTTGTACTTATTTTCTTGGAGATAAATCAATATATAAATATTTAAAAATGCATATCTAAAACTCTTTTCTAACTAATCCTCCTCAACAATTCTCTCCACTTGTATTTATGACAATTTCTAAAATTGTTGTCTTTTGCATTTACCCTGCAGTAGCACATAACTACATAATTATCGCCTTAAGGAAGGATAGGATTATCATCACGTTTCATGCATTTTAAAAACCACCTAATATATGTTATATTGAAACCACCCTTCTATAAGTAATCATGGAGTTCAAACAAATCATCACTTTTGCATGATATAGTGTAGTGATTTTTAAAAAATATATATTTTTTTGATTTTACACAGAGAGGAATTGAGAGAGGTAGAGAGTTAGAAACGTTGATGAGAAAGAATCATCGACTAGCTGCCTCTTGCACCTCTCCACTGGGGATGTGCCCGCAACGAAGGTACATGCCCTTGACCGGAATTGAACCTGGGACCCTTCAGTCCGCCGGCCGACGCTCTATCCACTGAGCCAAACCGGTTTCGGCAGTGATTTTTTTTTTAAGGGAAAGAAATTCTAGGGAAATGCCTCGCCTAGGAGTTACTCAGTAAATGTGTGCAGGATCCAAGTGTTTGTTGGAAGCCAGACCGAAGAAGCCTGGGTCCTGGCACGGCCCAGGCCTCTGTGGCTGGGCTTTGCTGACGCATCAGCAGTCTGACGGAGGGCCCGCAGCCTCGGGGAGACATGCGGAGGCCTTGGCAGGAGCAGCCCGGCGTTGGCAGGCGCCGGGAGCCGTGGCAGCACCTCGGGGAGGCTCCGTGGTGATCCTATCAGAGGACATCAGAGGCCCAGCTCCATGTGCTGGCACACCGGCCCCCCTGGGGTGCTGTCCAGGGCAAATTGCAGATATTATGCTATTATCAGGGAGCTCATCTGTGGAGGCCAGCGAGACATCTCTGTGGCCATCCCAGAGGCGGGGGGAGAAACCGAGGAGAAAGATGTGGGTTACTTAAAAAGCAGAGGCAAAGCAATACTGCACCAGAGCCACTGTTCAGATCCTCTTTGTAATCCCCAGATGGGATGGCCAGGGAAACAAGGGTGTCTTATTTACAGGCCTTAAATTCTTCTTTCCCCCCTCCTATCTTAAGTCCTTATCATTTTTTATTACGGTCTCTACTGCTACTACCACTGCTACAAACACGGAAATAATAATGATTAGAGCCCTTTGTGGCATGTGATGTGGTACAGTGGCATCACTCTGCAGCATGCTTACCCGCTGCATGCTAGTGCCTGGTTAGTTTTATCTGAATTATCTCATTTCATTCTTAAAAATTTAAACCCATAAGGTAGGTCACAGCCTAATATACAGGTTGAGGATGTTGTGAAACTGAAACTTAAAGAGATTGCTGTGGGTAGCTATGTTGGCATACTGTTAGCGCTGCTCTTCCTGCTCAAATGTCTTTCGCTCCTTACTGCAGACCGGACCTTAGAACTCCAGGTGCTTCTACTCTTGTGGGTCAAGAAAAGCCCTGGGTGGCAAATAATTCTGTCAGCGAAGGCTCCCCTCCCCCCGTCTTTGGCTTTGTCTTTGAATAAGTGCATTTGGTTAACCTGTTTAAATAGGAACACATTGCTTCGTAAGTTGATATCACATATGAAGTTATACAAATTAGTCTGAGGGTAGCTGAAATTACAGTGATACTGCTATTGGGTATTGAATGATTGGTTATTTTGAGTTGAATTTATCATTGCATTTAACCTATCTATATTTTTAAGATTACTGAAATTCCTTGTAAGTAAAATGACCCCAACTCGTTTATATTCGTAGTTTTTAGTTCATTCATAATAGGATTTTAGCATTGTGATGCTTACATTAAAAATTGAATGAAAGGCCAAAGCCGGTTTGGCTCAGTGAATAGAGCGTCGGCCTGTGGATTGAAGGGTCCCAGGTTCGATTCCGGTCAGGGACATGTACCTTGATTGCGGGCACATCCCCAGTGGGGAGGGTGCAGGAGAAGGCAGCTTATCGATGACTCTCTCTCATCGATGTTTCTAACTCTCTATCCGTCTCTCTTCCTCTCTGTAAAAAATCAATAACACATATTAAAAAAATAAAATAAAAATTAAATGAAAGAAGTCTTCCTACTTCCTACATATGCTCTTATTTTTTTTTTTCAGTTGGTATGATAAGATTTTCACTATGGGTGACTTTTCAGAACTTGACCTTCTACAAAGTTCTCCAGGTATAGGTCATTTATTATTAGCACAAAGAAGCAAGGCCAGTTACTCATGTAAGAATAAGGGATAGTAATGTAGCTCACAAAGGAAGTCAAATATGTCTTGATTCTTTTATGATATTACTATTGATTATACATTTTTAAATTTAAGAAATAAGAAGTACCTAAAATTATTTCTCTCTCTCCCTCCCCTACCTCTCTCTCTAAAACCAATAAAAACATATTTTTAAGAATTACCTAAAGTCTTAGACACATCCTGGGAAATATTATTCTCTGGACTTCCCATTTAATGAATGCACAATATAAACATTGTCATTTTCAATCGATCTCTTAAAGAAAATACAAATATTTTCTCTTTTTAAAACAGGAAAGAATAATACAATTTCCTTTTAGAAGCCGTTCATCTTGACGAAAATAAACAAAATAGTCTTAGTCACTCCATAAAAGAATATTATTGAGATATATCAAGGAGAGATTGGTTCAGCCAACAGATTCATCAACCAAAAAAATGACAGTATCAGCAAGAAAATGCAAATCTGTTTGAATAATAATATTCCATAAATTGAAGGACGCTTAAGGCACTGCTTCTCATCCCAAATCAAAAGCACAAAAATGCACAGCAACAATCAGAACTTTCCCCACTGCCCAATGGCCATTCCTTCCGTGTGTGTATATCCTCTGCTTATCATCTGTTTCGGTTCCATTTAGAACTGAGCTACTCAGCCAACCACTGGGTCTCCCCGTTTGTAGATTACCCCCAACTTCTGGGCTTACTGCATATGGGCTATAGCAATAATCCTATATAATAAAAGGCTAATATGCAAATTGACCGAATGGAGGAATGACCTGTTGCTACGATGCACACTGACCACCAGGGGCAGATGCTCAATGCAGGAACTGCCCCCTGGTGGTCAGTGCGCTCCCACACGGGGAGCACTGCTCCGCCATAGGCATACTGCACTGGTGGCTGGCTAGCGCAGTGGCCTGCTTCCGTGGCAGTGCTAAGGATGTCTGACTGTGCCTGAGGGCTCCCGGACTGCAAAAAGGTGCAGGCCAGGCTGAGGGGACCCCCCCCCCCCTGAGTACACGAATGTCCTGCACCAGGCCTCTAGTAATGATGACAAAAGCAATAGCTTACATTTAGCTATTGTTTTAGGCACTTGGCATTAAGTAATTTAATTTCCACCCCTCTTTATCCCCCTAATTATGGCTAAGAAGGATATACTTATGCAATATGTTATAACAGTATTCCATAATAAAAGAAAATATTGCTATGGCTTATTTTAAAAATTGAATAGAAAATCTGTCATTGATGAGCTATTAGTGATACTAAAACTGAGTAATATTCAACTTATAGTTAGAACAAGAAAAAGTTGTAAATTGAAGTACTGGAGGGGGGAAATAAAAAATATATAGTTTACCAATAGAAGATAGGAGCATATTTTCAGCATGCAGGGAATCACTATGGATAATTTTATAGGATAATCAAGTGTAGTAAACTTTTGTTAATTCTATAATTTCTTTTTTTTCTCTTATTATATCATTAAACATATCGGCATATTTTGAGATAGCTCTCCATTTTAATACTTCTCATTCTATCCTTGGAGAGGTTCTAGTCTTGGCTCTGGCATTACCTACATTGAACAATTCTATTTGTGTGTACATCTGTTTTTTTGTTCTTGTTTGCTATAGAATGAATGTTTTCTTACATTATCTTTATGGTCTCCAGTTTTAAAAATTGCTATTATGCCACAAGACAGTACTCATAAAAGACAAAGTCATAATTATTCTTTACTATGAATATTCTTCCAGTATTTGCTGGGACACACAGATTCTGGAAATAAATATCTGGAACAATTTGTCTCTCTCGTCTTGATCATTCTATTTCTGATATCATGGGTTATTTAACTATTAGATGTTCCCATTACAGGCTTTCATTTGGGCCCAAGGCTGGATTTTGTTAATGGTCACAGGGCTTTTTCACAAGGGCAGAGAAAATAAAGGGCTCAGAACCCGGGAGGTAGAAGGTTCCCAGTCAGTGTTTGTGAATGAACGCACCGATGGTGAATGGCATGGTATATATTGGTCATATAGGGGTGAATACCTGTGAAGCTGCATACATCCATCTCCCACACCTTTGAATTTCTTTACAGTCTTACAACATATGTTTATATAATGAAATACTGTCAACCATGTATAGAATTTATTCAGTTTTACATGCTTTCATACTTAAGGGTGTGGAACCAGATCCATGTATGCAGGTATGTCTATATCTGCCCTGTGTTAATGTAAACTTGAGTTATTTTTGTATGTATGTATGTATGTATGTATGTATGTATTTATTTTTGCTACAAACATCAACTGAGCAAACAATTTTCTATGGCTTGTGTTGGAGCATGTCAGTGATCACACATGTCTATATTCTCCTCTCCTTCCCAGTTCTATATCAATACTGCATTGCCCAGGTTTGTCTGCAGTTAGCTTGGGCCCTGTGACCACTTTATTTTTGCAGTGTAAACAGAAGTGGTTTACATTATTTCCTGACTTATTCCCAGCAATATCTCCATGTCTATTCCCTTTCCTTAGTCCAAAAGACCTAAAATATGGCATTGGCTTATCAGTCAACCATGGCAAGGGACCAGACAGGAGGAATGAGAAGGTCGGAGAGCCCGTCATGCATTGGAACAATCTGGATGCCAATGGTAACTGGGGAAGCAGACCTTCTACCTACTGAGCTTTCAGCTCAAGGGGGAAAAGCTTGAAAAAAAATGGTCAGAGTGTGTATATCCACTGAAATTAGCTGCCTTTGGCAAGGAATCATAGGACATAGAAGGAGAAATCAAAGGGAATTGGAACATTCCAGAAATTTGGGTCACCAAAAGATGGAAACATCCACTGCTTTTAGGCCCCGTAAAGTAAGACAAAAAAAATTTTAAGAAGCTGTGTGTGACAAAGGGTTAGTCAAAATTTTAAGTTTGCCCTCGCCAGTTGTGGGATCTCTTATCAAGTCCCACGTAGTTCAGGGTTCCTCTTCAGGGTTCCGTGTTCTAGAGGAGGCTGCACACAAATGAAAAGAGACTGGAAAAGAGTTAATTTGGGAAAATGGGGGGCCAGGCGGGAGTCCACCTCTAGGGGGAGGACTACCATCACTCTGGCCTTTGCTGTCCCTTTTTATTGAGGCTATGGGAAACACCCATATCCTTTTGGCAGGAAATTCCAATAATAGACAATCAGCAAGAATTTACATATCATTAACAGGTGGAGTTTGCTTTAACTACCAAAGTCTCAACTAAACAATGAGTTAATAGCCCCAGCCATTCAGAGCCATTAAGGTTAGCCCTTTTTCACATCTCACTACTAGTGACAATGTTTGGTTTCCAGCAGCCAGTGTGGCTCAGTGGATAGAGTGTTGGCCTGCCTACTAAGGAGTCTTGGGTACAATTCCAGTTTAGTTATCTTTCTAGGACATCCCACATGTTTTGAAGGAATAAATGACATATTATATATGAAATCTAATGATAAAGGTTGAGATATCCTGACTGTAAACTTGGGACAGGATGATGGCACTGGTGTGTGTCTAGAGCAGGCCTTTGAATGTGTGTTTGTATTACCTGCTGTTGATTATGTTGTAAAACCTCTTATGCTTCTTAACACTGTATGATTTCAAATGCACTGACTTTGAATAAATATTACTGATTAAGTTAAATTGCATAGTAGTTATAAAGATTATATTGTTAGTTGTTCCAACATTCATAATATAACTGAGCCAAAAATTTACCATATTTTTTAACAAAAAAAAGTTCACTAAAAGTTAAAAAGGCATTTGTTTTTTTTATCATAAAAGAAAAAAAATATTTTTTTTTATTTACCAGAACTATGGAAAATTTATCTTTAAGTCAACATATTATATAGCAGTAAAGTTTGATTGGCATATAATAACATAGTTGTTTTTTTTAGTTTTTTTTAATAATATATATATTTTATTGATATTTTACAGAGAGGAAGGGAGAGAGATAGAGAGCTAGAAACGTCGATGAGAGAGAAGCATTGACCAGCTGCCTCTTGCACACCCCCTACTGGGGATGTGCCCGCAACCAATGCACATGCCCCTGCCCGGAATCGAACCCGGGACCCTTCAGTCCGCAGACCGACGCTCCACCACTGAGCCAAACCGGTTTCGGCTTGTTTGTTTGTTTTTGTAACTCAAGGCTATGTCACATATAGGCAGAAGTAAAAAAAATAATAATAATTCTTCAGTCCCATCATTAACCATTTCATCACCATTTATAAAATATATTTATAACATGTATTTTTGTGAAATTAGTTTGTAAATATAAACAGAAAATTCACTATTAGTTTCCAAAGTAGAAAAAGTAGATAGAAAATCAAGTTTGCAATATCATGTGAAATAGAACAAGACAGTAAGAAAGAATTATGAAGGTGATTTTATTTTATTTTTTTTATTTTTTTTAAAAATATATTTTATTGTTATTTTACAGAGAGGAAGGGAGAGAGATAGAGAGCCAGAAATGTCGATGAGAGAGAAGCATCGACTAGCTGCCTCTTGCACACCCCCTACCGGGGATGTGCCCGCAACCAATGTACATGCCCTTGGCCGGAATCGAACCTGAGACCTTTTAGTCCGCAGACCGACGCTCTACCACTGAGCCAAACCGACCTCGGCATGAAGGTGATTTTATAAGAAGAGCTATAATTTACTATATACTGAGGTTGCTTCTAAAATGGATTATTGGGAGACAAAGCTATAAAGAGATTTCATTCTGTCTTTAGCATTGAGACTTCTAATAAACATGTGTTTTACCCATATGTACTTCAAAATGAAACAAAAATAACCACAGATTAATAGTCTTTATTCTCTAGATCAAATAAAGTCACATGTCTCATTATGTTTTTAAGAAATTTCATCCTTTTCACACATTCATTTCCAAGTATATCCTCTTTGAAAAGGAAGGGTTTTATTAGATACATTCGGAGGAACACTAGAGAAACAGGTAAAATTTTTTATCATGCAAGAGTGGAGGGGAGTGCATTTATAGCAGGAAATCTACACTAATAAAAGAGAAACATGCAAATTAACCATTGCTCCACTATGCCCACCAGCCAATCAGGAGGCAATATGCAAATTAGAGGACAAAGATGGCAGTTGCACTGCTGCTCCGGGCTCAGAGTGGCTGGGTGGGGCAGGATGTCTGCTATGAGAGGGAGGGCAGGGGGCCAAGGAATCTATAGGAGCAGCACTCTGGCCATAGCGAAGAGGAAGACTGAAGACTCCAGAGTCTGCAGCAAAGATGAAGATGGCAGACTCTGCGGCAAAGATGGTAGACTCCAGGTGGAGTCTGTAGCGAAGATGAAGGCAGCAAAGACTAAGAAGGCGAAGGCCTGGGACCCAGGTGCCAGAGGAAAATGGGTGCTGGAAGCCAAGGGAAGGGAGGCTTATTGCATGAATCTCTTCGTGCAATGGGCCTCTAGTTTAATAATAGAAAAGAAAAGAAGCTAAAGAAACACCTGATGCCTAAAAGTTATCAGCAAACACATGAACTTTTATATGTGATTAGGACTAAGATGTTTCTGGGTTTTTAGGAAACCTCTTGTCATGCTGACATATGGCATCATTCAGGCTGCAGCGTACAGGGAATGTACGCTCAGTTCCATGTCAACAGTATCTCAGTTTATGTAACAAAAATGTCATACATCCTTAGGCTTTAAAATACTCAGATACATGCTCCCTGACTTGGTCCTCTCCACAGTCACAAATGGGCAGAGTGGGAAATGAACTCAGAGGTATCCTGCTGCACAGACTTCCAGTTGCTACAGCTGATGAAGCAGTTTGTGACCGCTGGGTGTAAACATAGTTTGTCATGCAAGATAGATGATTCTCACTCACAGCTCCATTAGCCCCAACTTTGCCTTTCTCTGTGTTTTCTTTCTTTTTTTAATAGCAAGTCAATGATAGTTTAAACACTACAGTATTATTTGTTTGTTTATCTATTTATGTATTATTAGCTGTTAGATCCAATCGATGAATTCAATAGAGTTGTAGGAGACAAGATTAACGTATAGAAATTAGTAGTTTTTCTATACGCTAATAACACATGTTTTTTGACATCTTGACCAGAAGGTTTTCTTTTAAATTTATTATTGTTACTTAATTTTAGTCTTTATTCTAATTTATTGGTTAACTTTGAAAAACTTCATATATGATAAGAATATTAACAGTGACCAAAAACTCAAAATTGTCTTCTTAGAGAAAATTGTCATAGTTTTAGAAGTCCATGATAATACCATATCTATATCTATATATCTATACATCTATACATCTATATATCTATATCCATATCCACATCCACATCCACATCCACATCCACATCCACATCCACATCCACATCCACATCCACATCCACATCCACATCCACATCCATATCCATATCCATATCCATATCTATATCTATATCTATATCTATATCTATATCTATATCTATATCTATACCATCTCTCTATCTCTCTCTCTTTCTCTCTCTCTGGCCTTGGTTGAAGTTCCTTTGGAGTATAAACAAATAAACAAATAAACAAACAAACAAATAAATCTATGGAACCTAGAAAGTGCCTAAGTGGCCGGCTGACTAGCCAACTGGCCGAGCAGCCAGTAGCTATGATGCACACTGACCACCAGGGAGTAGATGCTCAACGCAGGAGTGGAAACCACAGGCATGGAAACATGGAACAGACTGATGAATTTCAGAGGGAGGGGGGAATAGGGAGGGCAGGAAGAAATGAACCAAAGATCTTATATGCATGTTAGAGGCTTGGTGCACGGATTGATGCACTGGCAGGGTCCCTCAGCCTGGTCTGTGGGCATCAGGCTGAAATCAGATCTCTGACATCCCCAGGGATCCTGGATTGCGAGAGGGCACAGGCCAGGCTGAGGGACCCCACCGGTGCATGAATCCATGCATTAGGCCTCTAGTCTATGTAATAAAAGCATTATATGCTAATTAGATTGGATTTCCTTCCAGACATCCTTCCTTCCAGACAAAGCCATAGTGAGCAGGGCCATTGCAGAGGCGGCAGAGGCCCTCAGCCATGGTGACGGCAGGGGGAGGGGGGAAGTCAGGGTCAAGGCCCTTGCATGAATTTCATGCATCGGGCCTCTAGTGGTGATTATAATAGGAAAGTTGTCAAAATACATTAGTAAAATTAAAGTTTGGAAAGATTTTGGACTCTATCCCTCAAATAGGGATGAATTGAAAAAAATTATAATTTTATTATAATCCTGTTTAGTATAGAATATTCTTTACATTTCAATTTTATATATAAGCAATTTGCTAAGATACATCAGAAGAGATTAGTTCATTAAATATAATTTTATTCGTTTAATCATTGTTTCTATACTATTTAGTCTATACATGGGAATAAAAAGAAAAGACATTTCACATTGACTGATATTCTAAAACAAAGTTTCAAACAACAATTATATGCCAGTAAACAGACCATAAAACAATAATGTTGTTTTTTTATGGCATTAGTCTTTGTTATTCTCAGAATAGGAACATTTCAAAGCTAGAAGTGGATTGAAAGTAAACGGCCTATTTTGGAATTTAATCGCATTAAATAATTGCTTTCTAGGTTCCATATATTTATTTGTTTGTTTGTTTATTTGTTTATTTGTTTATACTCCAAAGGAACTTCAACCAAGGCCAGTATGACTTACGGTTGGTTCTTCCTGGCTATGAAGACCTTTCCTTAGAATCAGTTACTGCTTTATTTGTCTCCCTCCACATCCAATGCCTCTCACATTTCTCCCCTTCTTGTTACAGTGATGCCAGTAGAGCACACTGAAACGCTGACAGTTTCTGAGGGCTTTATTGTTATTGGTATTATATTGGTTTCTCACTCGGTGTGTGTAGGTGGTCTGGCATAACACTTTTAGGTTCTTCTATCGGAATAGAAATATTTCCAGAAAGGTCACTTTCCTCCCAACTGCTTAGTTTAAAAAAAAAAAGATAAGTGGCCTGTTTATAGAGATTAATTTTGCAAAAGAATTGTGCTCTTGAACCAACTGACAAAGTCAAAATGAATAATGAAGCCAAAGGCATTCCTTTTCTCTAATACTAAGATTGTTGGGCTGAGGATGAAGGTGCAATTAAAAATTTCCTCAGAGTTTTATAGTTATAGTTTTTAGGGTTCATTATTTCTGACCATTTAAAGCTTCTAGGTAAATTGATAACCATTTTTTCTTTATGGAAAAGTGCATTGAGGATCAAAGTGCCTTTATTAAAGGCGTTTGACAACATTTCTTCCACATTTATTTGCACTTATGTATTTGCAAAAGGTATACTCTTTGATAAGTACTGGCATGCTTACATTTTGTTTGCATTATTACTGTGTTATAGTATTAATTGCTATTCATTTGTTGCGAGCTTCAATGCAAGATTTTATCAGACTGTTTCTTTTGTAGATTTGTTATGCTTCTATTTCTTATACTACATAGGAGATTTAACCTTTTGATGCTTATTTTTAAAATTTTAAACTATAATTCTCAGCGTTCATGACTCTGGGATGCAATAAATAATGATTTTTGGGGGGGGTGCTGTTAGTATTTATCTAAATTCTGCAAAGAAGATTATCCATTATCTTTTATAGACTACTATAAAAAAGCATATGTACTCTCATAACATGGGTAATTTTTAAATTACGTGGCTAAATAATTGAATGTAATCTCACCTAATAATATGCATTTATCAATATTTTTTTCTCCATTAAACCAAAAAGAAAGGTGTTATGTTCCCAGTTTCATTTTTTTGTAACTTTCATTCTACATTCTGGCTTCTTTTGGGGCATATCTGCATAGCCATGTTAGTCCTCTTGACTTTTCTTGTCTTTTTCTTTCTTTTCTCTCTTTCCCTGTTTTTAATATTAAAGAGTAGGAGCAAAATATAGTTTGAAGGTGAGCAGAAATTATTATTATTTTTAAAATATATTTTATTGATATTTTACAGAGAGGAAGGGAGAGAGATAGAGAGCTAGAAATGTCAATGAGAGAGAAACATTGACCAGCTGCCTCCTGCACACCTCCTGCTAGGGATGTGCCCGCAACCAAGGTACATGCTCTTGACCAGAATCGAGCCTGGGACCTTTCAGTCCGCAGACCGATGCTCTACCACTGAGCCAAACCAGTTTCGGCGAGCAGAAATTCTTTTAATGTAACTTAAACATTAATAAAAAAATAGACAACAAGTGTCCATGCCATAATATAAATGCTCATTTTGGGAAGAGCCAAAGGATATCCTTTCAACTCCATCACAATGTGAAAAGTTTATTTATCTTACTATTCCTCATCTATTCACATCACATTGATTACATCTCTTACTTATAAAAATTCTAATATTTTATATATTAGTATCTTCTGCTACATATGCCTAAAAACATCATGGAATAATTTTTTTTGTGTGTGCAAAATAAGCCTTTTCTGGGGCAAGGTTTTTTTAGAGCATATGAATAGAAATGCTAGTCTCTAGGAACTAAGTAGGGTCAACTATGTAAATAAATTATTTGTCACTCTGTTTCAAGGGATAATAATATACCACTTATCCATTTAATAATTATAGGAAGTCAAAATAAATTTTGATCTTACTCTGTAGTAAACTAAGCAAATAAAAATAAAAGCACAAAGATTGTAAAATTGTTCAGAGAGTTGTGAGGCCCACAACCTTGAAAAGTGTTTTTAAACCATCTATGAGGAATGCAAATTATATTGTCTACTGGGAAAAATATATCTGAAAGGTTTTCAATTCTTAAAATTAGTTAAAATCAGGAACCTCATCATGGCACGTGTGCCTGTGCTCTGACACCTGATTGCAGAGGTGACATTGATGAATGTGCCCATGGCCCAGTGATTCTGAACTGTAGCATCTCATGACCTGCAGGCGTTCCCACTGCCTTCCCCTGCGTGGGGTTGTGATGGCTGTTTGCCGTTTGTCTGTGAATTATACATCTTTGCTAAAAGTGAATCTTACTCCTTTCACATGCCCTGCTAGGTGCCAGCATGTTCTCCTGGAGCAGCCGTGGGTAGTTGTCTTCCCTTTGAAATTATGGTTCAGGGAATCTAGATAAATTTGTTTCCTCTGTTCACTTCCTCAGCCTTTCACGGCCCTATTTCATGTTTAAAGTTATTTCATTTTCATATATATATAATTGATTTTTTACAGTGAGGAAGGGAGAGAGATAGAGAGTTAGAAACATTGATAAGAGAGAGTCATCAATCAACTGCCTCTTGCACACCCCCTACTGGGGATGTGCCTGAAACCAAAGTACATGCCCTTGACGGGAATCGAACCTGGGACCTTTCAGTCCGCAGGTCGACGCTCTATATACTGAGCCAAACCGGTTTTGGCTAAAATTATTTCATTTTCTGATGGTTGTCTCACTTACTCACATTTCAGTTGAAGGGGAACTGAGTCCTGATATCCTTGAAACATTATATTAATATGTTTCAGCAAATCATATTTTTGTGATCAGATTCCATTTTTGATTTTAGGAAATTTTAGCCTAATAAATGTGCATGGGAATTCTTGAAATAGCAAAATACTTGGAAATCTCTGGCTCTGTAGACATTTAATTAGACCCAGATTTGGAAATGATTTGGAAATCACCTATAGTTTCTGTAGCTCACATGTCAATGTGGTCAATATCAAATGTTGAATATAATTTCATTTTATTAAAGATGAATTGAAGTCTCTCTCTCTCTCTCTATATATATATATATATATATATATATATACACACACACACACACATTATATATATATATATATATATATATATATCCTATATAATAAAGAGGTGATATGCAAATTGACCATCAGACCCTCACAAGATGGCTGCATACGACCAGGCTGGCTGGGGGTTTGTGAGGGATGACCCAATGACTGGACAAGCAGGCTACATGTGGCAACCAGGACAGTAGGGGGGTTAGTGAGGGATGACCAAATGATGGAACAGCAGGCTGAATGGGTTGGCCAGGCCAGTGGAGGAGCCATAAGGGATGACCAGGCTGGCAATGGGGCAGTTGGGGGCAACCAGGCCAGCGGGGGGGGGGCAGTTATGGGCTACCAGGCTGTCAGAAGGGGGAAGTTAGGGGCAACAAGGGCAGCAGGTGGTGATGGGGGGCAGTAAGAGGTGACCAGGCTGGCAGTGGGGGAAGTTGGGGGCAACAAGGGCAGCAGGTGGTGATGGGGGGCAGTAAGAGGTGACCAGGCTGGCAGTGGGGGAAGTTGGGGGCAACAAGGGCAGCAGGTGGTGATGGGGGGCAGTAAGAGGTGACCAGGCTGGCAGTGGGGGAAGTTGGGTGCGGTTATGCTGGCGGGGGGAAGCCAGTGGGGTGGGGGGACAGTAAGGGGTGACCAGATTGGTCGGGGGGGGGGGCAGTTAGAGCCAACCTGGCTGTCAGTAGGGGGCAGTTAAGGGCCATCAGGCTGGAAGGGGGGGGGCAGTTAGGGGAGAGCAAGCAGGCAGGCAGGTGAGCTTTTAGGAGCCAGTGGTCCAGGATTATGAGAGGGATATCTGGCTGCCAATTTAGATCCGATATCGACGGCAGCCAGACATCCCCCAAGGGGTTCCAGATTGGAGAGAGTGCAGGCTGGGCTGAGGGAACCCGTTCCACCATGCTATAATTTTGTGCACTGGGCCTCTAGTATATATATATCAGTTGTCTCTCATACATACCCTGACTGGGGATCAAACTGGCAACTTAGGTATATGCCCTGATGGAATCAAACCTGAAACCTCTTGGTGTACATGATGATGCTCCAACCAACTCAACTACCTGGGCAAGGCAAAGCATGACTGCTTACTTTGGAGCTATCTTTCTTGAGCTGTATTCTCACAGTTACAAATTTTAAACTTATTTTAGAGAGAGTATCACTTTGTTAACATGCTTAAAATAAATTTGCTTATCATATTCAATTTTATTAAAAAAATATTTTATTGATTTTACACAGAGAGGAATTGAGAGGGATAGATAGTTAGAAACGTCGATGAGAGAGAAATATTGACCAGCTGCCTCTTGCACACTCCCCACTGGGGATGTGCCCGTAACCAAGGTACATGCCCTTGACCGGACTCGAACCTGGGACCTTTCAGTCCGCAGGCTGATGCTCTATCCACTGAGCCAAACCAATTTCGGCTATATTCAATTTTCTAAAGTTAAGCAGTAACAAGCTGATAAGGGATGTAAAATAATTTTTTATGAAGAAACTTACCTTTTAAAAAACATGTAATCATGTTATGTTGAATTATTGATAATTTCTGGAAATGAAGCATTTTAAGCATTATATATTTTATATAAATTCATTTATTCTCAGCCTGCAACCTTACATTTTATCATATACTAGAGGCCCGATGCACGGAATTGATGCAAGAGTAGGCCTTCCTTCCTCTAGCTAACAATATCGACTTCCCTCTGGTACCCACAACCCAGGCTCCCTTACAGCCCCGGCTTCGTCTGGAAGGTCTTCCAGAAAGGACATCCGGTCTAATGAGCATATTATGCTTTTATTATTATAGAGACTATGTAAAATCATTATGTAAGGTGAGTACCCAGAATTTCTTTTGAGCATTTGACGTTCAGCTCCACTGAGTATGGACTGCCGCCTCCTGGGTGTTAACCTTGAAAGCTGTAGACACCAGGTACAAGCGGAAGTGTGAAAGGCAGCTAACTTGGATACATTTGGGGAAGAGAAGAGTCTTCAACTGAAGAACTCTGTATGCTTGATTATAACTCTGAACACTCCCGGCTTAGCTGCTGACGAGGAGGGGATCAACTGGCATTTGTGTGCTGAGGGGTGAGGAAGTCATGGACATTTCTAGACTTTAAAATAGCTGGTTAAAGGTTCTTCCCACACATATTCATCCATTCCATGCACATTTGTGTGCTTATTATGTACTAGAATTCTTGGGATATATTGCTGACTTAGAAAGGTACAGCGTTTGCCTTCCAGAGCTTACAGTCTCCTGGAAGAATTAGAGGAAGAAACATAACGGATGCACACATTAAATGATGATAAGGTGAATCGACTGCCATGAAGAGGAGACAGAGCGGGAAAATCGCTAAGGGACTCACCCGAGGCAAGTACTCTCTGAAGAGATGACGTTAGGGGTTAAACTTGTGAAAAGGGATAAGGCGCTGTCTTGATTGAGGGACAAGAGTCAGTGGCAGAAGAAGAGGCAGGTGGCTGGGTAGATTATGTGGCTGGATCACAGACAGGGAGGAGGGTGAAGAAGATGGATTTAGAGAGGAAGGACAGAGACTGATGGTAAACATCTATACCTGGAAAAAGAATATATATATATATATATATATATATATATATATATATATATATATATATAACAAATTCACCAATTTACTCAGCTCATTTTCTGAATGGAGAAGCATTTTTATATCTCACTAGCTTATGTGCCATAACAAAATGAAAGGAAACTGTTCAGATCCCTTCGGAAGTCAAGCTTTTGCGGGAAGCCCTTAAATGAAGAAAACGAGCCTTCTCCCCACACGCACACCCTACAAGTTAAGTGCTCCGGAGAGTCACCCTCTATATAAAGAAACGTTTCCCAATAAAAGACTGCCTCCCCATCAGAAGCATCACTGCAAGACATGTCCTTCCCCATTCCCATGCCTCACTCTCTTTAAAAGTCTTCCTTAAGTTAGAACCCAGAATCCCTTGACACTCAAAGCAGCGGAGGTGGGAAGGGACCCCAAGTGTGAGAGGCACACACCACACACACTCTCTCTCTCTCTCTCTCTCTCTCTCTCTCACACACACACACACACACACACACACACACACACACACACACTCTCTCTCACACACTCTCTCTCTCTCTCTCTCTCTCACACTCTCTCTCTCTCTCTCTCTCTCTCTCTCTCTCTCTCTCTCTCTCACACACACACACACACACACACACACACGTGCTCCCCAGATCCGTGAGAACACAGGAGGCCACATGTGACCGGAGTGGGAATGGGAATGGAGGGCAGTCTCTAAGACCCAGCAGCGCGGCGGTGCGGGCGGGGAGCAGGGGGGGCCGCGGACCGGAGAGGGCCCCCCATCCATCCCCTGCGCCGCCGGCTGGGGAGGAGTGAAGTCAGGCACCTGGTGGCCGCGGCCAGTAGCACAGCCAGGCGGGAGGACCATCCCTCTCCCCCTCTGGCTTCCTCTCTCTCTCTCTCTCTCCCCCTCTCCTCTCTCTCTCTCTCCTCGCTGGGAGCCACCTCCGACCCCCCAACTCCAGAGCCTAACCTTCCAAGGAGAACGCCCTCTCCAGACTTTGTCATCTTTCCCCCGCGGAGGAGGGAGCGGCTCTGGGCGGCGGAGCCTGTCCTCCGGTCCGCGCAGGACTTGGTGGGGATTCGGCCCCGGCGGCTCCGGCTGGGGACCCCGGGCTCGGGACTCCGGCTGCGGGAGGCAGCCCGGCCGGCGGAGGAGGCAGCCGGTGCAGGACTCTCCCCGCACTTCGCACGCCTCGCCGGGATCTGCCGCAGGACGCCGCCGGGGAGCGGCTCCCGTGCTCGGGAGGCGGCGGCCGCCCCGGGCTCAGGCTTCTGGGCGGATTTGCAGGAGGAGAAGTCGGACCCGGGAGTGGAGGTCTCCCCCTCCCACCCCTTGGCTGGATCCCACCGAGCCGGGCTGCACCGTCCGCGGTCAAGATCACCTGCCACCGAGATCTCGGAGGAAGTAAAGCAAAGTGCATCCTTCACTATCATTTAGTTATTTTTTTGATTATTATTTATTATTATTTTTTTAAACCGGCGGCGGCGTTGGCGGCGCGGTCGCGGAGGATGCGCGGAGCCCGGCGGCCGGGGCCGGGCGGCGGACGCGGCTGAGCGCGGGCTGCCGCGGAGGGACCAGGTCGCCCGGGACCCGCGCCGCTCCCGCCGCCCCCGCCGCCCCATGGACCGGCCGGACCCGGCCCCCGAGGAGCTCAAGGTGCGTGGACCGGGCGCCCTCCTTCCTTCTCCTCCCTTCCCTTCCCTCCTTCCCTCCCTTCTTCCCTTCCCTTCTCTCCCTTCCCTCCCTCCTCCCCTCGCCGCGGGCAGAGTTGGCGGCCCCGTGGGACGCCAGGGAGGGAGGGAGGGGTTTCGGGGGGGGGGGGGGGCTGCCCCCAGTGCGGGTGCGGGTGCGGGCGCCCCTCGGAGTGGAGCCGCCTGGGGGGACCTGAGGGGCCGAGGACGCCGAGGGGGGCGGATTGGGGCTCCCCCGGTCTCTGGGGCTGGGCCCCCCGCCCTGCAGGTCCTCCCGACAGCGGTCGTCCTGTCCCCGCTCCTGGGGCTCCGCTGCGGGCGGCGCTTGGGGTGCGAGACCCGCTCCGGTCCCGGTCCTGCCGGTGGTCCCGGTCCTGCCGGTGGTCCCGGTCCTGCCGGTGGTCCCGGTCCTGCCGGCGGCTCTGTCCCTGCCCGCGGCTGCCCGGGAAGTTGCCGGCTCCCCGATCCCGGCCCCTCCGCCCCGCCCGCCCGCGGGGGGCAGCCCTGTCTGCTGGGGGGGGGGGTCCCCGCCGCTCCAGGGACCCTTCTCCCAGGGCTGCCTGGCCCTGGCGGGCACGAACTCCTGTTACTGCGGGGCGTGGGAGGGGGGAGACCAGCAGCAAGTGGGGGGCTGGAGAGGGGGACCAGCAGCAAGTGGGGGGCTGGAGAGGGTGGACCAGCAGCAAGTGGGGGGCTGGAGAGGGGACCAGCAGCAAGTGGGGGGCTGGAGAGGGTGGACCAGCAGCAAGTGGGGGGCTGGAGAGGGGACCAGCAGCAAGTGGGGGGCTGGAGAGGGTGGACCAGCAGCAAGTGGGGGGCTGGAGAGGGGACCAGCAGCAAGTGGGGGGCTGGAGAGGGTGGACCAGCAGCAAGTGGGGGGCTGGAGAGGGGACCAGCAGCAAGTGGGGGGCTGGAGAGGGGACCAGCAGCAAGTGGGGGGCTGGAGAGGGGGGACCAGCAGCCAGTGGGGGGCTGGAGAGGGGGGACCAGCAGCCAGTGGGGGGCTGGAGAGGGGGGACCAGCAGCAAGTGGGGGGCTGGAGAGGGGGGACCAGCAGCCAGTGGGGGCCTGGAGCGGTCCCCCGCGCTCCCAGCGTGGCCAGCACCGCAGATGCACCTGCTCCTCGGGCCCTGGCTCCGGAGGGGGCTGGGGGTGCGGTGGGGGGCTGGAGGCCAGAGCTGGTCCGGGCTCAGCTGGGGAGGTCGCCTGGGGGCTCCCCGCCGCCCCGGGAACCTGGGAACTCCCCGCCCCGGCTCGGAGCCCCCCCCCAACCCCCGCTGTGCCCCGGGGCGCCCCCTGGCTCCGTCCTGCTGGGCTGTGGGGGCGTTAGGCTGACAGTTACCCCTCTGCCCACGGGCACTGCTGCCTGCAGTGCTGGTTTAAAAACAAAACAAAACAAAACAAAAAAAACACTTAAAATTTAAAAAAAAATCAACAAGCCACAAAAAAAAAAAAAATTAACTGTCCCGCTCGCTCTCTGGAAATGAAAAAGCTGGCAAAAGAAGGTCCTTTCTTTCTATTCTCCATCCTTCCTGTGTCTAGGCATTGTTTTTACCCTCCACTCTGTTGCTTAAGGGCTTGTTTATTTACTTTTACTAGAGGCTCAGCTCCGATGGGCTTGGTCCAGGTGAGGGTTTCAGCCGCTCCTGCCCAGGGGAAAGTTGACGGGCAGAGGTTTCCCCAGGAAATGTCAGAGGAGGAGGCGCCCGTGAGCATGAGCGGAGAGGGTTGGCGAAATCCCCTGCAGGGGGCAGAGGGCTCTGTCCACCCAAAGCCAGCCCAGGGCCGGCCCCTCCTGGTGCTCTGAGGGCCTGAAGGGAGGGGGGACAGAGAGGAGGTCTGGGCTGGGCCGATGGATGGGAAGGTGGGGTGGGGAGGCGCGATCAGAACTTACACACCAAGGCGGTGAAGATTCTGGGTTTGCTGGGAAAAGAGAAGGGAGGATGGGGCGGATTTGCAGCTCCGGGTAAAGTTGGGGAACAAGTTTCCTGATGGCCAAGGTCACAATCAGTAGACCTTGGTTGGCCTGGAAGAGAGGTCTCCTCCGATCTCTGTACCACCCTGAGATTGGACACGGGCATTCGGGTTGGAAAGGATCCTTTGCTGCCTTTTCCCAAGCATCCGGGTCACTGGCTAGGTTTTATCAGAGACGCAAAGAGCGCGGGAATGCCTTTCCTGATGTGTATGTGGTGCAGAGACGAAGTCTGCAGATTTTTATTATTTTTGTTATATGTAGAGGTATGGCGCAGAGGAAAGTTTTTTCTTATGAGACGTGGAAGAGGAAAGTGATGAAGGGTAATCATTTCCCCCGATAGCCCATCGGCTTCCTGCTAGGTTAGTCCCCACTGAACCCCGGCACCACTGAGATTGTTTAAATCAGCCGGAGAGCAAAGCCACAGGAGTGGACACTTCTGTCTGCTTCAGTAGCAGATCCCAGCTTCACCTCGAAACTACATGTCAGTTCAGGCGCTCACAGCCAGAGTGTGCTGCGCTTTGTGGAGGAGTAGCAGAGGGTCCAAAGGGAAAGGGATTGAGAGGGAGGGAGGGAGGGTACTGGCAATGCCGACTGGGAAGGCATGAAGGCTGTGAGAGGCGGAGATCTATTGAGGTTGCTGAAAAAATTATGGCAGGACAAGCCGCTGTGTTGAGAGTCAAAACTGGCAAGAAAGGAAAAATAATCAGGCTTTATTTAGAAAGAGAGAGAGAGAGATCTTCCAATTTGTGAAATGCATTCGTGTTGTCGGGTTCCTCTGCACTTCTAGAACACAGGGCTTTGAAACTTACCCTGGACTATGTACGCTCTGTAGAGGTGGGCGTGCTTACTACGTGTGGAATGCGTTGTCTGGGTTTCCTCTGATCAGCAGAATCCATCGGCTTGGGCTGTGTAGGCAGTTCTCCTTGAAGTTGTTTTCCGGTGGCTTCTTGCTGTAGCAGCCCTCGGGGTGGTCAGTGGAGGGTGGGGGTGGAGAAAACTGGCCACTTGTTTTTGACATTATTTACTTGTTGACTTTTCTTCCTGTGATCCAAGGATGCTGACATTAAGGCACATCCACATAAGAACTTCTTCATGCAAATAGCATGAAAATAAAATATTCACTGGGGTCTGGGAAATAAATAAATGTACATAATAATACCACTCGGCTTGGTTTTAGATCATTCCTATCATTAGGTAAAGCTGCTTACCTTAGGTCTTAGGAAAGAAGTATCAGCCAATTCTTTATATTTTTGGTAAATTATTTTCTCTTTAGCAGATTTTAACAGAAGTATATAGCAGATTTTAACAGAAGTTATATAGCTATGATGTATATGTGGATATTGATTTTTTGAAATATTGTGTTCAGTAAATAGTGCTGTCTTTTGCAAGTTTTTAAGCTAAAATTAAGCTTCAATAATGAAGGGTTAAGCCCTTGCTGTTCTTACCATGAAGTCAAATATACTATGCATATTAAAATATTTACGGGTGGAAAATGAAAATATAGTGATGTGTAGAAGACTTGCTAATGAAGGTACACCTGTTTCATCTTCTCTGCTGAAGAAACCAATCAGTGTTGAAAAGGGAGAATTCTCATCCAAAGAATTTCAGTCTGTTCTTTTCCCTTTGATCTCTCTCTCTCTTTCTCCAATAAATGTATAAGCTTTACTCTGGATTTTGCCCTGGTGTTTGTTTTAAGGAAGAAACAACATCAAACAAGCCAAAATATGGGTTATTGCTTTGGAAATGTGGGTGTTAATGAATATTGGCATTAGAGAAAACATGCTCTATCCTGGAATTTCTCTGAGTTATTGAGCACTTTTAGGGGTTGATATTTAAAATAATTACTTTAGCTGTATGCTCTGGAACAGAGAATGCTGCTAATGTTCAGAGCTAATACTTGTAAATTTTTTTGGTAGCATTTATTTATGAGATAGCAGGCTGAGTTAATGATTATACTTAAATAATATACATAACTCTACTGAGTCCTTTACCAAACTTTTGAAATATGAGTTTTAATTTACTTAGACTAACTTGGAAATCAAGAAATTATGCTTTCAGATGCTAAGCACTATTTATAGATAATTGTAATTTGCTCAGAGATGAAAAAACATAAAACAAAAAAAAATGGTGTAGTATAATTTTTGCACTTATTTGACCCCAGCTTTTATTTATTATTTGTCAGGATTGTTACCCTAATAGGATCCCTGGCTAGAAGTCTTAAAAAATGATATGTTTTCATTACTTGCAGAACATAAACAATATGCTTCTGAAATGTGTTCTTAGTTATCATTTTCAAAGGTGCAAAAATTCAAAAAGTACGTAGTTAATCCTGAGATTCACAAAACAACATTTCAATAAATATAATTGTAATTGTTAGAGTTAATTTATTCTAGTTCAGTCCCTGTTGCTTAATTTTATCTATTTAATTTAAATAAAACTTTATCTATAAAGAATTTTAAACATGTCCTAGATAGTGAGGTAAAAGCTTCCCTGACTATCACAATTAGGTCTTTAAGAAAGCATTGCATGGGCAAGAAATAATCCAGCAAAAGTGAAATTTCACAGGCCTTTAAACAAGTGGTTGCTTCAAAACTGCTGAGGTCTTAAACTAAAGCTTGTAGTACACTCATCTACAATTTTAATTAAGTAAGAGAGTTGGTGCCTAGAAGAGTTCTAAAAATGTTTTTTGTTTCATCAATAAGACACTCAGACCAGGAAAGTCAGGCTTACTGCGGTGTAGGAGGCTTTGTGATGAGTATAAGTAGGTGGTATTTTTTGTTAGTCATTCCATAGTGAAAAATAGTGCTCTCTAACAACTGTCATATTTTTAGCAATCTGCCTTTTATATTCATTTCATGGCTTAGAATAGGGGAACATACTTGTGAATACTGAATTATCTAACTTTTTTCACGTCTAGAGGCATTATAACTTCTCCCCATCCAGGCCTAGTTCCAAGTCTCTTCTGGTCACAGGAACCAGTCATGAAGATGTAGCAACACTTAACCTGATTTCTTTATATTCAAAATATGGGTTTGTTTGGCTAAAGTTGAAATACATTGCAAGTTACAGTAATGAAACATTCTTTTTTTCTTTTTTAAAAAATATGGTTAGGAGCAATGAGTGAACATTTTTTTTTACATGAGTGGTAAAAGAATTAAGAAAAATACAACTTTGAGGGAAGTTGTGCAAATGACTGTTATAGAAATCTTTAGTGTCCTGCTGTCATCCCTAAGTATATATTCCGGTCTCCGCACTGGCTATTACAGCTTTGCTGATCTCCGGACTTTACCAGTTGAAAATACATCAAATTTTGAAGGTTCATTTAAAAAGGATATTTTAAGATTTATGGACTCGGAATCACAGCTATACAAGTGGCTTAATGCTGTAAGACAATCATAAATCAGCACGTGTCTTTAGGGACATTCCTTTTATAGGATATTTAGTGTTTCCTCTACCGTATTGGAATTTCAGCTAAAATATGATTTGGCAGAGCTTACAACTCTAAGTTACCAAGGAAAATGACCATGTACTTTTGGCAAACCTCTGTGAAGTGTTTGAGTAATATACTTAAATGGGTATCAATGAATAAAAATGTGTGTCAACATGAAAGCTTGTGAATTTAATTGTTGAGAATTGTGCTTGATTTGTGATAAAATTCTTAGCTTCTAATCTCTATGTGACTAAAAAGTAAGCTCCTTCATCTAACGTAAGTGTAGGTTTTCACATACTGGCATCTAAGTTTTTACTTATTGTCTTCCTTTCTTTCCTTGACAGATGTTTAGAAGCATGAGGTGGGAATAACCTAATAGAACTTACCTACAGACTTCCAGACTAGCCACAGAATGAGCAAATGTATGCATCACTCTCCATCCCTTTAAGAGAAGTGCAGACTTGCATCCTAATTATTAAAAAATCACACCCTATCTTGAGAACTTCCTGATGTTCGTAAACAATGCTTCTGTAGCTTGACTCTGAAAAATATCATAAGCCCTTATCACATTGTGAAGCGTTTATATTACTTTGTTAGTATTAAATAGGTTATCTAGAGTGTTCTATGCCAAGGTGACATCAGACTCCTTCAAAAAGAAGGGCTTTCGCTATCCAGCCAGAAAGGCTTCCATTGCCATGGTGATCTCCATCTGTGAAACGAGAGCCCAAGCTTCAGCCTTCCATAGCCATGGAAACAGTCCCCCCACACCACAATAAAGTCCAGCAGAAGCCAGGAGTCACAGGCACCCCAAAGCACCAACGCTCTCACCCCAAATCTAACAGCTTGTAACCTCTGAGGAGACTGAGTTGTGTGGTGGAAAGGGCACTGGTCAGGTGGAAGCACAAACCCTGGCTTTGCTGTCAGTCGGAGGTGACACCTTGGGCATGTGTTAGAATCCTTCTTTGCCTCTGGCTTCTCAGAAGATAGCGGTGCTGCAAGGTGGAAATTGGATTTGATTCGTAGGTTTTGCTGTAATCATTTTTAGCCACCACAGGTGAAGAATTTGTTCAAAAAATGTTTTCTAAACAACCACGATGATCTGAAACCAATCAAAAGGGAATAGTTCTGTTTGGGGCAAAAGAGGTTGGGGAGCTCTATCCAGTCTACTTCCCCTTGACCTTCATAGTTGACCCCAGGAAGCTGCCTAGAATGTAACATGAGTAAACACCGAAGGGCTAATTGATGTCTTGCTTCCAGATCTGAGAGTCTATGGTTCTAAGTACTTTTTTGAGAATGACTGCTTTTGTGTTCTTCTGGTAGAAAATCAGTTTCAGATTGATAAAATTCAAAGAGCTCTTTTGATTTCCCAAACATTGCCTTGTTTAAACGTCATAATAGATTTATCCGATGACTCCTAGTGTGCTCATTTTAGGAGTACCAACATGGAGACCCAGAAAAATCAAGTGAAATGCCTAGGCTCACAAGGTTGGTAAACAATGGACTAAGAACATAAATCTATGCCCTCTATCTCCAAATACTGTGTTCTATGCAGTACCCAGGCCAGAGCACCAGGAAGTACACAGAGCTTCTGATGGTAGAAGTTTCAAAGAAAACTGAAGGCATGTGAGCTATAGTCATAGCCTTTAGTCTTGTCACAGAATAATTGTTCACACTCCACCTTTTTTTATAACTAAGATGTTCATTCCTAATCAGTTATTTTGGGTTAAATTACTACTGGTTGACATTTGTAAATAAAACTCAAGAGAAAGTAAAAGATAAATCATGAATTTAGGCCATTGGATGACCTCCTCCCAATCTTTTAAAATAAACACTATGCATTTTGTTTAACTCTACTCGTTTTCTTCATTCTTCTGCCTCTCAGATCACTGCAAGTAGTTTTGATTTTGTTGGGACCATAAATTTGATTTAACCTCCAAGCTGGCTTTGATGATCAGCAAAGAGTACACTAAGTAATTTTAGTCTTAAAATTAAGAAAAAAAGTTCTGAGTGCTTGTACCTACACTAAATGTATTAAATGCTTAGCTTATATGATATCCCTCAAGTCTGGAAATAAATAACATGATTTAATCCATGATAAAACTAAAATTCTCAATGACAGTTTTTGAAATTTAACAGAATTAAATGTGATTATAATATAAATTTAGTTTTGAATCTTGATGTAATTTTATCCACATGTTATTTATACAAAGAATTACAAATGATGATATATGGATAAACTTAATACTATTTTGGGGAAACATTTCTCTTCTATTCATAATAGGGTCAATATTGAAGAATGCATTTTTTGAGGAATGCTTTTCAAAACCTTTGCAAGTCTTGACATTTAAGAGTCTAACTAAATGGTGTGATTTATCCGATAACACATCTTTTCTCCCTAAGAACTGTCACTTTCTTACATCTCTTCTCTTTGATCATCAGAACTAGCTTTTGGCATTTTCCTAGAGGACTCTCCAAGAGACATAGTTTCTATCCTTCACCACAGTGACTGCTTATGTGACATGGAGAAGAGAATATAATCAAGCAGATTTGAGCTTTGCCATCTGGGTGATGGATCAGGTTGACATAAACTGTTAGTGCTTTCTTAAGCACTTCTGCTTTGTCAAGGTATCAGCTGAGTTATTAATGGCTGCCAGTCTTAAACATTCTGGTTATTCCTAAATAGTTAAAAATGCAAACCTTAAAGCCATAAGAGCCCAGAGCCTCCTATACTCTTCTTTTCTGGAGGCATTTAATGCTTTCATTACTAACTCCCACATTGTCATCATCTAACTTCTTTTCACACTGGGGTTTTAAACTTCCAGCATATTTTTTATAGACTGGATAGAAAAATATATATTTTTAAAAATGTATTTTATTGATTTTTTACAGAGAGGAAGGGAGAGAGATATAAAGCTAGAAACGTTGATGAGAGAGAAAGAGAAACATAGACCAGCTGCCTCTTGCACACCCCCTACCGGGGATGTGCCCGCAACCAATGTACATGCCCTTGACCGGAATTGAACCTGGGACCTTTCAGTCCGAAGACTGATGCTCTACCACTGAGCCAAACCGGTTTCGGCTAGAAAAATACATATTATATACCTAAGATAAAAGAGCCTTTGATTATTTCTTGGGTAGAAACAACCAATTCAGCTGCTATGAGCAAGAAATGTTTTTTTTTTTTTGGTGTGAAATATGATATAATAAATCAATGTCAGGAACAGGAAAATAATGTTATCTTTGCGATTTCACAAGTCTGTATCTTCTCAGAGTATATGGGGCTTTTAAAAATCCAAATCGGCAGGAGAAGCTAACTAATTCAAGGAAAGAAATTGCTTACTTAAGATTTACTGGATTATAGTCACGGTTTCTACCTTCCTCTCAACATGAGACTCATGAGGGAGAAATTCTACCTAGTCTGAGTATCAGAATTAGTTATACTTCTCAGAAACTGGGCTGGTAGTTAATCTTATGAGTCCTTTTCGTCATAAAGCTGATTGCATTTCCTCCTTTGCCTTAGTTGCTAAAAAGCTTAGAGGCAGATTTGTGGCCCAGCTCTAACAATTATACCTGTGTCTTAACTAATTCCTAGGCTCAAAATACCGCCCCCTTCCTACTATTCTTAAATACTTTCATAAAGAATTAGTGGTTTTAAGTAGATATGTATTTAAAGATTATGAAGATATTTTCATAATGTCTCGTGGCCATGCCTCAATATTTCACATAGCTTCTGAACAGCTTATAGCTCTGTGGCATTGACTTTAATTTGTCAAGGGCTGCCAAGTTTAGGAAGCTTGCCATGCTGTATGTGTGTCTATGCTCTGTACCTGGCTTCCATCGCATATAACAGCTGCATAACCTGTAAACCTGTGTGCCACAGAAGGACAACCCTGCCCTCCTAGAGCCGTGGTCAGCAAATCCCGGCTCGAGAGCCACATGCGGCCCTTTGGCCCCTTGAGTGTGGCTCTTCCACAAAATACTACCACCTGGGTGAGTCTATTTTGAAGAAGTGGCATTTGAAGAAGTTTGCGTTTAAAAACTTTGACTCTCCAAAGAAATTTCAATCGTTGTACTGTTGCTATTTGACTCTGCTGACTAATGAGTTTGCCGACCTCTGTGTAAGAGACAGCTCTTTAGCCCTCATGCGATCGGAGCCTTCACTGGTTCTCAGACAGTCTGTCTTAAATCATTCTTAGTAATCTTACTGTTCTCACATTTGGCCTTTGTGGGGAAGGATTACTGAGTTTCTAAATCTCTGTGATTCTGATGCCTATTATTTTGTCTGGTGTGGAGACATTATTTTACGGAAAACTAAAATTAAATGAGCTCATTATAATCAGCATTTTCACTTTTTTTCAGACCTAGTTTGTAAAACCAATGGTTTGATCAGTTGATTGCTGTAAGCTGCACTGGCAGTTAGATTTTACATATTTTATTTCATCTCATCAAGTTTTTTTTTTTAAACTTCATGCGTGAGTCATGGTTCTAAGAGGAAGCAGTTCCACCCACAGTGTTGTGTCTTAATGATAAAGATTCTCATTATTAAAGCATTCATAGGAGAAATTAAAAGCATTTTTGTAATTATAGATGTGAATGTAGAGCTGGTTTAGGTTGAACATATTTTTTGGCATGTGGCAAGTGAAATTGAGGATTTTTTATTTGCTCATGAGTCCAATTGCTATACAAACCTTTCAGTTTATAAATACTAATATGTTGCTACATATACTTGTATATGAGTATATATTTCACTTGTTTCCTAAAATAAAAGAGCTCTGAATTCATAATAAAAACACAACTACCTTAAAGTATTTATCATTCTCAGCTAGTAATGCTTTTTGTATTTGTTTCAACATGTTTCATATTTATACATCCCTGAAATAAATTTCAGAAACATCTGGAAAGATATAATTCTAACAGGCTAAGGATTTAATTCTAAGTGATGGTATGCTATCTCAAACAATTAGTTAATGCTATACTTCAAATTGATTTTGTAGACTTGTACAATTGTAAAATTATTTGTGAAAGTATTCAGAGTGTAATTTTTTGTCTTTTTTGTATCACTGATGTTTAAGGAGATGCACTACCCATTTTATCTTAAACTCCAAGTTCTAGCATAGAACTTGAGTGTTGTAACACATGCACAGGGCAATCAGAATCCCAAAGACTGACATCTGACTTTTTCCACTGCTTGTTTTCTGCCAAACAGTATTGGAGTACAGATGAATAGAGGTACATAGGAGAAACATGAACTAAAATTTGGGAGAGTTAACTGCTGTTTAAAGCTTCATTGAAAAAAAATGACTCACCGAAACCGGTTTGGCTCAGTGGATAGAGCGTTGGCCTGTGGACTCAAGGGTCTCCGGTTTGATTTTGGTCAAGGGCATATTACCTTGGTTGCAGGCACATCCCCAGTGGGGGGTGTGCAGGAGGCAGCTGATCGCTGATTCTCTCTCATTGATATGTCTGGCTCTCTATTTCTCTCCCTTCCTCTCTGTAAAAAAAATCAATAAATATATATTTTTTAAAAAAAGAAAGAAAAAGAATGACTCTGAGTAAACATAAAAATAAACAGAGTGGATATTACATTCATACCTCAAAGGAACTTCTGACTGAAATAACATTCTGTCCTTCTCATTGATTTGCAATAACCCAGTGTCTAAATTTTACAGGATGAGACCTGTGATTCACTATGGCATTTTGTTGGTTTAGCAAATCACCATTCACTTGGCTTCCCAAGCTGGAGCTCCCGGGACACTTCTATTTACCCATTGGCTCATCCTCCTCATCTCATTGATCAGCAACCCCATCCTACTGCAGAGCCCGAGGTCTTCCCACCACACCTTTTGTTAAAACCCTAGATCAGTTTCTCATCTTCTCCGAGCTGAATTTTTGTAAAATGCCCTCTTATTTCCAAGGAGCATACATTTATGTTAATTTTGTTTGCAGCGATGCTGGCCATATTGTAGTGAATTCTAATGCGAGGTTGCAGTTGGGTCTAGGCTGAGGGGTGGGGTCAGAATCCCTGTGGAGGGACTGACACATTCTCTTTCTAATTTTAAGTCATCTCAGGGTGACTTGGGGAAGAATGGAAATGAAAGAATGATGGACTGACTTGGAGGTTTTTAGAAATGCTTTAGGTTATGCTAAAAAAAATGATGGAAAGATGGTTTCTGGAAACTAGACATGATAGTATTCACTGATTAATTATGACTAAATCAGGGGTGGGGGGAAAGAAACTACAGATTATTTAGCAAAAATAATGATGCATTTTCGTTTTCTGAAATCTTTGCATTGCACTGGCCCAGAATCCTGAATTATGTTTGACAATTTTCTCAGATGATTTTCTGTATTTTTGACAGTTTGATCAGATTTTTCGTAGTCAAAAATATTCTCTGCCTCTGGGAATTTCACAGCTCTGCCTCTGAAAGGCGGCCTAAGGACAGTCTGCGAACAGTGAGAAACCAACCGGGTAGAGAGCAGGCCTGAAGGGAATCTAAAGGAAGTTAGGCCAGGGTGCTTGTCGATATGTGCATTCTAGCTAGTGTACTTGGTTAGTTCCTGACCTATAAATCTCAGTTCTTGGTTTGATGGCTTTGTAATTATTTTATTCTTTTTACCGTTAGTCTTTCAGTAAAAATTACTTAATCATCAGAGCTTACAGTATGAACTAAGAGTCAGGTAGTGTGTGTTGTCTACATGCACAGTGCAATCAGAATCCCTATCATCTATCTATCTATCTATCTATCTATCTATCTATCTATCTATCTATCTGTCTATCTATATCTATCATCTATCTATCTATCTATCTATCATCTATCATCTATCTATTCCTAAATGTGTATGTGTGTATCACACACATGCGCATTCTATCTTAACTACAGTAAATAAATCACTTCTTGTTCACGTCGGTTCCTTTCCTTCCTCTGTAATATTTCATGTATTTCTCTGAAATACATTTTTGCTTCTTTGCTGAGAGAACGATTGAGTTCTTGAATAATACTTAGTCCCAGGAAGAGACAGTTGTTTCTTCTTTTGTGTTCCTATACACTTTGCACACTTAATTCCACTATACATTCTTAACTCAATTATATGTAGTAGAGAAAATGGTCTGTGTGATACCAGACTTTTGAGGCTTGGTGAAAATTGCTTCAGTGGCAGTATAAGCTCATTATTCCTAAATGTTTTGAACCTTCTTGAAAAGAATATATATTTTTTTTACTTGTGAAGACTAAGTCCTATCATATTAAGTTTATTATTTATATTGCTTTTATCTCCCATGTATTTCTATTTTTTTGTTATAAATTATGAAAGAGATATGTTAAAATTTCTTTTATGATGGTGTTCTTGCAGATCTCTCCATTTTTGCCTTATATGTTTGAGACTGTTTCATATGCACATAAGTTTAGAATTGTTGTATTTTCCTGGAGAATTGAGCTTTTTATTATTGTATTGGCCTTCCTTGTCTCTAATAATAATTTCTGTGATAATTTTATTTTTTATAATTTTAATATAGCTACATCAGCTTTAACTATTATCACTCTATTACCCAACTTTATTTTAGTTAATATTTCTGATATATATATATATATATTTCCTTCATGCTTTTATTTTTAACATCTTTGTATAGTTAAGTTTTATTTTATCTCTTGAAAACAGTTTAGAGCTAGATTTTAGAAATCCATTTGGATATACCACATTTAGCTTATTTATATTTCCTATAAGTTATAGTACATTTGGATTTATCTCTGCTACCTTACTTCATGATTTTTATTTATTCCAGAAACTACTTTCCTGTTGTCTGAGGTACACAAGATGGTGGCAATTCCATCCTCATGTTTGAGATATTTTTTTTTCTGGGTATATAACACTAGATGAATAAGTATTTTTTCTTAGAATACTGAAGATATTATTTCAGTACCTCTTTGCTTCCAGTGTTATCAGTGACAAATCAGATCTTAGTCCAAGTGTCACTTTGTAGAGATTGGGCTTCTTTTGCTACTTCAAAGATGCAGTGTTTAGTGTCTTTAATGTTCTTTAATTTTACTATGAAAAAACTATTTGTGATTTTCTTTTTATCTATCTAGCTTACTATTTCATGTTTTCTAAATCTTTGTGAAAAGAGAAGAAAATTTACTCTGTTATTAATATTTAAAACAACTTTGCTATCTTTTTTATAGGTCTGTTTGGCTTAGTAGTTTATTCCTTTTTTATTGCTGAATGGAATTTCATTTTACGTACGTTCTTCAGTTTGTTTATTCACTCATTTATTGGAGAAGATCTTGGTTGCTCCTGTTTTTAGTGATTATGAAGAGAAGCGTTATAAACATGTGCACGCATGTATAAGTGTGGACATTAGTTTTTAAATCCGTTGGAAATACCTAGGAGCACTACTTCTGGATCATATGGTAAGGCTATGCTTACCTACTAAGATGCTTTTCCTAGCAACTGCAACTCTGGTGATTATGCTATATCTTTTTTAGATCATACTTGTATGTGCATATGTAGTATAGAACAGAATTTATTTTATTTTATCTGAACTGTATAAAACATAAACATGTATGTAGAAACATCGAGGACTGTAGATTGTGTTTTATATTTTGCATACCTAATTTTACCTACTAGATCTCTGACATGTTAAATATTTATTATATACTTGTTGTATATTTAGTAATATTTGATACTTGACAAACATGCTATAATGGAAGAAAACGTATATTTTATCTTCTTTATTATTATTTTTATGTTAACTGGTCCAAAACTGACTAAAAACATGAGTTAAATGATGAGTTCACAGTTCCTATGACTAATAATTAGCTACACATTTCTAAGCTTTTATAGGTTCAACACTACCCTGCAGTGACGGTACAAGACATCATCTTTGGGTCAGGTGGGGCAATTTCCCCTTTGGATTTCTGGGGTCAACTTTTAACAAATAGGGTATGTAACTGAGATCCTACCGCAAACTTTCCATGTGCAATTGACTTTGAGTTTGAGTTTTATATTTAACACTTAGCTTAGAGGAAATTTCCTTACATTTTCTATATCTTTGCTATCTGGTTTCAGGAATTAGTGGCAATAATCCTAGTTTAGCTCAATTTCAGATTATTCAAAGGAAGAAATTGTTTGGCATCACTAGGCATCATCTCAAAATGTTGGGTAAATAGAAAGCAACCTATGTGTATGATTTAGATTCTTTAATCTCCCTATTTTAAAATATTTCTGAATTGTCTGAAATTTCCATCTTTTTGTTTTGTTTTGGATTTTATTTTAATTTATTGTGGTGACCCTGGTTAATAAAATTATATAGGTTTCACATGTGCATTTCTATGATACATATTCTGAATATTGCATTGAGTGCCCACCATTCAAACTCAACTCTTCTTTTATCACCATATATTTGACCCCTTAACGATCTCCCTACCTCTCTTCTTCTGGTAACCCCTATACTTTTGTTTGTTTCTATGAGCTTTTTTTTTTTCTTATTTGTTTATTTGTTGCTTTCATTTTATATCCCATATAAGAGTGAAATCATTTGACTCTTTTTATGTCTGACTTATTTCACTTAGCATATTCTGAAGATTCATTTATGTTGTTGTAAATGGTAGTATTTCACCTTTTCTTATGGCTGAGTAGTATTCCATTGTGTATATGTATCACATCTTGTTTATCCAACTGTCTCTCAAAGCACACTTTGGTTGTTTCCATGTCTTGGCCACTGTGAATAATGCTGCAATGAACACGGAGGTTCATATGTCTTTTTGAATAAAATGTTTTCATTTTTTTCATTTGGATTAAGAGAGTGCTTCTCAAACTACCTATAATAATAAAATGGTAATATGCTAATTAGATTGGATGTCTTCTGGACATCATTCCGGATGTCCTTTCTGACAAAGCTGGTGGCTGTGGGTGCCAGTAATGATATCACGTAGCAACGTTTGGCTTCCTCTCCCTAGTGAATAGCCTCCTTGGAGTTTCTTCAGCCCAGGAACATAACTTGCTTTATAGCCAGGTGTAAACATTTTACATTTTAACCAAATGTCTGTGAAGCATTTCCCCGTGCCTCATCTCATTTGATCCTCACAGAAATCCTGGAGTAAGTATATAGGAGACTCGGTGGAATCCTATTTTCTTTTCATTAGCCAGAAAATGGATATTTATAAAGCTTAGAAACTTGACCTGGCTGAGAAGAAGAAATGGTGGAACTTGAAAATGACTTCTGGTTTTCTCACTGCACAGAATATATTCAAACACTGCTGCAGTTAAATATTTTACCCTTTGTTCTCCCTGTATGATCTGCAATAATAATCTGCTTTGTGTTGATATTTACTGTTGTGTGGCTGACACAACATTTGATATTACCTGAAAGAGAAGTTGGCATGCTTCACTGGGATGGAAAAAGTTTAGCTAATTCAGAAAGCAGGTCTAATTAAGCAAGTTCATTCTGTATTTATATATAAGGCTAAATTGATTCATACATGCACAATATATATAAAGCTCTTGCTAGTGCCAAAGGTATGTGTGTGTTTTGATCTGACATTGTTGATCGTGAATTTGATTGACACTTATATTATAGAAAAAGGGTGAATAGCAATATTAAAATATTTCTTCTAATTAATTTCCTCTCACTGTGCATTAATTCAAGAACTGGGGCACTAGTTTTAAAATAAATGTTGACTTGCACATGTGCAGTACATACAAAACTCTCGCTAACATCACTCGCACATGCATGTTTCAACCTGTCATTGTTGATTATGAATTTGGTTGTTTTTGTTGACATTCAATGGGAACTACATCACGATTTATTCATCAACTGTCTGACCTACGACAGGCCAGTAAATAAGACGCACACTAGTGATTTAAAAATAAATGTTGACTTGCACATGTGCGATATACACTGAGTGGCTAGGTTATTATGATCTCTGGGCACATAATAATTTGGCCACTTAGTGTACTTCTCTTGAGTACCTCATTTATTTGATATCAAAGATACTATAAATTGTGCACCTGATCAGTTTTCCCCTTTGCACTGGCTGATAGAAAGCTCAGGGAAAATAGGTGGTTGATCTCCAGCAAAAGTTTAGAATACTTTTGGTACCCATTTGAAATACAAATACACTGAGTGGCCAGATTATTATGAGTTCAGAGATCATAATAATCTGGCCACTCAATGTAAATAAAACTCTCACTGGCACCAATCACATGTGTTTTAATTGTATATTATATTATATTATATTATATTATATTATATTATATTAATTATATCATATCATATTATATATATATATTATTTTGACAATATTTTGCAGTAATGTAATTACCGCATGAATATTTCTTCTAATTAATTTCCTTTTAATGTATATGAATCATGGATATATATATATATATATATACAACAAACTAAGTCCATTTGTAAAAATATTTACATCAAATGTAAAATAAAGATGATACAATAGGTTATTGCAAATAATCCCTTCTAATTCTGTGATAGAAAACTACAGGGGGCAGCTAATGCATTATGTCATTTGTGAGCCTATATAGCTTAGTACAAACATATTTATCAGATTTGCTAGTTAAGCAGATCCACAAAAGGCCATTTTTCCATATTGGATAGGATATTTTCCATTTTTATAAAGGAAGAAGTTTCTCCCAGTTATTCCCTGTCATGTCATCACCTCAGGTTAGAGTTAGAAACATCAGTGACAGAGAAACATCGACCAGCTGCCTTCTACACACCACTTACTGGGGATGTGCCCACAACCAAAGTACACGCCCTTGACCAGAATCGAACCTGGGACCTTTCAGTCATCAGGTTGGAGCTCTATCCGCTCTATCCACTGAGCCAAACCAGTTTTGGCCATCTCAGGGACTTGCAGTGGCAGTAGTTCCACTTTCAAAAATAAGCTTTAAAGAAGATTTCTGTTTATGTTTTCTCGCCATAAAGTAAAATCTCATAAATGCAGTAATCTTGTTTGTTCAATCTATTCCTAGTATCTAGATTGATGACTGGCATATAGTACATACTTAGCAATTGTATTAAATGAATGAAGGAGTAGTTGAATGAATGAGAATGCCCGTATAGAGCAATCTGGTGAGTTCCTATATAACCAGAGAACAGGGAAGGACCTCCTGACCTCAGTGAAGAAAAGAAGAATGGGGAACATAAAGGTGGCATACTGAAATGAGGGAAAGTGCTAGTTGGGGAAGATGTTCTAACTTATGTCACCTATGATTATCATTGTGCCAAACCTATAATGCTATTGGGACATTCTGTAATAGGCTGGACTGCACTGCCCTAAAAGGTGGACCTTGGCAGCTTTGTTTTAATTTCTCGAGTCTGGCTACTTAACCATAACTATAGGGTGTCACAGAAAAATGTATACACACTTTAACTGCTAATAACACTTCATTCACACTTTTTTTTTTCATGTTTAACTGATTTGAAATAATGGGTGAAGCCAGACTACGCTTTGAACAAAGGAAATGTATCCTAAAGGTGCCGCTAGACTTTTTTTTAGGGGGATACATGAAAGATAAAGTTTACAGCACAAAACTGGCAACAGTCAACAAATTGAGGGTATATAAATCCTGAGTGAAATGATTCCTGTTGTTTGCGATTCCATTGCTTCGTGTTGTCAGCAGAGCCTGGACCAGAACAGCCATCAGTTTGAAAACAGGCATGGACAAAAAAGAATTCATTCCTGTAGCTTCTTTTAAATGTTGAAAATGAACTGTACTTTAATAAACACTGATTTTATGATCACTCCAAGTGCGTATACACTTTTTGGGACACCCTGTATGAGGAGCATGGAGAGGCATCTGACCCATGCTGAGCTAATTAGATTCTCTCTCCCTGGTATGTGGAAGGAATAACCAGATTGCCAACCCTGTTGGATCCAGGATCTGCTCTCCTTGCAAATCATTTTTGTAAAACCTCCTTTTAAATGCTCTTATTTTGTAAAATGCTTTGCTGCTATAACTCACTTGCCACCATCTTTTAGAAAGCTCCCTTTAGAATTCTCTTAGAAAAGCTCTGATGATATAACCTACTCCCTCATAATTTCCAAAGTATCATGACCTAATTGCAATATAAAGGAGAAATTAAAGGAAATAATAGGAAAGCGTTGTATGAGGCTTGATGTATTTCAATGTGTCAATTTTAGGAGACAGCCAACGCAAAAGCTACAACTGCAGAGTGGTGGGG
Source organism: Vespertilio murinus (assembly GCA_963924515.1). Classification (NCBI taxonomy): domain Eukaryota; kingdom Metazoa; phylum Chordata; class Mammalia; order Chiroptera; family Vespertilionidae; genus Vespertilio; species Vespertilio murinus. Next base: position 12,015,868 of record OZ004707.1, read on the forward strand.
ATGTGTTGTGTATGCCACTCCTGGTGGTGACATGGCATCGCATCTCTTGATAAACTCTGAACAAAATAACACACAGCATTTCTTTCAAAATGCATGGTGTGTATTCCTGGGCAGTTCATTGTGTGAAAATGAATTAACTTTTGCCAAAGAAAGCAAGCATATAATACACGTGGGTTCCAAGCACAGTGGTGCACGACTGTCCCACACACTGTTAGGTTTTTAGCCAAATCACCGCAACAACCAAAAATGCCTTCACAGATTTAAAATATCCATCCCAGTGGGCAGTATTGCCCCAGTTGCAATTACTAGTATTGAATTAGCTGAGGATAAGTAGACCTATTTTTTTTTGGGGGGGGAGTTCTAGAATGTTAAATTGATAGAAAGTCAACTTTTAGTCTATGGAGTGCAGGGCACAGCTGTGGATGTGGGCTCCTGGTGCTGAGAAATAAGGAAGCCAATCCGACAGGAGAGACAGGGGGGTCCCCTTCTTTCTGGAGTCCTAGGATGTCCCCCTGAAAGGAAATGTTGCTTCTTGCACCTCTTCAACCTCATCTCTCCTCACACACACATTAGCTTAGTTCGATTTCTCTCATTTGACGTTACACTTTGACCAGGTATTATGACCCATCTCTTACTGAATCCAAAGGAACTTTGGAGTTTTTCATATTGATTTCTACATCTTAGAGCAAATGAAATTATGCATTTTTTGAAAGCTTATACCTTTGTTGAGACAAAATGGTCCAGAAACGGGATGGTTAGGATCCAAATTGTCTCTGAGTGTGACCAGAATTGTCCAGACTACAAAAGATGGGGGCAAGGCAGGCCTCACTTGCTAAGGCCTGTGGCTTAGGTGTTCCCCACATTCTCTCTTCTGGCCCCAGTGAGACACTGCTGGATATAACTAATATGAAGTGAGCATGCTTCCTGTTGTGCCTATGATTCTCACACTTAATGGAATAAGATGAGGTAACAGGAAGTTTGGAGTAGAACTTTGTTTATAGAAATATCAGTTTATCCAAAGAGAGTTACCTAAATGACTCTTGCAATATCACCTTCATATTTATTAATTACCTCAAACACTTCTGGTTTTAGTATACAGTTTAGACTACCCATGTTTCCCTGAAAATAAAACATCCTCCGAAAATAAGGCCTATTTCATGGAAACATAATACATCCCCTGAAAATAAGACCTAGCACATCTTTGGGAGCAAAATTTAATATAAGACAGTGTCTTATTTTCTGGGAAACAGGTATCTTAAGAAAAGTGATGGTTCCTGCCAAAACCGGTTTGGCTCAGTGGTATAGCGTCGGTCTGCAGACTGAAAGGTCCCAGGTTCGATTCCTGTCAAGGGCATGTACATTGGTTGTGGGCACATCTCCGGTAGGGGGTGTGCAAGAGGCAGCTGGTCGATAATTCTCTCTCATTGATGTTTCTAGCTCTCTATCTCTCTCCATTCCTCTCTGTAAAATATCAATATATAAATATATTAAAAAAAGAAAAGAAAAGTGATGGTTCCTATTATTTTAATTGATAAATATGTTAGAAAACATTGCTGTTTTCTATTTGTTGTTGAAATTGTTTTAAGATGCATATTTGTCAGTTATAAATGTCTATTGCAGATATATACTAGTACATCCACGGCATTGTTAAAACCTTATATATAATACTTGTGAGGATTATGTTTAATTAAAGGAATAACTTTTGTTTCTATATTTTTTACAGCTATCATCAAGCCATTTTTACATTTTAAAAAATGTGTTTTATCTCCAACAAGTGTATTGCAAGAGTAGGCACTGAATGAGTATTGTTGAATTAATTAACCTTTGAAAGAAAGTTGTTTTCTAATACTCATCCCACAGCTTTCCCCACTCTCAATTCATTATGAGACACAAGTGAGTATGTGATGAGAAATGATCTATATGCTCAGGACAGATTTCTCCTTAGTTAAACCACCTGTTTTCATTTCATATTTATTTAAATAAGCTGGATAACAGTCAGCATTCAGGCAAATGTGTCATCTACTTTCGCTCCTGAGACACTCATGATTGTGTGATATAATTATTGGGATATGAATAGTGTCTCTATGCATCCAGCATAAAATTCCCATCATCATCATAAGGGAAAAACAAGTCTTTCCCAAATGACCATTCGACTGAATTTGGTATTCTATCTTTACCTGAAAGTAACAGGAAATAAATGATAGTATGAAATAAATGATAGAAGCCTTAGAGCTGGTGCATCAGAGTTTATGAATTATATTGACTCAGCAACATATTTTCACTCAGCATAGACAAATCATGATTGTTATTTTATAGTTTGCCCAAACCACACACTTACATTTCTCTGTAAACGATATCAAAACAAAACTGTTTTTGGAGAAGCACGTAAGAAAATTCAGGAAAATAGTATTATGACAGTAAATCATATGCATAATCTCTGGGAGAGTTAAATCCCTAGCATATTTAACTCTGAAAATAAATGAATTTACATAATGATTGATAAATATGTTATGATAATAGCCACCCACTTAGCCAATTATCTTGTACAGAAGTACTCCATACAGAGTTACTGAACAGAGTGTAATTTGACTATAAAAAATCTTTGCTTTCCTAATCAGGGAAAACTTAGAGTAGCTCTGGATGATATTGCTCAGTGGATAGAGTGTCAACCCACACACTGAAGGTTCACAGGTTCGATTTCTGGTCAAGGACACATATCTGTGTTAGAGATTCAACCAATAGATGTCTATCTCTCTCTTTCTCTCCTCCTCCCTCCCTTCTTCCTTCCTTACCTCACTTCCACTCTCTTTCTAAAAATAAATACATAAATAATTAGAAAACCCTCAGGTGAGGTTAACAAACAACAACAACAAAGAAAGAAAGTGAAAGAAAACTTGGAGTAAAATGAGTTGCAGCCTGACCACAGAAGGAGAAACTCACCATCTAACAGCCTCTGAGAAGCCAGTTCTATTGACTCAGCTTCGGAACCACACCAACATGGATTCATAACAGCTCCATTTATGAGCTGTGTGAACTTGGCCAAGATGTTTACCTTTACTAAACATCAATTCTGTCAACCAGCAAAATGGGATCAATAATTGTACCTACCCTATATCTGTTGTGAAGCTATACCGAGATGGTTTTGTAGGTAGCGTCACCAGGGCTTGACTCAGAGCTATCCATCCATGTACCAATTATCATTTCATTATTATTGTTGGAATGATATTCAGGAGAGCTGGTGTGAATGAGTGAAGCATGACTAGGATGGATAAAAAATGAAAGTATTCACCTGTGTAGGGTGGTGGGTTCACTCTGGGAAGAGAAGCTGGTGAGCTGGCTACGTGGAACAGTATTGCCAGATGGCCATGTAAAATCTCTCCTCTGATGAGATGCAATTGTTGTTCTTTGCATGGCTCTACGGTAGAAGTAAATGTAAGCGCATGGGCTTAATAATACCAAAAGCTCTCTCAAGGTTCTTAACTGCCTTAAGGCAGCTTTTAATTTTCAGCACTGAGAAAAGTCAATCAGCCTCTACCTAAAAATATTCATTGGAATGTGTTTTGCATGCATTAAAACCTAATTTCACATCTCACCAAGTTTAACTACTTTTTTGCTCAACGAGTCTCAGATTCTGGGTATTTTATTTATTTACAATAGAGCACATGGGTTGTTTAAACTTAGGTCTGCATTAAATAACCATTCAGCCTCTTTGCATGTTTTTAGTAATGTTGTATCCTTGAGATATTTTAAAACATAAAGGCTTTCAGTGGAAATTTAAGAAAAGTTATAAACTATAATTAAGTTTTCTCTCAACCAACTGGGGGAAGCAGAATCTAATGGGATGAAAAAGCGAAATTTAATTAAAATATAGTCATATCGCGTAGTCAATATTTTGCATAGAGTTTGTTGCATGTATATCTATCAAGGTAAAGTTAAAGTAACACATTTATCTGTTCTGATAAACAGATCTCTTCTGTGTGCAGAGTCCTTGCTTTGCAAGACTTATTGCTATCAATTCTCCTTGTTCAAAGACTTTATACAAGAAATTTCATAGTTTACTTTGTATAAGTAGACAAGCTAGGTAGTTTGTGTGTGCTGATATTTAAAAATGCTACATGGGAAAATGAGTGCCTAAAATTCAGAAAATAAAGAGAAGACATTTCTAGTGAAATCCCTCTCTATGTATTTTCAGTGTGGGGTTCAGCACAATGGGGGATAAGTAGGAAGGGGAAGAAGCTTGATTATAGCCCTGCCTGGGTTGGTGTGATTTGTTATCTCTGAGAATCCAGCCTTCAGGGAACAGGAGTCAAACAGAAACCACCACTGAATCTCTAAGAAGTTAGTTCAGTGAGTTCAATTCTTAACCCTCCTTTGTGGGTAATAATAGTCACATTTTGATCCTACCAATTTCTTAAAAGAATATATGCATACAAACAGGACAGGATGCCTGAAAGGTAAAGGGAGAATCTATCAGTTCTCCCAAGATTGCCTTCAGTATAATGGTTCAATTCATTACCTATGACCTTCTTCCCTCTTAGCCAAAAAACTTTCCAGAACTTTCTTATTGAAATAGTTCAAGAAATGATGACTTTTATTCTCTCAATTCTAGCATTCTCTCTGTTGGTAACTCTATTACTATTACAGCTGCAACTATTACTACCACTTATATCCTTTTAGTTCTTTAAAATACTTGACATTTAGAAAATACAATTCCAGAAGTCAAAAGTAACACAATATTTTCTATATTTTTTTTTAATAGTGAGTTGGTAACAATAGCAGCATCCATGCATATGTTGTTATTGTTTTTTTTTTGTCATTTTCGGGGGGAATTCGTAATATTTATACAGAACTTGCCCAAGGTCTTTGATATGCCCATCTGATGTCATTGTAATAACCTGGTTATTATTTAACAGGAAAGGAGCAAATGGAAGACAAGATAATATAAACATGCCTTTTGTACAGCTTTGCGCAGAAAGCTGCCTTTAACATTTTCCAAGTCTGTTCCCTGGTGATACATGGAGGAAGGGAATAGACAAAGGCAGTTTAGACACATGCCCAGGAAGGTCTAAGTGACATAAGGAGGCGCCTACCTGCCTGCCTGTCAATCACACCTGAAAGCCAATGAGAGGCCATAATAAGCATGGCCATTACAAGCATGAGAAACCTGAATGTTTCAAGGGAGGCCTTCTCCTCTCTCTCTCTCCCCCTCTCTTTCTCTTTCTGTTGGGCTGCCTTCCTGGCCCTCCTGTGGCAGGGGGATGCACTCCTCCACATAGTGCAGGGCCACGTTGGGCTCCACGCGTGGACTCATGGACCTTAATAGCGTGGATGCGGAACCATACCAGCTGCAACATGGAAGGGATGCTATGGACACGGACTGTCTCACTTTGTTGAACTCCCAGCTGCCCCTCTCCCAGGTCAGACTACAGAACCCAAGAAATGTAGCTTCAAACGAATAAAATCTTCTTCCACATCCTATCCTCCCATGGGGGCTTCTGAAAATCCTTATTTAAGGGGCACCCCAAGAACGTCCACCTCACTCTCCTGAATGACAGGGGAGTTTCATTTTCTGGGATCACAGCTTCCTTTAGAACATTTTTGGAATAAGATAAAATGCTACATTAAAATGTCCTTTTTTCTTGAAACTAGAATTGTCTTTGATTTCATTTTTATCCCCAAGGAATGCAATGAATGGCTCTGGGCAGATGGTATGAGTAATAGATGTCAGCCTAGCCCATGGGCCATACATGAGATATTTGGGCACAGCTGGGCTGCATGAGCTCCATTTCTCCTAACCTACAAGGAATGGGCACTAAAGGCGCCTGTGGACCAGGAAGGCTCAGACCAAGGGCAGGTGTGCACTCCAGTATTCAAGCACAATGGACGGAAAATGCGTGCTTGAGAACACTCATTGATATCTTGAATTTTGGCTTCACGTCTGTACTGCTTTATCACTATCTCAGTTTGCACCTAGTCCCCCTAGAGTATTTTTCTTATAATATCTTTCCTCTGTTATTGATAGAAAGCACCTTTGGCCCCTCCAATGGGTGACTGTCTGTAGTTACTACTGTTCCAGAGCTCACCGAATCTGGTCAGAGTTGGGCAGGGTCAGACTGCGGTGGCAAATGGTTCAGTTTGGCTTGTCTGGGTGATGAAGCTTTGTCATTTGGACCAAGAAAGCTTTTATTTTCTGCTCCTGTTGTGCTAAAAAAAAAAGACTCAGGGCAGGCTTCCTAGTAGTTTGCTATCGATTGGCCCTAATCATCCCGAGTAAGCATGAAGTGGCTAAACGCACTCATAAACACCTGTAGGCATTGTTAGATAGATAGCAATGGGCTTACGTGTGCTCTGGACAGAAATATGAAATCTAGACTTGCCCTGAAGCGAGTAAAACAGTGCCTGTGAAAATAACGAGTTCAGCAAGTTTTCGATTGTTTTGGGTTATATTCAGATAATGGAATTTTCCTGAAATGTTCAACCTTTCCTCTTGTGGATACCAAAATACAGTGAATTTCAGGAAACGTTTTTTTACATGCCTCCACAGAACCACTTTTATGAAGTAGAAAGCTTTATACAAATACAAAATATTCCCATATTAATAACTTGAAGAGCAAGGATTATCTTAATTGTGATTCTGATGTATCTAGTTTAATGCCACAAAATGCTGCCATCTACTTCAGTTAAGTAAGAGGCTTATAAGCTAATTTCTCACAACGTTTTGCATATTCATCAGTCTACATTGTCATTCTTTAAGGACGGGCCGAGGGAGTTGTTTCAAGATTAAATGTTAAAAGATGCAAACTAACATGCTCATTTAATTAAGAAAGCCTGTAGCCGAGCCTGTGGGAAGCGTGTCATCCTTAAAGCTGAGTTTTCTAGGTCCTCTCCTGGACTGGTTTTCATCATCGTCTCATTACCTGAAACTCCTTGTGTCTTTTCTAATTGAAAGAACACCTGCTCTTCATTTCTTATTGAGTTCACTGTTTTCATTTGCTTTTAGTAACATCTCTAAAGACCAATTGTCAGTTTAGATGCTTAAAACTGTGCCTGCAGCAGCCTGGATAGGCAATTATCTTGGAGAGGAGAAGTGGAGTCCACGCATTCCAAGTTTGTCTCTGAGGTTTCTTAGATATGACCTCATGTAAGGGATACAACTCTTTGGGGAACGTAAATCATCGTCATGCAAGCTCCTCTCTGTTGAGGAAACTGGCCTGAGATTGCCTAGGGAGATGGGCGTGGCTACCATGGCAACACCCAAGAAGCAATTAGGAACTGAACAGAGGTTTTTGATTTCAAGCCTTCTTTCGATTAGCTAGTTACACTGGGTATTATATAAGCCATTGTGCTCACAGACTCCTCCAAGTTGGATGAGTCAAAATTAAAACAAATAAACCTCAGTGAGTGCTCACCTTTGAAACATTAAATGGAAGACGCAGGGGTGGGATTTTTATTTTGTTTTAATTTTAATTTTTAATTATAGTTGACACTCAATATTATTTTATACGAGTTTCAGGTGCACCGCATGGTGGTTAGAGGATCATGTCATTTGCAAAGTGAGCCCCCCGATATTTCAAGTACCCCACCTGGCACCGCATTTAGTTTTTACAGTATGATTGACTGTATTCCCTCTGCCCTACTTTACATCCCCGGGACTGTTTCTCAATCCCTTCCCCTTTTTTACCTAGCAACCAACTCCCTCCCCTCTGACAACCAACAGGTTGTTGCCCCCCCCCCCCGCCCCCATCGATGAGTCTATTTCTGTTTATTTATGTTGTTCTTTAGATTCTGCATATCAGTGAAATCATATGGTTTTTGTATTTTTCTGTCCACCTTATTTCTTTTAGCATAATACCCTCTAGGTCTATCCATGCTTCACAAATGGTAAGATTCCATTCTTTTTATGGCTCAGTAGTAATATTCCGTTGTATGTATGTACCACAGCTTTTTTTTTTTTTTTTAACCCACTCTCCTATTGATGGGCACTTGACTTGCTTTTGTATCTTGGCCGTTGTAAGTAACACTGCAATGAACATAGGGGTGCATGTAACCTTTAGAACTAGTGATTCGGGTTTCTTTGTACATATACCAGAAGTAGAATCGCTTCTAGGTATATATACAAGGGCAATTCTATTTAACATTTTTTGATGATTACCATACTGTTTCTCATGGTACCTATACCAGATTGCTCTGTTGATGGGGAAGCATTGGTTTTAGATTTTCTGATAAAATAAAAGTTTTAAGCAATAAATATTTTTGCTAAAATGTGTGTATTTTAGACAATCACTGTGCATGTTTTTATAGTAAAGCAAAAATGTATATCAAAGTTTCTTATTTATTTACATAGTCTATTTTATAATTCCAAAAAAGGGAAAAAAGTAAATAATTTTATATTGTGGGTCATTCATATTTTAACAAACGTTTTTAGTGACACTTTTGATGCCTAACTTTTTATTATATATAGAAATAGACTTCCTTTTAGATGGCTGAGCATTGGTTAGCCCTTATACTATATTAAAAATTATGAAAGTCTTAAGTGAATATGCAAAAGCTTTATTAGTCAATGGCATGAAACAGGGACTGGTATTAAAACAAGATCGTGGTAACTTGTACAAATCTGTATTCTTAAAAGTCACAGCTGAAAGACAACCACACATGTATAATTTCATCTTGCTAATACATAGATGCATGCTTAGAATTACTCCTTTTCTTTTTCCCAGAGATGTTTCATCCCCTGAGGAAGGTAGGAAGCATTCTCCTTTTGTTAAAAGTGTTTCAGAAAAACTGAGACTCTCCCATTTTCTGAAGACTCACATAGCCTCATTATTTTTGTAGATCCGGAGGCAGTTGTTTATGTTAACCAGCTTCTTCCTTTTTTACTGCAGGAATCCTCTGAAAATTACTCAGCAAATGTAGAGAGATTCCTATATTTCACAAAACTTACAAATCTGTGTAGGAGCAGGACATTTAGGACTTATCACTTTTTTAAAATTTATTTTTATTTTTATTGATTTTCCATTGAGAGGAAGGGAGAGAGATAGAGAGCTAGAAATGTCGATGAGAGAAACATCGATCAGCTGCCTCTTGCACACCCCCTACCGGGGATGTGACCACAACCAATGTACATGTCCTTGACCGGAATTGAACCCAGGACCCTTCAGTCCACAGCAGACACTCCACCACTGAGCCAAACCGGTTTCGGCTTGTCACTTTTTTGTATGCATACTGATATCACACAGTAGATGGACCAGTACTAGAGAGAATTTTAAATAATAAGCCCACATTAGAAATTTAACTAACTGGCCTATAGTGCTAATAAGGCTATACTAGAAAAATTTCTCACAAATGTAAATCTTTGTATCTTCGAATGCTTCTTTATATAGAGAAATACTGAATTTTGCTACAATAAATTTATGTATATTTTCTATATGCTTTCCCAAAGTGGGAAAAAGTATCTTTTTACCTGTTTGTATATTTTACTTACAAGTAAAATATGATGTAACATTAAGAACCAAAACCCCGAGACAATACTGAAATGTATGTAGCTGTAGAGTTACTCTTCTTGAAATTATATAGGTAAAACTTCTAAACTAAGAAACGCTAATTTCCTTAATCGTTTTATGAGCTTATCTACAATTAAGTGGGAATTAATGACTTTAGTATACATTATGCTTGCCTGATAGAATCTTCTCCCTTTCACTGTTACCCCTCAGTGGTGGAATAAGAGGCATTGAATGCGTTTGTGCATTTATATTGTTAATTTTACTGAATTCCATTTATTAAAATTCTAATTTTTATTATGTTCAGCATAAAAACTAGACAACTATCTAAACCAAGTTTCCATGCTTTTTCATTACAACAGATCAGTGACCAATTGTAATCTGTTGTCCCAAAGAGGGAAGCTGAATACTACCTATTTTTTTAGATGATGATGTTGAAGCGTATTATATTGCCCCCCATTACAGCCATAGACTGTTCTTTAGTCCCCTAGGAAAAAAATCTAACCATGCCCACTTTTAAGATATTAGTAGATTTAGCAGCTAAACTTCATATCATCTCTGTGACATTTGTGTGTACTGCCTAAGTTAGTGAATCACCTTTGTTCTCTTATCTGCAGGCCCATGGGTTCATTTTAGGGGAAATCTATGGACTTAAACAAAATAATAAATACCATATTTTTTGAGCTTGGGTCAAGGCTATCAGTACATCCTGTGGATAGCAGTCAGAAGCTGGGAAATCAGATCCAAGAAGGGAGAGCAACATAGTGAAATTCCTTCCCAAGTTCAATGAAAACAATCAGGACACGTGATCTTAAAGCATTCTATAAAGCTATTTAAAAGAGCTGGTGTAAGAATCCAGGGCACAATTACGAGGATCCTTTTTTAATGTCCCAATTACAAAATAAAAATGAATAAATAGAGTTAATCCATTAAGATGTGGCTTCGGAGGGTTTTTCTCACATGCAATTCTATACAACATACCTCTCACAATGTTAGCTAGTGTTGATGTCAGTATAGAGTAGCTAAATCATTATAAGAACAACGCTAATTAAGAAGGATGGATCTTAAGAGATTTAAGAGGTCCCTTGAGAAGAGGAAACCTAGAACTAATCTTGAACTTACTGTTATTTAGCTGCTCATAAAGTCATTCCTTAAGACCCTATAATCAGCATGGGAGAAACTGTAAAGCTTTTGGATCTCTCCTATGCATGTAAATGTGACTATTATGAGCAACCTGGCTAATATAATACTTAAAACCCCATCTGATGACATTTCTATTTGTTTGTTAATCAGTCCGCCCTTTGCTCACTGTTCAAGTCAAAACTTGAGTAGCACATCACTGCAAACCTTACACCTGAAGCAGAGCCTAATCAAAGATACTTCCATTAAAAGACAAACAGCCCTCATTATGTACATAAGTGGAAGATGGATGCTTACAGATTCTTTATTTCCAATAACCAGTCCATTTTGTGATTGATAACTCAGTTCAGCCTCACGCAGTGGTAACAGTCTAAAACCGGAAGCCCTGGCTGGTGTGTCTCAGTTGGTTGTGTGTCCGCTGGTGCAGCAAAAGGTTGCTGGTTCAATTCCTGGTCAGGGCACATGCCTGGGGTGAAAGTCTCAATTACCAGTAGGGGGCATACAGGAGGCAGCTTACATCCATGTTTCTCTCCCTTTCTCCATCTCCCTTCCCCTCTCTCTGAAAAACCAATTAAAAACAAAAAATAAACAGGCAAACAAAAATGGGGGGGGTGTAAAACTCAATTCATAATAGTTTACCTGACAATTAGTGTCCCCAGAGTGTTTTAGTACACATTTTTCAATTGCTAAATTTATTTCACTGAAATATGGCATGATGCAGAAAGATGACAATATGAAAATATCTAAGTATTCTTTAACATAATTTTCTAATGACAATGATTCATTTTATGAACATGATGATGATGACGTCTGTAAGAAAACTGTTTCTGATGAACTATTCACCTCTATGCAAGCAGACTTCTATCAATGGGGAGTAGCTAGAGGAATATGTGAAATTGAGGGATGGCGTATTGCTTTCTAAAAAACACAAGCTTAATGTTTTAAAGCAACACAAATGTATTCTCTCACAGTTCTAGGGGCCAGTATTCTGCGCTGAGTCTTACAGTGTGAAATGATGGTATCGGCAGGGGCGGTTTTTTCCAGATGCTCAGGGAGAAAATCCATTTCATCTCCTTTTCTAGTTCCCTGCATTCCTTGGCTTATTACCCTCCCTCACACCACGTCATCTTTCCTCCCCCTGCTTCTGTCCTGACATCACCGTCTTCCTCTTCTGTCATTGACCCCCCTCACTGCCTCCCTCTTTGGATTACATTTAGGGCCCATCCAGATAATTAATGATAATGACCCATCTCAAGATTCTTCATGCTATCCCGTGGGCCAATTCCCTTCTATCATAAGAGATAACATTCACAGGGGCCGGGGATTAGGACCAGGTTATCTCTGGAAGCCATTGTTCAGCTTATTACAGATAGTTTCACATGTTACTTTTTAAGAAGGGAGAATTTGGGAGTATTTTTTATGTTGCCGAAGAAGAGCCCATACAGAGGGAAGGTTGGAGATATGAGAAAAGCAGGGAAGAATCAGTGAGCCAGTCTCTCCTGGAGACAGAAGACTGGACCTAGAAAACAAGTAGTGGGATTATCTTTGTAGGAGACGCTACACAATTGCTTGCCTCAGTGAGGGGGAAGGAAAGCTGGGTGGGAATGAGTCTGAGTTTGTAGTGAGTGCAGTGGCGAGAAACAAGGGATTTTTACCTGAGTGGCAGGAAGCAGAGAGATCCTCTTCTGGCTGTTACACTGGAGATAGGTCTTTTGCTGGGAAAGGAGGGGTGGTAGTGAGGTACGAGACTGAGGGAGGATGCAGATGATGAGAAACTCTTGTATAGATAACGGGGAAACTAATAACACAGGAAATACAAAAGGCATATTGATCAGGAGAGATGGCCTGATCTCCACTGAGGAATTAACCTATGGGCTCTGAAGTTTTTTATAAAACCAAGGGAAGGTTGGAAGTTGTGGAAAACTTGTACAGTGGGATTGATCCAAGATTTCTAGGCAGCGGCAATGGAAGACTGGGGGACTAAGGGAATTGAAGCATTTGAAATGAGAGATATTAGATTCTAAGGTGGTTGGGGGGGGGAAGTAAAGAAAGATTAATGGGAGTAACCAATTGCAAGACCTTGGGATAGGATATATATATATTTTTTTGTCAGAGAGTAGGAGGCTTATGTTTAGATTTTTCAGCTAGAGGAGTCTCAGATGAGTGTGGGTATGGGGGTGCATGTCTGAAGAGGACAGGCAATAAACTGTACAGGAGATTAGGAATATCAGGTGATGAGAGAGTATTACATTATTCATTTTTTTTGCATAGGTATTTGTTTGTTTTTTGTTAATCCTCACCTGAGGATTTTTTTTCCCAGTTGCTTTTCAGAGAGAGTGGAAGGGAAGGAGGTAGGAGGAAAAGGGGGAAAGAGAAACACTGATGTGAGAGAGACAAATCAACTGATTGCCTCCTGCACCTGCCCCAACTGGGGGGGGGGCAGGGACCCACAATCCAGGTGTGTGCCCTTGACTGGGAATCCAGCCTGTGACCCTTTGGTCCACAGGTCTACCTTCTAACCACTGACCCACATAGGCCAGGGCATTGCATAGGTATTTAAATCAGTTAGTAAGACCGAAGGAGTTAGGTCTAGAAGACAGCGAGTGAAAGTGAGTGATTACCTAGTTGGCTCTTTGGGGAGTAATTCCTTAGTGAAAAGCCAACAACCAGGTTGCAGCTAAGGCAAAAAGGCAAAGCGAAAGTTGGATGAGCACATTGTGGCTATGGGGAAGATCCAGCCTCCTCTGAAAGGATGAAGGGCAATCGGTTGTTTAGGCAGCAAGTGGTGGTGGCCAAGGATAAGAAAAACTTGCAGCCGAAACCGGTTTGGCTCAGTGGATAGAGCTTTGGCCTGTGGTCTGAAGGGTCCCGGGTTCTATTTCAGTCAAGGGCATGTACCTTGGTTTCGGGCACATCCCCAGCAGGGGGTGTGCAAGAGGCAGTTGATTGATGATTCTCTCGTCTATGTTTCTAACTCTCTCTTCCTCTCTATAAGTCAGTAAAATATATTAAAAAAAGAAAAACTTGCATATGAATCAGCAACATATTTTCTGTCTGTTGATATGTGGCCCTGAGCAATGCACAGCCTCCTCCCCTGTAGAATGTGGTTTCAATTTATGCAAAATGCCCAACCCATAAAAAGGTACACAATATCAGTTGCTGCTTCTTTTTATTTATTTTTTTTATGCTTGGAAGAGGTATTTTAAGAAAAGCTAAAAGTCACCACGTTTACTTTTACACTGACCTTTAATTTTTGGTCCTTATAAAAATAAATGAAAGAAGAGATTATGGGAATAAAAAATGATAATTGATGATGTGTCTTCCCCATCCCAGAGGCCTTGATTTTTAACACTCCTTTCAAATGTGTCAGAAGTCCCTCAAAGGAGAATTTTCTTTATAAATTTATGCTGTATGAAATTCAAAATAACTTTAGAAGCCTTATGATACAAGGATTTAATTTTCCTTGTAAATGTTGTTAAGTACATAGAGTAATGCAACACAAACTGATTGAGAAACTTATAATTTTGGTTCTAAAAGTTGCTTTGGAAGTCATTTAATCTCAACTATCTATTTTAAGATGGAAAAACTAAAGGTATTTGTGATGCATTCAAGGTCATTAGTAAGTAAGAAGCTTGGAACTACAGGTCGTTTCTTAGAATCCCAAGTCTAGGACACTTTTTCACTCTACTATACCACCCTGAAGGACTCATTTTTCCCCCCATTAAAAATGCAGTATTTTATTCAAAAGTTGCATTTAAGAACAATTATCTCACTGTCAGTAATATATATATATATATATATATATATATATATATATATATATATATATTAACACACACACACACTCATGGTTTTCAGGGAAAGAAATATGGAAGTTGATCATCAGTGTGTATGTGTATGTGTACATATATGTATGTATATATGCATACATATATACTATACTATATTATATTATATATACTATATATATATATGTGTGTGTGTATACATATATATATACACACACACACTATACTGTATTATTATATTATATTATATTATATTATATTATATTATATTATATTATAATCAGTGGGAAGATGTCTTCATTTCTACTGGTTGCTAGTGAAACTGGCTTCTTGGGATATCCTGAGAAAAATAACTTTCTGACACTTGCATGAAAGAATGAGGTACTGTAGAAAATCATTTGTGTGTGTGTGTGTGTGTGTGTGTGTGTGTGTGTGTAATTAAACTCTTGAATTTCCAAAGTCCCTTTTCCCTCTGTCCGGCCGTGGCAGAAGTCCCATTTTGCTTTCACAGAGCTCCAACCAAAGCCAGTGCCAGTGTTTCCATTCCATGCTGGGACACGGTCTAATTCAGCCCCAGACTAGTTTCAGCCCATTAGTCCATGGTGTGTGGGGTCGGCGTGGCCACATGGCTATGGAGGAAACCGTGGCAGGGGGAGCAAAGCCAGAGGACCAGAGAGCTGAAGGAGCCAGGAGAAGAGAGAGCTCCTTTGTCTAAGGATTATGTACTCCCAAACGTTTGTGGGCTTGCAATGACTCTGCCTACTCTGGCCAATCCATAGTTCCCCAGACTTGAGTGACAGACGCTTTCCCTGTGTCACCCTGACTCATTGCACGTGTGCCAATCTTCCCCTTGGTTGGACCCCTCCCCCCAGTGCCCTGCAGGGAATGGACCAGTGGTCCCCCAGGGGGTGTGAAATTGCAGCTTCCTGGTGAAGCAACCCAAGTGGCCATGCTTATAATGTCTGGCTTCCCTTTTGCTCTGTTTCTATTATTAATAACTAGTTAATTACAAAGGTATCAATATTATATATAATATCATAGTAATTTTATGTGCTATGCATATATTTATATATCATATCAATTTTTATATAAGGTAGGGATTATTAGTAATATTCATTTGCAATGAGATTACAAGCAAATTATTTGGATGGATTACTTAGAAATTCTGTCCCACACTGTATCTGTCATTGATGATAATTAATATTTTGCTATAATGTACCATACCTTATACTGGAAATAATAGATGACATCAAGGGCCTGGATCTGGTGATCAACTTTCCTATCCCTTTTCCTGAAAACCATGAGTATCACTTGCTGCAACCTCTTTATACATTCTTCAAGGAGCTCCTGTTGGCCTCTAAAGAAATTATTTTCACTGTATTTATCTTCCAATGTGACTTTGCTGTTTGATGACTCTTCTTTAAACAACAGAAGTAAACAGTATGTAGTAGGCATATGAAACAATTTAATAGAGATTACATTTTTAATTGAATGATACCTAAGGTTTGGGGGGGTAGTTTAAAAGCACAATGAAAGTGCAAGTCTTTTATCAGATTATAGTTTGGAAGAAGTTACATTAAAAGTATTAAAATTCTAGATATAAATGTGTTTTCTTTATCAAACTTGCTTTTACATTTAGAAGTTTCAGCATCTCCACTCTCCACCTTCCTCTATAAAAATGCTCTGGTTTTCCTATCTTAATGCCCTTCTCTAAGTCTTCTCATTCTTTCTAGCTCCTTCCTTTCCCCCTATCTTTTCACTTCCAACGTTTTTAGTTGAATGATGGGAACATCCTCTGCTTCTACTTACTCAACATCCCTTCTTCCCCAACTCCGTGTACTTGCTGCTGCAACCTTCTTACTCTGGGCTTCCTAACCTTCTCCGTGCTAAGTACAGTGACTGACTCTGGATCCTCCATCTGCTTATCCTCCAGATGCCACTGAGCTATCTGCTCCTCCCTTCCCTCTGTCTGAACACTCTTCCTTCACTGCTCTCTACCACTCACCTCTCATCTTTCCACTGTCTCGCTGATCATTCTTCTGTCTCTTTCCCTCATTCCTCTCCAACCTCCTGTTTCTTAAACATGATTACCTGCTTATTTTAAAGTGTGGTCTGATATTTCATGATCCTCTCTTTTGGGAATACTTCATTTATTCTTAGGATTAAAACCTTCATCTGGGAAAATGTTTCCTACTATATGTCTAGCCCACTCTTCTCTCAAAGTTCTAGTTTTCCAATCACTTGCCAAGCATTTCTGCTTGATTAGCCTGCTGTGGACTCAAACTAGTGTGTCTGGAATGAAACAGCTTTTCCTCTCATAAAACTCCTTAGTCTCTCGAATTCTCTGTATCTTTTTATCGTCTCCAAGAAACTCACTTTACCACCACTTGAAGTATAACAACCACCCCTTTGCTCTGTCTACCTCTCAAACTCCCTATCATTTAGAGTTTCTGTGAATTATTTCTCGACAATGACACTTCCTTTTAATCATACTACTTTTCCCCCCTGCAGGTTTTCCTCTTCTAGGCCCTTATTCAATAATATTTTGTCTTATTGAAGCAATCTTTCTGTTCATATCCGCCATCCCATCTTTCAGCCTAATTCCAATCCCTTCTGCATTCTGGAGGCAAATTCATCTTTCTGCATTATCACTCTGATTCTGCCATTATAAATGAAATTTTGGATGACTGCTATATTGGGAAAAAAATCTCTTTAGTCACTCATTACAGACTCTTTCCAATGTAAAAGCAGTGTATCTTCCCACTCTCATCTTTCTTCTCAAAAGGATCCTCCTGCTCCTGCTAATAGGATCCGTCACCACTTTCACAAAGTGCTGATGCTCTTGTTGGCACCCTTCCTGGAAGACCCTTTATCCTGCTCACAACCAGCACAGCCTGTAACAGAGAGCTCAGTCCTAACCACTCTGCAAAGCCTTCCCGTACCGCCCTGGCCCCAAGTAATCATGGCTTCCATAAATGTCGACATTTGTTAACCCATCAATTCATTCTGCAGTCGTGCACTGGCACAGCAACCCGTGTCATCATTACCTTGAACTTCTATTAGAAATGTATTTTCAAGGACTAAATCTATTCTAAAATGTACTGAAGTTGCCCTTATTTCTACTTATTTAATTAAAATAAAAGATCATAAGGACAAGGGCCATGTTCATTCAATTCAACTTTTACTAAGTGTTTGCTGTCAAATATTTAGAGAAATGGGACTGAATGAAACATGATCCTGTTTATAAAGGGTGACACTCTGATGAGATAGGCTGGTAGATGAGTGAATAGCTGCTAAAGGTTGGTTTAAATGTTATACTAGAAAGATGTGTGGATTCTAGTTATGACATGAGGGATAGATGACCAGTACTGTGAGGAGTGTTTAGAAACAAAGTCACTATGACACAGGGGTCTAGAAAGGCTTTAGCGAGAGTAATGCTTAAGATGGGTCTTTCTTTAGTATCATGTTTCATTCTTAAAGAGTGTTCTGAGCCAAAACCGGTTCGTCTCAGTGGATAGAGCATCCGTCTGGGGACTGAAAGGTCCCAGGTTCGATTCCAATCAAGGGCATGTACATTGGTTGCGGGCACATCCCCAGTAGGGGGTGTGAAGGAGGTAGCTGGTCAATGTTTCTCTCTCATCGATGTTTCTAGCTCTCTATCCCTCTCTTTTCCTCTCTGTGGAAAATCAAATATATATATATATATATATATATATATATATATATATGTGTGTGTGTGTGTGTGTGTGTGTGTGTGTGTGTGTGTGTGTGTGTGTTCTGAGCATTTCCAAGCAAGGGAAGACCTAATTAAGTGAAGAAATCAATCACAAGAAAGCTAAAATTTTCTAATAAATGGAATGTAAACGAGTTCAAGCCATTTCAAGATAAGCTGTCCAGTTTGACTGAAGCATTGGTGTTAAAAAAATAATGTAATTATAGATAATGTAGATTTAATTCATGTTATTTTTTATTCGCATCTAAAGTACCTTTCTTTTATACATTTCCTTCTATAAACAACTGTGAAGATAAGACATGGATGCATATTGTTTTTGAATTTTATGTTGGAAAAAAACATTATCTGACTTTGGCTTTCTAGAATTTATAAGTTGCAAACCCTACCCAGTTTGCCCTCAACTCCATATAATTATAGTGAAACAATCTTCAGGTGGCCAATTGTCTCTTCATTATCTTGTACATAGAATGTTCACAGCAACAGTTTTCAAGAAGTTGAAGAGATGCAGGATGATAAGAAGCAGGTCTGTTTAAAGGTGGAGTAAATAGTATCGTTGGACATGATTTGGAAAGTTAATAATTCTGGCCACATGAATTTCTGTTTTCTCCTATATGGCAAATCTAAAGATAAAGCAACAAGACACTGAAAAATATTTTTTATTGTTAGTAACCTAAATGTAGTCTAAAAGGTAATTTATTAAATAAAGAAAACTTTGGTTTCATAGCAAAATATATGTAACACCCAGTAGATAAGTCAGTTTGAGTTCTGTTGGTATATTATGTAAATTCACGGCACAGTTAGTCTTCTACTTATTTTGAAATCATTGTTACTTCTTGGGTAAGAAATGCAAAGGGAAATTATTGATCCATAGGTGGAAAAGGAAATGACTGATTCTGAAGCACTGACTGAATTACATGTGTTAATTTAGCTAAATGAATGTTTTAAATGACTTCTTAAAAAATATATACCGTATTTGCAGGCGTATAAGACGATTTTTTGGCCCTGAAAAATACCGTATTTGCCGGCGTATAAGACTACCCCCTAACATTTCCACTCAAAATACAGAGTTTGTTATATACTTGCCGTATAAGACTACCCCCCACTTGGAGACATATTTTTCAGGGCCAAAAAATCGTCTTATATGCCGGCAAATACGGTATTTTATTGATTTTTCACAGGGAGGAATGGAGAGGGACAGAGAGTTAGAAACATCGATGAGAGAGAATCATCGACCAGCTGCCTCCTGCACACCCCCTACTGGGGATGTGCCCGCAATCCAGGTACATGCCCTTGACTGGAATCGAACCTGGGACCTTCCAGTCCGCAGGCCGACGCTCTATCCATTGAGCCAAACTGGTTCCAGCTTTAAATGACTTTCTTATGGTAGGCCTTACTCGATCTTGGCAATTCATTTATTCTTCCTTTTACTTACATTCTGTTTCATTGTGCTACAGTCACTATCTGACATATACACACACCACATTTCTCTATTTGAAAAAAAAATCAGAACCAAATCTAATTTAGATTTTAAGTAGCCTGTGGCATTTGCATAAAGAATCAATGTGCTTCTTGCTAGATGGTTAAACCCACAAAGTCAAGACCGTGTTTTACATAAGTCCTGTGCATTCTACCTGAGCCAGCCTGATAAAAATGTACATAATGAAACTGCAGCCCTGTCAAGGGGTTTGTACGCTCGAGCTTGACATTGGTATAATTGAGAGGCTGAGGAAAAGTCCAATCACCATGCCTTTTGTTATCCCCAGTGACAATAGTGATAAAAAGAAAAAGATGTTTAGGAACTTCCAGAGTATGCATTCATATTTTAATTTTCATTCATCACTTAGAATAAGCAAATAATATTTTTAGTTGGAATAGAATACAAACTTCAGGAAGGAGGACTGAATCCTATCTAATAAAAAAGTAATATGCAAATTGACTGTCACTCCAACATACAAGATGGCTGCCCCCATGTGGACACAAGATGGCTGCCACAAGATGGCCAGCAGAGGAAGGCAGTTGGGAGGGACCAGGCCTGCAAGGGCGGGGCAGTTGGGGGTGACCAGGATGGCAGAAGAGGCAAGTTGGGGGTGACTGGTTCTGCAGGGAAGGGCAGTTGGGGTGACTGGGCCTGCAGGGAAGAGCAATTGGGGGTACTAGACCTGCAGGGGAGGGCTGTTAGGCATCAATCAGGCTGGCAGCAGAGTGGTTAGGGGGTTATCTGGCTGGCACACAGAAGCAGTTAGGGGCAATCAGGAAGGCAGGCAGATGAGCAGTTGGGAGCCAGCAGTCCTGGATTGCAGAGGGGTGTCTGAGAGCAGTCGGACATGCCTCGAAGGGTCTCAGATTGGAGAGGGTGCAGGCTGGGCTGAAGGACACCCCCCCTCCCAGCATGAATTTCATATATATAAAAGCCTGAGCGACCCAATGACCTAATGACTGGACAACCAGTCACTATGACATGCACTGGCCACCAGGTGGCAAACTCTTAACACAGGAGCTTCTCCCTGGTGGTCAGTGCACTCCCTCAGTGGGAGTGCTACTCAGCTGACTGATCCATCCCAGTGGCTCACCAGCCAGGTGCAAGCACTTCCTCCCTCAGTAGTCCTGCAGGTCCAATCTCCAGAGAATGGGCCAGGCACCGATGGATCAGTGCCACCATCACAATCCCGACAGCATTGCCTCCCTCTTGGAAGTCGGCCTCAGGTACCATGGCTGCTTCCCCTCACTAAATGCTCTACAAGGTAGAAATAATATAAGAGCGCTGCCAGATGACTCTTGATAGCAGGCCCCAATGTCAGCAGGATGGATCCAAATCCCTGGCCAGCAAGGGTGTCCCACTGCCCTTCTGGAGGGCTGATTGCATCCAAATCCCTTCCACTTTCTCAGGACAGGAACCAGAGGCAGGGCTCATGGCTGGTGAGTGCCACTGTGGCAGGTGTGAAACTCTCCCGATCAGGATTGACTGGGTGTGGAAGCCCATGGCAGGCACAGCGGGGCCAGGATGAGCAGGAGTGGCAGGTGGCATTGGATTGCCAGTTTTGGCCCAATCCCCACAGGCCAAGCCGAGGAACCCCTACCCATGCACCAATTTTTGCACTGGGCCTCTTCTAGTAAATTATAGCAACAGTTCCTACAATACCTCAATATAGTGAATTAGCACTTATACCTTCAGAATTTACTTCAGAGTTGGAAGATTTTGGTAAAGGAGCTTGTGAAAACTCAGAAAACACACACCCAGAATGAATGTCTATAGATTGGAGCCTTTGGGTTAAATGATTTTTCCCAAGTACAATTTGAAAATTTGAATTGTGTCCTTTAATGAAGAAAAACGTTAGCATCTACCCCAGCAAATATTTCATAGAATCCTAAGGTGCTGTCTGTCTTTACAAATCCTCTGATTTATTTTTATAATTGACACTTAGATTTTCTTCATGTTGTACCTGGTTGGGAAGAATAAAGAAATGAATGCCCTTAAAAAAATGCTTGCTCTAGTCCATGCAATTGAAAACAACAAGAAAGCCTGAACCGGTTTGGCTCAGTGGATAGAGCGTCGGCCTGCGGACTGAAAGGTCCCGGGTTCGATTCCGGTCCAGGGCATGTACCTTGGTTGCAGGTACATCCCCAGTGTGGGGTGTGCAAGAGGCAGCTGATCGATGATTCTCTCTCATCGATGTTTCTGACCCTATCCCTCTTTCTTCCTCTTTGTAAAAAATCAATAAAATGTATTAAAACAAAACAAAACAAAAAACCAGGAAAAATGTTTTTCACATACATGTTTGATACTTTCCAGCAACAGGTTTGTAACCATCATTTATTTTGTAATTGAGAGTTATTTATTCTAAAGCTAATAAAGTATATCCTTGGTTTTCCTGGTACTTAGGTTTTATGTTAATGACTAATTTCTGCTTTCATATATTGGCAAGTATTAGCAAACTATGGGTTTACTTTATTGCTTGCAGAGGGGTATCAGCTGGTTCATTTCTTTCTTTTTTTTATAAAGATGATCTATTAATTTACTTTTTAATCCTAAATGGAAGCCATAATTTGCTTCATGCTTTTCCTCCTGGCTGAGAATCGTAATTAGTTATGGCTCTGGCATATTGCAGGATGACAATGCTTCTGAGAACACGTGGATCACTCCAATCTCATAAGTAATGGTGCTGCTCAATTTTATTACACACATTTAAGAGATTAAAAAAATTAAACATAAGACAGAAATAAATATTGTGTTTAATAGGGGTGAAATTATTTCAATGGTTGGGTGAATTACATCTATGAGCGAGACTGAAACTGAACTTCAGACTTTTATTGTTTTTCTATCACTAACATAAAGCACTTTTTAAAAAGACTAACATTGCGCTTACATATGGCAATCATTCAAGAAACATTTGTTAAATGAAGAATAAAAAAAGAGAGGAATGAATACATGGGTATGAAATGCCATCCCAAATTCTGTGAAAATTCCAAAGTTCTGCTCAGCATTTCAGTCTAAAATCAGTTTTCTAAATATTTACAATGCTTTGGCAGCCAGTTTGGGTAGAGGAGGGTCATGAAATATCTTTCAAACAAATCATTATATTATTTTTTAAAAAAAGATTTAAGGACGTAGCGTGTTAGAAATTATATTCCATGTGAATTGCACTTGGTATAGATATTCCATCTGCCTGCTCACCTGTGCCTTTCCCTGACTCTAGATTGATTTCCTTGATGAGAAAGCACAGTGGAGGGTGAAGAACAGGAATCACAGAGTCACTCTGGGCTTGAGCCTGTGATTTAGCTGTGAATGTCGGGCTAGATGCTTCTCTCATACTCAGCTCTGGGTGTTTAGCTAGACCTAATTGACAGACTGGCAGACGGCAGCTTCTCAGTGAACAGTGGCCATTATTGTGGTGGCTGTTTGTTGTTATAGTTATTATTCCTTTTATGACATAATTTCACACCAACTAAGGAGCATTTGTGGCTATTTGCTGTTGTTATGCATTCATTTGAATTGTTTTTATTCTGAAATACAGTAGTTTGGTTTTTTTTTTTCTAAATCCTTACCCGAGGATATTTTTCCACTGATTTTTAGAGTGAGTGGAAGAGAGAAAGACAGAGATACATATTGGTGTGAGAGAAGCACATCGATTGGTTGCCTCCTGCACAAGTCCAACCCGGGCCCGGGGCCAGGGAGGACCCTGCAACTGAGTTATGTGTCCTTGACTCGAATTGAACCTGGGAACCTTAGGTCCACAGGGTGATGTACTATTTTCTGAGCCAAACTGGCTAGGGAAAGTATATATATATATATATATATATATATATTTCTTTTCATAGGATTTTTACACATATGAACTACTCCACTTTATTTCTTAATTTAAATTTTCAATAGCTTCCAAGCACAGTCAGTAGAATGTTATGTACTAGAATACAAATATTTGAAGGGCTGGCAAAGTTTAATATCTATATTATATAGAAAAATTAGAAGAAACTCCCAATTTGAAATTTGTTGAGATAAAATATGAGTCCAATGAAAAATACTCAACCACTTTTATGTTCACACTTCATTGTTGTTATGGATTGCATTTTTTGCGTCTCCTCTCCCAAATTTATATATTAAAACCCTACTCCCCAATGTAATGGTATTTGGAGATGGGGCCTTTGGGAGGTAATAGGTTTAGATGAGGTCATAAGGATAGGTTCCCCAGAATGGGATTAGTGTCCTTATAAGAAAAGAAAGGGAAACCAAAGCTCTCTCTCTTTTGCTCCTCTATGTGAGGACATAGGGGGAAAGTCTCCTGACATTATTTTATTTTATTTTATTTTTATTCACCGATTTTGAGTGTGTGTGTGTGTGTGTGTGTGTGTGTGTAAGAGAGAGAGAGAGACAGAGAGAGAGAGAGAGAGAGAGGACATGCAAGAGGTAACTGATATCTCACTCTCAGATTGATGTTTCTCCCTCTCTCTCTCCTTCCCCTCTCTCTCTAAAAAGCAAATAAATAAATAAATAAAATAAAAAAATAAAAATATCCAATAACAATATTAAAGGCACATAATTTGTAAGGTAGCATTTGAGAGGAGAGTTGTTATAATTAAAATTAGATCTAAGCCTAAGAAATTATAAATGTATAAGACCCATTAAAAATATATAAAAGCTCTTAGTCTATATTGTCTCACTTAAAAAAACCCCAAACAAACAAGCAAACAAACATACAGTTTAGATGATTATGAATCCCCACCGAAATGTGGGCGGTAATATGTTTTATTTAACTAGTGGGTCTTAGCCCGAGGGTTGCAGTGTTGTCTTTCAAGAGACGGATCAGTCACAGTGCAGGCCTAATGTTGCAGAGCGTCATTTAATTGCCTGACAGTCAGTAGAATTTCCCTGATGGATCTTGAGTCCCAATCAGGTAGGGACTCATGTGACTAAAGGGATAAAGATACAACCTTTCCCATGATTTTTAGCTTTGCCAGAGAGGAGGCTGCTGATAGCAAGAACCAAAGATGCAGGCGACAGAAACTGTGCAGGTTAGAAAGAGCCCGGGGGGGGGGGGGTGGGGGGAGGCTGAGAGGGGGTGTGCCAAGGGCCAAGCCCAGGGAGGAAAGTCAGCCTTGTGTCAACAGAGCCAGCAGCAAGCACTTAGCAAAGAGAAGGTGAGCCTTCAGAGAAATGGACTGCCAGGCAGAACTCGGAATGAGCAGTCACATTCCGGGATGCTATGCATAATCCACAAAGGTTAATAAGGGCTCTACAGGAGGACACCGCTCTCAGGTACAGGAGACCCGGGCAAGGATACTGCAGGCACAGACAATGATTACTAGGAAAACGATGACTAGGACAGCATTGGTCCAGTCTCTGTAGATCTGTATTCATACCGGAAGCCTTTTTCCTGGTTCCCTCATCGCAAAAGCTCCATGTGGACCTTAGGGACCACACTCCGTAGCATTTAGGTTATTGAACAGACATAGCTGCTTAAAATAAAGACGATGATTATTTTATTCTAAAGGAAAAGGGTGAGTCATTTTTGGTATTTCCTTTTGTATTATTTTAAAAATTATGTCCCAGTTTCTAGATAATTTCTGGAGTTCTTTTCCCCCCAGCCTTTCAAAGAGTTCAGCTTTCTGGAGAAAAAGGCTCCACATACCCTGTTTCCCCAAAAATAAGACAGTGTCTTATATTAATTTTTGCTCCCAAAGATGCGCTAGGTCTTATTTTCAGGGGACGTCTTATTTTTCCATGAAGAAGAATACGGTACACATTTATTGTTAAATGAAAATAAAGGAAATTTATTACCTGTATACGGTACGGTAGTACGGTAGTTGTCAACACAAACCAGACAAACTGTGAATCCTACAGTATCAAGAATTGACTCATTTATTCAATGACAATCATCTCATCATCTTCTGGAACATCATCATCACAATGCAATTCCTGAATTTCCTGGTGAATTTCTTGTGACTCCATTTCTTTCAGAATCAGTGGACCAAATCTCTCATGGTTAGCAATAGCACTGTCTTTCAATGAGTACTTCTTGTCAAGGTAGCCTGCTCACAGTGCATTTGCAATGCAACTGTCAGTGATTTTCTCCCATGAATTCTTCACCCAAGTCACAACTTCTTGCAGTTTAGGTTTCACAAAGTTTCCACGCTGATTTCTCTCCATTCACACAGCAGTGATGTCAGGACTCCACGTAAGGTCACTGGTTGCTAGATGCCAGTCGGGGCGGCCCTAGCGACCAGTTTACGGTAAATTAATTTTCATTCTGAGACAGAGCTTGGGGGCCTTATTTTGGGGGGGATGCCTTATATTTCACTCAGAAGGAAACCTGTAAGTTGGTCTTATTTTTGGAGGATGTCTTATTTTCGGGGAAACACGGTAGATGATTAAGGAGTCCGTGGAGGAAAGATATTTTTGAAAGGCATTGGGGGTCAGAGGAGCTTCCAGCTGAAGGAGCTAGATGACTCTCCTCCTTGACCAAGGACCCTGCTTTTATTAAACACAATTTGTCCCAAGGCAAGGTGGAAATATACACTTCAAAGGGTTTTGATCCTCAGTTTCAGGAATAGCCTACAGCTGTTCAGGTGTTTGGCCAACAGGAGGCAGTAAAATGCCCTGAGCTGTCTGGCAGCAGATAATCCCATTCAGGTTTGGGGGAAGTGCCTTAACCCTTTCCAACAGGTAAACTACATGTGACTCCACCCTGCCGAGCTCCCCAAGGTTCACCAAGCTCTTGGTAAAACTCTTGTAATTATGACATGCTGCAATTGGTTTTCGGCAACTTTCCAAGTGTATGAGTTTCTTATTGCTGTGGTAACAGATTATCACAGAGTTGGCTGCTTAAAACGATACCGATGTATTTGTTTACATTTTTGGAGGTCAGAAACCCAAAATGGGTTCCATGGGCTAAAATCCAGTTGACAGTAGGGTTGTGTGCTGCTAAAGGCTCTTGAGAAGAATCTGTTTTCTCACCTTTTCCAGGTTCTAAAAATCGCCTGTAGTCCTTGGCTCCTCACCCCTTTCCATCTTCAAAACTGGTAGCATGAAATTTAAAATCTCTCTCCCTTCCATCCTTCCAACATCTCCCGCTAACTCTGACCCTCCAGTATCCTTCCTATGAGGACCCTGTGAGGCCATTCATCCCACACTGATAATTCAGAAAAATTTCCATCTCAATACCATTAACCAGTGACATCTGCAAAGTCCCTTTTGCCAAGTAAAATGTCATATCCACAGTTTTCTGGGATGAGATTGTGGTGTTTACGTTTTGTTTTGTTTTTTGTTTGTTTGTTTTGTTTTGTTTTTGGCGGGGAGATGTTGGGGTGAATTATTATGCCTACTGCACTGTTATATGCTGGCATCTGATCTTTTAGGATAGGGCTCTGATGCCCACTGGGCATAGATTTATGTAGGCACCACTTCTTAGAGAATGTTTTACGAACAAGACTGACTTCATTCCTGGAGAATTGTACAAAACAAAGGACAAGGATGTGTTCGCATGTGTTTGTGTGGTGTGTGTGTGTGTGTGTGTGTGTGTGTGTGTGTGTGTGTTTAGGGCTTGGGCATGGGGAATAATTTAGGTCAGAGCTTACTGGGTAAGAAATACTGAAACTACATGGAAACTAGGGATATTTAAGCAAGGAGAAAAAATGTTTTTGCATAAGGGTCAACTCAGAAAACATTAAATGTTAACAGGCCTGATTTTATTTTGAGCAAAATGAAAAAATAACCTTGTCAAGGCTATAAGTAGAAGCATGTATACCTAACAAGTCATATTGCCTGATTTTAGAGTAGAAAAATGCCAATGAGATTTTGGTTTCGTGTTTTAGCTACTAGAATATTAATAGAGGAACATGTTTAAGAAGCAGCAATGTCATCATTAACTTCTTATATTTTGTCTTCAAATGAGGCCCAAGGTTATAAATGCCCAACTTACTGGGCCTCGGTTTATTCTTCTCTGCTTTAAATAAATTTTTATTATATTTGGCCAAATGGCATCACTAGCTGCTACTATTTTGGCCTGAGATGCAACTTTTGAGAATACTAAGCGATACTATTTGCAAAAAGGAAGGGAAGATATTACCATATTCTTTTCTGGCTTCCTCACCTCTCATTTAAGAGAATGATGCTTGGGAATATGGGCACCAGATGTAGATTACTACGGGAGTTTAAATTCTTCTCTCTATGACTTCTGTGGGTGTTGGGTGAGCTGTTAAACTACTCTGTGCCTCAGTTTGTAGTTGTTGCTTGGTTTTGCTCTTTTTACTGGCAAAGTACCGTTTAATAGTCGCTGTTCTATAGGATTTCTATAAGGATTAAATGAGTCTCTGCATGGAAAGTGCTTAAAACAGTGCTTAACAGACAAAGTATGAATCCAATGTTAAAATACATAGGAAGTCAGTCCAAAGTTTCAAAATCCGATGTGTGGCAGTTCTGAAGATATGATCAACAGCATTTGGACCTAAATGCTCCAGCTTGCTTCCCGAAGCATAACATTATATCCAGTGACATATTGAAATAATCTCCATACTGCTGATGATTGTCCTGCTGCTGAATGTCTTTCCACAATACTATTCTGATTTATATTCCCAGTCACATTGGAAACTTGAGAAGGAAAAAATATATGTTGTTATTGGCACAGAAAATGATTAAATTTACCCGAAGGATATTAGCTTTTTGAGTCAAATGCTTCTACGGGGTTTCCCTGCCTAATTTGGTTTTCAGACAACAATATCCCGAAGGTCTACCCCCACTCCCAATATTGACAATTTTAAGTGGAAACACATTAGTGGTTATGGTAGGTATTAAATAATTTCCACTAAGTGGGCAGAATATGACAGTTGTCATATCACTTTAAAACACTTTTTTCTGGTATTACTTTAATTTTTTATCTGGGAATTCTTATTTCAATACATTTTTTACAATCATCTTTTGTCTATATGCCTAGTTTAAAATAAACACGGTTCAGGCTATTTTGTTTTTTTTTGTTTGTTTGTTTGTTTGTTTGTTTTGGTTTTTTTTTTTTTTTTTAGGGGGGAGTATGAGAAACCACAAGGACACAGAACCCAGATGAATTTCCTCAAAGCAGCTCAAAATTCTCTCTGAAGTTAACTGCGAGGAAGCAGAAAACTTGAGCAGAAATGATAATGTTAGGCGCTGCACCACTACAGAGTAAGCAAACCGCACAGAACTTCACGGCTGTGAAGCTGGTTTGTTTCACTGATGAAATGCGGGATCTTTTGATGTGCTTGACACTGGTGCCAGTCAACCATTAAACATTCATCCCGAGGCTTCGGATTAGTTGCTAGTAGCTCTCCCTTTGAGAAACAAGGATTTGGAAATCCACTTTTCGAAGTTGGAGAAGAAAGTCAAGAAGGGATATTTCCAGAGTTGTCGCTTAGTCACAATAACTGGAAGAGATTCAAGTGGGATGATGCAAATCTTCCTTTGAAATGTTGTCTGGCATATTTTATTGACTGTAAACTAAATGAACTGTTAATGCGCCAGCCTTTGAAAAATAGATCGTACAGTCCAGGTGTATTTTAAGTGATACTAGTGTCAGGCCTCCAATTTCTTCCTACATTACTCATCAAAACAATGTTCTGAAGTAGCTAACGCTGTGCTCACAATCATCTCCGGGGAGGTTGGCCATTGAAAAGAATAAAAGGATGCTGCCAGCGTAATTATCTGTACAGGCAGGAGGATTCAGGAACCACATTTTACAGTGATGAAGAAATAGTTCAAAAACCAATATTATTGGGTGTAGGAATATCGCCATTCTTGGAAGAAAGAGTCCTCATGGCAGAGTTAAAAGCTCTGGGCTATAATAATAGCTCCTATTGCAGAGTTTCTGTGTTGTATAAAGTTCCAAGTGTTTTATTCATATTAAGTTATTATATCTTCACAGCCCCTTCATGGGTCCTACTTACATGCCATTTTTTTTCAGGGGAGAAAGCGGAGACACAGCTCTGCCCAGGACTGTACAAAGCCAGTGTCTGGTCCCATCAAGATTCTGTCCGAGGGTTGGGAGGTTGAAGTAGAATCTTTTTCTCTTGGATTATTTTACCTTCAATATTTCAGAATCATTTTGTACACTTATATGAGTAGGACTCAATACTGACAAAGACTTAACTCTCTTTTGGAATATGCCAATACTTCCTCAGTTCCTTTTATTCCAATGATGTTATTTGTGCATATATACCTTATTACCACAGATAAAGCTCATATGAGGCATTTACTAAACATTAGTTATTGTTTATATCATTGTTGTCTGTTTTTTCCCAAATCAAACATTCCCTACTGTCATATATAGTAAATAATTAGATATTTTTTAAAAATATGAATAAACAAAAAATATGAATAAGCAGAGATATTGTTCAAAAGAGCTTGAGGTCCTAGCATGTGGCATAAAAATACTAAGGTGTTTTTTGTTTGTTTGTTTTTTACTTCAAAACCTTAACTCAAGTTGTTTTCAAGGTTAAATATAATTCACATTCTCAAATTTATAGTTTCGTTTAAATCCCTTAAGCAGTGACATTCTACTTGGTCAAACATATTTTCCACATCATTTGTTATGATAAGTTTACCTGCCTGGCCTAGGTGTATTTGCTAATATGAAATGAATACAAAAATTGTTCTCTTTTTGCGAGGGAATGAAATGAATACAGACTAGATAGCCAGAAAATTTAGAATTTCTCAGTCTTAAACAATGTATATGCTTAAGTTGAGATACTTTTCAATACATCAGATGAACTATATCTCAATAATAATCCTGGAGAAATAGACCCAAAGGCTTTTAGTTAAATTATTTACATATATTGCATAACTATGAAGCTTTTGAATTGATTTCAATTACAATTATTATTGTAATTAAAATACATTTGGAAGTTGTTTTTTTTTGTGTGACACTGCATTTGTTAAAAATATATTTTTATTGATTTCAGAGAGGAAGGAAGAAAGGGATAGAAAAATCAATGATGAGAGAGAATTTATTGATCAGATGCCTCCTGTGAATCCCTACAATGTGGTTTGAGCCCCTGCCCTGGGCGTGTGCCCTGACCGGGATCTGAACCATGTCCTTCTGGTTCATAGGTGGACACTCAACCACTGAACCATGCTGGCCAGGCTGTGACATTGTATTTTTGATATTTATAATATAAAGTTATACAAGAGTGGAAAGATAGGGAGCAGATTAGCTTATTGGACACCCATGAAAACTTGCATAATTACATACCTTTCCCAACTGCAATGGAATTTAAATAGTAGCCCTTTAGCTGCTAGGAACCTCATTTGGAAACAATTTCTCAGGCCATTGTTACTCTAGAAGACATTATCAAAATTCCCAGTCTTTGTTGATAGTGTTGTCGTTTTTTATTGATTTTTTTACAGAGAGGAAGAGAAAGGGATATATAGCTAGAAACATCGATGAGAGAGAAACATCAATCAGCTGCCTCCTACACACCCCCTACTGGGGATGTGCCCGCAACCAAGATACATGCCCTTGACCAGAATTGAACCTGGGACCCTTCAGTCTGCAGGCCAACACTCTATCCACTGAGCCAAACCAGTTAGGGCTTTGTTGATAGAATGGCTAACAAACCTACACACACACACACACACACACACACACACACACACACACACGTATACACACATTTAAATGAGTTTAAGAATTTAGGCAAGCACTTTGATGGCTTTGAATCTATCTAAAACATATCTGAATAGTATTAGCCAATATATTTGTTTCCTCATTCATGCTGGAAGGACTCTGATTTCTGAATCAAGCTGGGCCACATTTTGGAGAGAGCCCATGGTCACCAGGAAGTGTCTGCTTTCCAATCTTTGGATTCCTTGTCCATATCTCTGATGAGCCTGTCAATTAAGATGCAGGCAGGGCGGCATCTCGTTCACCACCATCTTCTCTGAGTCTGGCCATGCCTAGTGCATTGAAAGTGCCTCATTCTTAGCATTGGAATGAGTGAACGAATGAGTGAGTTAGTTATCTCTTCTTGTCCCCATTTGCTCACAAATACTATGCACAGACTGCTATATGTGGGTGAGGACTGATACGAGGTTTCAAAAGCTTACTAGTTATGTAATATATGTAAATAAACTAACTATAAGCCTTTGGGTCTATTTCTCCAGGATTATTATTGAGATATAATTCATCTGATGAATTGAAAAGTATCTCAACTCAAAGCCTGAACAAGCTATAGCATAAAGGATACAACAATGAGGCAAGGATCTCACGCCTGGTGATTTGATGGTGGGGAGTAGGAACTGAGTGTAGAGAGGGAGATTTCAGGTAGAGCAGACATCCAGGCATGAGTTTGTGATATAGCTGGGTTGTGCAGCCATGGAGAGGAAGTCAACCGGCTGTAACATGGGTAATTTTGTGGAGAGCTGCCAGAAATGAAGGTAGGCAGACTGTAGGTAGGGTGTCACAGGCCTGCACTGCCAGCACGAGGCTTTTGGACTGTAGAATGTAGGAAGTTACTGAAGGGCCAAGGAAGAGATGAAATAAGAACTATTCTCAAGATGGCAGGAGGTTGTACTTGGGAAAATCTTTCATCAGTGCTCTACCAAAGTATTTTGAAATGTCAACTGCATATGAAGAGTCTTTTAAGCTTATCAGGAAATGAATGGCAATTCTGTTGGTTGGCTAACACACCTCAGGCCCCAGGTAAATTTTTGGAAGGAAAATGTTCCTTACAGAAACCAAGGCTGATCAACTGAAGCAGGTAATTCACGGAAATATCCCCTCAGGAGGTCATAAATTCACCGGTGAAATGGGTTTGCTTTTATACAATGAGCACGTTAATACAATGAATAAGTCATTGTGTACACGAGTCAAATTTTGGCTCTTAATTGTTTTTTTGTTTTACTTCCTCATGAAATTGTGCTTCCAAATTTATTTCCTTTTAAAATGTAACTTAGTCCTTTTTTCTTACAGAATTCTTACTTCTAAATGGCAGGAAATGCACATTGAGCTGTAATAAAGCAAAGAATAAACAAATAAATGCAAAAAAATTTTATGAAAGTATGTCCAACTTCCTGAACCTCTTTGAATGAACAGCTATATATTTATTGCCTATTTTGCACTATACTCTTAACAGTTTTATAGTTTATTCTCGCTCTAAGAGAATATGTATGCTGTTTTCTGAATATTTAATAAATGTTTATGTTAAATGTAGAATTTAAATATCACAGTGATACTATTGTATTAAAAGAAAATATATTGCCATATTGTTTTCTGGAATCTTACTCTTTTATTTTTTCCTACATCTCTTTTTGTCTTCCTTCCTTCTTCCTTCCTTCCTCACAAAATTAACACCTCCTATTACAATATGACAAAGAATGTCTTAAAGGAAACAATTGTCATATCAATAAAATTTCAGAACATATATTTATTATTTCTCATGTAAAAATGGCAATTTGAAAAACTTCAACATATTAATTGTTTATATGCAAATAAATTCGAAGTACCAATGATCCTTATCTGTTCTTTTACTTGGAAAATGTTCCTAGTATTTAGAACTATTCTTTGTAGGAAATGCTAAATGACTCATGCCATGAGTGAAAACAAAACAAACAATCCTAACACATTTTGTGACTACCAAGTAGAAAGACGAAGGCAAAAAAATTTCCCCCAGTGAATTGAGTTTTTTACATAGGCATATGCCAATTCTGTAGTTACATTTTTAGTTAATTTACAACTATAGATACATTTAAAGAAGGACATTTAAAAATATACCAGAGAACATATCTATACAGGGGAATTCCTCCAGTAAACAATGCTCTAATCAACTTAAAAGCTCATAACGATAATAATAATAAAAGACATATAAACTATGAGCACATGGGGGATATTCGTTTTCATTTATTTGACTTGAAGAAGTCCCACTTTATATAATAGCAAGATTAATTAGTCATGGTGTTTAGAGAAGTAGGCTGCTTCAGTTTCTCTAAAGAATATTTGAATCCACAAAAATGGATATCATTGTTATGGTATGATTTAAAGTACACACACACACACACACACATATATATATATATATATATATATATATATATATATATACATATACACTAATATCTAGTGTTTATAGGCAGAATAATATCTAAAATATATAGAACTAAACCAATTCATAATTGTTCTATGACATACATATCATTTTATTAATTATTTTTATTATATATTATGGCATTTTGAGAAGGCATAGATGATTAGCTAGCTAGCAAGAGTTATATAGGTGTAGATAGTCAGATTATTCCCTTTATCTCAGATGAATCAATACACAAAAGAGTACTTTAAACAAATAGGGACTTCTATGTATATAACAGGACATGAGGTAGTTAGTATCCCAGTGAGTATTCAAGCTGTGGCATCAACACTGTGCATTTTCCTGAAGCAGAAAGTTATGTAATTGTTTTTGATGAAACTAATTATTCTATCTTCAAAACAAACCTGTTATGTAATTCTCACACAATTATGGTGAAACCTGGGAGCTGTGCTTGGCTCTACCTAACCCTTTGCTGTTACTAGTCCTCCAGAGGAAGCGTTAGGGAATGCTCAGCAGAAGGCTGACCCCAAGCCCTGCCCTTCCCTCTCTTTCTCCTAACTCTGAGTTTGCAAACATGTGGCTTCCTTTCACTGGGGCTATTGTGAGATTTATCCAGTCCCTAATTAAAACTGCCATTATGATTATATGGCTCCAAAATTCTGACTGTAGGTTTCCACTTTAGATGTAGCAGGGTGACCTTTGTATGCGGACCTAAAAGGCACCTTGGGAAATAAAGGGCACATTGCCAGTACAAGGCCATTTTAAACGTAATTGCCTTTAGACTCTCCAGAATTTACTAGTGCGTCTCCACTTGCTCGTCCCGGGCCAGGCAGGATACAACTGACATAATTAACTGAGCTTTTGATGAGAATCCATTAAAGCAGTGATTGAAAGGGAGCCAACAAGGGACGTTGAGGCACATGGAGGTTGACAACAGCTCGAAGCTGTCATCAGGTGCGGGTCCAGAGGTAGAACCAATTTTACCAGAGCCTGGTGAGTCCATGGCTGCTGCTTCCAGAACCCCAACAGGAAGGGCCTGCGCAAAGAAAGAGCCTGCCCTCTCTTCTCCCTCAGTCGCTATGGTAACTCTCATCCCTGAACCAAGAAAAAGCCAGAGTGCAGGAGAGGTAGACCCATGCATTCCTGAGGCCACCTGCCAAGGCACGGATCAGCACAGAACAAACAGATGGACAGGCAGGCAGAGAATGAATGAACGGAAGGTGGCAAATGAAAATCACCAGCAAGTCAGTGTCTAGTTAGTACAACTCCCCAAACTGGGATCCTGCAACTGAGAACCGTGTGTGTGTGTGTGTGTGTGTGTGTGTGTGTGTGTGTAATTAGGTGTGTTTCCATTTTGAGGGGATGTAGATGCACTTATTTTACCTTTCAAATCAGTGAGTTTGATTCTATGATACTCATTTGCTGCCTAACTAGAAGTGACATGCATTTTGTTTGTTTCTGTTTTGAGTATGATTGAAAAAATTTAGAGAGTTTGATGAAATGGCTTTGGTTTCCTACCAACGAAGGCATATAAAACAATTCAGTGTATCAGTTTACTTAAAATGACAAAGAATTGATCATAATTACCAGTCTCTGTTATGAGCAAGCATGCCAGGAAAAATTAAACATTTTGAGCGTAATTATCTCTCAGAAAATATAGAAAATGTGTAATTGGAATGTGCTTCTGAAACGCAGATTGCAGCAAATAAATACATGTATTTTCAGCACTATAAAAGCAGTTGACTGGGTATCCACTCTGATTTTGAGCATTTAAAGATTTTTTTAAATCATCCTTTCTTCTATCTATTCATTCAATTTGCTTTACATGGGGTTTATTACTCTGTTCAGTATTTAGAGATTATAATTGGTCCCAGAAAATATTTTGAGTAATAAATACTAGCTAACAAAATTAATTTTTGTTAAGTTTGAGTAGATTTTGTGAGAAGACAGTGTATTTTGTAACTAAGTATGAAAGTATCATCATGATGTTCCTTAAAGCAAGCTGTCCTGTATTTACAATCAAAGTCACCAGTAAATATAGATTGGGAAAACTGTGTTGTCATAGTTACCCTATGATTTTATAAGAAACATAAATGGGTCCTAGCTGGTTTTGTTCAGTAGATAGAATGGGCTGAAGGGTCCTGGGTTCAATTCCAGTCAAGGGCACATGTCTCGTTGAAGGCTTGCGTACAAGGTGTAGCCAATCAAACAATCCAGGTGTTTCTCTTACATTCATGTTTCTCTCTTGCTCTCTCTCTCTCTCTCTCTCTCTCTCTCTCTCTCTCTCTCTCTCTCCCTTTCACACCCTCTGAAAAAAAATAAAATAAAAGAGAAGAAAAGAAACATAGATGAAAAGTGAATAAGCTGATACTAATACTTTCTCTTTCCCAACTAGCAATTTAAAGAATGTGTTATAGGATTCTTTTGGATTCAATCCAGTCCCCTGAAACTTTCCATATCTATTAGAATCCTCAAAGCATTAAAATACAAAGTGGACTACAGACAAAATAAGATAGTTTAGCATTTCTGAGTTTTCAAAGGTATAATATGTTTTATAATATTTACTTCATTATTAATTTGTATTACATTGTGCTCTTTTATGCTTTGATGATGTAGGTTTGGTGTAATTCGCTGTCCTCAATTTAAAAACTATATTAAGGATATAATCCATATCTGATAAACATTTATGAAATGTCAGGTATATATTATCTAGCTTTATTTGATGATGAAAAGTTGTCATTTTGCAAATAGAGATGTCTACTTTAACGTTTTTGCTATTGCATCGTTTTAGAATGAATAGAGTGGTTTACTCATTATTTCTTGAAATAGTATACTTAGAATGGAGGATCAATAAGGAATGTACCACACTGTGACTTACCTGCTGTTCTTTGAGGATGGTTTTTGTCACTTCTTTTTGTTGGTAACTGGGATGTATCAGAGGTCTAAAAATTGGAAATTAGAACACTTAGAAATTATTAGGAGAGCAAAGAAACAAGGTATACATTTCTAAATAATCCAATTTTATTTTTTTCTAGATCCAAATATGACTTTATTTTAGAGATTTTTGTCTATCCTTTACTGAATGCAGTAATAAATATATCACACACACACACACACACACACACACACACGCACGCACACACACACACACACACACACTTACCTCAAATAATAGCTGTTTGGTTAAGGATGTTTTGTCTTAAGAATTCTTGAAAAGTTACACACTTTTCAATGACATTCTATTTTACTATAATTTACATAAAATAGGTATATTTTAAGAAGTGATAGTTTAGTATTATAGTTATAGGCAAAGATACACTCACTAATTTACTGAATACTACAATGTATAATAAAAAAAATATCTGACAAATCTGAATTTCACATATTATTTACATCAACCAAATCCTTCTGTTTTGCTAATTGTGTGGAGAGGACATATTAGCCTAATGAGCACTCACTATTTTCTTGGTATCATTTTTAAAACTAAAATCTTTATCCTTTTTAAAACTAAAATCAAAATTGTAAAGGAAAAGAAAAAACAAACAAACAAGATTACAAATTTTGTATCTTCTAGCATTGAGACAAGCAAGTAAGCTAGGGCAAGTGGAATAGGGAAACTGAGGAAGATAGTTAAATGGCCAAGCAGTTTACAACCATATAGTAAATCGCAAAACCCTATCTTCTGTAACTAAGGACACTTGTGAGTAAATGGTGTACATTTCTCTTTCCCAACCAAAGAGTAAATAGCTTAAGTCACCATAGTCAAGGAGAGAGAGTGCAGAAATCCAGTTAGTGCCATTTGCCAACCATACTCAAGAACAGATGAAGTTAAGGCAATGAATCTCATTTGGTGCATCAGTATAGAGCCGAAATAATTATTCTAGAGATCCTCCACTAAGATCTTTCCTAAACTCACAGCCTTAAAACTCTCAAAAATGAAGGCCCCAGTGCACTCTTCCCAGACCACTCCCTTTCCTTTTCTCTCTCCCTCTCCTTCCCCCACAGTCATGCATCTCCTAAACCAGTGGTTGGCAAACTCATTTGTCAACAGAGCTTAGTATCAACAATACAATGATTGAAATTTCTTTTGAGAGCCAAATTTTTAAACTTAAACTTTTTCTAATGCCACTTCCTCAAAATAGACTTGCCCAGGCTGTGATATGTTGTGGAAGAGCCACACTTAAGGGGCCAAAAAGCCACATGTGGCTTGCAAGCCGCAGTTTGCCAACCATGGTCCTAAACTTTAAGGGACCCAGTAGGCTTGCAACCAAGGAAGCAATGGGCAGTGGCAGCTCATCCTGGGCTAACCCCTGAACCTGATACTGTTTAATGAAGCTAGTTATTAATAACAGGAAAGGAGCAAAGAGAAGATAGATGTATACCTGGTAATGTTGGTGTTTGCTTGTCAGTCACACTTGAGAACAAAGATCATTGGCCAGAATGGGCATGGCCACTGAAAGGGCAGGAGGTTTGGGATAGTGAATCCTCTGAACAAAGGAATTTACTCAGTTGTGTTGTTACTGCTCTTGGGACTTCTGTGACTCTGGGTTTGTGGGGCTCCCCTTGAGTTCACCCACATGGCCCATGGCTGTGTTCACCCCACACACAAGGGACTAATTAACCGAAACTAGCCTGACTGAAGTGGACCCAGCTCCAACATGGAAAGGACACTCTGGACACTGGCTTTGCTTCCAGTTTATCTGAAACCCCTGCTGCACTTCTTCTCTGACTAGAGAAATGGAACTTGGGAAACACAAGACTCAATTCCAGAGGTTCCCCTCCCCTCTACTTTGCTTTCTCCCATCCCCCTAATCTGTCATCAGTGGACTTCATGTAACTCACACCTCCTCTTTTGATTGTCATGTATAAAATAAGGTGCAAAACTGCAATTCTCTGGATAATTTGCTCAATCCAATGAGGTTTTGATTCCTGGCCACTGTCATCAGTTTGGTTCAAATAAACTCAGGAAAATTCTTACGGGTTTAGGTGCTTCTTATGCTGACAATTCTGTAATGTTTTTAGCACAAAGTTATTATGTTTGAAAAGTTAATTTATGGACACTGGAATATTCATATATTGTTTTTTTTCTTCAATGTGGATATCCTGAGAGATTTTTTAATTAGACTATTTTGATGCCAAATATTTATAGATGCAACATGTATAAAAAATGAATGTCTTTAAATTTTAAAGTATAAAATATTGTATGAGAAATAAAAAGGAAGGGAAGAAAATTCTTTGGCTAACACAAGAGATAACTCGTGGTTGTGGTTTTCATTAACACATGACTAGAGAGCAATTTTCATGTTACAGTGTAGGAGGTGGATGAGTATGAAGTCTCTGTTAGAAACTACCAGACCTTTTAAATTAAGCTTTCAGTTTGATGTATAAGAATTATCACTTAAAATTTGATAGCATATTCATTATAATCTATAATAATAAAAGCATAGTATGCTAATTAGACTGAATAGCCAAATGATCTTTCATGTTATTCTGGACATCCCTCTGGACAAAGTTGCAGAAGCGGGATCTGAGGCAGAAGTGGTTAGGGGTGATCAGGCAGGCATGCAGAGTGGTTAGGGGCAATCAGGCAGGCAGGCAAGCAGTTAGGAGCAATCAGGCAGTCATGTGAGGGGTTAGGGGTGATAAAACAAGCAGGTGAGTGCTTAGGAGCCACTGGTTCCAGATTGCGAGAGGATGCAGGCTGGGCTGAGGGACCCCTCTCCTCCAGTGCAGGATTTTTTGCATTGGGCCTCTAGTCCTATCTTATAAAAGGATAATATGCAAATTAACCATCACTCTACCACTTATATGTCAGTGCCCATAGAGGCTGGGGCGATGGACACTGGCGGCGTTGCCCCAGCAATGAGCCCCAGCATCCCATGAGCCCCAGCGTCCCGTGGGCCCTGGCCCACGGAGGGAGGGAGGGAGAGTGGGCTTCTGGCCAGAGGCTGGCTGGGGTGCAGGTCGCTGGCGTTGTTTCAGGCCAGGCTGAGGGACCCTACCTGCCCCCCTTGTGTGCACGAATTTTGTGCACTGGGCCTCTAGTATGTATAATAAAAGAAAACCTTTCATCTATAACTAAAGAATTTCTTTTTGTAGTTAATTTAAATAATTTTCAAAGTTTATAATGAACAGTACATTTTAGGAAGTTTAAACTCTTCCTTGTTGCATTCAATGCTATCCACAATAAAGCCTCAAATGATCTTTCTGTTCACACCTCTAATTAGTCCATCTTTCCTCCAACTCCATAACTTTATGCTTTCTCCTTTTTAACTTGGTTCTGCAATCTTCCTCACTGAGAAGCCCTTTTCTTTCTCCATTTATCTAAAGTCTGCCTGTGTCAACATTTTTAATAAGCTACTTACCACTTGAGTCCTCAGCTAGATATAATGTGAACTTACTTTATATTCTCTTACCACACCTACCCTACTCAACCTAGCAATTTAGTTATTGGTAAGAGTTGCTAATCCCTCTACCAGAGACTTCAGGATAAGGACACCTTATTCCTCTGTGACTACCAAGGCACTTGTACAGTGTTTTGTACTTTTAACATGCATTGAAGTTGATGTTTCTAGAATATGCAGAATGATTAATGATGGCTCATAATTGAAGTGCAAGCTAAAAAGAATATTTAAATAATATGCCTATTCATGAAGAAGTTAGGTCTGAGGGAAATGATAAATACCACTTAAAATTGTTTAGTCAACATTTTAAATTTACAAAACATGACAATTGGGGAATGATTTGTGTTCTCCCGAACATCATTTTCAAATAGATCTGAAAGAATAACACAAAAATTAGCTTTTGTAAATTGTGTATTTTATATATTTTGGATATTCATCCCTGGTTGGATCTGTTGTTTACAAATTTCTTCTTCTACTCTATTTGGTATTATTGTTATTTTGTTTTGTTGGTGGTTTCTTTTGCTGTGCCATTTGATCCTGGACTTTTACTTTTGGGGAGGTTTTTGATGGTTTCAATTTTCTCACTGTTGCTCAGTCTATTTAGATTTTTCAATTCTTCAGCATTCAGTGTAGGAAGGTTATATAATTCTAGGAACTTAACCATTTCTTCTAAGTTATTGAATTTGGTGACATATAGTATTTCACTGGGGCCAGGCTGGCCCATTCATGCATGAACTCGTGGACTGGGCCTCTAGTATACAGTATAATACTACTCAGCCATAAGAAAATATGAAATACTACCATTTGCAACAACATGGAAGGAACTTGAGAATATCATGCTAAATGAAATGTCAGACAGAAAAAGTTAAGAACCATATGATTTCACTCATATGTAAGGTAAAAGACTGAAACTTAATGACACAGACAGAAAAAGTTAAGAACCATATGATTTCACTCATATGTAAGGTAAAAGACTGAAACTTAATGACACAGACAATAGTGTGGAGGTTGCCAGAGGGAAGGGGGGCCAAATATAGGGTGATGGGAGAAGACTTGACCTTGGGTTGTAGGCACACAATACAATATGTAGATCATGTATCATAGACCTGTACATGTGAAACTTATGCAATCTTATTAACCAATGCCACCCCAATAAATTTAATAAATAACTTGAATAAATGTTTTTTTAAATGTGTATCTTGGAATTTTTTCCAGATTTATTGGGATCTGACTGATAAAATATGATATACATATAAGGTATAAAAACATGACATTTTGATGTATGTATATACTGTGAAATGACTATCACAACCAGGCTAACTAACATTTCTGTCTCTTCACATAGTTATCATTTTTGTGTGTATTGAGCACTTGAGATTTATTATCTTAGCAAATTTTAAATATACAGTACATTGTATATTTAAATAATATGACTATAGTCATTGTGCTATATATTGGGGCTTTAGAACTTATTTATCTTATAACTGAAAGTCTGTACCTTTGATCAATATCTCCAATTTTTCTCCACTCCAAGAATGGTAACTACCATTTTATTCTCTATTACGATGAGTTTGAATTGTTAAGATTCCACATACAAGTGACAAATACTACATATATATGCAGTATTTATCTTTCTGTGTCTGACTTATTTGGTATAATGTCCTCTAGGTTCATACATGTTATTGCAAATGAAAGAACTTCCTTATTTTTAAAAACTATGTTACATTTTCTTTAACCTTTTACTTATTAGTGAATAATTCGATTTTCATATATTGACTACTGTGAATACTGCTGCAATGAATGTGGGTGTGTAGATATCTCTTTGAGATAGTGATTCTATTTCCTTTTGATAGACATTGCATAGTTGGATCATGTAGTAGTTCTATTTTTTATTTTTTTGAGATACCTCCACACTGTTTTCTATAAGAGCAGTACCAATGTAAATAACCACCAACAGTGTATATGATTTCCCTTTCCTTCACACCCTCTCTTAAAATTGCTATTTTTATTTTATTTTTGTAACAGCTATCCTAACAGGTGTGAGGTG
This sequence comes from Vespertilio murinus, assembly GCA_963924515.1. NCBI lineage: Eukaryota > Metazoa > Chordata > Mammalia > Chiroptera > Vespertilionidae > Vespertilio > Vespertilio murinus. Next base: position 12,058,017 of record OZ004707.1, read on the forward strand.
GCATCTCATTGTGGTTTTGATTGGCATTTCCCTGATGATTAGTGATGATTAGTGGTGGGCATTGGTATGTCTTCTTGGGAAAAAGGACTATTCAGGCTGCTCATTTTTAATTAGTTTTTTTTTCCATTTTCTACTGAATTGTAGTAGTTCTTTTCATATTTTGGATATTAACCCCTTATCAGAGAGATGGGTTACAAACATTTCCTCCCATTTTGTAGTTTGCTTTTACATTTTATTGATTTTATTTGCTGTGAAGAAAAATTTTAGTTTTATATAGTCCCAACTGTTGATTATATATATATATATATATATATATATATATATATATATATATTGCTTTTATTGCCATTATTTTTTAATCTCAAATTTAAAATCTTATTGCCAAGATCATTGTCAAGGAGCTTTCCCCTATGTTTTCTTTTAGGAGTTTTATGGTTTCAGGTCTTATGTTTAAGTCTTAAATAAACTTTGCGCTAATTTTTCCAATTTCCCCAATATCATTTATTGAAGAAACTATCTTTTTGAATTATTTATTCTTGGCACCCTTGTCAAAATTAGTTAACCCTAATTTTATGAGCATAGATTCATCTGGGGGCTTTATAATTTGTTCCACTGCATTTTAAGTGCTTTACTTTGCTCTTCACTTTGTGAAGATATAATACATATTGTAACACACAAGACACTTTTGTATTTACCATACAATTCAAGAGATTCATGTAATTATTCCTGACATTTAGTGGTCCCTAGGTATGTGCCAGATACTGTGTTATATACTTGATAGAAACTGTCTCATTTAATCATCATAGAAACGTTAAATGATACTATTGTCCACTGATGGTACTTGGTACCAATTGAATGCTAACAGGAACCCCCAGTTTGGGGTGTGGCGAAGAAGGACACTTTCTTCAGCGCCAAACAGCTCACTTGTTGTACAGCAGGACTGTGAAAGCAGCACAGCTGTGAGGCGGCCCGGGACTGGTGGCCCTGGGGCCAGGCCTCTTTCAGGCCAGACAGTTCTGTGCTGCTCTGCCCTGCAAAGGTTTGTTTGTGATGCTCTGCTTGGCTCTGGCCAGGCTTCTGTGTTTCAGCTCAGCTGGGGAGACCCAGCCTCCATTGTTCCTCGGAGGGGAAAAGTGTGCTCTCAGAGCCAGAGGGGAGCTGGCTTCTATGGACCGAAGTCTTCCTCCCTGGTTCCTAACTGGTCCATGCTCATGCAAATGGGACTCCAAATCTCTGTTTGATTGGTCCAAAAGGCACTGTCCTGATTGGTCAGAATAGAACTGCTCTGGCTAGTCAGAACTAAGCAGCTCTGATTGGATGGGGAAAGCCTCAGTTCTAAGTGGTTGAAATAGGATTCTAGAAACTTCTTTATAAGGACTGGTTGAAATAGCAGAAATGCAGTGCAGACAGTGCATACTTCTTCATGAGTGCAATTTGCATGAGAGTTCACTTTTTTGCTGGGCTCTGTTTTTGTTTTTTTGCTTTTTAAAAATTTTAATGAAGTTAGCCACCAGGAGACCCTCTTAGTAGGTGTCTCCCCCCCCCCCTCCCCAGGATTCAACCTCTGTTTTATAGATAAGAAAACTGAGACTTGGATACATTAAAAATTTTGCTCAAGGTCATACAAATAGTGAGTCAGACTCACTATTGGCAGCATGCCTGGATTTTACAGTCCTAGATTTACTACCGTCTTGAGGCTGTATACAGTCTCTTAGACTCCAATGAGAAGAAATTAGTTGACCGTGTCTAATTCCAGTGCTATAATGAATAAATCATTGCAATGTTGTTATACCCCTCCCAATACCAGTTTAATAGAATGACTTCTTTGACATTAACTGCTAATAATCTAATAATCAGTTTTTGGTAGTGTGAATCCTTTACTCTTTATGGACACGACTTAGCAATAAAACTGTATACTTATTGGTATAAACAATTCAAATAAAATCTATGTCTGTACTATTGCATAATTTTGAAAAATATGTACTTTTGCCAAATATTCTGGAGATAAAGCAAATATTGGAAAAGCTTCTATACATTTCAGGAAAGGTTAATTTTCTTGTAGGAATGTATATATTTTTAATAAGACTGAGTGTACAAGGTGGGGCAAAAGCAGGTCTATACCGTGTTTCTCCGAAAATAAGACCTACTTCATGGAAACATAATACATCCCCTGAAAATAAGACCTAGCACATCTTTGGGAGCAAAAATTAATCTAAGACACTGTCTTATTTTCGGGGAAACAGGGTGGGGCAAAAGCAGGTCTATAGTTGTTCATATGGAAAATCATACAATAACCTATACTAATAAAAGGGTATAATGCTAATTAGACCAGACATTTTCTGGACAAAACCATGATGCCGAGGCGATTTTTGGGCTATCAGGCAAGCAGGGGAGGGCAGTTAGGTGCAATAAGGCCAGCAGGGGAGGGGAGTTAGGGACAATCGGGCTGGCAGAGGAGCAGTTAGGGGTGATCAGCCTGGCAGGGCAATGGTTACAGGGTGATCAGGCTGGCAAGCAGGCAAGTAGTTAGGAGCCAGCAGTACTGGATTGCGAGAGGGATTTCTGACTGCTTGTTTAGGCCCAATCCCGCTGGAATTGGCCTAAACTGGCAGTTGGACAACCCCAAAAGGTTCTGGATTGGAGAGGGTGCAGAGTGGGCTGAGGGACATACCCCATGAACAAATTTTGTGCACAGGGACTCTAGTTAATAAATAATAATACTAGAAAAAAAATCTGTATTTTGCATATTCAGAACTGTAAGCCTACTCCCTCCTACCCTGTTTTTTTTTCTTTTTTCTTTTTTTTTTTTGTCAGAATGAGCCTCTTTTATGAAACTTGGTAAATATTTATTTGATATTTCATTAACCACGTATACAAATGGGGAAAATATTTTTATTTTACTTTACATTTTTATAAGTTAATATTTTGAGAACTTAGATTCAATAGTTTGCTTAATCTCCTGGTTCATAATGCTATGTATTTTCCACCAGTTGTGTACATAACAAAATGGTTTCTGTTTTATGAAAAAAAAAAAATTTAGAGTTAAAAGGGGATTTTTCCCCCCTGTAAGCAAAAAATAATATCAAATAATTTGATTGTGCTTAACTGCCTTCTGTAATTTATTTTGTATAACCATTGGCTATTCTAACATAGAAACCTTCCTTTAGAAGATATTAGTTCTCTTGGCTGACACAAAGAACATGCATGGGATCAGTATCATTTTTTTCCCTTTTTCAGTGGAATCAAGAACATTGTTCACCATGTAGGTGAAAGATACTAGATGGGAAATGAATACACAATTGCTTATGACTTAAGAAGGAATTGAATAAAGGTTTCACTCCGAGTCCCTACCGTTTTGACCAAGATAAAATATTCGACACGCATGAAATTTCAGATTTCAAGTAAACCACCACCACCAACAGGCTTGACACTTTCAAAGTTTCTTGCTGCAGAGAAATCCTAACTTAATTGAACTTTTACGTGATGCCCAATCGGATCTCCAGATAAAAGAGGAAAAAGCTTGCAGACTTTGAGTAATTATCTGGGCACAGCGGCCCTAAAGGGCTGGTGTCCTTCTGATTGGCGCCTCCTCCTCTATAAGAAGATCAACCTGGTATCTCCTGCGCCTGATAAAGTGAAATAAAATGCAATTAAAATTTTTAACTAGCAAAGGGTATTTATGTCTCCAGATCTGTTTTCAGCTACTCAAGCGTGATGTACTTTTTCCTAAGGCTGGGCGACTGCTGAGAATTGATATTGCCTCCTCCTACCCTGCAGAATCTCTTTTTCCCTTTAAGCCTTTAAAACACACTTCTTTGATTTTTATAATGCAGGCAAACTAATTACCTCCAAGACTACTTTATCTTTTTTTAATTAAAAGAGTAGGTAGCAGATAATATCTGCATTCAGAGAGCTGGCTCAAACATCAAGCATTTATAGGTCATTCTCCTTATCTTTCTTCTTGATAAAATGGGTTCTGTTGTTTAAAATTATGGTTCTTACTTTTTGTGATGTTTCTGAGGACCTTATCATATTTTATTTGTTACTCTGAATATCAACGGTACAATCAATTCAACGCTTAGAATAATCTAATTCTTGTCCTTTTCATTTCTCTAAAGCTTTGCACAGGATTGTATAAGAGCACATCTCATTTTGGGTGGATTAAATGATTCATAGATGTTTTGCTATTTCGTACCTTCCCATTCATTTTGTACACTCCATATCAAAGCTCTGGTTGATTTTTACAAATTCCGATGGACAACTTAGAAATATTATGGGGATACCCTGTAAGCCTGTATATTGAGATATTTGAAAGTTAAAGAACTATTAAATATTTATTTTTAGCAAAGCACTTCTCTAGTTGCTTCTGCAAGAGAGTTAATAGAAAGGTTAATAAACACAGGATTTGTGGATTACAGGCACACACAATCTAGCGGCCTCTTCAGTTTAAAGGGGGCTGTCAAATTTTATTCTTTCCAATAAGAAATAGATCAGCAGCTTTGTGTGGCACAAAGAAAGAATTTGAGCTTTAGTTGCAGGCTGGTCTTGAAGAGGTGTCTTGACTTAACATGTATGAAAAGTTGTCCATTCATTTATCCATTTTCCTATTACACATGAATTCCTCAAGGCCAGGAAATCCTACTTTTTCCTTTTGTCATAGTCTCTCTGGGAAGGAGGAGATGCTCAATTATTTTTTCTCTGTAAGTGACTGAAGGACTGACTGAGTAAATAAAAGTAAAGCTCAAGATCCAAGGTGGTCTTGAGCGGGAGTGGGCCAATCATGAAGTTTTGCTGTTCATACGTGTATAGAAGTCTAAGTGACCAGCAAAATTCCAATGGTGGATGGGCAGACACCGGGCGGGGGGTGGGGGTGTGTGAAGGGGGGAGAGGGCATGTCAGAGAGACAAAATGTCCTCACTTTTCATGTGGAAAACTTAATTACTGATCTTTAATTACTTACATTAACAAAAAGTTTTCCAGTTTCCATCTAAAACTTTTTCCCCCCTGCTAAATCTCCTCGTCCAATGCATGGAAGAAGGCTTCAGGATGGTTAACAGAATGGCTAGTAGTTTTAGGGAGAAGCTCAGGCAAAGCCAGACCCCAGGGGGACGCAGAGGGCCCCTCCAAGGCCTCTGGTCCCCAGAGGCTCCAGTGGTGCTGGAGGGGAGCCTCTGGGAGAGACTCTCCCAGCTCAGCCTGGGCCGCAGCTGCGGGGTGAGTCAGGTGGGGCCCATCTCCTGGATGAGTTTCACCTCCTCACCCGGAAGTGGTTCTGCAGGAAGTCACCGAGACCAAAGTCTGTGGGGAGACCCAGGCCTGCAGCTCCCAAAGGCCTGGGCCAGGCCCCTCTCCAAGGCCAGGCGGCCTCCATGGCGCCCTGAGTTTGTCCACTTGTCCTGGGGAGTCTTCAGCACGTCCTGGCAGGGAATGCGGCCCCCGAGCTGGTTTTGCATCTTAGAAGCCGCTCAGCGCCCTCCTGCTTCTCTGTTACTGAGGAAGAAGAGGCCCAGCCCAGAGAGCCATGTCCTCAGAGAGGTGGGTGTGGAGGCCGCAGCGGCAGGTGGGTCAAGTGGTGATGGAGCATCCACTGGGTGGATTAATGCTGATGAATTTGGGAGCTCATGGCTGTTGGGCAATAAGGAGTTAAGGCAGGAAACACCCGGTGTGTTGGCTGGTCCCTGAGGTGGTCCTAAAGGTGGGGACTGGAAGGAGCACAGGAGAGAGGCCGGAGCTGGGAGAAGGGGCGTCCGTCCCTGGGGCTGTTCTGTTGAAGCAGGAGACAGATCTGGGACCGCCGAGGGCCCTGCCTCTAAAACTTATTTTAAACAACCTCTAAGTTATTCAGTATTTTAATTGGAAAACAGTACCTGCCATTGGATTAAATAGTCTATTCTTTACTAAGACAATGTCACATAAAATATTTCAATTATAGAAAAGGTGAGGCACAGTATGGAGAGTCAATTTTTTTTTCATGGGCAATACACTTTATTGGTTCTCCAAACTTCTGCTTGGCACATTTTACTAATTTTAGAACTTATTAAAGAGCAAATTGCCCTAAGTAATAGATTTTTAAGAGAAAAAAAAATAAAGCCCTCAAGATCAATATAACAAAGTTGGAAGGTAAAAAGAGCTCTAAGCAAATAAATTAACATGAAATTTAATAATGTATGTCAAAACCTCTAGTTAGGCAAGAGGTGTTAACTCTTCTCTTTGAGAAACAAGTACTGGCTGGTGTTGCTCAGTGATTAGGTTGTCAGCCCTTAAACCAAAGAGTCCTGGGGTTTGATTTCCAGTAAAGGGCATGCACCTGGGCTGTCGGTTTGATTCCTGGCCTTAGTTGTGTGGGGCAGACGATGGATGTATCTCTCTCACATCGATGTTTCTCACTCTCTCTTGTTCCTCTCCTCCCTCCCACTCTTTCTAAAAATCACTGGAAAAAATATCCTCAGGTGAGGATTAACAACAAAGGAAATAATATAAGTAAATCATTAAGTATTTTTTTCATAGCTTCAAGATTGAATAAAGGGTAAAGAAACCCTAACACCAAGAAAAATAAAGGGATGTTAATTAAGAAGGTTCCAGAATTAATGTTTTCTAGCCTGAGAGCATAGATAGGGGTGGGCAAAAGTAGGTTTACAACTGTAATACCAATAAGTGACACAATACTGGATAAAACATGGTACAAGAATGAGCTCTGGCTGAAACCAGTTTGGCTCAGTGGATGTAGCATCAGCCTGGGGAAAGATCCCAGGTTTGATTCCGGTCAAGGGCATGTACCTTGGCTGCGGGCACATCCCCAGTGGGGGGTGTGGAAGAGGCAGCTGATTTCTCTCTCATCGATGTTTCTAACTCTCTATCCCTCTCTCTTCCTCACTGTATAAAATCAATAAAAATATATTGGGGAAAAAAATGAATGAGCTCTGTGTTTTGCGCACCCACAGCTGTAACCCTGTTTTTGCCCACCCCTTGATCAATGCAGCTTCCAGTGGAGGTACCCTTGAGCCTGAAACTTGGATCTGCCACTCTGTAGCCCTGTCCCAGTTTCCCATGCTCCGGAATGAGGCTAATGATAGTGTTTACCATATAGGGTACGCTGAAGATTGAATGTGTTTATGCTTATAACGTGATTAGAACAGTGGCTAGCACATGGCAAATGTTATATAAGTGTACGCCAAGGATAAGTAAATGATAAGTGTGTCTGTAGCTCTTCAGAGATGGTTCTAAGTCTTAAGACCTGCTATGTGCAGAAGGCTGAGTGACCACAGCAGGGAAAACAAAAGGCCGAGAGTTCCTCGGTCATCTGTCTGCAGTCCCAGTCCCAGCATGCACGGTGATCATGAAGTGAGTCTAGAATAGTGTTGAAAGAGGCTGTATTGATTATGGAAATGCACTGCTACCCACTCGCACCACTTTTCTTCTCCGTTTCATCTTCATTTTCTGCATCTTTGTTATTTGGGCTGTTTCTGTGGTTTCGTTGTTGCTTTACCATTGTAGAATAATGCTTTGGGAATATTCATAAAACGGCACTGCTGAAAAATCTCCATATAGTATTTGAACTCTTTGCAGGTAAGATGTTTGAAAACCTAATAAATAATTAAAAGATTACAGAGGCAATGAGAGGAGGGATCCTTAGAAGTGGTATGCTTGGAGAATGACAATAAGGCATCCTGGATATAATTCATTTCGGAGAGCCACGATTTCCCTAACTCTCATAAAAAATGCAGTGCAATTCTAGACTGAGTGTGATTTTAAAGGCTGATGCTTTCAAGATCTGGTTTGTGATAAGTTGGGGAGGGCAGCTCTTTTCTTGCATTAACATTGTCTGAGTAATAAAACACTTTAGAGAACTTCATCATAAAAAAATACCTGTCTATATGCCTTTAAGCTGAAGTATCTATGATTCTCTTAAAGTCATGTGCACATAACTAAGGATAAAGAAATGGATTAAGCCGAAACCGGTTTGGCTCTGTGGATGGAGCATTGGCTTGCAGACTGGAAGGTCCCAGGTTAGATTCTGGTCAAGGGCATGTACCTTGGTTGCAGGCACATCCTCAGTAGGGGTTGTGCAGGAGGCAGCTGATTGATGTTTCTCATTGATGTTTCTAACTCTCTGTCCCTCTCCCTTCCTCTCTGTAAAAAGTCAATACAATCTATTTTAAAAAGAAATGGATTAATTTAGTAAAACTTGAATGCCATTTTCTTCAGTTACCCCATTTTTTAATTTTTTAAATTTTTTTGTGAGAGCTGGGGCAGGTGCTGACTAGAAGTTTTTTTAACTTCTTTGGAAAATTCTTAATTATTTCTTCACCTCTCTCCATCTATTGAGTAATGTAAAGCTATGAGAATGTCTTAGTTATTTGTCTACTATCTTACCAGGTTTAAGTAAACTTTACTTTAAGATAAACTGATTTTTGTTACAGTGAATCTCTACAATCATAAAGTCAAAGATGTTTGCCTCTCTTTTTCCCCCCTCATAATTTCTTAATCACTATTTGTCACACCATGGTATACTTTGTCAATGAAATAAAATGCAAAAATCTTTGGTTTCCACATTTTACATTTTTTTTCTTAAAATTCATTCTTTGCATGCATTATTCATTCATTTGCACATATCTAGTTAATTCAACAAAAATATATTAGCACTAACTAGTTTTCAAGCACTGTTCACTCCTGAGACCACAACAATAGGCAAAATATAAAAATCTGGCCCTCATGAAACACATTCTGGAGGTGGTAAATTGACAATATCTAAGAAAAATAAGTAAAATGTACAGTCTTTTGAGAGGTGGTAAATGCTATAAAAAAATAAAGCTGAGAAGAGGAATGGGAGTGTTTCAGGGAATGAGGAAATTGCCATTTTAAATATGGTTGCCTGGGGAAGACCTAATAGGAAATGTAACATTAAGGGAGCCGAGGATGATGTGGGAGGGGGGTTGGGGGGAGAGTATGAGGAGTTAAAGTAGCTGCTGTACGGTTGGGGCAAGCTGTCATCTGTGAGGGACAGCAGAGGGACCAATGTGTCTGGAGCCATATGAGGAGAGTGGAGAGTAATAAGAGGTGAGTCCAGAGGAGGAGTAGGGACCAGATTATGTAAGGAATGAGAAGCCATTGCAAGAGCTTTGGATCTTACACAGAGAGGGAGGCTTGGCTTTTGAAAGACTGATCAGGAGAGCATCATGATTTGACTTAAGTCTTGAAAGGATCTCTTTACTTATTGTGTTGTGAGTAGATAGGATAGGAGCAAGAGCAGTGATTAGCAGGAAGTTAGGAGGGCATCGCAATGATCCAAATAAGAGATGATGGCAGCCTGGACTATAGGGTTGGGCGTGGCTTGGATGAATACATTAGTTGAAGCTACGGTTCATAGGATTTGTCAACAAAAAAGTAAAGACAGGAGTAAAGGGTGGCAGCTTGCCTTTTGGCTTGAGCAGCTATAAGAATTCAGCTGCCCTTACTTGATAAGAGAAAAGCACCAATAGGGGCTGGATTTAAAGGAAAGGTCAAGAGGTTAATTTTGGTGTTAAATCTTAGATCCCTGTTTGCTATATCAATGGAGATGGCTGCTTTAATATATAATTTTCATAAGATAACAAGGTATCAATAAAAGCTTAGAGGAGTTTGGTGATGAATATAACATGCTTGATTTTCACTCTTTCAAAGTTGACCCTCTTGGAAAATAGAGCTACGCTGCTGGATCAGTCTTTGCTCATGGACTGACCGCTACTTACAGTTCTCACCTCACATGCATGTACATGGCAGCATGAATCACAGTAGCTAAAAAGTGGAAGCAACCCAAGTGTCCATCGGGTAAACAAAGGTGGTATTGCAGACTCTGGAATATTATTCAGCCTTAAACAATAAGAAAAATTTAACCCATGCAAAAACATGAATGAACCTTGAAGGCATTATGCTAATTGAACTAAGTCAGTTATAAAAAGACAAATGCTATTTGATTCCACTTATATGAGCTACTTATGGTACTGAAATTCATAAAAACAAAAAGTTCAGTGGATATCGTTTCAGTTTTGCAAGTTGAAAAAAGTTCTGGAGATTAGTTGCATGTACTTAAGACTATTGAACTGTATGCTTAACAATTGTCAAGATAGTCAATTTGTGTTGGGCATATTTTGCCACACAAAATGTACCAAGTTGCTGCTGCTGTTCTCTCTTACAAGTCCATGCTAGACATCTCCTCTCTTCTTCATTCTTCCAAGTCCCCTCTGGCTCAAGATTTGGCAGACTTAAGAGTTTGTAGACTGCAAGACTTGTAGCTTGAGAAAGGCCAGAATCAATAGGTGGATGTCAGCATCAGATTCAATATCAGACATCGCTGGTCCCAGAAAATTACCTGTCATTACCTGTCACAGACTGATTACACCCTCGTGGGGTGTAGACTTTTCATTTTATTTCCAGGGCCTTTCTCCCTCCCCAGATCTTTCTTCATCACTTTTGGTTTCACTATCCCTAAGACCCTCACCTTCCATCTCCAAAGCAAAGCTGTCATTGGCAAATTTGAAGCTCCCCTAACTTTATTTTGTAGCCCATGCCCCGGAGGCCTCACCATTTATATTCAAAGAGTCTATTGAGGCATATCCCGCATGAATTATGAATTCCAAATGAATTTTAAGTTCCAGATGAACTTCTAAATGAGAATTATTACCCCTCTTTAGTATGCTGAATATGCTTCAGTAGGTTTTAGCATAAAATATTAGTATTTTTTTCCTCATACTACTCATGAAAAATATGAAATCGTATTATGCATCTTGTATATTAAATATTGAGGATGTCTTTTTAAACGCAAGTATATATCAAACTCAAAGCCTATAATGCTGTTTTTATTGCTATATATACATAAGAAAATGCATAAATACAATCTTGGCTGAAGTTCTCGGTTGAATTACAGACTATCCCATTTTGACTTGTAATTGCTTGAAGTTCAGCTTTAAGTGCAATGGCTTCCACAATAGTTTATGAACGATGGCCGCTTCCGCCAATCTCCTGTACAAATTGTCCACCGCCTGTTCCTTGTAACACACACAAGGCCTGATACTGCAGTATTCTGCCCTGACTCGGATGCATTATTTGCTTAATGTATTTGCTGCCCTCAGTGCGGGACCCTGTCCTTGTGTGTCCCCTCTCTGCTGCCCCTTTAGGTGAGCCTGTGAATGTGACACTCTGGCCCATGCGTGCTGACACCGAGCAAAAATATCTGTAGTCCCACATTTGCTTTTTGCACCAGAAAAAAATATCATATTTCAGACGAGGGCTCCTTGTTCAGCATGGCTGACAGGGAAGGGACGTAGCCAACAGGTGCAGTGAGTGAGAAATGCACCTTTGTTATCTGGAGCCACTGGGACTTTCTTAGCAAAACCAGTGAAAGCTGTTACCCAGACCCTCAGCTGTAACTCCGCCTCTGGCAGCTGCTGTGGGTTCTCCCTTCCCGGGGTGATGGACTGTTTTATGTGCTCCAGTTTAAATAGGATGAGCAAATTCCACTGAGGTACCAGCAGGGCTTTCAATATATGTCTTATGCATGTTGTATATTTAGACATCTATTTTGGTTCAGCAGCTCAAACACATAATGTCTATACTTTCCACCGAACTATGCAAATAGCTTTATAAGAGAATTATCCCCTGATAGCCTGACTTGTCCATTCTAGGTAATGAAGTCTCTGATTTTTTTAATGTGCGTAGGATGGTACTAGTTATAGTCATCCCCTGGGGGTATTGAGAAAATGGTCTCTCAAATAGTTTTCTGTGTTCTTTGGTGCAGGTGAAAGACCTTGGGTAAATTATCAGTGGCCATGGGAAAAAAAACACACACACACACACAAAAACACCTTTGTACTGTTCTACAGTTTCATATATTCATTTGCTTGAGGCTTAGAGAATACAAGCAGGACTCCAAACTGATAAAATTCCTTTCCTCTACCAGGTAGCCAGTCCCCTACCCCACACAGACCACCTTAGCCTAGGAAGCAGTAGAGCAGTCAGACACACATGGGCTCAAGTACTTTTGCTGCAGACAATACACTAATGTTCTCAATTGAGACATTAAACAAAAGAGACTGTTTTGCAAATAAAACATACTATGATTCAGCCTCAATACAATTCTTGAGCTGGTAAGTTAAACCTGTCTTAAAAAAAACCCACTAAAGTTATCTCGCATGTGATTTATATCCTCTCTATTCCCATCAAAGCCTTCTCATTTTTTTTCCAAATTGATAACTGATTTCATTGCTCTTCTGTCGTGTTTCATATCTGCTGCTATAATCTGTGTTGGCATCTGTGGCGGGGAGCTAGCAGAGGTCTGTTTTTACCCAGAGTCTGGATTTCCTACCAGATGCCCTGGCGGCTCTAGCTCTAGCTCTTCCTCCGGGCCATTTGTTGACTTCGTGGTGACAGCTCTCTGTGTGCTGTGCCCCATTATTGCAGCTGCTGTTCTGCTGAGCATGGCATTTCCACCTCCTCTTTCTTACCTATCGGTTCTGACCCCGAGCTCCCCATTCTTCAAGTTCTGTGACTTTGCTTTATTCTTCCAGGCTTAGCAAAGCAACCTGTTCCCGGGTGATTCTGTAATTCTAAACTGCCTGGCTCACCGCCTGGACCTCAGGATAACAAGTCCAGTTACTTCCAAATGACTTCAGGACACCTCACCTAAAAACACCCCTATGTATATTTATTTAAATCTCTACTGTTGAAAGCATGGCGTATGTCCCATTTTTTTTCTCCCATTGACCTCTCAGAGCCCAACCCTGCTCCCTGCCCCAGGCCTCCACCATCCTATTGTCTGCGCCCATGGGTTATACATATAAGTTCTTTGGTTGACCTCTTTCCACTCACCCACCCACTCCCACCTTCTCCTAAGATTTGACATTGATTTCAAATCAATGAAATAGAGGAAGGGAGGAGGAGAGAAAGATAGAAACAGCAATGATGAGAGAGAATCATTGATCAGCTGCCTCTGGCATGCCCCATTTTAGGGATCAAGCCCTCAACCCAGGCATGTGCCCTGACTAGAAATCTAACCATGGCCTCTTGTTTCATCGGTTGACACTCAACCACTGAGCTCTGCTGGTGGGGCAAGGCACCTCACTTTTTAATGAGGAACAAGCAAAAACAACTCAGGAAAGTGATTCTTTTGGAAGAAAATTCAAATTAAAAAAGAAAAGCTTTGTCACTTTATAATATTTTCTTGTTGTTTACTTGAACACTTGCCTTATTGAAGTTCTAAAACTATTGAGGTCAGTTTAATGTCACCTTGGATTTTTGGCTTTTAAAATATTTTCTCTTAATGTATGTGGTTAACACACAGAGTATCCGGTTCTATCATAAAATATTATTTCACAACCAAGGTTTCTCTGAGGATTATAAAACTTGTATATTGATAGGTAATTATAGAGTCAAAAAAGCAATTGTTGCTGGGAAGTTTATTTATTTGCTGATTTATTCTTTCAATATATTTGTTCAGTGCTTAGATCTCATTGATACTGCCTGTGGATCTGCAATGTTCCTTACTCTGAAATATTATTAAAATGTAATTCATGATATAGTTGGCTCATTTTTGTGTATATATTATATATATATATATATATATATATATATATATATATATATATATATGTATATGTATGTATATATGTAAACAGATAGGTATTTTATTCCCGGAGAGCTAAAAATCACAAACTCCCTATTTAGACCTTAATTTTTCAAAATAATTTTTAATGTTACATATCCAGCTTTTCATGGGGAATTATTTAATCTTGCACATTTCTCTTGTAATAGAATGAATTATTTCAATAGAGATTATGCACTTGAAATCATTATTGCAGCATATCAAAAATATTTATTATCTTACTGTTTATATTGGTCCAGAGTCTTAGAGCAACTGGATGGTTCTGGCTCAGTGTCTCCTTTGCAGTCACACTAGTGGCTGGAGCTGTATCCTCTGAAGTCTTGACCGGGGCTGGAGGGTCTCTTTCCAAGAAGCTCACACACATTGTTGGCAGTTGGGTTAGAGTGGTGGCTGAGGACTTCCTTCTTCCTTCTCTTGGCCCCTCATCCTACAAGGCATAAGTCTGGACTTCTCTACATTGTGGCTGCATGAGAGAGAAAGTGGAAGAGACAGTGACAGAGGCATTAAGAAAAACAGAGTGACAAGACAGAGATAGAATAGAGAGTACGAGATAGAGATGATAGATAGATAGATAGACAGGTAAACAGACGATAAGATAGATGATAGATACAATCTAAGACAGAAAGCCAGTCCAGTGCATCACTGAGGGACCATTTCTTCTGCTTTATATAACCCTTAGAAACAAGCTAGTAAGTCCAGTGCCCTCTCCAGAAGACTGGGTTACCTAGGATTGCATACCTGAAGGTGGGCATCGCTAGAGGCAATTTACTTTAATTTATTTTTGAATCCTCACCCAAGGATATTTTTCCATTGGTTTTTAGAGAGAATAGAAAGGAGAGGAAAAGTCAGAAAAGACAGAAAAAAATCAGTGTAAGAGAAGCACATCAGTGGGTTGCCTCCTGCATGCAACCTGAGCAGGGAAGGAGCCTGCAACTGCCGTATGTGCCTTTGATCAGAGTTGAGCCTGGGACTCTTTGGTCTACAGACCAAACACTCTCTCCGCTGAGCCAAACCAGCTAGGGCACTGAGGGCCATTTTAGAGATTGCCCACCAAAGTCATCCATTGCAAATAGTCCTAAACTACATACATTTTGTTCAAGTCAGAAGAGTTTATATTCTCTTCTGGGAAACAAGCAGGGAATCAAATTATGCATGGTGAGAAGCTTCTAGAAACAGAATAAGTCAGCATCTTTCTTTCTGTGGATACACACTTTCCCCAACTCTGATTCTCTTGGGGTGTCTGAGTGGATGTGGGCCTCTAAAATTCAAATATATATATTTCAAATTGAACACCAAGAGGGACCAACTTTAATTGCTTTTTTTTTCTAATTCAAATCCCTGATAACACGACTCTCATAAGCCCCACGGGATCTTATTCAGCCAGCTCTGTGTGTGGGCAGGTGAGGTAGGTGAGAGTTCATGTGGGCGTGGGGAGAAGGAAAAGGGGAAGTGACCTCAAAAGGGAAATATAGGTCAGTTCATTAAAATAACTGGCTGACTTCAGGCCTGAGATTTTACATTTTATATGGTTGCCACAGCTAACAATTTTTATTTTTTTCTCAATTGTAATAGCTCTTCAAAAGTTATCCATCTTAACTTGATTACTATGCTCCTTTCCTGATTTCACTAAGTTTTCGAAAGTAACAGACAAAATGCAAACAAACAATGAAACAAGCTGCTGTCCAGACAGATCATGTGATGGTTTAAAGCAGAGCTCTTACATGTCTGTGAAATTTCCGAAATATTTCCTTATCAGGAAATGTATAAAGTCACATTTTGTACAAAAGCTGTTTGAGGTATGTCCATGCCCAAGGAAGGAAAGTGAAGGTTGTTTAAAAGCTATATATTGTAATACATATCTATATTTTTAAATTATACACTGAGTGGCCAGATTAGTATGATCTCTGAACACATATTAGGCCACTCAGTGTGTGTGTGTGTGTGTGTGTGTGTGTGTGTGTGTGTGTGTGATAGGCCTGGTGCATGAATTTGTGCATGGGTAGGGTCCAGCCAGCCTGGCCAAGGGGAAGGGGTATGGGCAGTTGGCCAGCCTACCTGCTGGTAGAACTCCTGGTGAAAGGGACAATTTGCATATTAGCCTTTTATTATATAGGATACACACTGTGTGGCCAGATTATTATGCGTTCAGAGGTCATAATAATCTGGCCACTCAGTGTAAAAGCAGAACATCTTTTTTTATTATATATCCAGACAAAAGGAAAGTGAGAATCTCTCATAAACCCACAAGCGAGGATAACTACCACATCCATTTTGGTGCAGAGCCTCTCGAACTTCTTTTCATTGAATATTTTCCAAAGGCAAATAGAACTAAATATAGACATACACAATTATTTTTAATAACTACACTGTATTCCTTTGGATGGTGTCTCAGAACATTTCCAGATCTCTATTGATAGATTTTTTTCTATTTTTTTTTTGCTTCTCATTATTCTCCAATATCAATAGAATATTTTCGTGCTACATCTTTGAGCACTCATTTGATTATTGCTGCATATTTTTAGCAGTGGAATTGCTGGGTTAGTGAATACACACTTGAATGTGGAAGCAGATTGCCAAGTCATCCTCCAGGAAGCATGTGCCGCAGTTGGTAACTCTACGTACAGTCTTGCAGGGTCCCTGACTCCCTTATCCTCACTCCAGCTAGCTGCTTTCCATGTCAGGCAAAGGTGATATGTCATTGTTGTTTAATGTGCACTTAAAACCTTATTTTTTCCCAAGCCGAGTGGTTCAGTGGTTAAGCGTCAGCCTATGAACCAGAAAGTCACAGTTCAATTCCTGGTCATGGCACATGCCTGGGTTTTGGGCTAGATGCCTAATATGGGGGCATGCAGGAAGCAGCCAGTCAAGGAGTATGATATTAACTGAGAGTTTGTCAGACATGGCTTTTATTATGTTGAGCTACTTATCTTTTGTATCCAATTTGTTGACTTTTTAAGCCATGAATGCATGTTGTATCATGTCAAATATGACTTCACTCATATGTGGGATATAAAATTAAAAGGAACAAATGACTAAAAAAGAAAAACAAAAAACAAAAACTCGTAGACACTGACAACAATATGGTGTCTACCAGATGAAAGGGGAGTTAAGGTTAGTTAAGGGGTTAAATATATGGTGTCAGAAGGTGATTTGCCTTTGGATTGTGAGCACACAATGCACCATACAAGTCATGAATCACACAAATGCATACTTGAAAGCTATGTAATCTTATTAACCATTGTTACCCCAATTCATTTAATAATTAAAACAAGTACAGAAAATTCAGGGGTTGTATTAATAGGGCAAACATAATTGATAGTTACTTGATAGACATAGTAAGGACAGCACAGAGCAAGCCTCCTTGTGATTCCTATCACTTTGGAGAAGACTGTTTTAACCTTTGATTTGCTAATTAATCAGGGAGAAATGTAGTCATGCTATCATACCCAGGAGGTCACAAGGCTGCACATGTAACTCAGTTTTATATGAAGGAAGTGAATAAGCAAAAATTAAGCTGATATCAAGGCAAAGTTTTCATTTTTTTCTTTAAAATGTAGTTCATGAACCACCAATGAAGCTATTCAGCTAGTGCCCTGTATCAACTTGATGCCCATCAGAATTTCAGCATACCCCTACAATCGTCACCTCAATTACTAACTCAGGTCATCGAGGAGAGGGTGAATTTTTATGTTCATTTTATTGGAAAGGCATCACTGTGTGTGTTTTATTTTCGACAAGTTCTTATGGTAAAGAAATTAGCTAAGTTGAAAATCTTTTTCCACACAGTCTTCGATGGGCTGCCTTATCTCTGCCCTCGCCTTTGACCTTGTAGTTTATTATCCATCTTTACCCTTCTGAGAATGAAAGGCCGCTCTAGCCATATTGACAGCAGGATGGCAGATGTAAATTTGGACCCTGGGACCAAACTGGGAATTTTGGTTTTCTTACTTAGTAGCATGACTCCACTCTTCACCATGATCCTAGAAAAGATGGTCAAATTCCACCATGGACAAATAAATAATTTACATTCAATAAAGTGTATCCAGAGGCCACAGAGGTAGATGTTTACATTGCCTATTACATGGAAAAATTAAGAAAAATCCTTCTTCAGCATCTCTGTCCTTCCACACCGAAGTACCTTCCCTGAATATGAGCTCCTTCCCTCCAAAGAGGCTTCCCACTTTAAGGACTGTATTGGCCCAGGGCTCCAACGTTTTAGACAAGTCTGGCCCTGAGACAACCCCCTGTGGAAAGCTCTCTCTCTCAAGCATTCTCCTTGAGGGATTCACCCTGTCCAATCTCAAGTGGAATGTCACAGCATTAACCAATAATAAACTGACCTTCCTCCCCTCTTCCCTCCCTCCCTTCCTCCCTCCCTTCTTCCCTCCCTCCTTCCCTCCCTTCATTCTTCTTTCTTCTTTCTTCAGTATGAATGTACAAGGTATACTGTTTAGATTATTGCCAATAAATGCATGTTTTCAATAATCTATACTACCTTAGATCTAAGTATTAGAAGACAAAGTCAAGATCATCTAGACCCAGTACGCTAAATATGCATTCCAATTTTCAATGCTTGAAAAGTAAATCATACATTAAGAGACACTTGGCATTTTATTTACATGAGAATCTGTGTTAGATCTTGAGTTAAGGGATGATTAATTGTAATTCTTTATGTGCTATATGATTTTAACTTAACAATATTAAATTAATGGTAACCTAACCAAATGGTGTTTATTAGGATATATGTTGAGGAGTCATTCAGACAGTGTCATAATCTGTTAGATTCTTTTGTAAAAATTATATTTTTCCAAATAATTCATATATAATTTAAAAGAAAAGTAGCACAACAAGAATTATAATGCAAATGAATCATTATTTGTTCCATCCCTTTCCTGGAAATTACTTTAAACTGTACTAGAGATCTTTTTAAATATTATCTTCATATATGAAAACAAAGCTACAGAGCTACTACTATGAAAAATAAACAAAATACACTACTTATACTACTAGTTCTTGATTTTTTTAAAATTTAACTTCCCTATGTATCTGATTAGAATTTACCTCTCTTACATTCCTAATCTCTCTTACATTCCTAATCTCCACATATAAATTTATATCCTCTTCGGATAACATTCTATAGTAAATATTACCATCGTTCTATCCTTGTAAGTACTCTATAAGTTTGAGTCATTTTTCACTTTGATTCTATTTCATTTCTGTACAACTTTTTATTTTTCCCAGTCAATATTTGTCTGATTTTTTTCATTTGATTAGTTTTCTATGTTAATTGATTTATTTTGAATAACTAAGAATTATTAATCTTTATTCCCTTCTAGTCACTCCCCCTTCCCTCATTCTCTGACATTGTGGCTGTTACCCTCCTCTTGTTCTCTTTGCCCTTGTGGGGTTTATACAATTTTATTTTCTTGACTGTCATTTTATCCTGGTTTTGGGGAGGCAAAAGAGAGGAGACCATTTTTAATGTTCTGTGATTCACATAAATTTCTGTGCTACATTCTTTAAACATTTTACCAAGCATTCATATCAGTCTAAAGGTTGCTATCACTATCCCCTCTTCTCTATGTAAGAAGACAGGAGTTTGGAAATACTAAGTGACTTGATCATTCAAATTTGTTCGCAGGGTAGATCTGGGATTTCAAAGCAGTCTGTGGTCTCCAGAGCTCCTCCTCTCACACCATCACCACAGAATATCAATAGTGTGACAGCCCTTGAGCTTCCTGGAAAGCTTCTTATCAAAATATCATTTTAATTTTTGTGATGTTTTTAATTAGTTTAATTATTGGTCCACCTACTCTAATAGTTGACCTGATAAAGACAGAAAAGAGAATATATTAAAAAATTAGTGAAACCGTTCCCAGAGAAGCCAGAAGAACTGAGGAAATATGTCAGGACATGGGGATTGTGTACTCCGATCAAAAGATGGCTAGTGACGCTGTGCAATCATTTGAAAATTAAAGGTAAAATAAATCTGCATGTGCTCAGGAGAAGAGTTTAAAGCTAACATTACAGGAGTTTATCTTGCTAGCCAAACTTGATTTCTATTGTCTTTAAAATCCCATAGTGGGTGAAGAGTATGTAATAAGCAGATGGGAGGTGTCAGGGTTTAATTACAACACTTGATATAGTATATTAGAAAATGTCAGGTAAAAATTCATTAAAATTCATGTCTCCCTAAGTATAGTTGCTTTCACTGAAGACAACTGAAGATAAATATATCTTTTAAAGATGATAGTTTCCCTGCTGAAGGAAAGAGTATTTCCATAAACAAATTATAGGAATATACCTTTAAGCTATAATGAATATCTTCATTACACTAAGGAACACGTTAATATTTAAGGACGCGAAAACAATTTTATGTAACCCTGGGATATAAAAGTAATGAAAGACGCTTAGAGTCTTGTTGAAAATATTCAGTATGTAACTAAGTGATATATGATCAAATACATAAAAATGAATATTTTAAATGTGAGCCTCTGCCTCAAACTGACACCATTTACATAGTTTAATTTAACTGATTATAAATCAGCATTTGGTTACATCAACTTTAAAAATGCCAGCAACTGATGTTTTACTTCACTCAGAAAGCAGAATTGAAATGGATATATCCATAAGCTGAGGTAGCCACTGCAGATGTATAAATACATGGGGCTGACCACAGCCTCATTAGCACTTACAATGATCAGGTTAGGAGGAAATTCTAACTTCTTTTACAATGGAGAAGCTGAACGCAGGGAGATGGGCTAATTCTTTCAGTCTCAGGGTTATTAAATAAACCAATGGCTTTTCTGTGGACTCTTATTTTAATAAGGCATGGTTTTCTAAAGGAACCATTTGTCAGGAACAAGTTCCAAATGGCACTGTTAGCTAATATCGGAAGATGTGGCTTTTATCAGTACACTTTGGGAAATGGTGAAGAGGACATATAAATGCAAATTTTCCATTTATGTTTCCCTTAAAAGCATATTATTTCTTTTTCTGAGAGAATTTCCTGGCTTGAACATTCTAGAAATTGCACAGTGGGGGAAGAGAATGGAAAGAGCAGATGGGAGGTATCAGGACTTAATTACAACACTCCTGAGCAGTTGTGAGAAGAAACACTCTTACTCCATCAGCAGACATCAGTGTGATCCTGCTTGTACTAGTCTGTCCAGGCTGGGGGTGGAGGGCTGAGCTAACACCTCTGGTCTCTGTCTGATGCAGCACTCATTTCAGTGCAGAGCCAGGCTTTACTGGTATATTATGCTTTGTACCAGGCAATGTAATTACTATTCTTCTTATTTCTAATGCCCATGGTTTATGGTTTTCACACTAGCTCTCACATAAGTATTTGGACAATGTACACATATATAGCATCGCTCGACAGCCATGGCTGTGCCGTGTGGTTCCTTAGCAACTGCACACCTACTTTGAAAAGACAAAGAAGTCATCCTGAGATGCTCTAAGACAACAAGTCCTTGTCAAGAAGTACAGGTTAACCTGCAAAGCATACTGTAAAATAACATTTTTCTGGTGATGGTTTACCTGAAACCTCTTACCAAGGTGCGCTGTGTGTTTGAGCAGGGCGGGATGAGGGCTGGGTCCCAGAGTTGCTGTCAGCTACCCTAGTGGCCCATTACTCTGAATTAAAATGATTGGAAAGGAAATTCCCTAGGCTCTAGGTGCCCCCTGTTGTAGAGGCTCCACTTTATAATGCACCAAATATATAATGACACAGCACATCGCATATGGAATGGAATGTAAAATTATGGAAGATTATGCTGAAAGAGCAGAACTTCTCAGAGTGCACGCAGAAGCAACATCATTCCCACCCCGCTGCCCATCTAAACCGTCTCTGTGGTACATTCCTTCTCCTCCCCGGGGTGAGCTCTTAGGCCCCAGAATCCATCCGCTTACTCTAAGTTGGTCAAAAGTCCTCTAGTCATTTTGTCAAAACAACGATCTCATGAAGCTGGAATTAATATGTCCAATCCAATGTGATTCTCAACCTAGACTTCAGAATCAGAGACTCTCCCTTCATCCAGATGTGGTAGCATGCAAGTTCGACTGTTGTTCTTGTGGGGCCATTTCTGAGCTCCCCAGAAGCCCTGGTGCAGGTCCCTGCAGCTGAGTCACCTGGATGCACCAGGGCCCTCCTGGGGCTGCCTACTACTCTAGACCAGGCTCTGCAGCCCACAGCTCTCCTCACCACGGCCTCGCTTTGTCTAAAGCCTTCTTGGAATGGGACTTTTTAAAAAATGTCCCAGACAGGCATCTAAGCACTCAAATGACACACTTTTGTTTGTCATCATCATGATAGAGTTACTTCCTAAAAGCTGTCCCTGTTTTGCCATCACAAGAAACTTTAACCATCAACATGTGGACATCTTTTTAAGTTGTGAGTCGGCTGTAAGTGCTATGTGCTTCCAAAATTCTAGGCCATATATGTTCTATAGCCCAAGCCCTGAGAATTTATCTCTAAGTCATTGGGATGCAAAGTTAGTGTGGAGGCAGTGCACCCTGTTAGGAAAGATGTGCGCTGTGAAATCAGATTAATCTGGATTCAAACCCACAAGCCTCCCCATCACCTCCATCCATGGCATTGTGTGGGTGGTACAAATGAGACATGTTATTCAATTACTTTGAGTATTAATTAATTGATAATTAATTCAGTGTTTGGCAAATATCTATCTATCTATCTATCTATCTATCTCTCTCTATATATATATCATCTACTAGGTGCAAGATTATACAACATGATGAGAATTAAATAAAGCAAGAAGTGAGGGCAAGAGGAAAGTGTAAGCAGAAACTTAAGATATAGACAGGATTTCCTGGCCAGTGTGACTCAATATTGATCCATTAACCAGGAGGTCATGGTTTGATTCCAGGTCAGGGAACATATCCGGGTCATGGGCTGGATCCCCAGTGCGGGGTTTGCAGGAGGCAGCTGGTCTATGTTTCTCTCTCATCAATATTTCTCTCTATTCCTCTCTCTAATAAAAATATATATTTTTAAAAAGATATAGCAGGGTTAATTTCAGTACACAAAGTATGTCAGTGCAGTTTTCTCAAGGCTAAAGTGTAGCAAGGAGGCCCTGACATATAATAACTACTCATTAATGATACTGTGGTTGTCATTATTTCTAGGACACACAACTGGTCACTGCTGATGCTGCCTGGGTGCATTTGTCTCCATTTTACACTCAGGTTTCCATTCTACAGAGGCTATCATGGGAAGATAGAAATGAACGGATTTTGAAATGAGGATGGATCAATCAGGGTGCGTGAGCTGTCTTGATGGATAATAGACAAAGTGCAGCCTGAACTAGAGAAGCTCATGGAACCCAATAAAAGCAGGCAATATAGATGGAGAAACAAATTACATAATTACTTATACAAAAATGTAAACATTTATAAAACCATTGTAGTAGGAGAGGGAGAGGGTATGAAGGGTAAACAATTTGGATGATTTTTGGTTTTGTTGGTGTTACTGTTATTATTCACTGGCAACTGATTTTTGTTGAATTGTTAACACAAGCTAAGCTCCTCAATGTATGTTATCTCACTTAATCCTCAAGGGAAAAAGCACTTGTTAAACTCTGATAGACAGATGGGGGTGCTGAAGTTTAATTCGCCCAATATCACACAGGATTCAAGCTCAGCACTTAAAAAAATATTTTTATTAATTTATGAGAGAGAGGGAAATGGAGAGAGACAGAAATATCAATGATGAGAGATAATTATTGATTGGCCGCCTCCTTCATGCCCCCAACCGGGGATCTAGCCTGCAACCCAGTCATGTGCCCTGACCAGTAATCAAACTGTGACCTCCTGGTTCACGGATCAAGGCTCAGCCACTGAGCAACACTGGCTGAGCCCAACACTGGTTTTAAAGCATCTTTGAACTGTTATACTATTTATATTATTCCTGAGTCCTAAGTAATCTTTGCAACATGTGCATACCCACACTTAATGTAATGTATAGAGCAGAGACACAAACACTTTAACATGTACCCCGATTTAGCCTAGGATTAGGTATAAAATAGTAATGAACTTGACAGTGGCTCCTGTGAGACATGGGGGAATTTCAGTGGCCACATCATTTACGGGCTGTAATACTGAAAAAGCTCTCGCCATCACAATAATAATGATTCTATTGAAATGGATAATTGACCTTATAAAATGTATGAATAATTGCATATTTAGAAAACTTAACTATGCTTATTGATCCCTAACATACAGTCTAAAAAAGCACTGTGCTTGATGCTTTGAAAAGGTCCCCAGACATACCCCACCCTCTCCCGCATTTGATAAATGCTGTTGTCCATAGCCCTTTCTTTGGAGAATCTTGAAAGCGTTAGGACATGAACTGTGTTCAGAAAATGTTATTGCTGAAGTTGCTGGAGGAATTTGGTTTTGATGCTTATTCTCGGGTAATATTTACCCGCAGGAGCTGGAGAGCTGCCAACCCCCCTACAAAGGCCTTGTACTCTGGCCTGCTTATATTGATGCTAATTCACCCCGTTTGTCAGGGAGGCAGAGAAAATGTAGAGAAACGTATATAAACAGCAAAATGCTTCACCGAGGCAATGCTTGAACTCAACATTTAAGTATCAGTCTGTTTCCAAGTCGAGGGATCGATAGAGCTGATAGGAAACTATTCGATCGGTGTAATTGGCGTTCGCTCATTACATGACTCGGACTTCCTTTTCAAACCTGAGCTCCATCCTCTGTGCTCTCAGTCCGGCAGGTCTTCATTTGGTTCTCCCTCCTGAGACCCTTGGGGTAGGACTTTTCTAACCTGGGTGACCTACTCCACCCACCCACATCGCAGGTCAATCCTGTGTGAGAGGAAGCTTGTTGCCAATGATGCAGGAGTGACAGCTGATATTCAGAGGGGGGCGCCTGGAGCCCCCAAGTCACTGGGATAACTCTCTCAGGTGCTGTAAAGCACTGAACCATACAAGCAATTCATTGTTGGTTAGAAGCAGTCGGTTGCGGCAAAGAATGTTTAAGGTTTAGATAAGCATCGACCATACACCGTGGCCCTCAATCAGGCGTGGGCAAACTACAGCCCCGGGGGCTGGATGGCTGTTCTAAACTATTGAAATAAAAACAAAACAAAAAGACCGTACCCTTTTATGTAATGATGTTTATTTTGAATTTATATTAGTTCACACAAACACTCCACCCATGCTTTTTGTTCCGGCCCTCCGGTCCAATTTAAGAACCCATTGTGGCCCTCTAGTCAAAAAGTTTGCCCACCACTGCCCTAAGCAGATAGTATATACAACTGAAATATTATTTGACAATTTTACCCGCCCTAATGGAAATACAAAGGCATCATTGATAAGAGCTACCATAATTTGTAGAGGTTTATTAGCTATAATGTGAAATCAAAAAAGAATTTCTTCCCTCAAGTTTATTTTTTTAAAATATGTTTTATTGATTTTTTTACAGAGAGGAAGGGAGAGGGATAGAGAGTTAGAAAGATTGATGAGAGAGAAACATTGATCAGCTGCCTCCTGCACACCTCCTATTGGGGATGTGCCCACAACCAAGGTACATGTCCTTGACCGGAATCAAACCTGGGACCCTTCAGTCCTCAGGCCACCGCTCTATCCACTGAGCCAAGCTGGTTTCAGCTCTTACCTCAACTTTAGCTCCATCTACTAGAGTTGGTAAATATTTAGAGCACTGACTATACAGATTTCTATGCATCTTAGTAAGAGACTGTTTTTGACAAGGTGCCTTTGTTTCCTTTATTTGCTGGGAAAAACATGAATGGAAGAGTTATAGAATGTCATTTCAAATTTAACATCATTTTTAGAGCTCTCTTTTCAAATGAAAAGCTAGATTAAAATGCAAAATCAGCTAAAATGGTCTGATGTAAACAACTCTGATTTTTTTTTCTGACTTGTTTATCAGAAAGTGTTCAGCAACATTTTAGGCAGAAAATCTTATCAGAAATATAATACCAGCCTCTAGGGAAATATATTGATCTACTTAAAAAACACAAAAATATAAATGGTAAATTGAATGCTCAGAACCGTAATGCATCTACAATTTGGAAAGGGTCAAAATCCAAGAAATAAAGTTGTACTTGATTTGTTTCTCTGCTTGCAAGCTGTGGGAAATGCACCATGGACAGCGCATTGGATAGCAGGATGTCTACATGAATCCAAATCCCTCTGATTTAGCAACTAAAGAGTGAAATTGCAAGCAAACCAGCAGCAAACTCACCACAGTTCAGTTCAAAACAACCTTTCTTCCAAGAACTACTGGGTTTCAGGAACAAAGAAATTTTTCAGGATGAACTACTTTATAGTCAATTGTTTGTTTTGTTTTTGGAAACACTGCATTCTGTGTTCCCTACTTAGAGATTCAAAAAATAGATTCACATATTAAAAGCTCTAAAAACCCTGTTTTCTTTTCCTGGTGTACTATGTTCCAAACTTTCTCATTCTGTCCTTTTTGGAATATCATGTCTATTAGTTTGTCAAACACAAGTGTTTCACAGAAAAGAATATGAGATCTCTGCTTGGATTGCGTTGGTGACTACCTGGATTATGTAGCATTAACTGCTTGTGCTTAAATCTTGAACATTCATGCAGATCCATGCTACTTGGAGAGTTCTTCAAAGATTACTGAAAATCACATACTAAAACGGAAACGACTCATTTTTACAAAAGAAACAGATTTTAATTCAATTACAGAGGGCTTCTCACTACCTAGTTAGGAAAGAACTTTCTTGGGGGGAGGGGGGGAGAGATCGTGATTATTCAAGATTATGATTTAGGGAAAATAGCTCAAAGTAGAGTATCTAGGTTTTTCTTGATTGTATAATTTAGTTTATGTTTGAATGTTAAAATAAAATAAAATATTGGAAATTAAAAAATAGGACCCAATTTTCCTACCACTGAGATCTCTTTAAATACCATAGGCCTGTTAGAGTTGGCAGTTACCCAGGGAAGTGAAGCTTTTCCATTGGGTACTAGAAAGATTTTTTTTCTTACTGTAAAGGTAAAGTAAGTGTAATGGAGATAATAGTGTGTGACTTAAAAATAATGCTTAAATATTTATAGAATAGTATTAGAAAAAATACAGAATTAATTGGCCTCAGTCATCTGCTTTAATCAAGTATATTATAGATGTTAATTAGCATACACTTAAAAGATAAAGCTGATGAAATTGATACTGTTAATATTATTAACTTTCTGGGATGCTTTTATAGTTATTAGTAGTGTTAAATAATAGAAAAATCAAAACAGATGCCTACAAAGTAGGCTTACTCAATAAAACAAACTTTACTGGATAATTAGAAAAGGAGAACTAAGTGGTATCCACACTTTGATGTTAACATTTTTTTCACAAATCTAAAATTAAAATTCTAATTAGGTTCTTTTACTGCTCAAAGAGAATATAAACTTCAAACACTAGATTCTTTGGATATGATCTGATTTTATAACCTGTGCTGTGAAACTTGGTGGTTTGGTTTGCTGTTGCTGTGGTGAAAATGAAGGGACATTACCCATCCATAAGAAAGGAACAAAGAGGGAAATGCATCAATTTGTCCTGGTTATGTTGCAGATTTGTTTTTCCCTATGAGTGAGGTATTGCCAGTGGTTCTGATCACAGCATGTGAGTAAAGAATGAACAGGTCCTGAGAAGCGTGCCTATGAAGAGCCATGGTACAAAGTGACTCTAAAAGAAATGGCCTCTTTCCACCTGAAAATGCCAAGGTTGAGAAGGGATTTCACCAATGGCTATAAAATCACCAAGTATATAGATTGGAAGGACCTGGCTTGTTTGACCAAATGCATTGACCTTTTAAGACAACTATTTTTGTACTTATCAAAATATGTATTTATTTACAAATAACTAATTAAATTTACATGGTTAATTATATTTAAAATACTAAAGTAGAAGTACTAAGAAGTAGACTTGATGAAAACATGGAGTATGGAAAGAAAACGTGAGCAGCGCATCATGAGTAGATTACTAAGAAATTGAGAACATTGGGGATAGTTCTTTTATTATTTTGTGTCAGAGTTTTATGAAGGGGTTTGCATAGTATTCTGGCACGCAAGTTCTCAAAATGAAAATTTAAAAAAAAAGAAAAAATGAAGCTTTGATTGTTAGTATCTGTGCTGATTTCTCTGCTGTAAATACTCATCATGATTAATTTTAAGCTACCAAAATTGAACAACTGGCATCCAAACATTGTGGATATTTAGCAATTGGTTCCAATGACTCAGCAAATTCATCAGTTAGGACATATTGACAAAGTCTGCGAACAAAATTATTGCCAGGAAAAGACTATTACGGTCAGGCTATTAGTCTGAGAGACCAATATGAAAGAAATCCATTCTATTCCCATAACGTAGCATCACTGGATTAACATGATACTTTAATGTCTAATTTCTTATGTCTTGTCTCCCATTTATATAAATTCTTCACTTTGTATTCATTCATTCATTCCCTATAACTTTACCATGTGCTATGTGGGCTGCAAGAACAGGAAGACTCGGCTGAAGAGGAGATTGAGATGCAGGACTCCATAGTCTGGCAGGATGTCTCTTGGGGAATGCAGAGCCATGTACCGGGGCATAAAGGTATCACATATGCTGCATCTGTAAGGAGGTAAATGATGATGGTGCCCATGGTGTGAGGAGCATAGAACAGCTAATGTGACCTTTCTCAGCTATATACACCCTTTAGTATCTTCCTTTCTTTACCTTTGCCCAAGTGCGCATGGTTCTTGCTAAAGGAATGGCCATGTTAGAAAGAAATTATAGGAAAAAATAATAGCAAGACAATGAATAGTAATCAACTGAGTTAACAACTTCATGTAAGCAAAACAATTTACAGGGACTTTTATGTGTTTCCACCAACGGGCTGAAAGAATTACGATTAGCTGGAAGGTGTGCAATTCCTAGCTCTGTTATAAATAAAAAGACTTGCTTAGTAATTAGCATCAAGGAATTCACTTCATAAAAGGATATTAGTTAATATCTTGTCATAAAATAGGAAAAGATTAACAGTGGAGATGAAGAGCAAGAAGCTCTTTGAGGTTGAGAAATAACTTTTAACCCCACTAAAACTACATTTATTTTTCTCAAGACATTTTAGCCATTCACCATGCCAGCTTCATGGCTTTCTTTGTAGGATAAGCAGGAGTTTGGTCTATGCTGATGTACATGATGATAGAGCTGGTTCCAAACACTTGTAGAGGGCGCAGTGATATTCTTAATTAGGAGAAAGCCATTCATTAATGAAAAATATGCTTTCAAAGAAAGTGTCTTATGTTTATTCAAGTAGCCAATAAAAATTAAAGAGTACAATACTTATATAAATATTTAACCAATCCCCCAGAAATTAGTTTCCTTTGTTTAAAAATATATATTAAAAAAAAGAACTAGACTACTTCTGATTTCATTTTATTTGGACATGTGAGTAAAATGTTATTGAGTTGTACACATAAGATACATTTCGAACGTTCTGAGGCACATTATTTATTTTAAGTCAATAGGTAATAACCTACTATTTATAATTTAAAAAATTTAAATATTTGGATACAAATCTTGAAGTTTTCTAGGCTTTTTTTTAATTGATTACATTCTGACAAAGAATAAATAACTTCCTTCAGAAACAGCAAGCTCCTCAGGTCATTTCATTTTGTCAACTCCACATCTAACACAATGGTTGGCACACAGTAAATGATTGTAAAATGGATAGAAGGTGTTAAGAAATATTAAGTAATAGCCCTCACTGGCTTGCCTCAGTGGATAGAGCATAGGCCTGTGGAATGAAGGGTTCAATTGTGGTCAAAGGCGCATACCCCAGTTGCAGGCTCAAACCCCAGCCCAGGTAGGGTTTGAGCATGTGTGGGGGGCAACCCATCCATTTGTCTTATCATATTGATGTTTCTGTCTCTCTGTCTCTCCTACTCTCCTTTACTCCCTCTAAAAATCAATGGAAAAATAACCTTGGGTGAGAATTAACAAAAAAAAAAGAGAAAGAATGAAAGAAAATAAATATTAAGTAATAAGTACTATCTTGAACTTAATAGAATTAGTAATTATTTTATCATTCAGATCTATTCTGTAGACCTAGGTGATGAACATTCAGAAAACATAAGAAATGCAATCTTAGGCAGTATGCAAACTTTTGGAATATAATCACTGCTTACAATTATTTATAATATTTAATGGAGGTAGAAAATATTTCCATCAAAGTCATTATAACAACATCATATTATTTAATAAGACATTGGAAGGGATTGAAATAATGAACCAATGCAGATAAATATTTCTTTTAAAATGTGACTGTCAACCTGCTGACACAGAAACATTTCCAAAGACTCTTTAGCTTACTACAGTTTAGCTTACTGTAGGATGCATTTACTGTTTGTTGATAGAAACCATTTCCTTTTTGTGTTTACTACCATATCACAACACTCTCAGTAATTATGTGTTTATTAAGCTTTTCTATTTGTGTGGGATTTTTGATTGCCTCATCATCTCATGCCTCGTCTAATTTGAATATGAGGAGTTTGTGCAAAGTGCTGAGGCTACAGGTTTTTGTTTCCAGGGTGCCTTCCGGTGATGCAGTTTACCCTACAGAATAGCCCTTATCATGACAAAATGCTCATTGCTGCCCCTCCCTGCCCTCCTCCCCTCCTCCCCCCCAACCCGGCGGCAGAGGTCTCCTGTCCTCAGCTCTCTAGGAACCTTTGGGAGCAGTAGGACAAAGTGTAGGGACAGATGCTACACGTTCTTTCAGGAATTGGCAAAACCTCCTGATAAAGAAATATAATTTCACATAACATCAAAATCTTACAAAATAGGACCTTGATAAAGACCAAAGGAGAAGAAAGAATGAATCACACTATCTAGCCTATTGATCCACATCATTCGTATCATTTTTAAAATACCGAGCTTGCTACATATTACATGCAGATATGTATGTATATGTGCATATATGGGAGTATATTTATCCAACTTGACAAAACAGGTTCCTGACATAGCTGTTTGAGGACGGAGACATGCAGGGAAGGGCGCTCCCAGCTCCCAGATTCTTTTCCTTTTTTTTTTTTTTTTTTTTTTAAAAAAAAACAAACATATTTTATTGATTTTTTACAGAGAGGAAGAGAGAGGGATAGAGAATTTGAAACATCGATGAGAGAGAATCATCAATCAGCTGCCTCTTGCACACTCCCCCACTGGGGAGGTGCCCACAACCAAGGTACATGCTCCTGACCAGAATCGAACCCAAGGCCTTTCAGTTCGCAGGGCGATGCTCTATCCACTGAGCCAAACCGGTTTTGGCCCCAGATTCTTTTCAATGCCACCTGAAACCTAGCCACTTCCTGCAAAGGGAGTCACACTGAAGCAGTGCATTTCCACGAGGGAACTGAAGGAAGAGCTGTGAAATTTTTAACCCAACACATCTCTGAATTTACCTGACCTGAATATTGTGACATTTACGCTTTTACAATCTCACATTAAATCGCATTGTCCCTATGAATGGCTTGTGATCAAACTCCTTCTCAAGTAATAAGAAACATTTAAAAATAAAATAAAGTGATTTCTTCCCTTACTCGTGAGCTTCTGACAAATTACTTAAAATCTGTAAGCCTTTCATTCTGCATGTATGTGATGAGAGGATATTTTATGGCAATGAAATTTGGTAGTCTTGGAAGAGTATTAGATGAAAACCAATTTGGGTGCCACTGTCTAGATTTTGACTGATAAAAGATATTATGGATTGGATGGATTTTAAGATAAGAAAGCCAATGCAATGAATTGTGGTGCAAAGACTCAAGTAATGCTTTTTGAAAGGAAGATTGAAAGGGTATAGGGAGGCATATGAGGGGGTGGTTGTAAGTGTGTGTGTCTGAATCAGTACAGTTGTTGGGAGGGGAGGCACAGACTGCCCTAGGCAACTGAAGTCCAGCCATTGAGCTGTGTAGGCAGAAAGCTTGCTACTGGTTCTAATTTTTAAAAAGTTTGGATTTAATTGAGGCACTGTGCATTATTCAAAAGGATTATCGCCAGAGAGGGGGAAGGGTCTTCTCTTATAGGGAGATCACTCCAACCAGGAGATCTGAAAGTGTGTCAAGGGTTAGGCCAAAAGAGCTTGTCTTTGATCAGGAGGAGTAAGCCAGGTTTGAAAGAGCGAGGTTTGGAGACTTGAGTGAGGGAAGTTAGTGAGGGGTGGGCAGTTCACCGAATGGCTTGCTCAGAGGTCCGGGGGCAGTGAAGGGTCTCATGCTGGCTCAGACTGAGGATGGGCCCAGTGCAGGAGGAACCCAGGGGAAGGAGAGGATCTTAGTGAACGTTTGGTTAGTAAGCATTTTGTTCCGATTGATTGGTTTGTCATTTCTGAGGCAAAGAGAGCCCTTGTCACAGGTGAACAAGAGCATCCGCTAGTCTTATGTTAGTTGTATGGGAAAGAATGTTTCTTTGCAGGGAGCTGTTTCCTGGAACACCAAGGGTGGGAAGGTTCTGTAACCTTCACAGCTTTCCAGGACCATAGGACTTGGGTGCAATTCAACACTGTCAGGATGCCAAGAACTAATGAGAGTGGAGAGACAGGCAGAGCGTAGAGATGGGGAGTCCCAGAGCAGATGGCAAGCTGAGATCCACTCAGGCAGGTCTGCAAAACATCTGTGTGGGGAAGGCGCCTGCATCCGGCTGCAGGGTCTCAGGCCTGGGCAGAGAGAGGCAAACCCATTCATCAGAGGGAGGGTGGAGAGAATAAGACGGGACCCCATTCTCAACGTATATGAAGTGCCTTCTGGCTCTGGGAATAGGGTTGCTTTTCCATTTGGAAGGAGCAAGACATCAGCAGAGCTGGATTAAATCAGGGCAGAGTGGAGGTTATTAACAATAACTCTCCTTTCACCAATGGATGCGATTCCTTCCAAACTCCAGACCTCAGCTCATCTCTTCGGCATGGAGGAGAAGTGAGCAGGCAGACCCGGCACATAATATCTTTTTAAGAAGGTTTTTTCTTAAGGAAAATCAATTTATTTTCAGTCTGAATAATGGCCTATTGCAGCAAGAACCTCCTTCATTTCCATACTTTCTCCTTAGGAATTTCTTTTTGTTTTATAGGTCAACATCTTGAGTATCATATGGGAAAAGCATAGTTAAATTTAGGAAGGAAACAGAATATAAATAGCTACATTAAAGGATTGTACGGTTTGAAAAATTACATGTCAAAATTGGAAATGTAAAAGTTAGATTCTCTTGGGTTTCTCTATTTTTAAATTTTTGTTTCTCCTCCATGGATAACATTAATGTTGAATATTGAATTTAACTTTTTCCTCCCAAATGTTTAGTATAGGTTCTACATGCAGTGTGTGAGATTTTTATAAATGAATTGCATGTGTTTTATCATTTACTCCCCTTAGGTTTTCTTACATTTATTTAAATATCCAAGAAGCTCAGATAGTCTATACATATAAACGTTGCATGATAGAAGAAACCCGTCTTAGTGTATTAATTTATGAGAGTATTTTTGAAAGTTTGTGTACGGGCCGAAAACATATCCTTTTCTTGACCCTTTATCACACAATTCCCAAGGATGAATTCAAATATAGCAATCGCTTCAGCGCCGCTCTCCATGTCTGGGTTAGCAAGCCCTGAGTTATTTATTCAAATTCCTAATGCGTATTCAGGATGCAGAGTGGTACTTAAGATTTCTCTGCTGAATCGTGGCTCATAACATTTAGTCATAACTGTGCTAATAACACCTATTCTGGCTTGACTTACTTGGGTTTTGGGTGTAAGAAGTCATAGAGGAGGGTGGTTGTACTTTATACATCTTTGACAACCGTATAGTTCTTAAAATGGTGTCTCGTCCATGATCAGTATTCAGTATGTGTGGTGATTTAAATTAAAAAGTAAGTCTGAACATGGAGTGTTATCCTTTTAATCTGTGCATTTCAATCAATCTGTGAAGTGACATCATGCATGGAATTATGAATTATGCATAGAGTTGGGATGTGTCTGGAGATCTGTATGAGGTGGTCCAAGAAACACAGAATGGGTTTCTCCCTTTGTCCCTGATTGCAACCCACCCCTCTCACCTCTGTTCCCAGCCTCAGTCCCCAATCCCTCCCACAAGGGAAGTCCAAAGAGCTTTCCAAAGTAGGAACCCTTTAAAGACATGACCTTTCTCTGCCTCTCTGAACATCATCTCCAGGTTTCTGTCCTCTTCTGCCATATTCTTCAGTTATCAGTAACTGTAGGCAGTTTCCTGAATGAGCCACGGTTTTTAATGCCTTTGCACCAGTACACATTATGTTCTCTTCCCGGCAGGCCCTCCTCATCTCATTTCCTGGTGAACTTGCACCCACACTGAGCATTCTCTCCTTCTTCCCTGTGTAGAGTAGGAGAGAATGCTCAGTGTATGTTTTGCACCCTCACTATACCTTCTGCTTACCTCAATTTTAATCTCAATTCCTTGATACTGTGTTTATCTGTTCTTGTCTGGTCTACCTACTGCGCCAAGAACTCTGAGGCCAGGGGGTCCAATCTTATTCCTATTTGTATTCCCAGTGCTCTGCCTTGCACAATGCCTTGCTTGTAAGTGTCAATGAATGCTCACTAAATTAATACATTAAAAAGTTTGTTTTCAATTTTTTTCTATGAAATTACAGGGGTAGATTTTAGTAAATGAATACCCTTTTGATAGCATTATGTTACGTTTTTGCGTAACATTATAGTATAGGCACACATTGTGAACATGATACATTGTGGTAATGGATAATCATTTATTATTATGAATTACGATTTAGATATGTGTATTTTTATACTATATCTCTCACCTCTATTTCATTGAGATCCTCTAGTACTATATGGAGGATATAAAAGTATAGCAAATTAAACTGTTTTATACCTATGTAGTTATGAACCTTGTAAATCAAAAGTATAGTAGAAAAGTTGATGAAGCATAAATATGAAACTAGTTAATTCTTTTTTGGAAAATAAGGGAAATTTTAAAAAAGAAGCTACTTTTTAATCTAGATGTTTGATGATGACTAAGCCTTTTTTGGAGAGCAGGCATCATTTTACCCAGAAAAATAGCACAAACAGCCAAAAAGTGGTCCGTGGATGCTGGGTGTGTGTGGAGCTCAGGTCAGAGTGGCCATGGTCTCATGTAGAAAAAGCAAAATGAGTGTGAAAGGTGATGAGAAAACAGTGGTTTGAAAATCTAACAAAACAGCAATTACATGCAGATATCCTTTACTATTCAGAAAAAAAAGTTACTTTTCTTTTGTAAGTGGATCACATTCTTTATTTTATTGATGAGATATTCAAAAGAAGTAAATAATATGCAAAAATAGTACTTGCTAAATAACAAAGATATTAAAAAATCAACATCCATAGAATAAATATAAAACCTCTGTAGATTCTTCTGTGTTGAACATTGTAATCATTTTCCATAATTTTCAGAAAATTCCAAGTTTGGATATACTTCCTTAAAGCATCTATTATTATATGTAATACTTAATTATCTCCTCTATTTTTAGACCTATGCCTTTTTTTGTTGTGTTTGTTTTTTTTTTCTCCAGAATTTATTCCCATAATGTATTACGGCATAAAATAAAATGTTTTACTAATTTATTTTAGAATCAGAATTTATGGATTTCTCTTGCTTCAGTAACGGACAAATTTGAACTAAAACACAATCACATTGTTTGATCTTATTTTTTCCTTTTTGGCATTTCCAGTGTTCAGACCTCATAATAATTTAAAAATTTAGGTTGGCACAGGAAACTGCACAACCACAAAACTAGTCAGAATTGGCAGAGCAATCAGGAGCTGGGCTGCTATTTTGGCACTTGGCTTTTGCAACTGAAGAGGAACTCTTTAAGTAAATAGACTATTTCGGTATTTTGTGTTTTGAGAATGCTTATTTTAAGGCACTTTTAGGATTTTGAATTAAGCCATGTCTATTCATGGCTGGAAAAGCTGCCCCGGCATTGTGATCTCTCTGGTTCAGGAATGATGTCTTGAGAACTGAACTAGTTCTGTCCCATCAGTGGGTCACAATAGACCATATCGATAAGTGAGGTTCATAGTTTCAGTGACCACAATCTGAAATTCTTCCTTGCTAAGGTTTTATTTACTTCTCAAAGATAAACACATGTTTTTTTCTTCTCATCCTGGTGATATAGATACAATAAGGATGGCCTACATTCAAAATATTAGCCCAAGCTCACCTTTTAAAAAAATACATTTTATTGATTTCTTACAGAGAAGAAGAGAGAGGGATAGACAGTTAGAAACATGGATGAGAGAGAAACATCGACCAGCTGCCTCCTGCACACCCCCCACTGGGGATGTGCCTGCAACCACAGTACATGCCCTTGACCAGAATCAAACCGGGACCTTTCAGTCTGCAGGTTGATGCTCTATCCACTGAGCCAAACTGGTTTCGGCTCACTTTTTTATTTTTAAATTGATATCATCATTGTTGGTTGCATGGATTATTATAATAGTTTTCACTTTTTCTGATCTTATACCCAAGCCTCCTCTAACCCCATTCATTCTCTACATCATAGTCAGAGTTTAACCAAAAGATACATTTGAAAGCGTCTCCTCCTTACATAAAATCTGGGAATGGGTTTATAGCAATATAAACTTACCAGTAAGGATTTATAGGTTTATAGAAATGTATGGGTTTATAGCAATGTACACTTACTAGTAAGGATTCAAGTCCATTCATGATCAGCCCCATCCACCTGCCCACTCTCCTGTTTTTCCCCCTGGCAAAATCCACCCCCATCCCTTATTGTGAGCTGCCTTCTGTACCCCAAACATCATTTTGACAAGTGTTTTCTTCTAGAAAACCTCCTTTGATCCTCTAAGCCTAGGATAGATGTCGCTCTAGTGAGCTCACCACAATGCTATTCTTACTACAATATAGTTCCTATTTATTCTTGATTTCTACTCATTTGGCAGAAACTACGAGAGTAGGTGCCTTGCTCATATTTTTCCTTGTATCATTCTTGTGACTTAGAAGGTACTCAGTACATATTTATTAAATGGATAAGGTAAGAAATGTGAAAAGCATGAGCTAGGTATGTCACCCAAGTTCTTGTCATCAACTAGGTGACAAGTCTTGATCAGATTATTGTAATCTCTCTGAGCCTGTCCCCATTTATTCAACTATAAAATGAGGGCATCTAGTCTACACAAATTATATGTCTCATCTGATTTAACAATCCTATGACTCTATCTTATCATTAAGCCAAAATTACCAATTACCATTTTTTACCCACAAAGCATTACGTTTAAGATCCAATGCAAATGACATGAAATAAACTAAAAAACTAGTTGCAGAAAGAAGGCCTGGCAAAGAACAAGAATAAAAGGCATACAGCTTCATATTTGGTAAGGGAACAAAGCTAAAGATTGGTAGCATTGGTTGGTTTTATTTGAAAATCGTTCTTGAAAAAAAATTTAGGATGCTGCACAAAGTTAGAAAAAAACCTCAAAGTGAGAAGGTGGTGTGAAGAATGTTATCAGTGTCATGGCTGTGAGCCCTTGCCAGCAGCAGAAGAGCCTCTAAGCTTCACAAAATAGGATTTTCTAGTTACAGAGCAGTAATACCAGAGTGCTCTTAATCCACAGATAACTACAAGTAGATTTGGAGTGGGGGTAATGTTTTGGGTCAGCTTACTTACTCTTACTATAGCTATAAACAATGATTCAATGCTACTCTCATTGACAGTCTAAATTACCAAGTAATAATAATAATAATAATAATCCTTTGTATAGTATAACAGTAGGAACACCAGGTCATATCTGAGCATTTGGGTTTTTCCTATCTTCAGTGGACAAATTTCGTTTTTCCAGACCACCTGCCTGAATCCTTTGGTATCTTCACACGAACCATTTAACAACCAGGATCTGTTAATGACTAATATTCATAGCTACATTTATTTATAGGAGCTTGAATTTGTAGTAGTAAAGGAGAGAAGATAGAAAACCTGAAAAACATTTATACTTGGCCTTTACTGTTAAATGAGATAATATAAATAGAGCAGAGAGAGGCACATGATAGGCACCCAGTGTCATTCCCAGGACTTCTAGTTTGCTGCCTTCTTGGTCAAAATATTAGGCCATTAAAAACATGTATCTTCAATATTCAACTATTTGTGTTTATTCTTTCCAATCCATGACTTTCCTATCTAGAAAGATAACCAATAAGAAAATAAATATTTAGCTCTTAGGAAATAAGATATTTGAATACATTTTCTAATACATACACCTAGAAGGTGATTTTCTTTATGGGAGGGATAATAAACAATCTTATTGATCAAAACTTCATTGTTTCTAAATCTGGAATGTCCTTTCTTTTCATTTAACATTTCTTAATTTTTCTCACACTTTAAGATCCTGTCCAACATGCCATTATTCTCATTAAGTCTTTCCTGAGTTCCTCACTTGGGAAAAATGTTTTTTTAGTCTATACCCATTGTAAATTGCTGGATTTTTTCTTTAATACATCCATAAAATATTAGCAGTGAGAGGAAATTTAGTTATTTAATTAAATCTCCAAATATAAAAAATGAAGGAACCAGAGAGGTTAGTAAATTAGTCATTGTCTGTTTTTATATACAGTTTCTCACATTTTTGTGTTATACTTATGTTTTATTTCTGCACATCAACATATCTGGTATTTTCAACAACTCTATCCAGCTCAAAAAGCTCTCCCAAATTCTTACATATCCAACTGACCTTTATTCTCTGCAACTGTTTGAAAGTAAAACTGCTCAGGTCAGAAGTGTTTGTTTTGCTTTTATTTTTCCAGCATATACAATCTTCTCTCCATATAGTAAACCATTTTCGAAGCTTTGCTTATGGGACTTTGTCTTCTTGGTTGAAATGATTTCCATTTATTTATCTTGCCTATCAACCTTAGTCAGGGCCCAAAGCCCTGTTTGAAATGAGCTTTAGTGAAGCTTTCTACGTTACTCTAGCTTGAGATCTTTCTCTAACCCTTTGTGCATTTAACTTTCTATGTTATAAAATTCAACATTTCACACACACACACACACACACACACACACACACACACACACACATTTGTTCATTGGTTATTTCATGCACTTATGCCATATACTAACAACTGGATTAATACAATCATCTTTCTGCCCAGTGCTGTCACCTGTGTGTGTTCACTGGTTGCTCAAAGCATCTTCTTGGTACTGAGGAGAATGGTTTGCTATGTGCCACATTTTGTAATCTTTGAGGTTTATATGTGATGTTCTACAGAATGTGTTAAAAATCTTATGCCTGGAGGCAATATACCACCTGGGTCTAAAAGAAATGTCATTTGTTGTCACTTATTAAAAGAAATTGGAAAGATCTGGGAGAAAAAGTGAATGGTATTGGTGACTGTGATTGGGGCGAATGAGGATTTCTTTTTTTTTTTTTTTGACAGTACTGGTTTGTATGGCTATAAAATATAATTTCAAATAGTTCTTTGAAAAGATGTCTCACAGTAACTCAAAAGGGTACAAGAAAATTGCATCATGGATTCAGCATACAGACTTATTAATCAATTCATGGTCCCATTACAAAATCATGTGGCAACCCAATGAAAAAGCAGAGAAGGTGATGTTTGAAATCACGTGCCCATTGGCTTGCTTACCCAGTGTGTTCAGATAAATGCAATCCGACACAATTCCCAGCAGGGCTGCTGTCATGGCCTTGATGCTTTTGATTAGATATCAAAGAAAGCCATCTTCAGAGGCTGTCATTTGGATTAATTCCCAGGGCTGAGAGCCACCATGGTATCTTAAAAAAGAAATACTGTTACAAGGTATTCATATGTAAATGAGACAGTGATTTAATATTGCAGAGTTTGAGAGAATTGGGAAAATCAACAAAACTGTTCTTTGAAAATTTTGTTACTATCCAGCTATCCAGTTGAAATGAAGGAGATAATAGATTTGGGAGGTTGACAAAAAGCATGGGTGATAGGCCTGCATGTCAATGTATATTCTCAAAGGGGGATAATGGAGTCTACGTAGAAGTCCTTATCTATTGTATCACAAGATGAGATTGCTAAACCCTAATACCAGATTGCTAATATTATCATTGTAGTGACTAACATCTGGTAAATTGAAAAGAAGTAAGCTTTTCAATCTGAAAGTTAGTGCCACATGAAAAGAAAGTCTTTGATAACAATAGCCACTAAATCCCTTAAATGGGTCAATATACTTGATTGAAATAATGAGGAAAATATAGCCTAGAGCTGAGATATATTTGATAGTGTTGGGGTTAAACATTATACATATAATATTTTTATAGAAAACATCTAAACAATCTGACAAGTGAAAGGTTGATTATAGTTGCATGAAAATTTCTCTCAAGCTACATATGGCTAAATGCAGCTTTTGCAAATAGGATAATCCCAACAAAATCATTGAAATTTTTGAACTTCAAGTTCTTTTTTTTATGTATGTGTGTATGTACATATGTATTTATGTATGTGATAATGCTTCATCACAATTGGTAAAGCATTGTTAGAAAAATATAAAAGCAGGCCACATGGAGAGGACCTGAGGATGTGGCCCTGATCGGGGAGAGAAAGAACTAGAAAGGAAATTTCTGCATACAAAAGTGCCGAAGGAATCATATCTCTAAGTACTGAGCTACTTGGGAAGGGAACTGAGCTGTTGTCTAACCTAAAAATGGCATGACCCAATTTTACCATCCATGGACATTTTACAAGAAAAAAAAATACAAGATTTTTAAAGCAATTCATTACTATTTGGAGCTGTTTACTGCCACATAAATATCTTTCATGTTCATTGCTATCTCTGTCAGTCATGCTATACTTACCTTGTTAAAGAATGCTTCATTACATCCTTAAAAGGGGTAAAGACGAAGGCATACATAAGAAAATGTGCTTCTGAAGAAATGATCAAATCGTAATTTATTGCCTGGTGTAATTTTCTGAGAGTCCCTGCTGCTCAAATAGCAGTGAGCCGGGAGAAGATGTCCACTCCATAATTTAGAAAGCTCATGTCAATGCGTAGAATCTCAGAGATTTTCTCTGTATAACATCATGATTTCATCTGGAACATATCTATAATCCTTTAAAAAGCCACTGCCTCAGCGGCAGGCATCTTATTATTTAAATGCCTACATTTATAACTCTTCAGAGCTGATCTCCATGGGTGTCACCTGGGGAAAATAACATGTCTTACTAGAGAAAGCGTGGTTTTCTTGGTGGCCTCGAACACCCCCCCCCCCCAAGATATCTCAGTTTGGACAGAACAGTGATTTTATTCCCAGTACAAGTCTAAGCTACTCTAGACCAGGGTTTCTTAACCTTCCTTGGGGTTGACCCATTAACCACATTAACATAAAGAAGGCCCTTTGAGTCCCCACTCAGCTGGCTTCTATTTGACGTACATGTCACATACGTGCACAAGGAGAGGTTTACATGAACCTGCTCCCAGAAGGCTCCACAGGGGGTCCTCAGCCACAGAGGGCTCTCTCAGCAGGGCCAGGAAGGCGGTTCTGGGTCCCAGTGCTTTTCCTGCCCCCCTTTCGAGCCCCTTCCCCCCTTTGCTGCCACACTCAGTGAACCCAACTAAACAAATGATGAGCTTAACAACTCAAGACTTTTTATATTGATTTATTTTCCCAAATATTTTTATTGATTTTAGAAAGGAAGAGAGGGAGAGGGAGAGGAATAACAATGATGAGAGAGAGAGAACCATAGATCGGCCGCCTCTGGCACATTCCCCACTAGGTATGGAGCCTGCAACCCAGGCATGTGCCCTTGACTGGAATTAAACCTGGGGCCCTTCAGTTGGCAGGCTGACACTCTAACCGCTGAGCACAACCAGCCAGGGCAAGATTTTTTTATATTTAAAAAAATAAAAATACTCTCTTGAAGACTTTTAACCACTTTTTTTGCCCTATTTCGAAATATAGGAAATCTCTTAGAAAGGTTGATGATAATGATTGAATATCCAACCTCAAGTGCTTTTATGATTTAAGTGTTGAACTCTATAAAGTCTTACATGTGATTTATAAAACATGTGAGTTATAAAAGTCCAATGAGATTTGAAGATGTTTTTTCCTTCCTAATATTAAAATATCCCATGAAAATCTGCTGAAGTAAGGAGACAAACCACAGGGAGATCTTATCTTTCATAATAATTCAACATAGATTTAATCATAGCACTTTAGCTACATGCATGCTAGTTATAAAACACATTTCCCCCAGGATAAAATCCACATTTATTATGTTGAACATAGTAATTAATACCTAAGTGTATCTGGATGATATATATTGGGCTTTTGCATTTGTTCTAATATATAAAACACATATTTGTTCTAATATATGGAAATTTTGGCCTTGGAGCGTAGCTGACTGGTTACACATTCTTGTTGATGAATGGGATAAAGCAGCCATTTATTTCCCAAGTAGTTAAATTGTCAATTTAGTAAATGGATTTTCTTATCCAAAAGGGAGATGGGGGAACTAATAACAATAACTCATAAATGTACAGCATGTAAGTTGTTTACAAGTATATTATCTTATGAGATCCTGACAATATAACAAAAAGTAGGCAGAGCAAGTGTTCTTATCTATAATTTACAGATGATAAGACAGGAATCCAGAGAAGTTGTGATCTGACCCACATCACACAGCTAATGAATACAAAACCTGAGGCTTTACGTCTTGTTTTCTGACTCTGCCTTTCCCTTGTGCTATGGGTGATTTATAAAATAATAACATTTGAATGGAGATAATATTTGCTGTAGAGAGTAATCGATGTCTAGTTTATTTGGAACAAATACTCTTACAAATGAAATCATTTAAATGAATTGTTAGAGAGATATAATATGAAGACACTGCATTTTTTAAATTAAAGGATAGTTAGTCGGCATAGAATATTATATGAGTTTCAGGTGTACAATATAGGGATTCAACATTAATATGCCTTATGAAGTAATCACCATAAAAATATAATCACCATCTGTCCCCATTCAAAATTATTACAGTATTATTGGCTATAGTCCCTGTGCTGTACATTACATCCCTGCGTCTTATTTATTTTACTAGGGACCCAGTGCATGAATTTGTGCACCTTGAAAGGAACTATAGGCTGCTAGACTGGTAGGCACTCTTGGGTCTCAGCCCATCCTCCATGCTCCTGCCCAGCCTCTCCTGCCATGGCCCCTGGCTCCCTGTCTGCCAGAAGCCCTGTTCCTGCCACTGCCACTCCCACATGCTGTTGGCGCCTGCCCCGCTCACACCCACTGAAGGTGCAGAGCTATTGGGGCTGGTGCCAGCAGCTGGTGCAAGCTGCATCTGCTGCCCTGATCACCCCTCAGGGGCAGGGCAATGTGGAGAAGCCCTGAGGGGCAATTGGGGCCAGCAGCTGCCACTTGCGCATGCTGATGGCACCAAGTGATCGAGCTGGTGCTGGGCACCAGCAGTGGGTGCAAGTGGTGGCTTCAGCATTGGCAGCAAGTGTGAGTGGGGCTGGTGCTGGTAGCAGGTGCAAGCACTGGGCAAGATCATGGTGTGTGGGAGCAAAGAATTTTCAGTAACCACAGAGGCTCACCCTGATAATCAGTGACCAGCACCCTACCTTGGTCTGGCACCCCTGCTCACCTGCTCCACCACCCTGCTGTGGCCGATACCCGCCATGTTGCACACACACCCCCTGGTGGTCAGCACACAT
The DNA here is from genome assembly GCA_963924515.1 of Vespertilio murinus. NCBI lineage: Eukaryota > Metazoa > Chordata > Mammalia > Chiroptera > Vespertilionidae > Vespertilio > Vespertilio murinus. Next base: position 12,101,393 of record OZ004707.1, read on the forward strand.
CATAGCGACCAGTTGTTTGGGTGTTCTGGTTGTTCCACTGTTTGGTCTATTTGCATATTAGCCTTTTTTTTAAAAAAAAAATATAGGGTATTAGCCTTTTATAATATAGGATAACTGGAGTTTTGTTCCTTTTAATCCCCTTCACCTTCTTGGCCCATCCCCACACAGCCCTCCCCTCTGGTGCCATCGGTTCTCTTATGTTTATGAGTTGAAGAAATAGCACTTTAGTAGTAATATAAGTGTTACTGTACTGGATAGATGGACTAATAGCATGAGAATTCATGAGTATGGCTATCTTAGAACTAGTAATCGAGAAGAAAAATAACACAATTTATATCCCTAAAATTATACCTGCACAGAGACCATAGATCTACGATTGCAGTTGCATTTCTGGAACAATAAGTTCTAACGTGACCCAGTGACGGCGTTTATAGATTACTAGGTTTCTTGCAGTTTTAAAACCACAATATAATGGGTTTATGACACTTTAGGAATGAGAAAAATGATAAAGTACCAAACAGAAATATTTTGAGCAATAGTAAGCAAGCTGTTTCCAATAAGTTTTGTGGAAAGATTAGAACTTTTTCTTTACCCTTCACTTTTCATGTATACTTTATTATATATATTTCACATCTTGTGAGATACTTTTTTTCCTTACAGTCTGCCTCCTCGTACCTGTATTGGTGAGAAGTGATAGCTGGATGTGGTTTAATGAAGTAGGACTTTTCATTCAGCCAAAAAAAACCCTTAACAAAACCTATTCTACATTTTTAAAATTCATTAAAAGCCATATTTATTCAGTCTACTAAAACTCTTTCCATTTCTTGTTGGAATATTTTATATATTAAGTAAATCTATTTTTAATCTAAAGTGATAATTTAAAGAATTATTTTATTTAAAGGTATCATTGTACTATATTATGCAATGCTACTTTGGGGAAAAAACTACATAATATCCCATTTATCTCAATTAATCTTCAGTTAAATATTATTGATAATAACACATATGTATATTCTGGCTCTGATTGATTTATGATTTTTTTTGGCTAGAGATAAATTTTAAAATTATTTCAAACATTATATCTAGCACCATTTCTATATTGTAGACCAGGCGCTGTAAAACCATTGCCTGCAAACCAAATCTGGCCACACTAGGTTTTTGTAATAAAGTTTTATTGGAACATAGGCACTCTCATTTGCTTACATAGTATTTAGGGCTGATTTCACACTACAGGGGCCAGACTGTGTAGTTGCAACAAAGACTATTATGTTCCGCAAAGCCTAAAATATTTACTATGTTGCCCATTCTGAAATCTGTTAAGAGGTTCTAATTTGTCATCTACTTAGTACTGCTTTCTACATGCATTTTCCTACTTAACTATCTTTACTATTTCCCACCTTTAGAAATATGATTACTTTTATAAAAAAGACAACTGTTTATATGTGAATCAACCTTCTTACACCTTTTAAAACTGTATTCTTAAATAAATTTCTTCATAGAAAATTATTCAACAATGACCAAAATTATTCAGCAATGACCAAAAAGAACAATAGAGTGTCTGAATCCAGAGTGACTAAGACTGATTTATTTTATTTTCTAGATAGCTAGTGATAAACACTGAAAATGTTTCTTTGTGTAACCATTAATAACATAGCAAGTGTCTGTTTTGAGAGGAAAGCCCTTGGCATATGTTCCTAAATTAATCCTTATTGTTAGCTAATGTGCAACTCGCAGCATATGATTAATGATTTGAACAGGCATCCTAGGTAAATACACCTGTCTTAAGATCCTAGACTCCCATCAGGTTAGACCAGGGGTGGGCAAACTTTTTGACTCGAGGGCCACAATGGGTTCTTAAATTGGACCAGAGGGCTGGAACAAAAGCAACCTGACCATGCTGGCACTCTCATCTTGGGCTGCTGGTGAAGGAGCGGAGGGGAGAGCAAGAGAACCCTCCGCTCTTTCGGCTCCATAGGCCAGATAGAACAGCCGAATGGGCCCTATGAGGCTCTCAGGCCTTCATGCCGTAGTTTGCCCATGGCTGGGTTAGACACTTTTTCTGTTTTGTGTAGAGATATCCAACACCTGCATATATCCATGTTTCCACTAGGCATGACCTCACAGGAAGGCTCCACTTCCAAGATCCTTATAGTTAGGAGTAGTTCTAGCCATGGAAATGTGCTGGAAGTCCAGTGTGCCTCTTCCACGTCCTGATTTGCCCTGCCTCTGATCCCTCAGAAGCCATGTGCAGAGGTGGCTGCCCCACAGGTGGAGGAAGTCTGGGTCTCGTCGTCTCTGGTTGGAGGCATGGCCCTGCTCACCCCTCTGAATTTGTGTGGACTAGAAATAAACTTTTTCTTTTCCAAGACAGTCAAACACTTAGATTTAGGAGTGGATGGCCAACGTGGTCATAGCTAATGAAATAGATGACTCCTAAGAAAATATAAATCTCCAAAATTGATCTCCGAATTGATCCATAACCATGGAAGAAATGGGGAATGTTTTCAAAGAGTAAACCCCCAAAACATGGGGGCCAGTCATTTCGGAAGGGGATTTTGTTAAACCTCTGACACAGAGAGGACTTCAATGTTGTTCAAGTTGTTGCCAGTGTAGAGGAGAGATATTCACCTGCCATTATTATTTCTAGAAAAATACCCAGCTTCTGTTTGCTCAGCAATGGGGATTTTCTCAACCTTGGTGGTCCATGGGTTGGGTGTGGGATGCTCTGTGACTATGTCTGATTGAGGTCAGTCTCCTATGGGTCAGACTGTTGCAGCGGAAGTTCAGTGATTTTCTCTAAGGAGCTCAGGGCCTCTTCATATTAGGGTGCTTACTTTCAGTTAGCCGTGTGAAGTGGGTGAGCCTGAAGGGAATCTCCAAGACTTAGAGGTTTTAGATAATAGTGCCGCAGACAGTGTTTTCCTTTATCAAAGGTGTGTATAATTTATTGCACTTTGTATTTCTCTGCGAGGAGATAAGGTATGCGTTTCTAACGGTTCTGGCTCTGTGTTTCATAGATAGGGAGCTCACGTGTCCCGTTTTGCCTGGGCCAGTCCCCAAGTAATGCTCATGGTCCCCCCCCCCAACTCCTGCCACCATAGTGATCGATCCTGAAAGTGTCCCAGTTTGGAAGATGAATTATATGGTCCCCTCTGTCCAGGGACCTTAAGAAAGCCAAATTGGCTATATCTTGTAAGCACTAGATAAGGCCCAGTTTGGTCTTCCTCCTGCTGGCAAAGGCTGGCTGGCTGGTGAGTCCACGCAGCTGAAAGACAGCACAGCCTTTGTGGTTCCTTGTGGCAAATCTTGAGGCATCCCTGATTTGTTCAAAACATTGGATTGCTCACTTTGGGGAACCAGTTCATCAGGTGGAGAATTAGTTGACCAGGTAAATTGCTTCTTGAAAAGGCTTGATCTTGGATGGAAATCAGCTAGACTTAGGGAAGAGTGATATTATCCATTTGGTTTTCCTGGGAATATGAAATTGTTGTATTTGCACAAAGAAAGAAACCTTTTTTGTGATTTTCCAACTCTCCAATTACAATGCATTAGAAAGGGTAAAGTTTGGAAACTGGGAGCTCTGACTGCATTCACCCTGTGTTATCCAACTGCATGCTTCCATCAGGTGACTGTAAAAACACAAACAAACAAACAAAAATGCTTGCTGACTTGACAAAGATCAGGGCTTTTGGTTGCATGAATTATGCCTGGTAACAGAAAAAAAAAAATTGGTAAAATATGTTTGTTTGTTTTTCTGAAATTCTGAAGTCCCTATTCTGTTGGAGGCTCTACTTTTATTTTAACTTAAAGCAGAACTGCTAACACCACTGAGTGCCAACAACAAAGGGATAATTTGTGAGTATGAGAAAGGTATAAAAGTGAAAACCTAGCCAAAACCGGTTTGGCTCAGTGGCTAGAGCATTGGCCGGTGGACTAAAAGGTCCCAGGTTTGATTCCGGTCAAGGGCATGTACCGTGGTTGTGGGCACATCCCCAGTTGGGGGTGGGCAGGAGGCAGCAGGTTGATGTTTCTCTCTCATCGATGTTTCTAGCTCTCTATCCCACTCTCTTCTTCTCTGTAAAAAATCAATAAAATATATTAAAAATTAAATAAATAAAAGTGAAAACCTAGTAGGGGACTAACAGAAATCATGCAACTGAAATGAATGTTATCATGTAATTCAAAGACTTTCTCAAAATCTATTTAAGATAGAGGTATAGTACATCTCCTAACTTCACAATCAGAGCCTATTGGTTTTAGGTAAAATGAAGATAATATGATAGCTCATCTCATTTCTGTCTTACTTTTCCAGTTGTCCTGCCTGTCTCTGTTCCTGGATTGTGCTAGTCTCCCAGTACCTCTGGGCTTTGGGATTGCTTTCTTTCTTTTTTAATTTTTTAATTTTGTGAGTGCTCCTTCCAGAGAGAGTTTCCTTCTGTCATTCAATTCCCACCTCAAATGTCCCCCCAGAAACTATTCAGTCTAAGGGGATTGTCCTATTCCTTTTCATCCCATTGCCCTGCATTATTTCAGCCACAGGATGCTATTTATATTTACTTTTAAGTTTATCTAGTTTCCCTTTTCCCCACTAGCCGATAAAATCTACAAGGACAGAGGTCTTGTTTTATCCTGTTCATTGCTATACCCCAAGGGTCCATAAAATACCTGCATATGCAATCTAAATTGCAATTTGTGGAAAAATGATGTTGCCATATTTCAATAAGTTGACACACATAAAATTATTGAGCATGCGTATAAATTGTTTAATGAGCACATTATTGTGTATATTGTCGGAACTTCTGGTCTCAATTTATAATTTAAATTGTGCCTAACACATAAAATCTTCACAAATCAATTAACCTGGAGGCCAAAATAATACAATAAAACACAACTTTTTACTTTGAGGCATAATAAGCAAGTCCACATGTTCTAACATTATTTAGTGAAAAGGTACAATAATCCACTATTTAAACCAAATGCAAAATTAGAAAATTTTGTTCTTCAATTCACACAATATATACCTGCTTTTCCCAAGTAAATATTACTCATATTGATATAAATGAGATAAAAAACAACAAAAAACCCCAGCAACACCCTGAAATACTTTTCTAAGCAATTATTGAGCTTTATACTACAAAAATATTGGAAATGAAGCACATAATTAACACAGTAGATGGAACATGAAAAAAACAATAAATTTTAGTACTATATAATAAAAGGCTTATATGCAAATTGACCAAACAGCAGAATGACCAGTCACTATGACATTCACTGACCACCAGGAGGCAGATGCTCACTCAACACAGGAGCTGGCTCATGGCTAGAGAGCATCTCCTGCCTCCACTGCAATGCCAAGGATGTCTGACTACCTAGGCCTTTGGTTGGACATCCCTCGAGGGTTCCCAGACTGCAAGAAGGAACTCCACCCCCCCCCCCCCAGTGCACGAATTTTGTACACCAGGCCTCTATCCTGTATGTAATGATACTCCAGTTTTGAGTTAGGGTAACTCAGCTTCAACTCCTGATGATGAATATGAACTTCTCTGAGAAGTTGATAGAGTGGTTAATGAATTTGTACACATTTGTTACCTTCCATGAGAGTCAACCAGGCATCAGGTTGTCTATTCTTTAAAATCCTTGGAAACATGTTTTATACTAAGTCTAAGGAGACTTAACATTACCTTTTTCACTGGTGTATTATTGCTGTTGAGAATGATGAACTGCTAAAGAACAGGCCAGGGTTTGAACTTTGTGTTTTTAGCGTGATGACTGACTCATCTTCAGAAAAATCCTACCAGCATCTTGGGGAATGTCATATGAAGAACATGCACTTGTCATGTGTGGCCAACAGCAATCTGCAAACAATTTCCAAATAATATTCTGCATATCTGAGCTTTATTTGGATGCCTACATATCCACTCTTCTGTTGACCGTATTATCAAATTGCTTTGAGTGGGTGTAGTTTAAATATTTGAAAGTTTTTCCATTCTTAAGGAGCCCCGATAATGCATGTGATGATGAACTCAATTATTTTCTATCATGTTGAATTTCACAGGACTTGTTCAGAATGTAATAGAGAGATATTAAAATATGGTTTCCTAGTTACTTTGAGATGTAGAATTTTAAAAGTTATATTGAGATCACCAAGGAGATTTAAAGATTGGCAGGAATTTTTATGTCTTAAGTATCCAGATGTTAATGCAAAAATAAGCTTTTTAGATGTATTTTGTTTTTTGAGTACACAGGAATGAATATTCATGTAATATATGTACATGACAATTTTTCTCTTATTTCTCTGATTTAATATTCAGCTAACTATATTTTGTTAAAAATTCTCTTTCCTACTTCCAAATTATTGTAAAGTGTTTAAAGATAGTTCAGTGTTAGCAATAATACCCATTTACATGCAACTATTAAAACTTGTAACATAAGCTATCTGTAAACAAGATTAATTACAGAGTTCTAAGGACTCATAGAACCAATGGCAATTCTACAACTATGGATGTTAGGACTAAGAGAGCAAAGTCAGTGAAACAGAGTTAAAATGTATATTGGAGACATTAAAATACTATTCTAAGGTTACAAAGCTACTACTAAGTCACAGGGTTTACTTTCCATGATTTAAAGTCCAGTGTTCTCACTGACCATATTACTAGTATGGTTTTTTTATATAGCCATTCTCAGGTAATGAGTACAACAGCAGTGATTTAAAATTAGGAATTCTCTTGGCGAATCTTTGTTATAATATCTATAGCAATGAGTCTCAGACTTTAAAGGCGTGCACAAGGATTATATCAGATGCTTATTTAAAATAAAGGTGTTTGCATACCACCTCCAGCAGGACTGTAGGATTGATTACCTGTGGTGGAGTTTGGGTCTGCATTTTTAACAAGGTTATCCAGTGGTTCTTAATTTGTCAGTAAACATTTTGAGTTATAATCTTTACATTTAAACATAAGGTGTACATAAAGTATGTACTCTGAAAAGTGTATACCAAACATCTAGGATCTCTATGTGGCATTGGATAATTGCCTTCCTGAGTGATAAGGATTCCTAAAAATACAAGTGAATGTAAAACATATTTAAAAAATATTTATGTTCTTGCCCAGCTGGTGTGGCTCAGTGGTTGAGCGTTGAGCTATGAACCATGAGGTCACATTTCAATAGATTCTGGATTGCAGGTTCATCCCCAGCTCATCCCCAGTAGGTGGCATACAGGAAGCAGCCAATCAGTGATTCTGTCTCATCATTGGTGTTTTTATCTCTCTCTACCTCTCCCTCAAATCAATAAAAATTATTTAAACATATGTAAATATAATATTCTTTTTAGGATTCAGAAGGTTTTTTTGTGTAATTGAATTATCTCTGTCAAAAGTAATTGACGGCACATGCTTACCCGCCATGTGTCCTAGCCAAAAGGGGAAAAGAAAAAACAAAACTGATTCCAGAAGAGTGATTGCCCTATCAATGTAAATGTCAGTGGGAATAAATGAAAACATTTATTTTAATATGAAAACAGATTACTAGATGTCTCCATTTTCTATCCTAAAACATGTATATAACTGTCAATCAAATAGATGGCAACCATTAATGTGCAGAATCAAAGTAATCAGCTTTAATTGTTCGGGAAAATTCAGGTCATCTATCAGCCTAGATGAGGAAAGATGTCCGAATTTTCTGTTGGCTATTTCGCATCCCCATGGTAATTTGCTATTTTAATTTCCCAGCCTCCTAAATTAACTATTCAACCTTTCAGATTCCCAGCCTCCTAAATTAACTATTCAGATTTCTGCATGACACCTGTTTGGCATGAGGACATAAAGGGTGAGAAGAAATTATGTTTGTGAGTCTCAAACCAGTCCTTTTAGCCACTGGCAAGTCCTTAACCATCTGTTTGCTTTCTACCCTGTTTCCCCGAAAATAAGACAGTGTCTTATATTAATTTTTGCTCCCAAAGATGCGCTAGGTCTTATATTCAGGGGATGCATTATGTTTCCATGAAATGGGTCTTATTTTCGGAGGATGTCTTATTTTCGGGGAAACAGGGCATTAACCTTGGTTGTATCTTCCAATCTCCCTCCTGCGGGAGCCCTTGGAGACAAAGTCCTCGTTTGGCATTAGTACTTGCCTGGTTTCTCTGGATCTTAATCTTCCACTTAATTCCTAGGATGAGAGCATATCTGGTCCTTTCGAGAATATGCTCAAATTGGGCTTATACTTCCCGTGATGGAGTCTTCTGGTTTGGATTCAGGACTGCCTACATAGTGCCTACATGGTCACGTAGACCACTTTTTTTCCCATCATCCTCTAACTTCCACAGAAATGCATACATATTGGTCTTGGGAACTATTCAAATTCAACCTCAAGTACTAGTTTTAAAGACTAAACTATATGGTTTGACCAAACTGTATGGTATTTTTTGTTTGTTTGTTTGTTTACCTTTACTGTGCTTCTTAGAACTTTTGAGGTTGAACCTGTGGGTCACTATGTAAGTAAATGGCAAATAGTGTTTGATTAATTTTAGTCTTTAGGGTCATTGAGGTCTTTGCCTGCAAACTGTAAAATTTAACCAATTTTTATCTGATAAACACATTTTCATTTTTAGTGTGCTCTGCTAGTAACTGAAAAGTTGGCAAGGAACATGTTGGCTAATTACATAGAACCAAACGACACTGGAAGTTATAAATATTTTTTACTATCTTGATTAGACCACAGACTTTGAAATTAGATGATCTGACAAGTAGAGCATTTTATGCAATATGTTTGGCCCACATTTTGTGGAACACTGCCTCCATACTTGATTGTTTATTTCTCACTCAGCCTTCTCTGATCATAACATTAACTCACTCAGCAATAACTTCATCCATAAATTAAAATTGCATTATTACATTTTGACAGCTATATTGATAAAATACGATCCATAACAATAGCTGATTTATTGAGTGCTTAGTGTGTGCAGGGCCCTACTGTAAGCACTTTCTGTGTATGTCCTCAGCCCCAGCAAAACGCTAATGGCACACGTACTGAGATGTGGAAGTGTGGCACACAGAGGTTAAGTAACTCATTCAAGGTCAGGAAGGTTACACTAATTTAAATTCAAGGAGAATTTAAGTTGTCCAGGTCCCAGACAGGCAGGAGAAATGTTGAAATTAGTATCATGCTTATTTGAATATGTTAAAGTCTACTCATTTCTAGTCAATTTAATGTAAGAACAACTTACAGAAAGGAGATAAAGGAATGAATACCAACTAGTCACAGTTTGTCATATAATATATAACAAAGTCTTATATCAAATTCTTAACCTTTAGTATATTCAGATTAGTCATGTGTAACTGTAAAATTTGATTAAACATCTATATTATACAAAGATGTCAATAGACCAAGATTTTGATGTCAAAATTTCAGTAGGTTGAAAGCATGTCTTCTTACTGACAATAGAAATAAAAACAGATCCAGAGACAGAGAAACATCCATCAGACCATCAGACCTCAGAGGGAAGGTAGGGGAAGGTGGGGGTAAGGGGAAGAGATCAACCAAAGGACTTGTGTGCATGCATATAAGCCTAGTCAAGGTCATAGACAACAGGGGGGTGAAGGCATAAGTGGAGGGTTTGGGGGGTAATGGGGAATAAGGACACATATGTAATATCTTAATCAATAAAGAAATTAAAAAATAAAAGATAAAATATATAACAATAAATAATATACATACTACAAATAAGTTTAGAAAAAGGATGATATTTACTCTCATGACAATTAGGAGCAACCATGACTTTTATTAAATTATAAACAACATTTAAACCATTGTTAAATTCTAAGTACAAAGAAAAGTTTAGCCCTGTCCTGTATAGCTCAGTTGGTTTGGAGCATGATCATGTGCACCTAAAGGTTGCCAGTTCAGTTCCCTGTCAGACACATACTTAGGTTCTAAGTTCAATTCCCAGTGGGGACACATGGGAGGCAACTGCTAGATGTTTCCTCTCTCTCTCTCTCTCTCTCTCTCTCTCTCTCTCTCTCTCTCTCTCATCACCTTTATTTACAAAAAGATACATTTTAAATATTGGTTTATTTTTGTCTGAAATGTTCAGAAGGAAAGCTAAAACTAAAAGAGAAGTTATTTGCAATTGTGGTGCAAACGTTATGTAAGTTTATCTCGTTTTTCTGAGTGTCCTGGACGAGAGTGTATATTTGATGACACATTCCTGGTTTAGACCAGTGGTCACCAACCGGTGGTCTGTAAGGTCTGAAAGGTTGGTGACTGCTGGCTTGGACATTGGTATTTTGGAGGATGACATATTTACTCGATGGCACACAAGTCAAAGAGGCTGATGTGAGGACAAGAGGGGAAGGGTGTCCTATCAGCAAGGCACACTAATGCTGTCACCTGGGCTCTGTTCTGCTTTAGAGAGAGGAACTCATACTTTCCCAAGTTTTCAGTCTCAAATGTCTACTTCATGAAAGCATCATTCTTGTATTTTTAAACAATTCTAGACCCTGTAGTTTGTTCAATAGTTTACATCTTCATTTATGTAAAATAAATGATTGCCATTGTGTTTTTTTTAACATATTAAAGCAAAGTCATTTTTATGGTAGAGAAATAGAGTCAATTTTCAACACTTATCATGAGTGTGAATTAGTCACATCCCTAATTACAATTGCCTTATATAACACATGGACAGTCAAGAATATGATCAGCAGAAACCGGTTTGGCTCAGTGGATAGAGCGTCGGCCTGTGGACTGAAAGGTCCCAGGTTTGATTCCAATCAAGGGCATGTACATTGGTTGCGGGCACATCCCCGGTGGGGGGTGTGCAGGAGGCAGCTGATCGATGTTTCTCTCATCGATGTTTCTAATTCTCTCTCCCTCTCCTTTCCTCTCTGTAAAAAATCAATAAAATATATATTTTAAAAAGAATGTGATCAAATACCAGCATATATAAAGTGCTGTGGATATTGCATAGTGCACCAATACTCAGGAATTGGTAATTTTCTACTTTCAGATTCTTTTTCTATTCAGTGATATTGGTGATTTGACACATACCTTGGCTGATGGACATTTATATTATCCCCTTGCTGCTGTGTTAACACCATGAGATAAGAGAGAAATGACATACGAGGCATATGATGATAATGGTAACTGAAAAATAACATTTGTTGTAAATGTTACAAATAAAACCATAAAGACCCAATTTAATTTAAGTGGTAAGAATTCTAGGTTAATAAACGCATGCTATGCATTACATTTTCTTAGTTGGATATTATGTTAGGTATGCTAGCTTATTTTCAGAAAATGATACTCTGAGTAAATTTAAAGATTTAACTTTCTTTTTGTTGTTGTTTTTTTCTTCAGATCTTTGAAGCTTTAATATGGTAGTACTAACTCAGCTGAACCCACATAAAAAGGAGATTTACATTAATGAATAATTAACTACAGTATCTGAAATTAAAATCAGTGTCATTAAATAACCACTGTCAATTTTTCTGGAAAGTTATTTAGTATACACATGTGAGAAAGATTTATTCAGAATGGCAGTTCATTGATCACAGTGGTATCTGAAATACTTTGAAATCAGTTGGACTTTTGTTATTGGCAGGAATACATCAAGATTCCAAGTGTGCCAAAAACAACATGGGAAATGAAACTAGTCTTTGAGTTGTCTCATTTCTGCTTTTACAGCAGGTATGTTAACAATGACATCCCATAGGTAGGCATCCCAACATGCATGTAGGACTATGCTGAAAGGCATACAGCAAAGACTGGAAAATTACATGTCACCTCCTCCATAGGGTTGAAGATCTCCTGAGCCTCTTGATGTACATAGTAGACTCTGGTAAAAATTTAAAGCATCCAGAAGAGTGTCCTAAGTTAGCTATTTTGAAGCATTGATTATGTGTTGTAGGCTTTCAATCCCCACAATAGTCCTATAAAGTGAGTTGGTTTTCTTACCCTCATTTTGGCTGTCTATGTTTGTAAGTTATTTAATATTCTGAAGCCTCATTTTCTCCATAAAAACCCAGACAGTTGATTGCATAGATATCATGGGCTTATTTTGAGGATAAAATTAGATAATGTGCACCTATCAAATGACTGGTCACTTGGCACAGAGTAGATTGAGCGTGTAATCATAATTATTGTCACTAAATTATACTGACCATTGCTAATGAAACTAAGAGAAAGAGGAAATATATTTGGTGTAGTTTTATAAAACAAAATCTTAGGAAAAATAGTCTTTGGTTTGTAGCTAAATAAAACTCACATTATATCAGAGATTAATAATAAAATATATATATTGCATTAGACATCAGGATATACTAGGACCCTGGTTTCTTTTATAAACCTTTTAATATTGTAGCTTTATTGCATAGAACAACTTAGTTAATGTCTTCATATGTTTATTTTGCTCATCTGAATAAGCAGTGACATGTAATCAATAATCTTTGGTCCTTTATAATTTGTAGCAGATGTAAACTGATTAAAATGTCAATATAGGCTGTATTTGATTGTGGTATTTAAAAACATCACAGACATACTTACCAAAAGAAGACATCTGTTATATCTATAAGGAACTTAGAACAGTAACTATGGGCACAGTTGATCTAAAGAACATTAATGAGCATGTACCAACCAGAATTCCACATTCTTCTAGAAAACAGATTCACTCATTTGGAGTTTTGCCATATGCAAGGCAATCATTTCTTTAAAAACTTTAAATGGCATAATATATATTTTCAAATGTAGTCTCATGACCATGAGAAGAATATATTGTGATCATTTTACTGATATTTTATAGCAAAGTGAAAAGAATGTAAAGAACTATAAAACATTCATTTAAAAGTGAAGGAGGGGTTAATGGGGAGAAAGGGGACAACTGTAATAACTTTCAACAATAAAAATAAAATTAAAAAATGGATCATGAACACAAGAAGGAATTTAACTCTTAAATCCAATTCTCTTAGAAAGTCATGGAGGAAAGTTGTCATGGATTTAATAAAATAGTAAATCCACTTATTCAGGAAAAACCCTATGTTTTGAAAAGGCCATTTTATTAGAGTTAGAAATAAAGAAAAGATAATTTTTATTATGGCAGATTATTTACCTAATATATTAATTTTTAATTAATGAAGAAAGTTTAGATTGTATGATTCCTACATGTGAAAATTAGTGGCAATCATTTTTAAGAATCGACTATGTGCTTACTGATACTTCAGTGATTACAAAGCTTAGTTGATTTAGCTTTGATAACAACATGGAAAATTAACTGATTTGTAATTGATCAAAGAAAGATGGGAAATTGATGTGAATGTTTACCATCTGTGGTTTCTTTGCTTCCATGATACCGTTCTAATTTTCTTCAGGCATTAATACAACTCAGTCTGTATTACTTTATTTGTGTTAAGATCTATATTCCAAGCTACTTTTAAAGGTACACATTTTATCTTAACATGGCTATATTTAATAAGCTGCAGATCTAAGAGAGCTTGTCTGCTCTCAAACAGAAATTTCTCTGTAGAAGTAAATCAAATAAATTGATAAATTAAATATGACTGTGAAATTCAGTGTTTTGATCTATACTCTCTACACTTTGAGGGGCAAAAAGCCAGGAAGTTAAGTACTGAGTAAATTTTTTGTGCATAAATGATCTTCAAAGTCAACTTTTCAGAGTAAGGTCATTTCAGAAATGACAGAAAGTCAATGGAGCAATAATCAGAGAATTGTTTCTTTATTCAATTAAAGCCCCACTAATGGTCTGTAAGTCATACTGACTTGATAAGAAGATGGAGAAGGAAATAACCCCAAAGTTACAAAGGTCCTCAGAGGGATAATGATGTAAATTGTAGACATATAAGCATTGAAACATCATTTCTACTTCCAGGTCACTTGGAAATGACTTTGCATACTAGTATTGTATGACATATGTCCTGTCCCAGTTTACAATAATGAAGACAGAGATCTCACTCTTGCTTGTCTTCACATGGGCTTAGTAATTTTTGAAAATGACATAGTGTTTTGGAAATCAACTTGCAAACCCAACCCATTTTCCTCTGTCTCTTTGTCTTTCTCTTTCTCTCTCTCTCTCTCTCTCTCTCTCTCTCTCTCTCTCTCTCTCTCTCTCTGTGTGTGTGTGTGTGTGTGTGTGTGAGAATTAGTCAACCTGTCTTTGTCTCCTACTTAACCTTGCCTGAACACCAAATTGTGGAGTGGGTGGGTGGTAGGAATTCAAAATAAGTTAAACTAAACCACATTGTCTCCATTACACACACACACATACACACAAACACACTATGTGACATATGGCTCTTATCCTTACTAAAATCACATTTTAGTTAATCAAGAGTAATAAGAGCAACAGATCTAACTAACTACATAAGTAGTGCAGTACCTCAATCCAATGGAAACTTTAGTGTTCAAATTTTTTTCTAATTCAAATTCATTTTTTAAAAATTTCAATGAATTCCTTATGAATGTAGCTTACAATCTGAGGTACTGAGGGTTAGAACTTCAACATATGAATTTTGTGGGAACATAACTCATGCCACCAAACCACTCACTCTTTGGAGACAGAGGCCAGGATACCAGGCTGTTGCTGGGAACTTTCCTGGGAGTAAATGTGAGTGATGACAGTTCACAAGCAGGGGCCTTCAGGTAATGTGGACAGAGGAGCATGGCTAGACTTTGTGAGCAGTGTTGCTGCTTCTGAAAAACTGGCTGGAGAAAGGTAAAGGATAAGAGCTGCACATGCTGGAAATCCAGTGTCATAGCTTTGCTTGAAAATCAGCCTGGAACATGGCCTGGAGTTACCCTATCCCTGCCTCCCTCATAAATAAATGAGCCAGGACTCAACATAAAAAAGGTCTTGAAAGGGAACCAGCCTGAAATCTTTACAGGAATACCACACAAAATAAAAATTAAAAAAGAACAAGACAAAAGACCAAGCAAATGAAAATAAACTAGAGAATAGTTAGAGGAGAAATGTGACAGGAATGAAAAGTTAAACAGTAACAGAGAAATGTGGCAAGAAATATGCGATGCATTTTGTTAGTACATCGGAACAAAATAAGGAACAGAAAACCTTTAAAGAACACAATTGAAGAAAAAATTTTATTAAAAGAGAAAGCTTGAATGTATAGAATGAATGAACCAAACATACCCTTAAGAAATTAACAGGGAATAATTGCATTTGAGACATACTGGTAGCCTCGTAAAATTACCAAATGCTAAAGAAAAAGATATTTGCCCTAAGCAGATACATAAAACTCAAGTCATCCCTAAGGCAATACAGCTAATTTAGTCCTATAGTTACCCACAATGGTCAGGACTCAAAGAAAATAGAGCCTATAAAATTTTCTAAAAAAGGTATAAGTTAAAGACTTCATAGACCAAAGCAGGCAAAGTGTGTACAAAGGTAGCAGACAAATATTTTTTGAACATGAAAGAAATCAATAAATATATTTGCCTTGGTCTTTGATGAGATTATCATGATAAAATTTGGCAACAATACTTTAACAAAGACTGCCTGTGAGTACTGAATCCAATTAAATATAGGACAAAAGACTCGAATCACCTGCAAATTATGGTTTTACAACAGAATGTGAAAGTTCTAACAATGTAAAAATTACATCTTTAAAAGGCTGAGCTTGGGAGGAGGGAAGAAGAGAAAAGTGGGCATACTGTGCAAGCATTTGGATTTATAAAGCTGAGGGTGGAAAAATATAATTTAAAACTCATAAAGCAGTTAATATAAGTATTAGTATACTTAAATAGCATGATGATAACCATTAAGAAAATGACATACTCAATAAAATTGAAAGGAGAAATATGTTGCTTAAATTTTTACTTGCAGTAGAGAAACTAAAGAAATAAAGGGGTTAGAATATTATATAAAATTAGTTATAAGTATAACCATGAAAATTTAAAAAATCTCAATCATCAGAAGAAAGGAAAAGAAAGCAAAGACTGTATATATAGAGAATATAAGCTATGATGATAGAAGTAAGATAAAATATATAGCATATCAATAAATGTAGATGAATATAAGTAGGACAAACATCCTATTAAACCAAATGTTTCATCAATTGGATTAAGAGGCAAAAATTCAGCATGTGTGCTGATCCTGCTGATTGCTCTGTTGGGGCTGGATTTGAAAGAGCTAAGTCTGGAAATGGGAAAACCAGTCAAAAAAGCTAGGGCAGATTTTCACAGAAGAGATGATGGGGTCTTGATCTGAGATAGAGGGTGGATTTAAGAAATAAGGAGAATCTCAGAGAAGTATTTGTGGTTGACTAGATGTGGGATTGAGAGAGAAACAGGATCTCTACGGAAATTCTAATGAGATCACATTCAACTGAGACAGAGAATATTAGTAAGGGGTTTTGAAGAGAAAGATGATTCATTTATCTTCATCTTTTGAGTAGAATGGGTCTATGGCAGCCATGGGCAAACTACGACCCAGGGGCCGGATCCGGCCCGTTCGGCTGTTCTATCCGGCCCGCGGAGCCGAAAGAGCAGAGGGTTCTCTTGCTCTCCCCTCTGCTCCTTCACCAGCAGCCTAAGATGAGAGTGCCAGCATGTTCAGGTTTCTTTTGTTTTGGCCCTCAGGTCCAGTTTAAGAACCCATTGTGGCCCTCAAATAAAAAAGTTTGCCCACCCCTTGTCTATGGGCTACCTGAGTAGATCTGCGGGGTGCATATTATCTACATTAATCCAAATCTCATTGGACAGTTCTAGGAAGAAGATAACTACTTTGTAACTTTTCCTAGTAGAAGGGGTAGAATAAAGCACATGTCTAGTGTGAAGCATATATTAAAGACAAAAGTGAAACTTAGGACAGTTCTGGAGTTCAGCATAGAAGGAGAGTAATGGAGACAGAAAATGGGAGGGATAAGAAATCCAATTTTTATTCTTTATATAAAAGAATTGAGTTTCATTGAGTTTCATATTTTGGGATATGCACAGATTTTTAATATGCTAATATGTTAAAGATATACTAACGCTAATGATAATATAATTCTTACAGGAAGATCTTATTTCTATTATTTACAGTAAAAAAAAAAATCTTCCCAGCACAGCACTCCAAATTACTGCAATAACTGTTGTAAATATAAGGAATGTGTTCTGCTGCATGGGTTTATTTAATGTTAATAGCTCAATTTCTCTAAATTATTTCTTATCAGCTACAGATTTTGAAATGATTTTGTAATGGATCTTAATGAATCCATTGTATTGCCTATTAATGATACAATAGAGTTAAGTCAAATGTATCCTCAAAAGACTCTGATCTTCTCACTTTTCTTATTATATGTGACCACCCAAAAATCTATCTCATTACAGCAATGAGGTTCCATATCGAACATACCACACAAGTAATTTAACATTTCAAGTTGTTAAAATCACTGTGCTTTGGGCTTCAGAACTTAAAACACTATCCACAGATCACTGTAATTATGTAGGAATGTATAAATTGTAAAATATCATAGCTTTTAAGCTCCCAATCAATCGAAATGAAGCATCATAGCCCATGAAAGTCTTTGCCAAAATGATGTTCCTTACTGAGAGGTGACACTCTAAGAAAATATCATGTTTTATTTTCCTATTTGTGAGGCAGGAGGAGAGAATACCCAAGGAAGAGATACAAGGTGGGAAGACTAG
Organism: Vespertilio murinus; assembly: GCA_963924515.1. Taxonomy (NCBI): domain Eukaryota; kingdom Metazoa; phylum Chordata; class Mammalia; order Chiroptera; family Vespertilionidae; genus Vespertilio; species Vespertilio murinus. Next base: position 12,119,039 of record OZ004707.1, read on the forward strand.
AGAAATATGCCTACCTGAGCAGAGAAAAGCAGATAGGAAGGAAGAACAAGGGATATTTGCTTGACTTACTTATTGTTTTAAGTACTTTTAGGAGTACAGAACAGTTAGAGGACATATACCTGGAGCCACCTTCATTTTCTGGCTGGATTGGGTTTGGGACTTGGGTGGGGATAGAGGTGGTGGGAGACAGCCCAAATTCTAGAGAACAGTTACAGATCATGAGCACATGATCAAGGTTGGGAAACTAAAGTTAATGGATACCTCCTTAGTAAAAGGACAGGAATCAAAAGCATGTATAGAGTAGAAGGGGATTATACAAGAAAAGTTAATTCTGTGTGATGTGTGGGGACTTTGAGGAGCTCCATCTTCTTGTCCTCCTTTTTCCTTATCTCCTTTCCTATAAACTTCTCATTCATTCACTGCACATAGTCACAATCTCTACCTCTCCCCTTCCTCCTTCCCTCTGGTCTCCATAATCACCCATATCACCTCTCATGTGTATATACTTTTCTCCTCCCTTCTTATAATAAGTTCCCTTTTCTCCAATATCCTTAACATTTTCTGAGAAAGGCCAAATTAATAAATACAAATAAAAACTCACAAAATAAATTTATTTGGATGCGTTTCCTTCATCTTCTTATACTTGGAAGAGAAAAAAAGCACCCATTATATATCTAGCTTCATCTTTTAAGTACCTATTAGAAGTCATAATTTACATAAAATGTCATATCTTTTAATTTTATCTATGTGTAATATTAGTTCAATGAAAAGTAAATACTTGTTAAGTTTATAAAGTGCTGATTTGGGAAAGATGTTTTCTAGTAAATGTCAAATGATTTGTGTTTCTACTAAGCACTTATTGGTTACTAGAGGCCCAGTGCAAGGAATTTGTACACAGGTAGGGTCCCTAGTGGCTGTTCTCTGCCTTCTCCCAGTTGGCCTCACCCCCTGGTGTAACTTTCAGACAACTCCTGGTCAAAGGGACAATTTGCATACTACACTTTTATTACATAGGATTCCTGGATGCTTATATTGCATTAGAAATAACTGATTGCAAGCACAAATTTCTTTTAGTTAATTAGACTTCACAGCAGGAAAGCATTGTCTCAAAATACCAATATGTACAGAACTTAGAGGCCCTTGTCTATTCTGCATGTAATACTAAAGGCATTTTGTATAATTGCTCCTCTAGGTATAGGTAGCTTATGTTAGTACCTGGAAAAAAGGAGAGGTTTCTGATGTGACAATCTCTAGGACAGTCTTGTCCTCTGTGCTCTGCCATTAACTGGTTTTGTGCCTTTCATCACATCACTCAGAGTCCCCAAGGTTCAAGTTACTCATTTACTAACATTGAGTGAGCTGTGCTGGAGCCCCAGGCCCTGCTAGCTCTGTACCACCACATTGCTTTGTAAAAGATGCTTTAAAATCATCATCATGCTCATTTCCTTTTGAAAGTTCAGTTTGCCTTTAAAAGAAAAAAGACCCCTTTAAATGTCAGGGCATTTTTAAAACAAACACCATCTTGAAATTTAAATATCTTCCATGTCTAAATTATTTAGATACACTCCAAATATGGGAAGCACATTCCTTGGTTCAGAAGCACCTACCCCCCGAAGTAGGAATGATGACCCACAATTTTGTCTGAACACTACAGTTGGCCCTCTGAATCCACATGTTCTGCATCCATGGATTTGACCAATCAAAGTATTTGAATAAAATATATGTGGAAAAATAATTCCACAAAGTTCCAGAAAGCAAATTTTGATTTTCCCAGTACTATGCTGAATCCATGTAAATGAAGTGATGTGTAGGTGCACCATGCTGTATTCTATATGTAATTATAGGTTACATGCAGATACTAAGCCATTCTACATAAGGAACTAGAGTAGCCATGGACTTTGGTATCCAGGAGACTCTTGGAAAGGATACCTTATGGATATCAGAGGGACCACTGCATATATTATAGCTACAGTATTTATATCTTCAAGAACATGTACAAAAATTCTATCTTTGTATAGTTTGAACTCTGAAGAAAAGAGATTCCTAAAGAAAGATGTTAATTTACATAATATGTTATTAAATTTAATTTCAAATCCACTGAACCAAAAGAGAGTAAAGCTATAGGCTGTTCAGTGCAGTGTCATTGAGGGCATGCGTGTGACAGCTGCTGGGTTGGGTCTGAGAGTGCAGAGGAGAATGAGACCACTCCACACTGCAGTCATGGACACTGGGATATAGTGATAAGTGATGTACAGTCAGAGGTTGGAGTTGATGTACTGGGCTGAGCTACTGCATAAAGTGGTGATGTCTCAGTTGAATTAGAAAAAGATTCAAAAGTGTATTCTAGATAGGCAACAGGAGGATGGCCAGAGGAATGGTCAGGCCGGGCAGATGATAGAGCTTGTATGAAGGTCTCAGATGTAAAAACAGTACCATGGATTTAGAGAAACATAAGTGGTTTTATGGCTGAAGAATGTTTTACTGGCAGGAGAGGAAAGAAGGGAACAAGCAAGTGATAACCTGATTGCATCACAGAGTTAAAGGAGGAATTTATTAATAGGATGCCTTTTGGAAATATTTTAAAATACTAAGGAGTTTGGAATGAAGTCAAGAGACAGGGACACCAGTCAGGAGGCCATTGTAAAAGTCTATCTGAAAGATGATGAACTATGACTTGTGTATTAGGGTCCTCCAGAGAAACAGGCCAATGCAGAAAATATTTTAAGGAATTGACTCATGAGGTTTTGGGTTCTGGTGAATCTGAAATTCATAGAGCAAGCTGGTTAGCTGGAAACTCAGGTAAGATTTGACATTGGAGCCTTGTGTTTGAAAACCTCAGGGCAGGCCAAGTAGACTGAAAACACAGGCAGGTTGTTGAGTTTCTGTCTTGAGGCCAAAGTTCCTTCCTTTTCAGGAGACCTCAGTTTTTGTTCTTCCTGATTTCAAGGGTTGGGATGAGGTCCACCACATTATGGAGGGTTATCTGCATTACTCAGTGACTACTGATCACGTGAACAAATGTTAGGTCTAAAAATGAACCTTCACAGCAACATGTAAACTGGTGTTTCATCAAACTGGACACCATAGCTTAGTCACGCTGATACATCAAATTAACCATTCCAATGTATCATTTTCATTAAACTTGTTTGCTAATTTATTGTAAATCGTTACTCAGGATTTTCAAATTATGTGATTCATTTTCTATTCTTGTCCTTCTCTTTTCTCCTTCATATTAATTCAGAAAACTAAGTTAGGATACCACCAACAGATGCAAAATGGCATTATAACCAAGCAATATTTTCACTGGTTGTTAATAGCAGTTATAAAGATAGTCTGATTATTACAGCAGTGATATTACAGGGTTATTTCTCTGAATTAAAAACAAAAGTAATGCTGAAGCCAGTTTTGCTCAGTGGATAGAGCATCACCCTGCGGACTGAAGGGTCCTGGGTTCGATTCAGATCAAGGGCACGTACCTTTGTTGCGGGCACATCCCTGGAGGGGAGTGTGCAGGTGGTAGCTGATCAATGTTTCTCTCTCATCAATGTTTCTAACTCTATCCTTCCCTCTCTTTTTCTCTCTATAAAATAAATCAATAAAAAATATATATTTTTAAAAAGTAACAACATAGATCCAACAATGACATAGCATATTTGCAGGACCTTTCTCTACTCTCTTGGCATCTCAGTAGCACTGGCCTTTAGTATCTGTGTCTCTACATGAAGCCCTCATTGGGATGGGCTATGATCAGTTTATAGGAAACTGAGGATGTCTTTGTCCTTAAAATGAATCTTCTCTATAGCAGCTCTTAACTTTATGCATAAAGCTCATTAAAAAAGATCATAAAATCCCCTTAACCAGTTTGGTTCAGTGGATAGAGCATCAGTCTGTGAACTGAAGGGCCCCAGGTTCTATTCTGGTCAAGGGCATATACTTTGGTTGCGGGCACATCCCCAGTTGGGGGTGTGCAGGAGGCAGCTGATCAATGTTTCTCTCTTAACGATGTTTCTGATTCTCTCTCTCTCTCCCTTCCCCTCCATAAAAAGCAGTGAAATATATTTTAAAAAAATAAAAAGATCATAAAATCTCTCCAACAACACCAGAGAAGCCACCGTTTTATGAATAGTATTTGCAAGTCTAAGTGTGATTCTCTTTCTGGACCTTTGAAAGAACACCATTCTAAGAGCCATATGTTATTCTCTAAAAATGAGTTTTGCATTTGGGAGCAGAACATATATTTATTTGGACGAAAGTTGATCATTTAATGGAATCTTCCCCATTAAACAGATTAAATCATTTAGTAGGATTATTAAGTTTATGAAATGTATTTAAAGACCCTTCAGTATTACCTTTGGAGATCTATTCTCTCTTCTCAACTCCCTATTATGATTTCCTACTCAATTTTGACTTTCCTGGTTATATTCCTGTCCCATATTTTGGCCTTCATCACCAATTTAATGTTCTATACCTATTTTTAGCTAAAAAAAGCAACAAGATCAATATGTGACAATAGATTATAGAGTAGGCCAGGACAGGTTGGTGTTCCTTATATTTAAGCCAGTGTGTGATCCTGTGAACATGCTGACTTTGTAGAGAAGATGCTTTGATCACTGAGGTGAAATTAATAGGAAGGGTTTAGAGTTTCAGAGAAATCCAATGGTGATGGAGTGGGTTTGTTATCATTGCTGTATTTTTGGTACTCTTCAAAGGGACACTATGGGTATGTAAATAATATACTAATTGTAATATCTTTAAGGCTTTGCTCCACCTTGATGAGCTGTGTGTTTTATAAAGATGAATTTTATATAATGGCACACTCCCTCAAAGGTCAGGCCCTGGCACAGACGTGGGCAAACTACCGCCCGCGGGCAGGATCAGGCCGGTTTGGCTGTTCTATCTGGCCCACGGAGCCAAAAGAGCGGAGGGTTCTCTTGCTCTCCCCTCCGCTCCTTCACCAGCAGCCCAAGGTGAGAGTGCCAGCATGGTCAGGTTGCTTTAGTTCTGGCCCTCCGGTCCAGTTTAAGAACCCATTGTGGCCCGTGAGTCAAAAAGTTTGCCCACCCCTGCCTAGCATTATTCTGAATCCCCTTCCTATACCACCGAGCAGCAATGGGAAGCTCCCCAGAATATAAAGCCAGTAGGTGGAGGGATAATCTTACGTGAAGATAGATGAATTGCTGGTAAATAGAATAATTTCAATGGGTTACCAAACTGAGAAGGAAGAAGCCAACTTCACCTGCGGGAGTTTGGGGCGAGGGGACTGGAGGTCTGTGGGGATGGATACAAGTCACTGTCTAGTCAATGAGAGCAGTCCTGGGCAATTTCCTAAAAAGAAGTGTGCTTCTGAATATTACAGCTCACCACTCATGCCCTGTGGGAGGCCTGATGAGGTAGACAGTTGGTTCACATCTATTTTATCTCCTCTGTGCATATTCACTTTTAAATCATATTCCTAAGCTCCTCCCCTGTGAAGCATCAGTCAGATTAGACAAAATATACATGTAAATGTGCTACCCACAGAAAACCTTCAAAGCTGGTCTTTGTTTTAACTTTGAGGTTGGAACACAAATTATGCGATTATATTTTAGAAGTCAAGTGTATACTGTGAATCATTGAATGCAATTTTTTTCTGAATTCAGAGAAATTTCATTTGCTAGTAAAATGGAATAGTTGCAAAGCTCTTTTGTACTGCTATAAGGTATATTTATATATATTTTTTAATCCTTATACCCCTGTGAAGTAAATATAGTAAGTATTTTTGTTCCAATTATGTGGAATGTTTAAGTATCTTGCTTAAGATCAGAGGGATAATAAGAGTTGTGAGTAGAACTTAGCTTTTCCTAAGTCAGATCTTGCTCCTTTGATCTCACTCAGCTTTAAGGATTTCTCAAAGAAACTTAGTTACCCTTCAAATTTTTTTTCTGGAATTATATGCTAATTTTTTTCATATTAAACAAAAAAATAGAGAACCCTGTCTAAGAAACCTAGTTGGAAGAATATGCTCATCTCTCATTTTTTGCTGCCTTATTTGATCAAGTTGCCTGTGTAAGTAAAAGTTATGCAATATAAACATCACTGAAGACCATATATTGAAGAGGGAACCTTACTTAAGTAAATGGTTATTACTTTAAAAAATAAGTTTTTCTTCCCTTTAAAGATGAAGAAGCATTCATAGGTAGTCAGTTTCTCCTTAGGTATTTTCTAGGATCAAAGTTACCTAACACTTCCTGAGCATCTACTATGTACACATTACCTAAACTCTGCTAAGAGAGATGTAGTGTTATTTCCCCATTTTATTGGAGACTACTAACTTGTCCGAGGACCTCTGACTGAGCTGGCAAATCAAGGGTGGACATCTCAGTGTTTTGACAGCAACTCCTATGTTTTAACTGCTGTATTCTGCTGGACTAGTCTCTAAAACCTTAATAAAAACACTAATATACTCATTCAACTAGGAGACTACACCTTTTTTTTTTTTTTTTTTTTTTGCTTTTCCAAGGAGTTAAAAGAACTTAACTGTAAAGCTTGTAAAATATTAAATCTAAATATCACAGAGAGCCTTGAATAACTCTTTAAAGTAACATCCCCGTGCTGTAAAAAATCCATTTGCGATACATTTTCATATGCAAGCTAAAGGATTTCAAAGATTTTTCTGAAAAGCCCATGGGCCCTATGCAATTTGTACTCCTTACATTCTTTCCTCTGAGTGCCTAGAAATTCATTGTTTAAATTACCTTAAACTCAAGCCCCAGTCAGTTACATGTTCATTTTAATTTTATGTGTATAAATGTCTTACTTTTGCAGAAAAAGAACCTGTAGGTACCCAAACATATTAGCCCATAATATTGTTTGGTATCCCTCACCCCCAAAAAACATAAGAAAAGAATATGAAGGCAAATTCTACCCCCATATAAAGTTTGGAGGTGACATGCAAAATACTAATGCTTACATGAATTTTATATTATAATAACCTTATAGATATTAAGCATTTCTACACTTCAGAAAATATCTTTTGAAAACTCAGGACTGTCTCAAAGTATGGGATGAAACCTTTGGTACTTAGAGTATGTACTTGGGTTATCAAATGAAGAAATTGTTTTTGGAAAATCGTGTAGTGGTGCTGCTTACCAGGCAATGCTTTGGTCTCAGCAGTAGTCACTTTTTTGTCCAGGGAGGTTTAAATTATTGAATGTTAGATTTTATTGTATTTTGCTCTTATCCTATATAATAAAGAGGTAAAATTAGCCATCTTTCTAACACACAAGATGGCTTCCCCCAATTGGACACAAGTTGGCTGCCACAAGATGGCCAGCAGGGGAGGACAGTCGGGGGCAACCAGGCCTGCAGGGGAGGGCAATTGGGAGGGACAAGGCCTGCAAGGGAGGGCAGTTGGGGACACCAGGCTGGCAAGGGAGGGCAATTAGGGGTGACCTAGACAAAAGGGGATGACAATTGGGGCTGACCAGGCCTGCATAGGAGGACAGTTAGGGGCAATTGACCTGGCAGGGGAGCAGATAGACATTGATCAGACTATCAGGGGAGTGGTTAGTGGCGATCAGCATGGCAGATGCAGTTAGGGGTGATCAGGCAGGCAGGCAGGCAAGAAGTGGGAGCCAGCAGTCCTGGATTGTGAGAGGGATCCTAGATTGGATAGAGTGCAGGCTGGGCTGAGGGACACCCCCGACCCCCGCCACATACATCACATACATACACACACACACACACACACACACGCACACACACACACGTGCATGAATTTCATGCACCAGGCCTCTAGCTGTTTTATGAAAATGAATGTAAAACTGAAAAATAAAGTTGTTGACACTAGTATTAGAGGCATAGAGCCAATATCCCTAATATTATAGAGAAAAATTAGCAAATATTTAAACTTAGTCTGTGGCTTGTTTGTTTTAATTGGTTGTCTATGTGTGCTCAGATGATGAAATAAATTCTAACCCCCCCTAAGAATGATTAAATTAGGGGAATAAAATTTATATTAGTATATATCTTTGAATATTATAACAAATAGGTAATTTTGTCTTATAAAATGCACTTAATTGTGTTCAGATTTTGCATATTACACTTTCGGTATATTTTGCAAATTACATTATAAGTAAAAAAGTATGGGAATGAAAATATAATGGGTGCAACACTGACACTATAAATTTAATCTAAGCTATGCATATTTTGACAAATTACTCAACTTTTTCAAACATCAATATTCTCATCTGTAATTTTTGGGTAAAAAGTTTTTTTATAGTAATAGATCAAGATAACAAATGTAAAGCACACAGCACAGTTCCTGATACAGGTATATACTCAGTCAGTTGTGGTGGTTATTATATGCTCTTACATTAAACCCAAAATGTTACCACTGGTTTACAGAGTAGGCAGACCAGAAGACAGATATGGAATTAGAAAACTTCTGTGCAGGATAATTACCAAAACAATAAGTCTCTCTGGAACCACAAGAATGAGCATTGCAATCATGATGAATGGTGAGACATGATAATGAAACATTAGCTCTGTACTCCTTGTTGTATTTAGGCTAAAAGCTAACATTTCACATATGGATTTCAAAGTTCATCTTGAATTGGTCCCTGTTCACCTCTGTAGTTGCATCTTTTATGATAGTGCTTTTGTATTCTAAGACCATGACATTTTATTGTATTTTTAGATGTTCCGTTACCTCTGTGCATGGTCCTTCCTAGGCCTAGAAAGTGGTTGTTTAGTTTATTGGCTACTTCAACTCATCCTGTAGGTCTCATTTTGGCCACCGTTCTTCTCATCCCATCTTCTCTATTAGATGTCTATCTAAGGTGCTGTTACAGACTGGTAGCAGCATGACCCAGGAGACATGGGGCACTTTTCAAGCTGTATTATTTAATTGTCTGTATCTCTCACTAGACTGTGAGCTCTGTGATGATGGGTTATGTATGACTTCTGTACCTTCCATAGTGCATAACATAGAATAGGTGACCGATAAATATTCATAAATGAAAGTAGAGTTCTGAGGTTGATAGGAATAAAGTAAGTATAACCAAATACATTCTTATGAAATTATTTTTATCAAGTTCAGTATACTATGAAATGTTAAAAATTTAAGTACAAAAATGTTTCAAAAATGGCTTTGCAAAGCTGTTGAATAACAATTAGAGGTACTTTACATAAGCATTGCCCAAGATACTAGGAATAAGATTAAAAACCCTTATTCTCCAGACATCTGCATCTAATATCACTGGATGGCCTAGTTACTTCACTTCTTTGGCTATAGTAGATTTATCTATAGGGTAGGAACAATAAGATTTATATACCTAAACACAGAAATTGAATAAAAGAGATCCTTGAGGTTTCTTCAAGTTATTTTTTAATAATTATCCAAAGACACAACTATTTAGATAATTATAAAATTATTGACACCTAGAATTGTGATATAAAAATGTTAGTTTTGTATATTTAAAAAATAATCATTATGAGACAGTGTGTGTGTTATACATGCAAGCAGGGCCCCATGGTTTTGAATAAAATAGGATTCTATGTGGGAATACATGACTGAAAAATTATACCTCATATTCAACTATAGATCATGGCTCTTCAATATTATAAGGAAGTTTTAGTTCCCTAATTATCAATTATATCTTTAAAAATGTAAATATAAAAGTGAATATAGATGATTTGTATCAAGATAATACTTTTGAAAAGGATTTTATTTACTTTTTCATTTCAGGTCATTTTTCATATACAGAAAAATCCTCCTGCTTTCCAACTATAATACTCCCCTATGATAATGCATCAGGCTTGATGGCAACATATTTTTTGTGAATAAAAATCTCAGTGAAGCAATAGGTGGCAGAATTTGAGAGTTATGAAATGGAAATAAGCTGGTCTAAAATCCTAGAGATTCACATTCAAAAGAAATAGAAAAGTAACATTTAATGTACAGGGATTACTAAAAATGGGAACATTTGAAGTAACTTAATATACTGGTATAATATTTTGAGGCGAAACAATTATGTCAGAGGGTGCCAAATAGAGCAGAAAAATATTCTTAAATTTGATGATGAAAATCTGAAAATAGTAAGCAAAGGTAAAATAGATCTGAAAAGCTTATTATCCAAAAATAAGCTTAGTTATCATGTGTATTATTTTTATAGATATACAAGTAATATATTATCTTTAGACTATTAGACCAGTAACCATAATGTACCACAAAAGGGAAATTGGAGCCTAAAAATAACCCCAAAGTGACAGAAGAATTAAAATGTTTTATACACACACACACACACACACACACACACACACACACACACCAGATTATTATGACCACCTGATGTTTATAGGCAAATGAGCTGTCTGCAGTGACCAAGATAAAATGTCTCAAATTCGCACAGGAACACAAGGATTGGATAGTGGAGCATTGGAAAAAAGTCATGTGGTCCGATGAATCACAATCCCAGTTGCACCATGAAGATGGCAGGGTGAGAATTTGGCAGAAACAGCATGAAAGGATGCGCCCTGCATGCTTGAGTACAACCCTTCAAGCTGGTGGGGCAGTGTTATGGTTTGCGGCATGTTTTCCTGGCATGATTTGGGCCTGTTAATTCCTGTGGAACAACATCTGAATAGCACAGCATACCTAAGTATCATTGCTGATAAAGTGCATCCTATCATGTTGATGTCATATTGCCAGGGCCAGCCTGATGATTGACCCTGGCTGAGGTAGGGAGGTGGGGCTTGAGAAAAGAAAGAAAGACAGGAGAGGGGGATAGGGAGGGTCTGCAAGCCATTGACTGACTGCAGCAACTTTATTAACTGCATAATGCTTTTTATACACAAATACTGAATGGGAGGTCAACAAAGAGGAATGTACTCTCTGTTCCTCTTAATCTCTAAGATAAAGCAGGAAGCCAGATTCTTGGTAAATATTTACAGACATCTGATAAGCTATAAAAGGTCACTCTCATTCTCATTCTGCTGACAATAGGAAAATGCCATCAAAACAAGTCAGATGAAAACAATTCAGGGGACACTGCTTGGGAAGGGACTGATTATTGTTGGACCCTTAGGGCGCAAGGACCCTGTCAGCTTACACCTGGTCTCCAACAGCGTATCCCAATGGAGATGGCTTCTTCCAACACAACAATGTGCCATACCAAGGTGCTCGTATTGTGGTATTGTGCAGGAGTGGTTTCAAGAACATGAGGGAGACTTTACCTTGCTTAGGTGGCCCCCACAATCACCAGATCTCAATCCAATTGATCATTTGTGGGATGAAGTTAAAAGAGCCATTAGGGAGGTTTCCAAGTCTAGTGGAATAAGGCTATCTCCTGGCATAGACACAGCTGATCCTCCCAACCTACCAACTCAGGGAAGCAGCAAAAATGCCGAGACCAGGAAACAGATCACAAATGAAAGAAATGGAGGACAAAAAGTGACTGGATATAGAGTTCAACACCACACTGATATGAAAACGGATCAACTAGAAATAAAAAAAATACATTCTCTGAAATAAAAAAATATTATACAGAGTCCTAAAAACAGAATGGAAGATCGTAAAAATCAAGTCAAAGTTTTGGAACACAAAGAGCCAGAGGATACTCCTCCACAGAAGCAAGAAGACAAGAGAATCCAGAAAGTTGAAGATAGTATAAGAAACCTCTGGAACAACTTCAAGCGAACCAACATCAGAATTATGGGTGTCCCAGAAGATGACAGAAAACATATTGAAAGAAATAGTGACAGAAAATTTCCTGACCTGGGGAAAGAAATAGACTTACAAGTCCAGGAAGCACAACGAACCCCAAACAAAAGGAATCCAAAGAGGACCACACCAAGACACATCATAATTAAAATTCCAAGAGCAAAAGAAAAAGAGAGAATATTAAAAGCAGCAAGACAAAAGCAGATAGTTACCTATAAAGGAGCACCCATACGACTGTCAGCTAATTTCTCAACAGAAACCATGCAGGCCAGACAGGAATGGCAAGAAATATTCATGGTGATGAATAACAAGAACCGACAGCCAAAAATATTCTACCCAGCAAAGTTATCACTCAGAATCGAAGGCCAGATAAAGAGCTTCACAAATAAATTTAAGCTAATGGAGTTCATCACTGCCAAGCCAGAATTATATGTATTGCTAAAAGGGGTTCTTTAGGAACAGGAAGAAAATAAAGATAAAAATTATGAACAACAAATATGTAACTATCAACAAGTGAATCTAAAAACCAAGGGAAGTAAAAATCATGATGAACAATATTATCTGGTGAATATAATAGAATCAGATATATGGAAAGGGAGTGGACTGATGATTCTCGGGAAAATGGGGAGTGGGAGGTGCAGAAAGAGATTGAACAGAAACTGCACCTATGGATGAGGACAATGGGGGATGGGGAAAGGACAGAGGGTGTGATGGAAACTTGGTGGAGGGGAGCAATAGAGGGGGAAAATGAACATTTGTAATAATATGAACAATAAATATTTATTTTAAAATAAAATAAAATGATAGAGTGGCCTGGCCGGCATGGTCCAGTAGTTGAGTGTGAACATATGAACCAGGAGGTCATGGTGCGTGCCCAAGTCAGGGCATGTGCCCACCCTGTGGGCTCAGTCCCCAGTGTGGCGTGTGCAGGAAGCAGAAAAATAAGAGCTATCAGGCAGCTGGTTCCACAGCCATAAAATCTCACAGAACTGGACAGCGCTATTCATCAGGCATGGTATCAGATTCCTCGGATTACCTTTCAACATCTCGTGTAGTTAATGTCAAGAAGAATTGCCACAGTATTGAATGCAAAAGGTGGCTCAACGAAGTCCTGATGGGGTGGTCATAATAAACTGGTCACTCAATGTATATATAAGTTCAGAGAGGAAGGGAGATGGAGAGAAAGATAGAAACATCAAAGATCAGAGAGAATCATTGATTTCCTGACACTGCAAGCCTCCTACTGGATATCAAGCGAGTAATCTGGGCATCTGCTCTAATCTGGACCTCTTGGTTCATAGGTTGAGGCTCACCTACTGAGTTACACCAGCTGTGCTAACATGACCTCTTAAGTTCACTAATAAAATTTCTGTTAATAAAGTTATTAACAGTAATTGAGTTAAGTAAGGTAAAATAGGCAGAGAACTGATTCATTCAGTATTGTATATTGAACATCAAAGTAAGGTCATATCATGTGCTCCATCTCATGCTATAAAGTACGAGGCTTATAGAAATATATATTGTGACTTTGAATAATGCATGACCTATTCAGAGAACTAATCAGTCATTCAACAGTTACAGTGCCATGTGGTAAGTGATGCCACAGAAAATAATAGGAGTTAGCACAGCATCCTAGCAAAGCTTCCTGGGTTAGAAGGCAGAAGTCTTACCAGGAAGGAATGCTTGAATATTTCCTTGAAAACTAAGAAGGACTATCAAAGTGTGTGTATGTAGGGGAAGAGGTGGAAGAAAATGAAATTTGAAATAGAGGCCAGAGCAAGTTACAAGGAACAGAGGGATGCATAACACTTGGAGCAAGTAACTCTGTGTGGTTGAGGGATGCATAGATGTGGGTGGGAGAGAGTTGAGACCAACAGTAGATGGATGATCATGGTCCATATGAAGAAAAATATTTGTATTGATTTTAGATAGATAGAGGAAAGGAGAGAGAAAACATCTGTAGGCTGCCTCCAGCTCATCCCCTACTGGGGATTGAGCCTGCAAGGTGGGCATGTGCCCTAACCAATGAAACCAGCAACCTCTCTGTGCCCAGGATGATGCCTAGCCAACTAAGACACACTGGCCAAGGCTGAGTCCAGAATTTAATGTGTGGAAATAATTAGAATTGTGGCTTGGGGAGTCCCCTTTGCTGATATTGGATGGAATTAATTCGGTGAAGTCTTTTGAAATTGCACAGGGGAAAAGCTGCAGATGATATAAACTGAGATTGAAGTTGAGTGGACATAATGATGAAAATGAACTAAAAAGAACCAATATGGTATGATCATAAAATATATGTGCACTATAGGAGCAGAACAAATTGAGAATGGCTAAATTTTGGGTTAAGTGATAGAGAATGATGGTATCATTCACAGATACATGGACTGCTAGAGGCCTGAGGGTAGTAAGTGATGAATTCTTCTTTAGATATTTGTCATTTTGTGCATTTTAAACATATACATAGGTATGTCCAAACATTAGTTTGGAGCACAGAAGTTTAGTATGGGTGATGCATGACCACAAATGAAATCACACTGGAATAAAATGAAAAGAGAGAAAAGAATTTGCCAGAGTGGGGAATTATGGAGAACACTGACATTTGAAAAATAGTTAGAGAGAGGATATACTTAGGTGTCCTAAAATGTAGAAAATCTGAGTCTTGTTCAAGGCCTAGACAATTAATTATATGAGGACCAGAGTAAATGATGGAAATAACCAAAAATAAAATAATTTCAGGAGAGAAAATATTTTTATAATATAAAGATAAATACAGATTTTTGAGTCAAGACCACTCTTAACTATAAGCCTTGGGCATGAAATGAAATAAGAAAGAGGAAGCAGGAAATATTATTCATAGAAAGAAGCTATAGTAAGTTAAATTTCAATAGTACCCATGGCTCAATTTCACGTAGAAATGTCCCATGGCCTCCCTTAAGTCTTGTTCTGGATATCTTTCAAATTTTGTCAGTAATAACCAGTCGCACATACTGGTTCACTGGGCTTCTGTGAAGCACTGTATGTGTAAGAATAATTTAAATCTTTGGAAAAGCAATATCAAAGTCACTTCAGAATAATGAAGGAAGTGGTAATGGCAAAAGTTGAAGTGCATTAAAGCCCTCTGCACTTTCAAAGAGTTTATAAAAGATCATTGAGGGTCATGAAGGGATAAATTGAGCTCCCCTCCATTGTAATAAATCATATTATTGCCAATAATTTGTCAGTAGAATTTCTAAATTATTTTGTAAAACAATATTTTTGTTTTTCCTTCTAATGTAAAATTTTCTACATGTAAGGATTACTATTATGCTATAAGCTTCCTCTTAAAAAGCTATGCAAAATCCATCCCAATTGAAGAGGGATAATATAAGCAATCAAATAACCAATCACATTTCTCAGTGGGTCCAGTATTGAATATTCAATGTACCTATGTCAGCGGGAATATTATGTAGTTTTGGTTGTTTATATATTTCTAGAAGCCTGGTGCACAAATTTGTACACAGCTGGGGTCCAGCCTGCCTTCTCCAATAGGAGCCCATATGGCCTGGCCAGCTGTAGGGAGGGGACATGGGATGGTGGTTGGCTGACCCTGCCCATAATTGGGGTGTTGGAGGCTGATCTGGGGTGGGACTGGTTGAGGGGAGTGGCTGCGGGGGGTTGGCTGACTGGTCCTGCCCTCTTGTTGAACACCCAGTCAAATTCCTGTCAAGGGGACAATTTGAATATTAGCCTTTTATTATATGGGATAGTAATTTTCACTGGACTGTTTTTCTCCTAGGAAGTTCCAAAGAAACCAAAGTCTGTCAAATTACTGGGAAATCATGTATAGTACAATGGAGTTACATTAGTCTTGCTCCAGAGAAGAGTTTACTTTTGATTTAGTCTCTATAAAGAAAGGATTTTCCAGGCAAACGCATTTGGATGTTGTCTCAAATGTTAAGTTGGGTTTTTCTGCTCTGTGGAAGATAAGATCCAGTGTATGGAGTTTGACTAGTATTTATGCAGGCTTTATAAGGAACTGACAGTTACTATTTTTGATAGCTTAGAGTTAGAGTCACCTAAGTAAGACTGTGCAAGACTAATTAGAATTTATTTTAGAATTCTATATTAAAGAAGTATAATTATAGATATTTTCCATGGGGGAAAAACATTTTATCACCGTGCTTTAAATAGGAAATATAAAATAGCTTCAGGCATTTTAACTGCCCGGTAATGCTTGCAGAATTAACAAGTAACTAATATTTTAACAAAATAACTTGATACAGCAAACAAAAAAAGTGAATGTGATTCAAAGAGACATTTGAAATATGCCATTAGTTAAAGATTGTTTTAATGTAATAAATTTCTTCCCCAAACATATTTTTATTACAGTAGACCCTTTAGCATTTCTTGCATTGCTGGTTTGTTGGAGATAAATTCCTTTAGTCTGTTTTTGTCGGTGAAGCTCCTGATTACACCTTCAATTTTGATTGACAGCCTTGCGGGGTACAGTATTCTTGGGTTCAGACCCTTCCTTTGCATGACTTTGTATATGTCATCCCATTCCCTTCTGGCCTGATGAGTTTCTGTTGAGAAATCAGTTGCTAGTCTGATGGGGTTTCCTTTATATGTAACTTTCTGTCTCTCTCTGGCTGCTTTTAAGATTCTGGTTTTGTCGATGTTTTTTGCCAGTTTAATTATAATGTGTCTGGGTGTTGATCTTTGGGGGTTCATTTTGTTGGGGACCCTTCGAGCATCTTGGATTTGTGTTGGTTTTTTCTTCTCTATCTCAGGAAAGTTTTCTGTCATTATTTCTTGAAATACTTTTTCCATATCTTGCTCAGTTTCCTTTCCTTCTGGAACCCCTATTATTCTAATATTGTTTTGTTTTGTATTGTCCCAAAGCTCCCTTAGGCTCTCCTCCTGTTTTTTAATTTTTTTTTCTAGCAACTGCTGTAATTGGGTATTTTTTTCCATTTTGTCTTCTAGCTCACTGATGCGGTCTTCTGCTTCATCTAGTCTACTCTTGATGCTTTCTATTGAGTTCTTCATAGTAGCGATGTCATTTTTCATTTCTTCTTGGGTCACCTTCATTTCCTCTTGGGTCTTCTTCATTTCCTCTTGGGTCTTATTCATATTGTCAAATTTGTCTTCCATTCTTTTTAGCCAACTTATGATCATTACTCTGAATTCTTGCTCTGGTAGGTTGCTTGCCTCTAACTCGTTTACTTCATTTTCTGGTGATGGTTGATTTTCTTTCACAGGCGGGTTGTTTCTTAGTCTCCCCATGATCTCTCTTTATAGGGTGCCTGGTAACGTAGTTCTCTCCCTCCTGCTTTGATTTAAAGGCACAAAATACAACACAACCAGGTACAACACACAAGGCACTGGACAGAAATGTGTTTGCAATATTAATATCCTCCAATAAAGGTGTCTAGAACCCAGATAACAAGAACATACAATCCAATAAAAAGAATAAGCAAACCAATCTTACACACACAAAAAAAAGCATAAACCTTTGATATAGTTAGCATTCAACATACAACAACAAAGGGGTAGAGAGAAGGCTTTTTTTTTTTTTTTTTTTTGGTGGGGGGGCAGTGGCAAGGTAGGTGTGAATGGGATTGGAGCAGGGGGTTGGGAATTATATATACACAGGACAGGTGAAAATTTTGGAGAGGGTAAACAGAAAGAGTAAGGAAAATCTATAGCAGTAAAGGGTTAAGATAAGCAGGACACCAAAGGTAAAGTGTTAGGAATAGAGAGATGTCATAAAGGTAGGTTTGAGATAGAATAGAGCGTTGGAGAAGGCAAGGTATGAATAGTTTTTAGAATAGTAATCCCGAAGGAGGAAATAGAGAAAAAAAGAAATAGAGGAAAAAGGAAAAAAAAAATAGAAAGCAAAAAAAAGGATTATAATATGACACTTAAAAAGTAGTAATAAAAATAAACAAAAGAAAATAAGATAAAAAAGATAAAAAAGGTAAAATAGTAGTAGTAATAATGTTGATTACCTATAAAAATGAATTAATTAAAAAGGTAAAATCTAGTGATGGCAGATGAAAAAAATTTCTTGAGTAAACTTTGCAATTAAAGTAGGTAAAAAACAAAAATTCAACAGTTAAAAAATAAAAATTGAAAATTAAAAATTAAACAAAATTTGCAGTAATGAAGGTCATTCACTTTCTGTGTTGCTATGTCTCGCACGCCTGTTTCCAGTCTGGGCGGTAGTGGCAGTTCACTGTGTTTCACCGTTCCTCCGTGTTGATTACAAGACCTGATTTTTAAGCCAATCTAGAGACCCTATGTGCTTTAGCCTCTGGGTGGCAGTGTTTCTGGATGACTTCCAGGACTCTAAAGCCTTTCTAGCTTTTTCCCCTTCTCTGTGTCTTTGATGGCTGGGGGTGGGGCGGTCCGGAGCTGGCTGCACTCCCCTGTAATTCTGCGGCAACTTCTTGGACTCAGATCCAGCTGTGCTGCTCCTCAGATATCCCTAGTCTTAGGAGCCCTGTCCACAGACAGGCGCGCCTCCAGCTGGCGCGCGGGGGGAGGGGGGGGGTGTTGCTGCGCCGAGTGGAACTCAGTCAGCACTACCGGTCCGAGGGGAACTCACCCACCGGATCGCTGCGAAATCTGAGCTCCTCTGAGATCAAGGGTTCGTGCCGACTATGTTCATTTGGTGTTCCTTGGGGCTGGGGATAATCAGGCCTCCGACACTCGAACCTCCTCCCTTCCAAGATGGCGAGATTTCCCGTCCGCGCCGGCAAGAATCTCCGGTAAGGGACCCAGCTGTGGGTGGTCAGCTGTTGGTGGCTCCCTAATCAGAAGACCCCAAATTTCCTCTGGTGTTTGCTAGTCTCCTGGCTTGTTGACGAGCACTCCTAGCGCGATCCTCAGCTGCTTTCTCTCTCTTCCTCGGGACAAGACTCAGAAACCGCCCATCTGCTCTTCCGCCATTTTCTCCTCTGCAGATCCCCCAAACATATTTTTAAAATTATCTATTATTTCACTTTTCCACTTTCAAATAACATTTTCCATCTGTGAATAATGGGCGAAGGCACTATATGTATGGATATACTAAGGATGGTTCAACTATTTTTGAGTTGCAGTCATGAAAATTAAATGTAACACACATTTTAATCTTCATGTTGAACTTTCAACGCAAGATTTTAAAAAATATATATATTTTATTGATATATTACAGAGAGAAATGGAGAGAGATAGAGAGCCAGAAACGTCGATGAGAGAGAAACATCGACCAGCTGCCTCTTGCACACCCCCCACTGGGGATGTGCCCACAATCAATGTACATGCCCTTGACCGGAATCGAATCCAGGACCCTTCAGTCCGCAGACCGATGCTCTACCACTGAGCCAAACCGGTTTCGGCAACACAATATTTTTTAAGGGAACATATAGAGCTCTATGATCACTGCTGTGCCATAGGCTTGATCAACAGTTTGGACTTAACAAGGCAGGTGGTAATATCTGGGAGGTTGATCTCCAGGGGAAAACCAAATGAAATGAACAGATTATCTGATGCATCAAATCATTTAGTATTTAAAGATGTTTGTCAAATCTCTTGAAATGTTAGCAAAATTAGCATTAGGTACATGGATAATTAAGAAAAACCATTAAAATCTGTGGTAGGATTGATTATTGTATGCAAATACCCTTCACAGCAGGAGGGTGCATTGTCTGATAAAGATGATGACACACAATGACTCTCAAGGGATTCTCCTTTGGCTTTTGTTTGGATGTCCAGGTCTTTATATGCATTTATTTTGGTATCCAGTGATATCGGACTTTCCCAGTGAGACATTTGTAAGATTTTCAACTATAATTCAATATCCAGGTCTTTCCATTCTTGATGGCCTCACATTCGCAATCCACTGCTGTAATTGCATGCTAGACCTTGTCCTCACCAAGGGCTGTACTATCTCTCAGAAACTGTTAGGTTATGCAGAAAAGAAATTTATCAAAAGATACTTGGTAGCACACAAAATCTTTACCTATGCCCAGGAACCAAGATCAGAGGGTTTGCAGTCAGGAGCAATGCCTACGCTTCCACCTGCTCTGCTGGAAACACCACACCACTGCTCCTAATATCTGGGCAATGCAGCAGACTCCACTCTGTGGGTTCAGGATGCCACCTCTGCCTCATGTAGGGGAATGAGTATGTTGTCACCTTTTCTGATTGCATGTTTCTGGGGTACATGTTCCTCCTGGCCACCAGCTTCTGAATCAAACTTTGCCATAGAGTCTAGTTGGTGGATGTTAGATCACAGTGCTACAAGCAGGTCAGGAAAGTGAATTTTAACCTCTAACTTGAAGAAGCATCTTAACTTCTAACTTCTAATTCCTAACATGAGGATCTTCTAAGAAAAAGGAGGAATGGGTTAGTGTTTTTAACCAGCTTTTTAATTGTGAGAAAGAGGGACAGAGAGAGAGAGAGAGAGAGAGAGAGAGAGAGAGAGAGAGAGAGAGAGAACGTGAGAGAATAAATTATTCCTAAAATCTCTGAAAGACCATTTCATCATTCTAGGCATTTCATGGTTCCACAACCAGCTTTTGAACTTCCTGCTATTTTAATCTTGGTTGTGGGCACATCTCCAGTAGGGGATGTGCAAGAGGCAGCTGATCAATGATTCTCTCTCATCAATGGTTTTAACTCTTTCTGAAAGTTCTGCAAGTTCATCCAGACTGCACATCCATTGACTCAACTCCCTGTTCACTCTCCATTACACAGTCTTGCTCCTTCTTTACCCACGTGCTATGGGTCATTTATTACAACCACTTTCTTGATCAAAAATAGGTGTTGGATTTTGTCCAATGCTTTTTCCGTGGCTTTTGATATGATCATGTGATTTTTGTCTTAATCAATTTGTTTATGTGATGTCTCTACAACCACTTTCTTGAAAACATGCTTTGCTCCCATGATGTTGTTTCCCTCTGTCATACTCATGAGGCAAGAATTGCAGCCAGGGCTGAAGCCCTTAGTTGCTCTGCTCTGTACCTGCTGCTGAGTACCTTTATCTTGCAGTGATATCCCACAGTTGCACTGATTCCCCTTTAACACCAAAATCTCAAAAAGGCATTCAGTCCAGCCTGCATTCTGAGCACCCTGTAATGCATTTGCATATTCAGAGGGCACTGCACTGTTCTGTTTTTTTTTTCCTGCTCAAGGGCCCTATCCAGTCTGTTTCCTGCTCCTCCTCCTCATTGCCACCTCTTTAGATCCTACTACACAGACTTTAATTTTCCCAAGTCTTCTCCAATTTAGCAAATAATACTTCAATCCTCTCCTCTTTGTTCCTCCAGTGAAAATTAGGACTGATCAAGTTTTCTCTTTTTCTCTGACCTTACACCTCATCCATCATGAA
Organism: Vespertilio murinus; assembly: GCA_963924515.1. Classification (NCBI taxonomy): domain Eukaryota; kingdom Metazoa; phylum Chordata; class Mammalia; order Chiroptera; family Vespertilionidae; genus Vespertilio; species Vespertilio murinus. Next base: position 12,140,098 of record OZ004707.1, read on the forward strand.
CTCACCCACTATACGTTCTGTTCCCTCTGCTCTCTCTCTCTCTCTCTCTCTCTCTCTCTCTCTCTCTCTCTCTCTCTCTCTGTTGTAGGCCTCTGCAATCTTTGACCTGGCCTTCTGCAGTGCTATACTCCTGCCGCCATCCCTATTAAAACCCATTCTCTAAGCACAACAGATAGAATACACTTCCCCTGGTGTGAAATTGTCACCTCAATCCCTGATGTAAAAGCACTCCCACTGAACTTGATATGAGAATCTAGATTCCCTAAGGTGGTCTTAAAGTCTAATATGACCCATGGATCCAATTCTTTCTTTAAAGCCATACTATGTGGTTTTTAAACATATATATATATATATATATATATATATATATATATATATATATATATATATATATATATATATCTGAAACCGGTTTGGCTCAGTGGATAGAGCATCAGCCCGTGGACTGAAAGGTTCCAGGTTTGATTCCGGTCAAGGGCATGTACCTTGGTTGCGGGCACATCCCCAGTAGGGGATGTGCAAGAGGCAGCTGATCAATGACTCTCTCTCATCAATGCTTTTAACTCTCTATCCCTCTCTCTTTTTCTCTGTAAAAATCAATAAAATATATTAAAATATATATATATATATATATATTTCAGAGAAGAAAAGAGAGGGAGAAAGAGATAGGAGAAAGAATGATGGAAAAGAATCAATGATGAGAAAGAATCATTCATTGATTGTCTTCTACACAGCCCCCACCAGGGAATAAGCCCTGCTTCATAGGTTGATAGTCAACCACTGAGCCATGCTGGCTGGGCAAAGCCATATTATGTTTTTTAAAGAACATCATCACTATCTAAAAATACCTTGTTAATTGATTAGTGTGCATGTTTATTGGTTTTTCCATTAACATGTGATAGAAGCATGCATTTTGACCAACCTAATTAAATTGACTGCCTACTGCTCTCTACTGATGTCCTTGTTTTACTTCTGTTCAGGCCTGGTGATCTCTCCTTGGCATGTTGGTATGGACTTACTCACATGCTAAAACTGGTTCTGCCACACCGGAATGTAAGCTTGGGTTCCTATGACCAGAGTGTCTCCAGCACCTAGAACTGTGCCTGAAACAGATTAGGCTCTGAAATTCTTGTGTGAATGACACTGCACAATAAGGAAGATACAGGATATAAATTCATAACATTTTTGGCCTGCAATAGTTTTTCTTTTCTTTTTTCTGTCGTTGAAAATGATTAGCTCCCAGTGAGAAAACTGAGGCCCTAGGAGCACAGCTAATTATTGAGAGAATCGGGACTAATTACTTAGCTGTCACCTCATTTACATTTCACCGTGCTGCATTGTGTCCTTCCTAAGTAAATGAAATCCTTTTTTTCTGGCCCCCAATTTTCTGCATGCCTAGATCCATTGTCCCTTGAATGTGTTTGGTCTGTTGCAGGTGCTTCATAAACTTGTTTAATTAATAAACAAATAAATAATGAATGCTGTACTAACGTGCGCTGATCAAGTATGTAACCCAGTAACATTTGGATTGCGTTATTTCTACTTGCCATCGACTCTCTGTGGCGTGCAATGCTACCGACACCTTCTCTCTCTGTGGTAAAAAGAGGGAGGTAGCATTGGAGTGTCCCCGGGACCCATTGTAAAGTCTGGGTGCCTGATGGGAGAACCGAGGGGGGCGTCTCTGAGTAGGAAACGACCAGACTCCTTTTCCCAGGGTGCTTTCCTATGGGTCCTTCCTGCATGTGCTTCCTCGAGATGCGGTGATTCTTCAAGGAGGGTTGCCTGCTGATCCTGGGGTGCAGCCACCCCTTGAACATCTGCCCTTGCCAGATGCTCTTCTCCTAGAAGTGCTGTGCTCCAGTCTAGTGCTGATCGGCCCACACGGTGCTAATCAGGGCAAGGCCATGTCAGAGCATGTGCTCCCAATTAAGGGCCCCGCAGCCCACGCCCCATCCTGGCTGCCGGCAGCGTGACCTCGCACACTTCAGAGCCCGGCGCGTGCATCTGGCAGAGGCGAGGGCTAGGCTGAGCTCCACCGTTTATGCATCCACATCCATCCCCTTCACCTTCAGCTCGCCTGTCATAAACCTCCCCTGTCAGAATGCTGAGCAATAGCCCGCAGAGGTGAATTGAGTCCATGATGACTAGCAGGTGCAGCGTTGCTGACACAGGCACAATTTGGGGACTTTTTAAAAAAATAATAAATTTTATGTAGTTCAAGTCGCTAGAAAGGTGGATTTAATGAAGTGGAGCAGTATGAATAATACTGACATTTCAGCTCACGTTGAACTTGCATATAAACTGTGTTTTGCAAAATCTCCTTTGGCCGGATTTGAGAGAGGACTTTATTTAGGAGAGAGAGAGAAAATGCTTAGATTGAGATACAATTACATAAAAGAGATGCATGCGCGTCCTATCTGGATTTAGACATTGTCATTTTAACATATTTTTAAATTACAGTCAACATACAATATTGTATTACTTTCAGATATACCACCCAGTAATTAGACATTATATAACTTATTAAATGATCCCCCTTATAAACCTAGGACCCATTTACAAGGATGTAGAGGGCACTGTCTGGTTTTGCATATATATATATATACCTAAGCAAAGAAAGCTTGGGTAATCAAAATCCATTAATTCAACGATTTTTCTGTTTACTCACTAAATAACAAGCTTATTGTCCATCTAACTGCGGAACCGGCATTATGTTTGGATGCCAGAATAAGAGTTCCCATTTTCAAGTAACAGAACATATAATTGGAGGCACAAGGGAAAAATATTTTTTCCTCTGATTAATGTTCACAATAGAACAGGAGAACACTAGCATATTCCTCTCAGATCTGTTCATATTAGCCCTTGCGAGCAAAAGGAAGAAGGTGAAGAACTAACTCCTGGCCGAGGCCGGAAGCTCACAAGGGTACTTAGATCTGAGGGTTTGGCAGGAAATAGTCCTTGTAATTAGCGTTAGAAGCAGCCATCCCTGACCCAGGTCAGAAGCAAGGGCGAGGACGCTGCTTCCCAGAAAGGACGTTCTGGACTGAGGCCTTCAGAGAGGAATTGACTTGTCCAGGAACAAAGAGTTGACTTGGAGCATTTCCTAAACAGGTTTAAACATGAAATGTATGCGTATATTACCACCACATATCTTTATCCAGTGTTACTCTCGGTATATTTCCCCGACGTTAAATAGTGTTGTAGCTATTAGGAAAATAAAGGAAAATGAAGATTTAGGCGGAAAGGACAGTTCAAGGAGGATACCGGCCTTTTTGGCAGTTGGAGCAGCACAGTCTTGAGGAGGTGTTGTTTCCAAAGTATCAGGGGTGTGGAGAGTTGCAACCCAAGGACAGCGATTCATTCTGCTCACAAGCTTTATGGAGCATCGCAGGGACGTGATTGAGCTTGGGGAGATGAGCAAGCACTGCTTCTCAAGGTCCCTCTCATGACCCTCACTGGTTGTGAGGGGCAGCCGGCAGCCCTTGACAAGTAGGAATCCACGTGGTCCCAGGAGCCTTGGGCGTAGGGCCCCCTGACCCTGGCCTTCTCAACCCTACAAGGGCTGGACAATTTCCTGGAAATGATTATGCTTCCACATAAACCAATAATGCTGCTACTCATGGAGTCATATATCTAGTTTTCATGCTTCTTCTGAGACTCTTATACAATCATGCATTGTCTACTCCTTCGTTACAGGACCTGAAAAATCTTCCATTTATGTACACCCAGAGGCGTATTTTGGACAAAGTCTACCTCAAATATGAAAGGGTAGCAAAAAAAGCAATTAATAACACTAATAAGTAACATTTCTTGAGACCATATATGTCAGATATTATTTGAGTGTAATACCCTTATGAAGTATAGATTATTAGGATATCTGGAGCGTAAAGAGACCAGGGACTTACTCAAGGCCTCACGGCAAATCATTGGTAGTGATAGGCTCTAACTGGAGCATGAGAGTGGCTTGCAAGTGCAGGAGGCATATTATGAGGTGCCCTGCGTGCTCCACTATGAGGAATGCACTGCATCATGCAAATGGAGAGCTATGCGGGGGTTAAAAGCAGAGTGGTGGCATGGTTATATACAAAGTAGTTTTTAAGCCTTTGTAAAATTGAATCTTAGAGAATTTAAATAAGTTGCAAAGATTATACATATAGGATATAGCAGAGCTAACGTAAGTGTGAACCCAGGGCCCACACCTCAAACCACTTTATCCTACTTTTAATCCAAGACATGGTTCAACAGGGATCAAGTAGGCTGATGGGTCTGCCCATAGAGGGAAAAGATAGTGACCCTTATGGCATCACTGTGAAGCTAATAACTTCTGGATACTTCATCTGCGTGGTGTGGAGGTGAGAGTAGGATGGACACTACACAACTATTGAACTATTTTTTACATGTTTTCGTTGATTTTAGAGAGAAAGGGAGAGGGAAAGGGAGGTAGAAACATCAATGGTGAGAGGGAATCATCGATCAGCTTCCTCCAAATGAGGATTGAGCCTGCAACCAGGCATATGCCCTGACTAGAATGGAACCATGACATCCTGGTTCATGGTCCCATGCTCGGCCATTGAGCCACACTGGCCTGGCTATTGAATTGTTGATAGAGCATGTTCCTTCCTGCTGGAGAAGTGGAAGGTAGCACATATTTAAATGGAAATTGAGGGCCACATGGGTGAGGCTGGGTTTGAGTTAAACTGACCCATATGGATTACCATCAGGAAGGAACTAGAAGAAATAAGGTGCGTGACTATTTTTAAAATATTTCAATCACTATTGAAATGATTTTGAAAATAGACGATTACCATTATTTGGTGTTTACATATCACCTCATTCTGAGCAAAAGTTCTTTATTTCCTCATAGATAGATGCTTATCAATATCTGGGGGATGGTGCAGGCAACATCATTTTACTTAGTTATTGTCAAGGTACTAGGTTTTGAAGCATTGCTAAGTCTATTCACATCACTTCTACTCTGTAAAGGTCATATGCATCATGTTAATTTTATATCTTAGATGCAAAATGTGTATCTTGCTTTGAATTTTGTCAAGGAAGAAAAGATAGGCATGATTTAAGAATGGGAACTTTTGAGTCTGTGTGTCAGATTTAGACATTCATAGAGCAATGTGACATGCCAGTTTATGTCAAACACATAATAAGCCTATGTATAAATGGTAAGAAATACTTTCTTAAGAATCTCTGCTCAGAAATATCCAAGCTGAATGACGGTAACCCAGGGAAATATCAGTGAGAAAGAAACCTACGTGACAGTAAAAACAACTCTGAAGAGAGTTCTCTCTGACATTTTCTTTGATATAAAGACAAAAGGAAGAGAAAAAAAAGTAAAAGTAAAATCAAACTTATCTCCACCAACTCTCTCTTTTATGGTTAATAAATTTTGTTATACTCAAAATGGTATTAAGCCATTTCCCCCCTTTATTACTCTCATAGGCCTGCTCTTAGTTATTTGTGACCTTAATAAAGCAGATAGCTAATAAGCTATCTTTCCAATTGGATGCTCAGGACCAGGTGTGCAGGTCAGCACAGAAAGTGATATAGACCAGACATATAGCCCATGGAACTCATGTGAAATCAACTACAGAGAATGAGAGGAAACCCAGCCAGGCAGAAAGGGCTAGAGGAAGAGAATGGAGATCATCCATCCAACAAAAGATAAATAAATGAATATGTGTCAGAAAAAAAAAGAAGAAGAATTCACAGTTATTGGAGAATAAATAAGAAAGACAGCTGAAACGGGTTTGGCTCAGTGGATAGAGCATAGGCCTCCCGACTGAAAGGTCCCGGGTTCGATTCAGGTCAAGGGCATGTACATTGGTTGCTGGCGCATCCCCAGTAGAGGATGTGTAAGAGGCAGCTGATCGATGATTCTCTCTCATTGATGTTTCTAACTCTCTATCCCTCTCTCTTCCTCTCTGTGAAATATCAATAAAAATATGTATATTAAAAAAAAAGAAAAACAAAGTTCCTATCATGCTCACGGAGGTTGTGGCTCCAATTTCCAGAAGGGCTGACATGAACTTGACAGGGTCTTATGCTTGGGTGGACTGAATAAGAAACCTGCCGCCAAAGCAAAGTCTCATATAAGGATGGGATTACACTGGTAATTTTTTTAAAAAATTAGAAACTTCAAAAAGCTCAGCTACTTGAATCTGGCTTAGAAGTAAGGTTCCTTAGATTTTATCTGTTGGAGTTGTGTGGACTGAGCCTGTTCTATAGTCAAGGGAGTCTCAAATTTATATATATATTTTCTTGACAAAATAAAAATACAGAGGAGTATCTCCAGACTTAACTATTCTGGGTATTTTATATAAATAGAGCCATGCAATATGTGGTGTTTTATGTCTGGCTTCTCGCTCATAATTCTTTGCAAGATTTAGCCATGATGTAGCCTATATAAGTACCTCATTTTCTTTGTAAAATATATTTTTTATTGACTTCAGAGAATAAGAGAGAGGAAGAGAGAGAGAGAGAAACATCAATGATGAGAGAGAATTATTGAACAGCTGCCTCAGGGGATGGAGTCTGCAACCTGGGCATGTGCCCTGATTGAAGTTCCTGGTTCATAGGAGAATGCTCAACCACTGAGCCACACTGGCTAGACCATACTGTTATGTGGCTTAGAGTTCTGTGGAGGAGAGTACCAGGTAGGTAGATAACTTCTTCACATCAAAAGTAAATATGTTAGGACAATGTTTTCCATATACAATTCAGTGGGCACTATTATGCCTCAACATATTATTGAATCAAATATCTCATAAAACACTGGGTTAAGCAAAATTAAAATAGGCTATTTTTAAACCACGTGACTATATTATATTTAAATGCTCTTCTCTATAGAACGAAAGCCAGTCCAAAAGCAAGTTATCACAATGGCAATTGATCGATGTAAATAAGGGTGCTAACAATGTACTAGAATGTAGTCTCTGTCATATGGATGTATGAATGGATGCTAAAGACTATGACAGTCTTCTGCATTCATGTCAGGACACATAGTTAAGAGGAAAAACCTATCAACCCGTTTCTGGATGTTAGTTCATCTCATTAAGGTGTGGCGTAGAGTGCTCCTGGTCCTTTTCTCCTAATTTGGTCTCCCCTCGGCTGGGGAGGATCTGTCTGATTGGATAGTGTCTGCACAGAAGGGGACTGACTACTACTCTGATTAGCCACTTTGTCAAATGTCACTTGCAATCAATGTGGCTGATGGAAGGAGCCTTCAACGGTGATAAGAACATCTGTTTTGTCAGAGCAGCAGAGCAGCGGGATGCAGATCAATGCAGTCACACTTGCTCCATATCTGCAACAGGGGCGTAAACATAAACAAATGTGCTTTGCAAGCATAAATAATTAATAATAAGTGATAAGCACGAGCGTGACATCGCAGAATTACTTTGACACTGTCCTACTAAACTCATCCCAATCTGGAAGCCCAAAATTCTGTGGCTTAGCCCCAACAAAAAAGACCTGCGTGTTATTGATTTAAACTGCACACATACAAACGTGACTTAATTCAGGTCTAAAAATATAAAGATCTGTGGAGTCATAGACATTTGCCCTAGTACCTGTCTGTAGAACATTGTTTACAAGACAGTCATTTTTACTAATCCTGACTCTACCTATTATTTAAAACGAGCTCAGTTTCTCTCTTTTTTTTTAAATATTTTTTATTGATTTCAGAGAGGAAGGGAGATGGAGAGAGAGATAGAAACATTAATGATGAGAAAATCATTGATGGGCTGCCTCCTGCATGCTCCCTACTGGGGATCGAGTATACAACCAGGTATATGCCCTTGGCTGGAATCAAAACCTGGACCCTTCAGTCCTGAGGCTGACCCTAGTCTATCCACTGAGCCAAACCGGCTAGGGCAGGCCCAGTTCAGTTTCTGTCATATCTACAAAGGGTCTTTGGCTTGCCAGACTACCTATATTATACCCTGTCTCTTCTATTGTTTGTCTCTGAAATAATATTCATGTTTGGCCTTGAACTACTTCTTTCTGTATTTATTTTTTCTACAAGAGAGGTATTTTACATTGCTTATGAACCCAATAATAACGTTTATTATGGCAATAAGTATATATGAAATGCTCATTGCATTTCTCGAGTACATGAATTCTATATCCGATATCTAAAAGGTATATCTAATGCCCTGTATAAATGCACAAACCAGGAGCCAAGGTGATTTTACTGAGCTTTATTTTTTGTGACCTAAATATATATAAACAAAAAATAATATAATTTGCTATTATATAAAACTTTACTCATATTGTCCTACCCATTAGTATTTACTCTAATGAAATGATATAAAATTTCCTTTGCAAAACATGCCCTGTAGAAGTTCTTGTGTCTATTCTACCTGTGTTCTTGGTAGAAGATAAGTCGACCTAAATTTATCCAACCCTCGCCAGACCATATAAACACTAATTAACTCCTAATTAATCCTAAGCTCATCATCTTTTGCAATTTCCACAGCACTAAGCTAAATAATTTTCATTCAGCAAATTGTTGATGAATGCTTTTCAAATTGAACACAATTAGGAGTATTAGTATGTTTTAAACTCAATCCAATAAAAATGTCTTTTATCCACAGTACATGTTTGGAAATCTATAAAATTTTACTGTTTTTTAAATAATAATTCCTGATTCTATGAGTATTTGGGAGGAACATTATTTTATCCACTGCGAAGTGAAACATTTTCACTAAAAGGCCAAGAAGGCACACTTCATGAAGAGGACTGCAGAAACTACACATAGGATGCCTGTTAGAGGCCTGCCAAGGAGTCCCAGCCTTCCCAGTGGGACAATTGATAAGCCAATGGACCCAAATGTAAAGTGGATTTTTCAAGTTTACTTAATACCGTGGGCAGAACTAGAAGCATGTAATTGATGGAGGACCAGGTTTAATAGGACACCCCTGCCAAATGGACATGTGGCAAGCAAAAACTAATTTTAAGTTGAGTGTTTTTCTAGCCCATGATATTTAGAGTTATTTCTTGCAGCATGGGCACTGTACATGTTATATGTATACATATATTAATAAGCTGTTGTATATTTATTTTTATAAGCTATGTTCATATGTATTACCACATTCTTATATACATAAACTATTGAATATGGGATGAGTTCACCTGAAATCAAAGCTTTATCCAAACATAAATCAGCATTCAAATAATATGCAAGTACAGGGATGGCAATTAAGCTTCATTTTGCAGGAAAGCGTGGGTGTGTAAAATATAATCTCAAAATTATTCTAAAGAATTACAAATCAAGCTTGCATGTTATATTATTAAAATTATTTATTCTAAGAAATATGCAGACATATTTTAAAATATGTATTTTAATTCCATTTTGTACTACATTAATTAGTTGAAAATATTCAGAAAAATTTTTATATTTAGTTGTTTCTAATGAGTAAACATGTGCTATTTAGTTTCCTTGAGGTTAGATGAAGCATTATTTATTTAAACATTTATTCAAACCAATTCCTTCCATTGCTTGACATTATTAACCGATATAATGTGCCATCTACAATGGACCAGTATAAATTTACATATTTAAAAGCATAAATTTAACTAAGAATAAATTTAATTAAAAATAATATCAGGGTTGCTATGACCAGTGTTGGTTGGAGCATCATCTGGTGAGGGCACATACCCAGGTTGCTGGTTTAATACCCAGTCAGAGTGTTTACAGGAGGAAACTAATCTCTCTCTCTTTCTCTCTCTCTCTCTCTCTCTTTCTCTCTTTCTCTCTCTCTCTCTCTCCCCCCCTTCTCCCCCTCTCCCTCTCCCTCCTTCTACCTTCCTCCCTCCCTCTCTCTCTTCCTCTCTCTTTCCCTCTCTATCTCCCCCTCTCTCTCCCTCCCCACTTCCTCTATCTCTAAAAATCAATTTAAAATGTTAGGGTCAAAACCACCAACAAAGTTAGTCAATGTCAAGCCAACTTTGTAACTGAGTTTCCTAGTCTTGAGACACATTGGGAGTTTTCATCCTATTCTGCTGAAAAAAATTTTAAAAAGGTTCTTTCATTTATTAAAAACAAAATCAAAACAATACCTTTATCTTCTTTGCTATAATGAATTAAGAATCTCAATCAATGGTTGAAGAAACTATGGTAAAAAATTTCATGCAACTATTCTAGACAGATTATGCTACCAATACAGAGTGTTCTGTGGCCAAGGACTATGTGATTAAGGAAATGAGTGAAAAAAAAAAAAAAAAAACATCTATTCTGGCCGGTGTGGTTCAGTGGTTGAGCATTGATCCATGAACCAAGAGGTCAAGGTTTGATTAACAGTCACCCAGTGTGGACATGCAGAAGCCAGCCAATCAATGATTCTCTTATCATTGATGTTTCTATCTCTCTATTCCTCACCCTCTCTGAAATATATATAAATTTTAAAAAAGAAAAGAAAGCATCTAGTCAGAAAGTTCTGCTATGACTGGTTTGGTTCAGTGGATAGAGCGTCGGCCTGCAGACTGAAGGGTCCCAGGTTCGATTCCGGTCAAGGGCATGTACCTTGGTTGCAGGCACATCCCCAGTAGGGGGTGTGCAGGAGGCAGCTGATCAATGTTTCTCTCTCATCAATGTTTCTAACTATCCCTCTCCCTTCCTCTCTGTAAAAATCAATAAAACATATTTAAAAAAAGGAAGTTCTCATATCTATGCCTTTGAGAAACTACTACTGACACCTGTTATTAAAGCAGAGAACACTGTAGTTGAATATCACATTATCTTACTCATTTATGGAATATAGTGAACAATATAAACTGATGGACAAAAACAGTTCCAGAGACAGAGAAACATCATTCAGACCATCAAGGTAGAGGGAGGAGGGGTAAGGAGGAGAAATCAACCAAAGGACTTGTTTGCAGGCATATAAGCCTAACCAATGGACACAGATAACAGGGGGGTGAGGGCATGAGTTGGGTGAGTTGGGGGATGATCGGGGATAAGGACACGTGATACATTAATGAATAAGGGAATTAAAAAAAAAAAACAGCCAAGGAAACTATTCTGTTTGATGTGGGAAGGGAAAAATTGCTATAATACAAAAAGAAAAAAAAGAGGTATTTTATATTGTTAATTAGTATTTCTCAAGTTTATTAAATATAAGTTTATATTAGACAGGGGCCCAGAGTTTCACAACAAACACCCACTTTATTAGAGGGTAGGCGTGTATAGACTCTCAGTAAAGAAGAAAATCGCTTAAATATGCCAGTAAGTTAACCCCCATCAGTCAGTAACCTGCCCGGGGATTGGTCTGCTATTTCCAAAGGACATATTTGTTCACTTTAGGCCAGCTTCAAGTGTTGGCAATTTAGAGGAAATATAATGAGCTGTTCGGAAAGGAATCATTTGGTGACACAGTGGCCTGGGGGGGGGGTGTTACCTGGCAGTGTTACAGCTGAGTTGGCAGCTCTCCAAGCTGGGGTCTCATTCCCACTTTGCTTACCCTATAAGAAGTGTGCTCAGGATGGTGGAGGGCTGGGAGCTAACACGGTGAGCCCCAGCAGAGAGGCCTCAGCACGAAGTGGAGCTATCAGCTGGACTTGAACTTTCTTCTGACCCGGTAACAGGTTGACTAGAGAACCACAGGTGCCGGGATGTGCCGGTAAAGGCAGCGTCTTCATCATCTCATCATGAACACAAATGACTTTTCTCACAAAGCGAGCATTTCCCATCAAAAGAGTATGAAGAGGATGCAGCCAAAAATAGACTGGAAGTTCTTTTCTTCCTTTAGCCTTTCCATGTTCGTGTGTTCAGCATTATATGGTACTTCCAAATTAGTTCCATGATTGAAAAGGAAATAGAAGGGACTTGGACCACATCTGAAAAATAACAGGATGTATTTCAAACTGAGTAATGATTTGGTGTCTTTTGGGTAGTAAGTTAATATATTCTGTTTGCATGGCTCTCAATATTCTGACCTACATATTTCATTGACATATAATTGGAGATATCCATTTGTTTCCAACATAAGGATTCAAAAGTCTTTCTCCATCTGAAAAGTTATTTGTGTGTTTATGTGTACACCTAGATTCCATGATAAAATTATTTTATTATTTCAATAAAGAAAAAGTATTAAATGTATTAAAATAAGTATATTAATTTTTATGCAAATTCTTATCTAAATTTGAGGAGTTATTTTTGATGATTTATTAACCCATTGCATATGAGCTTTAACTATCTATACATAGCTAACTTAATAAAATTATATAAATTGTATAATTATTATATATTGTATATTCATTTTCTTATATGATAAGACATCCCACAGAATTATTCCAGGTATATGAAATTTTATAATTTTCAAAGTTATATTTGAAATATATAATCATTATAATACAAACCAATATGATTATGTTTTAAAAATTACTTTTTTAAAAAAAGGATAACTCAATTTTCATAAATATACTAATCTTATCTAGCAAATTGAAAACAATTCTATGCATTTAAAAAAATTTTCTCATGGTACTAGATCATGGTGAAATATCTATTTAATATGAACAGATTTCATTGAATTCTTCTGAAAAAATACATATTACTTATAAAGTTTAAATAGTGTAAGCTGCCTCATTAGTCTATAAAACAGAGTATATATTATATATAATTCCTATCCATATATTTAGAAAATACATTCCACTTGTTATTAATTTTTATTATCTTGTTTAATTCTGAAGAGTAATCATATTTTGCAGAGACATGTGCAATTTTTATAAATATTTTTCAAACGATATACTTGGATACAATTATGTTGCTTTATGATCAAATTTCTAACAAAATTTACCATTCTGTAATTTTATTAGCTTATTCTGACTTTGGTGTGTTTAGAACTGTAAAAACAGTTCTAAATTTATATATATATTTAAATTAAATTGCAGTTCACCTCCATTGGTGACATTTTGTTAGGACTGAACAGACATCTGTAACCATTATAGAACATTTACCATGAAGAAGCAATTCATTAAAAAAAAAAAAAACCAAAAAGACCATGGTAGATCTAAAGCTAGTTTATTACCATGATATATCCCTACTATAGCTGTTAGAGTGGAGGAAGAAAATGAGGAGGAATGTGGTATAAAAGAGCTAAAACTGTTGTTTCTTAAAACTATAAGTATTTTAATATGTATAATATAAGTGGATCTATCCACATAGTTATTTAAATAACAAATTTACTATTCTGTAGTCTTATAAAATAACTCCTATATGAGCTTAAACAGAAAAATTCCTTCACATATTTGATATTAAATTACATTTTCTAAAAGCTTTCTGGCTGTTAACTTGTAAAAAAAAATTAAACATATCAAACATGAAGTATGGGTTATAAAGGAGACATATCCTGCTACTTTAAGGAAATTGTGTGCCAAATAGAATGAAAGGCTTTTGGAATTATATAATACTAGAGGCCCGGTGCACATATTTGTGCACAGGTGGTGTCCGGCCAGGTCAACCCAATGGGGACCCATCAGGGGTGGGACTAGCCCAGGGGAGGGTCCACAGGAGGTTTCTAGGACATCTATAGCCCATCTCAGTCCTGATCAGCTGTACCCCATTAGCAAGCTAATGTACTGCTTGGGACATCTGTCCCCTAATGATCAGTGCACATCATAGCAAGTGGTTGAGTGGCCTTAGCATATCATTAGCATATTATGCTTTGATTGGTTGAATAGATGACTTGACAACTGGATACTTAGCATATTAGGCTTTTATTATATAGGATTATATAAGATGAACAATAAGTGACATTTTAGGCATACAATCTAACTAAAATATGTAATATACATGAATGCAAGATGCAAATAGGCACAAGTATTTAAATTTCTGGGGCTCAAAGAAATATAAACTTGCCGATGTCGGTTTGGCTCAGTGGTAGAGCATCGGTCTGCGGACTGAAAGGTCCCGGGTTCGATTCCGGCCGAGGGCATGTACCTTGGTTGCGGGCACATCTCCGGTAGGGGGTGTGCAAGAGGCAGCTGGTCGATGTTTCTCTCTAATCGATGTTTCTAGCTCTTTATCTCTCTCCCTTCCTCTCTGTAAAATATCAATAAAATATATTTTAAAAAAGAAATATAAACTTAAATGATACTATATTTCCATAAAGTTGATACATTTTTAAAAATATCATGGCCAGTGTCAGAGATTTGGGGGACACAAATTCTACTATATTGCTGATACCAGTGCATGCTGCACACTATTTTTGAGAGAGTGTGATAAGATATATCAATATTGTCCAAAAGTTATTCATATTGACTGAAATTTCCAATGTAAATAATGTGTGGAGGAAATAAAGATTCTTACAAAGAAAGTATATATTACTGATTTATATAGGAAAAATGGAAGAAAAGTTAAATGTCTTCAATTGGCCTTTCATAAAATAATTCATACTGTGTACGATGTTAAAAGCCTATGATGCGTATAATGAACAATGTATAATGGGTGTTCCTTTTGCTGAAATATTGGACACTAAATAGCATAAAAACTTTCCTGTGGTCAAGGTAAAGTACTGGCTTTACATAGCTGGTAAGCCACTTTGGGCACAGACTTTTGATTCCAAAGCTCACTTGTGCTTTTAATCACTTACCCACAAATGAATAAACAAATATTCTCAAATATAGCTCATGAATATAATGGTGATTAAGAGAGTTATGTTATAAAGACTAATATCTTAAGATAATTTCTACAACTGAGAAGCATACTTAAATAGGACTTTATCAATGAATAGTTTATAGAAATAATTTTAAGTAAACATCCTAGAGAATGACCTAGATCTCACTATTTCTAAAATTCAGCCATTTATCTAGAATACAAAATCATATTCTGTATAAAAATGTTTAAGGAAAGAGAGGGTCATTGGCTTTGAATGATTTCTCTGAGTTTATACTCATAGGAATGAGCCATAATTTTATTAAATAGAGCCATGTTGTGTATGTGTGTGTGTGTGTGTGTCTTCATAAATTATTCTTATAAAATATCCCAAGGAATGAGTTTATGTTTCTTTTAAAAAGCTTCATGAGCTTATGGCTATGTTTGTTTTACCAAAGTTTCTCATACACTTTAAAAATTACTTGTAAAAATTATCATTCAGGGATACTTAAACAAATAACATTTTCCCCCAAAGATGTCTGCATAATATTGATGATTCGGTATTGAGTAGCCTACGTATAGATCTAGAAATGGAAAACAGCTGTGATATTTAAACACATCATCTCATAGACCACGTTATAGAACCTCAGGATTCATATGCCTTTCTTTTGAAAATACCACACATATTCAGTATCAATTTTTTTGTGTCTTTGTTCATCCAAACTACCCATTTCCCTCAAAATGTAATGTCAAATGAAAAACTGGAATACGGGACATTGCATAAGGATGTTGCTGTCATTGCCAGACCACATACTAATATCTGACAGTCATCCCATAAAATTACAATGGAGCTGGAAAATTCCTATTAATGAGATGGCAGCCATCATAACATTATAGTACAACAGGTTATCCATGTTTATAGAGATGCCGATGTAAACCTATTGCACTGTATAAACGTACAACACATGCAATTATGTACAATACATAATATTTTATAATAATAATGAAAAACTATGTTTCTGGGTCAGATATTTACTATACTGTACTTTTTGTTATTATGTTAGAGTATGCTCTTTCCACTTACTAAAATGGTTTGCTGTGAAATAGTCCGTGCTGTTATGCTGGCATCAGCCTCATACGTCTTGAGTTCTCATATCTCAGATGCATCTTTTCCTCCAGTGCTGGCTCGAATTTTGTATTTTTTGTTTTGTGCAGACCTACTGCGCAGACTTGTAGCCTCTAGAACTAATAGACTACACTGTGCAGCCTAGGCATGAAGCAGACTTCCATGCAGGTTTATGTAAGTCCACTCTGGACAAAATCACCAAAGATGCCCGACTGGTGTGACTCAGTGGTGAGCATAGAACTATGAACCAGGAGGTCATGGCATATACCCAGGTTGCAACCTTGAATCACTTTTAGGGGCATGTAGGAGGCAGCCGATCAGTGATTCTCTCTCATTATTGATGTCTCTCTCTCTTTCTCCCTTCATCTCTGAATATATATATATATATATATATATATATATATATATATATATATTTTTTTTTTTAGAAAAATAACCTAATGTGCATTTCTTAGGCAGTAATCCCAAACTTAAGCAGCACACGATTGTAATAATCACAGGTGAAGTCATCTTTTTAGATTCAAATAAATAAAAGTAGAAATTATATATAGTATATAAATATATTCAAATAATTAAAAATAGAAATGTTACCTTGAAATAACACCCTGATTGATTCATGTATACAGTGACAGTGAAGAAGGTTGGGAAATAGTGCTCTGGAAGATATATTGTATCTCAGAGGTTGTGCTCGGAGTTTAGGCACATGTTGCGTTGGCCCCAGCCTACTGGTAGTGCTGTTCTTGGTCAGGACTGACTTTACTCCTAGTGAGCTCCACAGACTCCCACCCCACCCCTTATGGTTCCTATGATTGCGGGATGCATATCAGCAAAACCATTAGGGGACTTGGAAGAAAAACATTTATTACTCACAGATTCTGGAGTGAACGTGGCATTCCTAAGGATCAGACAGCAAAGCGAGAAAGAGGGAGGAAGCCTGAATGTGAGGCTCTGTTTTTAGTAGAATTCAGCTCGGGGGTGCCTATCCTTTCCCGGGTTTACTCTTTCTTAGGGAATATACAGCATAAGATTGGGAATTAGGGCGCAGGAAGGGAAACCAGGGTCACTCAATAGATCAGTTTTCTCATTGACCTAGGCTTAGGGGGGTCTTTAAGGGGATGCCAAGGTTGTGGGTAGCCTGCTTCCTTATCTAGGTGTTTTGCTGGAGGCTATCTCATGCAGCTGACAGCATGTTTATTCAAGATGGATGTCTGTGCAATCTAAAGCTCCATGTCTGGCTCTGACTGGTGATTCAGTTAGTTGAAATGTCGTCCTATCCACCAAATGGTTGTGGGTTTGATTCTCAGTCGGGGAACATACTTGGGTTGCAGGTTCAGTTCCCAGTCGGGGCGGTACTGAAGGCAATGGGATGTTTCTCTCTGACACCAATGTTTCCCTTTCCCCTCCCCCTTGCACTCTCTCTAAAAATCAATAAAACATATCCTCTGGTGAGGATTAAAAAAAGTTTAAAAAGCTCCATTTCAGGCACTTACATTACAATAAAAAAAAAAACTTCATGTTGGGTATTTACACTACAGGACTAGGATATCGGCTCATTTTACCCTAATTAAGCTAGATTAGGTCATTTCAGTATCCTCACTTTAAACATCAGGACTCTGAATTCAGATAAGTTATTTGTGCAAAATCACAGACACTGGGATTTGAATCTCTGGAACTCCTGAGCCACACTGTTTATCCTCTCTCATGTGTGGTAGATTCGGGATGAAATGAACTCGGTTAGAGGACTGCAGAATGGAAAATACCTTGGCTGTCTCCAAAGTCTAGGAGCTCAGAGAAGTTGCCTGCCTGCATGATTCCTGTTGACTGTTTATTTGAACGATAGTATTTGAATATGTATTACTACGCTTTGGGGCATCTCTGATTTAGCAGAGTGCCCTGTGAATAATTTAGCATGGGTGGTTGACAGGGAGGCTCTAATGGGGAGCTGGCAGGAGTACTTCCCCTGGAGTCTACCGCCAAGGTTGGGGCTTCACTCACTAGCTGCCATCCTGGCGCTCATTCTTTGACTTGCTTGTACCATAGTGTCCACCCCACAAGGTTATTGTACGGATTAAGTGAATTAATGCATGTAAAGTCCTTCAATGATAGAAATCCCTTTGTAAGTGCTTAATGCATGTTAGCCATTGTGATATGGATTCTGTTTCCAAGGGCTGCAGCCTAAGGCAAAATAAATACTTCTTAAGGGATTAGGTGGAGATTCAACACTCCTCACTCCCTGGTGAGTGGCAGACATCACTAATCAGACATGGCACTCTGTACCGTCAAGCCCAGACAAGGCCTGCCGATCTGTACACCAAATGCTTCAACCTAACATCTAAGAAACAATTGGCTTTGACATGTAGGAGTGAATTTATTTTGCTGTATCGGGCAATACGATTTTTTTTTCTTCATAAAAAAAAAACTTCATATACTAAAAGCAAGAGCTATAGCATTCTACCTAGAATTAAGTTACTGCAATACAGATTGGCTTTATGATATACCTTGCTAAGAATTTGTTTTAAATGAGATACTCCACACGCACACGTGAGGTATGGTATAAGGATCTAACATGAAACATGAATTCCTCTCCTGAACAGTTTCTCAGGGAATTTGTATTCATATAGTACATTCTCAAGGATTGCAGTTGGTCTGATATGTTCATTGGAGCTCCAGTAAGCTCTACTTCTTTACCTTAACTGCATTTCCTGGTTCCTTTCCATGGCTCTTTCTCTAGCTTTTCCTTTGCTAGTGAAACCTCTGTGTAGTTTTGTGGGTTACCTCTGGTGTGGTTTTCAACATATAATCATCACTTACTAAGTTTTCTCCCTAACAATATGGTAGACTCCAATGAAATAAAATTGCTTTTATCTGTGTATTAGAGGCGCTAGGAATGAGCCCTGCATGCAGTAATTAGTCAGTAAAGATTTTACTTAGTCAATTCTGATGACTTTACTGAAGTCAAATGATATATACATCCTTTTTTTTTTTTTTTTTTACTCAGAGGTTTCATCCCTTCTCATTATTTATTCCAGCTCCTCCAAGTATTTGGACAGCTAACATACACTACTTTAGACACAAATGTAGCCCTAATAGTTCATCAGCCATTGCTTTGAAAATATGAAATCTTTACTAATCACATTATTTAAAAAATATTGTTTTATTTACTTTAAGCACTTGATAGGTATTGAATTAAACCTTATTCTTCCTCCCATTCTGGGATAGAGCTATGTTCAATGGGCTGTTAGAAAGATGGAAATTACATTACAGTTACAGGAAGAATAAGATCTTTGGTATTAAGAAAACTTATTTATCCTTCACAAACCATTTTTAAAATATAATTTTATGCACTTTTTCTTGGGGATTATTTCTAATTTCTATGCTGCTTCTAAGTTGTATACACATTACAACTATTACACACATGATTATAGACTGTAATTATTATTTTAATAGTTTCTATTTCTTTGGAAACTTTTAGATTCATGGGAAAAAATCAACAATAAGTATACAGATTTTACATAAGCCACTTCCCCCGGCCCATGTATCGTTTCTCCATTATCAACAACATTCCTTTCCAGAATGATACCTTTGTTAAAACTAATGAACCTACACTGACATGTCCTTGTCACCCAAAGTCCATCGTTTACATTAGGGTTCCCACTTGGTGGTATACATTTGGAGGGTTTAGACACATGTATAATGACATGCACACCCCATCATAATATCATACAGAGTAGTTTCACTACCCTAAGAATCCTCTATGCTCCACTTTTCATCCCTCTGTCCCATATAGCTCCTAGAAACCACTGATGTTTTACCATCCTCATAGTTTTGTCTTTTCTAGAATGGCTATTTTCACTTAATAATAGATATTTAAGGTCCCCCCCCCGTCTTTTCATGGCTTTATAGCTCGTTTCTCTTTAGTGCTGAATGATATTCTGTTGTCTGGATGCCCCACAGTTTGTTTATCTGTTCAACTACTGAAGGAAGCCTTGGTAACTTTAAGGTTTTGGTGACTAGAAAGCGGCTGTAAATATCATGTGCCAGATTATGTGTAGATGAAATGTTTTCCGTGTCCCTCTCCTTAAAAAAAGTGTGAGCTCCGTGAAGAGTCTTTGTTGTTGTTGTGTTTTATTTTTTATTTTTTATCTTTATGCCCCTTGCATTAAGAAGAGTGCCTGGCCCTGAGCAGGTAATTTTGTTCGATTGAAAATGTGTGACACAGTGAATGGAATAAAGAGGCACATAGTTCAGACCACTCGCTAGCTCTGAAAGAGACTACATAAAGAATTTCTAATTCAGAATGATCCATTATAATCAGCTCATGGAAGCCATTATTTTCAAAAGGCAGGATGATAGCTTCGCTGTGTTGAAATAGATTATAAAGGCTTTGGCTAGAAAATCTTCCACTCAAACAGTAAAAGCATAATAAAAAATTGATAAACTTGTAGGGAAACAGAAATGGGATTCAGCATTTTTTGCTTATTCTACAAAGGACAAGGGATTTCTGATTGGTCTTTATATCCTCGAATAATATTTTCTTCTCAAATTTTGATCCCAACAAAATATTATTTTTATCTATTCACTTGGGAATTATGCCAAAATTACAGTTTCCATACTGAGGTTCTTTGATCCAGTTTTAAGAGTCTACTCTAATTTGTCTTTATGGTTACACACACACACACACATACACACACATGCACACATGCGCGCACACACACACACAGAGGATATCCAGTGAAAACTTCACAGATAAAGACAATAATAGATATATTTGGAATACTACCTAAATGCAATTGTATGTAACATTAACCTAAATATATGTACATATGGGCATAGGTTTTGTTTCTCTAAGTAAGTCCCAATGTTAAAATGCTAATCTGAGATGCTTGAACTCCAATTTTCTAAGGCAAATTTATCAGAATCTTGAAAATTATTAAAGTAGGATACCAAAGCACATTGAAATTTTCTTTTGTGTTATGTATTATTTGCTCTTCACTTTTGTTTTATTAGTATAAACATTACATATAGAGTATTACTTAATCAAATTTGTTCCATTAAAATATATTATTTGGGATTCTAATCATTGCATCTCCCAGTCTTCTCCGCTTAGGCACTGGTGTTGCATTAGGTAGCTATGCCTCATGTGGATAGTGAGTTTTGCTTCATCAAAATGCAGGAGAATGTTTTTCTGCTATATATTTATAATAATTCAGAAAACTTAAATTATGAACATGTTTGCAAACTGGTTTTTAAATTGTCATAAATATACTAGAAGCCCAGTGCATGAAATTGATGCATTCACAGGAGGTAGGGGATGGTTCCTCAGCCTTGCCTGTGCCCTCTCACAGTCTGGGAGCCCTGGGGGGGCTCCTATGGTTTGGTGAGTGGGCCTAAGCCATCAGTTGGACATCCTTAGTGCTGCTTCAGAGGCAGGAGAGGTTCCCACCACTGCTGCTGTGCTCGCCAGCCATGAGTCTGGCTCAGGGCTTCTGGATAAGTGACACCCACCTCCATCCCCCCACCCCTATGGAAGTGCACTGGGCATCTGGGGGCAGCTCCTGCATTGAGCGTCTGCCCCCTGGTGGTCAATGTGCATCATAGCCACCTGTTGTTCTGCTATTTGGTCTATTTGCATATTAGCCTTTTATTATATAGGATTATAAATGGATAGGGTTAGGAGGCTTTAGGGACCTTGATACCATAAAAGTACATGATTTTATTTTAGTATTGTGTGAGGATTAACAATGCAGTCTTCAAGTTAGAAATGCAGATCCTAATCTCATAAATAAAAGTGCCACATCTTTGCATCCAGAAAAGGAATAATTGAAGCTGTTTGTAAAAGAGATACATCTGAGATCGATGTACTTAGCTTTTACACCATAATTTTCAAGGTTTTATATTTTATCCTCTTGAATCAACATGCCTGAAAGAACATAAGAAGCGACAAGCAAATTTATTTGGAAAATATGTCTTTTATGAAACTGGTCCCTACATATAAAGTCTCCAGAATCAAACAAAGAATGTCCGTGACTTTTTAGCCTTTCTTAGAGCTATAGAATTGCTATAATCTAAAAGATTAGAAAGCAAGCTATTTGTACGGGGCAAACTTACTCTACATTCCAATAAAGTTAAATTATTCTTAGAATTATGATTCACATTTTTATTATTTGACAAGTCAAGAGACAGTTATAGTAACATCTTATAATCTCTGAAAGTAAAGCAAAGCTCTTAGACAGTATTGTATAGTGGTTAGAAGTATGAGTGCCTTTCTACCCTTTATTTACTAACTGTGTGTCCTTAGTTAAGATACTTAACCCATGCCGGAACCGGTTTGGCTCAGTGGTAGAGCGTCGGTCTGTGGACTGAAAGGTCCCAGGTTCGATTCTGGTCAAGGGCATGTACATTGGTTGCGGGCACATCCCCGGTGGGGGGTGTGCAGGAGGCAGCTGGTCGATGTTTGTCTCTCACCGACGTTTCTAGCTCTCTATCTTCTCTCTCCCTTCCTCTCTGTAAAATATCAATAAAATATATTGGAAAAAAAAAGAAAAAAGATACTTAACCCATATGTGCCTTTATTATTTCACCTCAATATAATTTATACCTCCTAGGTTTGCTGTGAGGAATAAATGTGTCAATGCATATTATCTGATTAGAACAGTATCAGACATGGAATAAGCTAAATAAATGTATGCTATAAATTGATCTTAAATTTTAAATAAAAATTATGAGGCAGTGTTGTCATTCCTTTCTCTTTAAGAGTTATGGTCAGAAATTGAAACTAGGGCATAATACCATGGATGCTGACTTGATAAGGAAAGAGTTTAATATATATTTTTTACTTTGAAGATTATCTGATAGTGTGCATATCTGAAGTCACAACTTAATCTCCTTTAATATCTTCACATTTATAACAGAATTCTGCTTCTGATTACATAGTGGCCTGCATCTTTAGGTATAAATATTATGTAAAAATAAAAGATGTCTACCTGTAAGTATTCTAGAATGTCAGAGTTTTACTTAGAATGTATCAAGTTCAGTACAGCTTGTGCCACGAAAAGATCAGAATCTAGCAGCACGGTGTCTATATATGGTAGTTTCTCAAAACTTATTCCTTTTGTAGTTTGATCAAAGACAAATTTTAATCACAACAAAAGATTCTTTTTAAATTAGCAACCCATGAAATAACTTTCTTCTCTGTGTTAAACAAAGCCCTAGGCTATTGTTTAACAATAGGAAAAAGGGTTCTATAGAAAAGCAATCTTATATTGAAGAAAGATGAATATATTTCTTTTCTTTAGTTCAGATCACCTTAGAATCTTTAAAAGGTACACAGGATTATTCTGTAAAAGGATGATCAAAAACATCGATGAGCTAAGATTTCTTTTATTATTTGCAGCAAAATAAAAACAATCCCATGGGGTTAGGGTTTTTGGAAAATTGCCTTTTGGAAGGCTGCCATATTTGTGGCAGACAATTCATAATCTGCAAGTGAGACTTCATTTTAGGTTCAAAATAATAAGAATGGCAATTATTATCCTTTGTGGTTTTGTCAGCAGTGCCACTTTTGTCCCTGGAAACCATCCTCAAAAATGGGGTTAAGAGAGTATCAAAAAAATCAATAAGCCTGCTGATTGTTGAGTAAACATAAGGAACTTATGTTATGGCTCACTGATATTCTACCTCATGTGTGTCCTGGACAAGGTAATTGTAGAGTGATAAGAGAAATTCACCTTCAAACTCTATTTCAAAGCTAGGGTTCCTTGCAATAAATAACTAAGTATAACAGAGAAATTCTGCGGTGTCTTAGTTGCACAATACATGGTTGTTCATAGAGACAATAAGTGAAGCAGACACTGAGTTCCAGAAGCTTTATTAGGGAATGGCTTGGACAATGAATCTCTCAAGCCAAGCCTTGATTGGCAATTGAGTCCCTTTTGTAATGTCACAGCTGTGCAGCAAGTTCTAGTGGTATGTGAGCACAGCTGGGATCTGGCATTGACAATATATATAAATGGGAATTACTGAACTTTATTTGAACTTCTTCATGCCTTACTTTAAGGCACAATAGCAAAGTTTTGTCCACAATTTTAAAAATCTTAATCTGTGATTTGTGTTCCTTTGTTTTCTGGAAAAAAAAATCCGCTCTAAAGTCTTCACAAAGTCACTTGTTAATGATTTAAAAATCAGTACTCTTGCTTAACCCAGCAAATGCCAGTGCTTGAAAACAAATAGAAAAATTGTCGCATATTCAGAAATCATGCCTTTTCTATCCTTTTAGGTATTTTCTTTCAGAAAATAGATCAGACAAATTTCTGAAATGTTGAAAAGAAAAAAGAAATCAGGTATGGCGGGAATTCCCCCCTTCTTTGAATGCACTTAAAGGAACGTTTTGATCATTCAAATTAGACTTTGATATAAATATGAAAAATTCATTTCTGCTGGTCCCGAATGGGTATATATTAGCAGGTGAGGCCAACCCTCCCACATGGCTCGTCCCCAGAGGCCCACTGGCTGGTGGGATGTGCTGTCCTATGAGGTGTGTGTTTCATTCCTTGGCCAGTTTTCTATTTGGCTGTCTGTCAAGTCTGATGATCTCTTAAAAATCACATCCAGATACAAGCCATTTGTCAGGTGTGTGGTGCCTGTGTTTCATGATCTCTATTTGCTTTTTTGTGTTCTTTATCATGATTCTGGACAGAGTTCTTAATGTGGTCTCCTAAGATGTCCCTTAAATGTTACATATTGCACTTGATTTCTCAAATACCAATAATACAGATGGGGAAACATCAAATTCTTCCTATTTTTCTTTAATGGAATGCCGTGGCCCTTAACACATGGAAAATATTTGATGGGGTAGTCTAAAAAATCAAGTACATACAGTTATGACCTTTGATATTTTAACTTTGTATGTGCAAGTCTTTAAGGTTATACCTTTGAAGAGATTTGAAGCTAGTTATTCCAGACTGTGACAATACGTATTATTGTCACAGTCTGGTCCAAAGTACCTGTTAACATTTACATATACCAAACCAAAATAATATTAGTAGATAAAAGCATATGTTTAAAAATCTATATAAACTGTTCTAAACATTACAGCTTAGAATTATTTCACATGTGTAGATGATATATATGGAACAAAATTTATTTTTATTTTTTTGTTTTGTTTTGTTTCCATCTTTTAAAATTTATTAAGGTATTATATGTGTACATAGCTTACCATTGCCCCCAACTCCCCACCTCCCATACATGCCCTCCCTCCCCAGAGTTTTGTGTCCATTGGTTGTACTTATATGCATGTATACCAGTCCTTCAGTTGATCTCTTATCTCCCCCAGATCTCCTCCCCCCCACACTGTCATTTGACAGTCTGCTTGTTGTTTTACTATAACTATATCTATCTTTCTGTTCATTAGTTTTTAATGTTCTTTACTATCCATAAATGAGTGAGGTCATATGGTATTTCTCTTTCATTGACTGGCTTATTTCACTCAGTATGATGTTCTCCAATTCCATCCAGGTTACTGCAAATGATGAAAATTCCTTCTTTTTGATGGCAGCATAGTATTTATGGAACAAAATTTAAAGGAGCAAATGCAATATGTACAATCTAGTACTTTCCTCACTAATTTCTAATCTCAAATACCAGAAATTGTTCCAAGACTAATTTTCTCTCCATCCCAAATGAGGATGTGGTTATGAAATCAAACCTAAGTCTGTGCTGGGATATAAAGTCCTGCATGGCCTGTTAGCAGCTCTGGAGTCTCAAGGGTTTGTTCCTCCTAACGGCCGATTTGAGAACCCTGGAACAAAGAGCAATGGATGCCAGGCAGAAGAGGTGTGGGAGTGGGAAGGCAGACCTGTTGGCATTTCAGTTGAGAACAAAATGTAAATATAGTCACACTTCACCTGCCTAGCAAGCAGGTTCAATAGTAGACCCTCCTTTCTAAAACCTACTTACAAAGAGACTGCTGGTGCAAGCTCTCCAGCTACTGTGACAGTTGACTGTGACTTGTGCACCAGTGCCATGAACTTGATTGATTCCAGTAAGAAGCTCTCCTCCAGACACTATTTAATGCTTCATGTCCAAGTTTCAGCAAGCTTGATTATCTGATTTTTTCCAGCTCGTAGACTAGAAACAGATGATGACAGCTGATGGCAGGAAGAAATAACTGTTCTCTGGCAACTGGAAGAGTTGATAGCTGACTGAATAACCACACAAAAAAGAGAAAGAAAATGCACAGAGTAGTCTATGGCCACTTAATGTGGGGCTGACAAAACCTAGTCACGTATCTAGAGCTTACTGTTCAGACACATAGCTATTGCATGTTCTTGGCTGTGACCCTTCAGTTATTTAAACTCTCTAAGTCCAGTCTTTATGAATGAAATGTGGAAAATATCTCTTTCAAAAGACTATTTGTAAATCAAATAATAGAATATATATTAAAGTTCCTTGTAATTGCTGAAATAACTATATCTATGAAAGGTATTATTTACACGTTCCAGCGAAGTAGAATTGTGTTATTTAGTATACTAATCCTATATCACCAAGATTCATTTTCTAAAGAGTTCAATAGGCATTTTTTCATAACATTCCTTTATTAAAGCAGCAGATTTCACTACTTGAAACATTCACTTATCTCATTACTTAATAAAAGTATCTAATGATTTTATTATATATATTTAAACTAAATGAAAATACAAATAAATAAATGCTAGTACTTTAATTTTATGGAATGCATCATTCCTTGACAATGACAAATGGTAGAATTTAGAATTGCCAATGTTACCTTGATCAGATCACCTCAACATTTTCGAGCCTGTCACATTATGAATTCATGTGCAATGCCCACAGGGCCAGTTCATGGTATTGCAATGACAAACATATGAAAATTAATTTACATGAACAGTTTTGTTTTTATCTCCTTATGTTTATAAATTGGGGATATCAGGATGTTTCTTAGAAAAGTTATAATGTGAACTTAGCCTCCAAAAAGAGAGAGTTATATTTCCATAATTCTAGAGAGTCACAGAAGGAATTGGTCCAGGCAGTGGTCAAGGTATAGGTAATGGGTCATAGGTAGCAATGCTCCTTTGCAAATTCCAGGAATAACAACATAAAAAGTGGGTCATGTGGAGAGATGGAACAGTGCTTCAGCAGTGAAGAGAAAATAGTGACAAATCCTAATTAAGGGAATAGGGTGGAGAGTGTGAGTCTTATGATGAGAAACCAGGCTCAGTATAACAATTCACATGACACAGAGAATGGGTTGTATTCTCTGTCATTTACTCTTATCTTTTTCCTTTTATTAACTCCCTATGTGAGAGGTTTCCGGTAGGTTGGCTGAGAAATCTCATTTTAGCCATTTGCTCTAAAGTGAGTAAGACTTGTTAATTCACTTTTTGACTTAAAAATGGGAAATCAGAAGGGTGTGCAACCTCGGATAAGCCGGGAGATTCTGATCTCCTTGCAGTGATTGAGGTTTTTGAACACAAGTCTGAACAGGCCTTTTCCCACTTATCTGCAGGCTTGTCTAGCATCCAGGAGACTCAAGGAAATATTTTATCCAGTTATAGATAATGCCAAGAGGTCTGAATTCACATCCTCTTCAGATATAATCAAACTAATTTGCAGTGAAACTTAAATTGCAGTTATTTTGCTTTATTCCACAACTTATGTAGTAGGTAACAATTCTAAAGCTATCAGACGTGTAAGCACAGGAGCATTTTAACTTTATTTTAAAATGGCAAATTTTCTAAATAAAATAGTTCCTGAAATTGATCTGTTTTATTAATTTTACTAACATCTATTAAGTCCAAAGCGTTTTAGGCAGATGAACTTGCTGGGTTGAAACACTGGCAACGTTTCATGAATATATAATGTCTCTTTATCCAAATCCTGCAATATCGATGGATTTAAATATTTAAAATGTTTTTCTGAAAATACAAATTTGTTAATTTTGAATGTTTAGGCTATGCTTCAAGTTCCAGAAACTGTGCATTAAAAAAAAAAATGTAGATGCTTTTTCAAATCTCATAATGTTGTGCCCAGATTTCATGATCCCCAAAGACCAGCAGGGAGCCAAATCCAATGCAACTAACAAGAGAGCCTCTTCCATGTTAACATGTGCTCCGTCCCACTCACGCAGACCTCATGGTGGACAAGAGCGTGAACTTCCACAAGTCTCAAGTTTTACTCAGGTGGTGATGTCATTGCTTTGGCTGACCCTGATTGGTTGGGTGAAGGCTAGGGCCCACCTACACAAAATGGAGGATAGCTCCACCCTGCCCCACAAGGAGGCAGGGTTCTAGTCAGGAGTTAGCCTCACCCTGTCAATAACATCTCACTTTTGCTCAATTTTTAAAAGTTTACCAGTAAAACATATGTAGATAATGAGGGCCAGAAACATTAACAGTGTACATGTGAACAACTCCACATGTATACACCTCTGTCCCCAGCTTCCTTCCCCACCTCAGCTCTACACAAGGTAGGCATTTAATCAACGTGGGAGGGTCAGCGGCATGAGCCTGTTCCTGTAGAGTTCAGATGTCTTCAATGTCTGGCAGTGTGTGGCTTGGATGAATTAGAGATGAAGTGGTTGGGATTTTTAATTCAATTTTATTTGCATCAAATAATTTACACGTAGCCAGCCAAGGATAAATTGCTGATGGTTAATCTATAAGAAGGTACACTTGGAATGCCTTCTGGCATAGTGTGACTCAGCTAAGATGATTTGGGGCAGTTGGCATGGAGACACCCAATCTGGTGTAAGGAGTCTGATCTCTTTTAAAAAGCACTGTGAGATCGATGGCTACTGCTCTAGTCCATTTTGGATCCTTTTGTCTACTCATGATATTTATTCATTTATTTAACAATGATCTGCCAAGAAAATCTTATGTGTAATTTTATAATATGTAAGCCAATGGTGCTAAATCGACATCTCTGCTGCTGATCTGCATGAGTTGACTGGAAATACCCAGCTTTTTATCTTTCAGCCCTACTATGTCCCAAGCAGATCTCTTACTTCCTGATTCCCCCAAATATGCGATTTTACCAATATATCCTAAGAGAGATGGTGAAGTCAAATGGGATGACAAATCAGATTTATTGATGATCAAAGCCACGATGGAGGATGTGCTTAGTCACAGTGAATTCCCATGACTGTACCAACTCCCGGGGTGAGCTACCCCCCACCCCCACCACCTGCCTACACAGGCTGAGAGAGCAGAGAATCTTCTGAAGCCAAGTTACGTGAAAAGCTGAGAGGAAGGGGCTGCCTCCTTATGCTTAGCTTCTTTTCCCAAATTGACAGATCATAGAGTCAAGCCCCTCCCATAGACAGGAGTGATGGGGCGAAGAGGGGGTGGAGGGCTGCTTTTGTGAAGGGTTCTCAATTTGGAAATGAGAATCTATGAGAAAGCAGGTCCCTCCAACATGACCCTATCATAGTGATTGACGGCTCAAGTGCACAAACCACAAATCAACACTGTCCTCAATTCCTCCTTTGTGCCTGATCTGCCTAAATCAACTTCTGTTTTGTTTATCTTCAGACTCAGCCTGAATGCTTCCTCTTCTCTGCACCTGGAAAACTACAGAAGCCTCATACTGTCCCCCCAACTTCCAGTCTTTTACCCCTGCAATCCCTTCTCAGCACTATGCATCATTTGAAATCATAGTCCTGTTAAAAACCCTTCGGTGGCTTCTGAACTCCAAATGTGATGGCATTTAGAAGGCAGGGCCTTTGGGAGGTGTTTTGGTAATGAGGGTGGAGGCTAATGAAATTATTGGATTATTAATACAGACCCCACAGGCCTCCCCCTAGCCCATTCATCACATGAGGAAGATTCAGAGAGTAGCTTGCCACCTGGAAGAGGGCCCTTACCCAAGAACTGTGAGAAACACATCTCTATTGTTTGTAAGCCACCCAGTCTTGGTATTTTGTGACAGCATCCCCAAAGGACTAAGACAGGAAGGGTTGGAAACTCATGTCAACACACATTATTTATTATATATTGTTTGTTCTATATACTTATGTTTCAGGTAGCCATATTATCAGTTGTATTTTATAATGTGAATTCCTATATTCTCAAATAATTCATCTATCAGCTGTGTTTGTCAATTGGCTTAACGAAAGTCTCTAAATTTGACTACTACCATTTTGATTCAATAAACTCTTTCGGGAAATTCAGAATTCTGCAATCCATAAAGAACAGACCGCTTCTTATAGAAGGCTGCTTGGGCAGGCTTATTTCTGCCTGGAGATACTAGCTCTGCAGCAGGAACTGATAAATCATGAACTGCTCACTGGTATTGAACTGTAACTGCTCTGCCAGGAGATTGAGGCTTCCACAACGCTCTTGCCTCCTCTCATGGAATCAATCCTTTTATACAGAGTTACGATGGACGATAGGTCATGGAAATATCTCCAGGTTGGGAGATTAATATGCATCTAAAGGTTAACCATAAGGAGCTCCTATCCAATGGGGCATTTTAGGGAAGAGAACCACATATCTGTGCTAAATGGCCAAATGCTACGGACGCTTGAGCAGATAGGTGGCTGGTGATGAGAGCCTCATGTTTCTTGAATTAAACATGCCAGGGCTAAGGCCAGTCAGAACAGCTGCATTGAAAGTTTCTAGGCAGTAAGCATGGCTATAAAACAACTATTTATAAGTGCCTAGTGAATGGGATGAATAATAAGCAACCTTTATCCAGAAAGTAATATTCCTGAGAACGTGGAGAAGATCATTCCGGACCTGCACCAGTGACCACACGGGAAAGCCACAGTGTAATGTCTTGGGGATTGACCCCATGCCCTTTGGCCTCCATGGAACTCGCTTGTTTACTGAATAGTGGGGCCACGGCGTTATTGGCAGCTGCCTGCCAGCAGGTCCTGTCCACTGTGGTGGTTTCCCAGCTGTCTACATACTTGTAGACGCTACAGCCTCAGGCTTGTTTTCAGTATATCCTTAAAGTGTTTCTTGAGACCACTCACCCTTGCCCTATGTACCTCCTCTCATTTCAGAAGGTAAATGTCTGAGCCAACAAATAGCTTTTATTATCCTCACTAGCCCTGAGAAATGGAGTAGAGTTTGACCTGTCTTAGATCCAGCTCCCAGATGTGGCTGCAATTTTAGGTGTTGCTCCTGGTCATGCAGTCTTCATTGTGGATAAAAATCATCAGTAACACAAACAGCATTTCACAGAAGGCATGCACCACACAGGTCTATGCCCAATGGAAAAGCAAACGGTTTCTTTTCCGCCTGTCCCACAATTATGAGCTATTTTCTGTTTTATTTATGTGTTGTCAGTTTAACTTTAAAAATGTACACTAGTATATGTTTCTCCTTAATTACAATCCATGCTATTTATTGAGCATATACTATATGACATATGCTTTTTTTCCATATTACTACTTATCCTCAAAACAGCCCTGAGTAAAGAAAACTGAGAATCATAAAGGCCTAAGTAATTGATCCAAGTGCATAGAGTTAGTAAGCACCAGAGTCAAAATCTGAAAACAAAGTTTGCCTGTTCTGAGTTTCTTCCCCCCAATATCAAAATATTACTGTAGCTTAAATTATTGGGGGGAAAAACCCAAGGAAGGAAGAAAGAAAGGAAGGGAGGGACGGAGGGAGGAAGGAAGGGAAGGGGAGGGGAGGGAAAGGGAGGGGAGGGAAGGAAAGGGGGGAGGGGAGGGGAGGGGAGGGAAGGAAAGGGAAGGGAATGGGAGGGGAGGGGAGGGGAGGGAAGGGAAGGGAAGGGAAGGGAAGGGAAGGGAAGGGAAGGGAAGGGAAGGGAAGGGAAGGGAAGGGAAGGGAAGGGAAGGGAAGGGAAGGGAAGGGAAGGGAAGGGAAGGAATTAAGAATTTCACTAGGAAAAGGAAAGAGGCATACTTAGTGATTTAAAGTACTTAGGGAGGAACAATTTGAGGTTACATATTCCTTTGTATTATAGATGCTAAGGGAAAAATTAAATAAACCCCAGTTCAATTTGTGGGAATAAAATACATACTTAAAGAAGCTCTTTCTATCCATACAACTTTATGATTCCTTTTTTTCAGATAATTTTATTTTCAATCTGCTATCTTGCTCATAAGGTTCATAGCTAAGGATTTCATTTCAGTGCAACCAAAGAGCAATGTATTAAGACAATGAAATCCATCTGAATTTTTATTTCAAAAAAGGGATATATATCTCTGCAGCAAATAATCAAATAAGGAAGCTAAGTCTGAAATATTTTCACTTAATGAGTCACTGTGTGATGTATGCATTTTCCTCTAATGCACATTAGATATCATTTTGAAAATGTTACCATAACTTCATTCCTTAAAAATCCACTTATTTACCATTAAGAAGTTGGCACCAGGCACTATTTCTGCAGAATAGCTCTTCAAAGTATAAACTTACTTAAGAGCAAGATAACTTTTAACATTTTACATGTGGTTTAGTCACTTACCAGTATATGAGAGAATAAAACCAAATATCTTCTGGCCTTAAAAACAAGTAGAAAAAAATCATTGAAAAGAAAATGCCAACCAGTGATAAAGAATAGCTATTTAATTTATACTGTCACCTGTTGAATTAATAAGTAAGCAGTGAATATAGTGTGTATACAGAGTATAATTGGAAAAATTTCTATCTGACCAATTAATCCATTAATATAGATAAGGAGGGAATTTAATAGCTTTCTTAATAAAGTAATGCAACAGGGTAGAATCACAGAGAATTCTATATGTAGGCTCAAAAATAGATGCAAACATGACCTATTAATTGAAATATCCCTGTTTTGATATAATTGCTTGATAACTTATACCAAGACTGGATAATATGTCTCTACTGTTGTTATAGTTAAATGAGAAAAGAATGAATTGATGGTACACATGCATTCATAATGTTGTGATTTTTCTTTATCAGCCTCAATATAATTAACATTGCATATTTGTGGTGATAATTTTATGCAACAATAAATATATTGAGTAATAACATTATATGATATTTTAAACAGTGATATCATTTTGCTTTGACAATTACCTGATTTTCTCCCAGAAAAATATCACCAATTAGAAGTTTCTAAGATAATTGGAATTTCAATATTAAAATCTAGTATATAATAGTTCAGCTACCATAATAAAAATACTACCTTGCAGTTGGCAATTCTTAATGTGCTCTTATAAATAAGGTCATGTAAAATATTTATGTAAAAATTTGATCATTAATCTTTAGTAAAATATCTATAACATCATTAGAGAAAATCAAAATTTAGGTTTTTAATTTGAGTATTTAGAAAAGCACCAAATGAATTGCTTTAACAAACATACAAACAAAACCGTGATGGCACTTCCAAATGGACTCTGTGATGCCCAGTCATTTTCTTTCAAGTTCCAATAGACAAAGAACATGATTGACAGGCTTTACACTCTTGGGAGATGCTGGATGAATTTCAGTAACCTCATTTAAATATTCAGTCATACAAATACTATATAATCAGAGTTCAAATGCTTTAAATACATAAGGATAAATGAAAATTTTTGTCTAAACATTTAAATAACAAGTCTATCTGTATGTGACCTTTACAGCCTTGAATGCATAAATTAAGAAATCATAGATTAAGAATTTTTAAGTTAATAAAGAAACGATTTATGTATAAACTATTCACAATTGAAAGCACTCTTCTTTGTGTTTTTCTATAGAACAAATATTCAGATGTGTTTTCTTTCATTAAAACATAGAATTTAAAGGTCATTTATTTCTGCTATGATTAACAACAGGCTAATGTTATTCTTGTTGCTAGGAAATAATTATTCATTTCTCAATAAGATCAGGTATCCTCTTTTTAATGCCAAATAATAGAAATATATGTTTATATTTACATTTTATACATATACATTGTTTCTTCAAAAATTTAGTCTAAGGGTAATTTGTTAATAACTACTTATTATTAATAAGTTTAATATTATTACATAATCTTATATTTAAACTTGAGTGAAAGAAACAAAAGACTTTTTAAAAATTTGACATGGTTTTGATTAGGATTATGTAATTGTCTTCACAGAAGAAATTATTTTAAGATACATTATAAAATTATTTTACTTAAATAAAAACATATTGAAATGCTTCAGTTTTAATACTGTATTCTGAACAGAATTTTATAACAATATCAAAATCTAGCATGCAAAAATGGAGAAAAAATATTTCTTATATAAATATACTTTTGTATTTATGCTTAGAAATGCTCATGGTAAGAGCAATTTGATGTTTAATTAACTATTAAATGGAACCTTTCCATTTTGTTTTTCTTTTTTTGCCTTTTGCAGATATATATATAATCAGAGTTTATATATATTATTTATATATATTATATATATTTATATATATACAATATATATAATTATTTATATATAATATATATAATTATATATATATATATATATATATATATATATATATATATATATATATATAAAATTTCCTTCTGAAAAGCTTATTGCTTATCAGTGGAGAGCAAATGTTTTCACTCACCCCTTGAATATTGGCACTAATGTTGTTGCAACAATTAAATGTACCAGCTAGTGCCAACTTAGTGTATTACATTCTTTCTTAAGTGATTTTCAATATTCATTATTTCCTTTTTTAAAAAATAGCTATAATTTGTCCTTCAAATGCATGGGGCAGCACTTCACTCCTTGATATTTTAATATGCAAAAGTCAACATTTTTGTTAGCTTTCATTGCATTATAAAAATGTCCAAAGAGGGACATTGGAGATTTCCTAATGGCATAATTTCTATTATTAACAGTCATGTAAAATTAAAATTGAAAATTGTAGAATACATTTTTGTCAACTTATCTATAAAAACATTGCTGGGTTAAAATATAATCCCATCATAGCATTTTTAACGGGGGATAAAAGGTGATGAAAGAAGACCTGACCTTGAGTGGTAAACACACAATACAATATACATATGATGTATCATAAAAATGTACACTTGAAACCTATATAAATTTATTAACCAAGGTCGCCTCAAAAAAGTGAATACAATGTGTGAAAGTGTCTAGTTAATCCTTTGAAACCCCTTATACTTAGTGGATCAGTAGCAGCATAAATTACAGAATGAGTCCTTTGATTTCCTATATTGCTGAATATATATTTATCAACTCTTGTTATTTTGGGGGACTTACCCATAACATGAAAATTGGTTAATTAATAATTTATCTTTCTTCCGGAGACACACAAGCCAATAATTGAACTTTCTTTTAAGATCAATACATTCATAATTTTCAAAACAAATTAGGCTAAGTTTCTTGACTTGTGTTTGTCAATGTCAGATGCCAAATCATTATTTACTGTTCTCTAAATCATGCCATTGGGTAGCAGAACTTTCACCATTTCTTGTTCTGCCTCAGCACCAATACATGTTTGTCAGTATTGCCCAATATTGGCCAATTTTAACCACTTTGCTGTACATTTAAAACTAATACAGAATAATACTGAACATAAAGTATAATGAAAAAATAAAATAAGAAAAACACAATACAGTATTGTCAACTAATATTTTATATATTCCAGACAATGTTCTAAATTACATTATTCTCTTGTTTAATTTTTTTCAACAACTATATGTGTTTGAGGGCACATTGCTGTCCCAAGATGACACAACCGGTAACCAGAAGAATGAGGCTTAATCCCCAAGTAGTCTGTCCTCAGAGCCCATGGTTCTCCCGTAGCCTCTCCATGACTCAGCCTGAGAATGTGACTGCCTTTTCTGCATTATTAATTTACAAACTTCATAAGCAGCAAATTGAACTTCAGCTGATGTTTAACCTTATTATCAAAAGACTTAACTAGACCATATTATGCTGACGCCAGCCTCCTAAAATAAATAGTTCTGACCTTATAAGGTTTGAATGTTTCATTGTAATATGACATTTCAGATGCCGGGGAATAATTGCTGTGCTATTTTATTTTAATTGCCGTGCGTAACATACAATGGAATGGGGAATTCTTCTTTTATCAAACTTGAACTATCAGATGCTCCTTTCATAATGACTCTTGGAATTCTAAACATTTGGTTCTGTTTTGTGTATTAGGTCATGGATGGTCCTCACACCATTGTGTTAGCGTAGCTTTGGTTGACTTCAGAGTGCTCTCACCCCACACTCTATTATATTTTCATATTTTCAAAGTATGTTGTCTGAGAAAACATAGTGGATACATAGGGAACTAGTTTTCATGATTTTTTAGATATTCTACATATGGCAGAGCACTCTAAAAATAGCATTAAATATATCCATGAGAAGTATACTTCACTCCCTAGACCAGTATAGAAAATGGTCTCATTGTCTGTAAAAGCTCCAAGATCTTCATTTGCAGACCTTAGGAACTGTGTCCCTGTTTGAGTGGAACACTTTACTATCTGTTATGGCACCTTTACTACAACCTTCTGGAGGGCCCAGGAAACTTTGTATCTTACTTAGTCTACTCTTGGTCTTACTCCAATGTCTTGCCCTGCGTTCGCTATAAATTGCTCCTGGCAGCCCTATATCATGCATGGCTAGTTCCTTCGTAGTAGGAAAAATAAATTACATAGATTAATCAAAATTTAGTGGTTGGATTAAACTCCCAAGGTGATAACTCGGGGCTTTAGGAATTGTAATTGTAATGTAGTCCGAGATTCCTACGGTGAATTTGATTGCTGTGGTGTGTGAGAACAGGGATATAGCGTGAGTGAGAAGATTATGAAGTTGGAAGAGGGCTCTCTCTTTTACTTAGACAAATGAGTGTTTGGTACGGCATCACACCGTTTCCTATCAACATCAAAAGCTACTTTTAATTTGGATGATTACCAAAAACAGGAACTCTAATGGTTCTTTTGAAATTGATGTAAATGGTCCAACCATGGGTAACTTACTAAAGGGCATGATGCTCCTTTTCCCAGGAGTTCTGTGCTGTCCAGAATATCATCTAAAGCTATCTAGAGAGAAGAGTGCAAGACAGAACAGAAGTTTTCAACATGACTTCCTCCATCAGGATCCATGTGGGAGCTTATTTAGAAATGCAAATTCACAAATTTATGCTGGATCAGAACTTGAGGGTTAGGGTTTAGGGCATGGGTGGGGAACCTTTTTTTTTCTGCCAAGGTCCATTTGGATATTTATAACATCATGTGCAGGCCATACAAATTTATCAGCTTGAAAATTAGCCTGCATTATTTGGTCAAACATTTAATTAACTCACCCCTAATGCCTTGGCAGAGCCAGAACAAATGATTTTGCTTGGCCTTATACATCCACAGACTGGGCATCCATCACGCCACCAACCCCGTCCCTAGTTTAGGGCTTCAACATATGAAATCAAGGTTAGGGTCAAGGTGTGGATCATTTAGCCCATTGAACTTTTCTGATAATTTATTCACACTTCTGTCCCAATCACCTTTCTAAAACAAGGGGTGGATCTTGCCAAACATCTGTTGAATAATTGTGGTGTTTCTCTCTTGTCTTCTGGATAAATTCACATTCTTTGGTACAGCATACATGCCCTAGGCCTGGTAGCCTCTTGAAGTAAATTAATTGAGATGGCCTGGGATGCTGTACTGAGAATGTTCAGGCTGTGAGGAAGTCCGTGAGGGAGAGTCCTTCAGTCACTGAATGTTTATGTCCTTCTAGAACTCATATGTTTAAAGTCCAACCTTCAATGTGAAATGGGGCCTTTGGGAGACATAGTTTAGGCCACTATGGCAGAACATGAATGAGATTAGTGCTCTAATAAAATATACTAGAGGCCTGGTGGTTGGAAATTCATGCACTGAGGGCAGCCTGGCCTGCCCCCTCTCACAGTTCTGGAGTCCTCAGGGGTGGAAGGCAACCAGGCGATCAGGGGAAAGAGATGCCCCCATCACACCTCTGCTGCTACCACTGGTGGCAGTGCAAGCCTCTGCAGGCCCTGGTTATCTGAGCCTCTGGCAGCTGTGGGTGGCTGGACAGCTGACATCCAAAGCTTGCCTCCTCCTCAGGCTGGCCTGGGAAGCTAGGGGGCTGGGGACTCCAGAGGCAGGCACCTGGCACAGCCTGAGCCACCTGGGGGTGGGCCTGGCTGTGCCGTGACCCTGCCATTCCAGCAGGTCTGAGGGGACTGAGTGCCACCATCTTTGAGGGCATGGCAGTCAATTAGCATATTCCCTCCTATTGGTGCCACCATCTTTGTGAGGGTGTGATTGTCAATTAGCATATTCCCTCTTTATCAGATAGGCTACCAGAGAGCTCCCTTGCCCCTTCCACCATATGGGGGCAAACAGAGGAGATGGCTGTGTATGGACCAAGGTTCTCAGCAGACATCAAATCTGCACTTGCCTTCATCTTGGATTCCTGAGCCTTTAGAGCTGTGAGAAATAACTGTTTGTTGTTTATGCTACCCAGTTCATGGAATTTTGTTACAGCTAACTGAATGGACTAAGACAGTGGTCAGAAAACCGCAGCTTGGGAGCCACATGCGGCTCTTTGGCCCCCAGAGTGTGGCTCTTCCACAAAATACCAAGTGTGGCACACATGTATAGTGCGATTGAAACTTCGTAGCCCACGCGCAGAAGTCGGTTTTCGGCCTGGGAGAGTCTATTTTGAAGAAGTGGCGTTAGAACACTCAAGGGGCAAAAGAGCTGCATGTGGCTTGCGAGCCATGGTTTGCCCACCACTGGATAAGACAAATGCTATGGTCAAATGAGAAAGTGTGCCATAGAGTCAGGAGGCAGGGGGTGCCATACTCACGGAGTGAATTTGCTAACCCTCTCTGCCCTCTTCCTAATACTCCAGGCTCATTCTCGCAGCTCCCCTTTTCTCTGGCCCTAGGAAGGCCTTGTGCATTCGCCCAATGTGCCACTATCTCTTGTTTTCCCTTGTTTTAGCAAATGCCATTTCCTTGTTGGGGAGTGGCCTTTGGTCCCCCTCCTTTTTCCCCCTCTGCCTGCCTATCTCCTTT
The DNA here is from genome assembly GCA_963924515.1 of Vespertilio murinus. NCBI lineage: Eukaryota > Metazoa > Chordata > Mammalia > Chiroptera > Vespertilionidae > Vespertilio > Vespertilio murinus. Next base: position 12,178,790 of record OZ004707.1, read on the forward strand.
TCACTTTATACCTTCAACTCACACTTCAACTTTTCCAAGTAACTTTCCTAGTTTCTTTTTCTTCACTGTGCCCTCTTTGTGTGTGTGTGTGTGTGTGTGTGTGTGTGTGTGTGTGTGTGTGCGCGCGCTTGTGTGCGCACAGGAATTACTCTCTCAGCAAGTGTTATTAGCATATATTACAACTGTTAGCTCATTGTTCTCCATTTCCAAAAAAATGTTTTAAACTTAACAGAACCCCTGTGTGTTTGATGAGGGACTAGCTGCCACTGTTTTTCCCATATATGTGGTTACCTGGTACCATTTACACAATATCTTGTGTAATAAGAAATGAACCCATAGGATGTCATTCAACAGAACCACTATGCTTCTGCCAATCATTATATAATTTAAAATATCCTGGATATATTAGTGGTTAAAGTGCATAAGACTCCCCACTTGATATTAACTTCTGTGTACCCAAGATTACAGAGGAAGCTCATCCTAACTAGAGTCCAAATTCCACAAAGTATTTGAGTTTTATAAGAAACCTCTTCCGTTCCATAGCCAATATTAATGGCTTGGATGCTATGGAGATAATTTGAACAGTTTTTACCGTAATTTTTTTTTAAAATCAATAGTTATTTATAGACCTGGGTTGAATCTGGACACAAAAGCACATTCAACATGCTCCTGCTTTCATGTCCCTATTTTATGCAAGAATTGCAAATCTTCACGAACCATGACTGATATTAACAATTGCCTTCAGATGGATATTCATACGCAGGAAGATTTCTGACTGTTGCTGTTGAAACTTGTAATGGCAAATTGAAACTGCTCTAAAGCCATGAGCAAAGTCAAGATAAGTATTCCACTCTGATTGGTGAGTGGGGTTGAGCCTTAATGGAAAAGTTAACTTTTTAATGTATTTAATTGGAATGTATAGGCCAAAGCACTGACTATAGTCAAGTAGGGGAGCCATGCTATCTATCATCGTTTTTTGCTGTTGAAAGCATGCCTCCTTGGGACGGGAAGTATGTGTAGGTTAGATCATAGCATTTTCTCAATGGAGAGTTGTAAGTATAACCCAGCAATTTACGGTTACTTTCTACCAGGGACTATTTGCATCTTTCATGAGTAAGATGCCTTAGTCAGAGTTAAACAGACCTGTTCTATTCCCTAGTTCACTTCATTGTCTTTGCAGAGGAGCTGGGAAAAATATTTATGAACATCTGTTCGCTGCTTTTCCCCCTCATAGGCTGGTGCTCCTGGGCCTCCAACTATTGATGGTTTTGCTCCAGCTACACTACGTTCCTGTTTTATGTTTGAAAAAGCATGTAATGCTTTAGTGTGTGTGTTACTCCTCAGCTGATCCTTCTCAATGTTTCTGGCCTAAGAGAGAAATGCAACTGGGAAATTACATTTCTTTATCCATAGGCTGAAAGCAGAGAAGGACTAGTGCTCTTTCTGATTACAGAAACTTTAACTGTAGGATATGTTACATTTCAGAGGCGCAGAAAATAATGAAAAGCTGATATTCCTGATTAACATAATCACATATTAATAACAGCTAATTAACTTCCCTTTGAGGCAGTGCAACTAGATTATATGATCTTTGGGTGAATTTTGCTGTAATAAGTCCTGCATGATAATATATATTTGCTTTAATCTTTATTAGTTATTAAATCATTTGCTGCTTATTTATAGAGACCGTATCAATAGGATTTCCCTGACTACATCACTAGAATTTTTTTAAGATAACAGATGTGTTCTTTGTCACCAAAGCATATAACAGATAATGTTTTCAAACGTCTGCTGGGATAATCCACAAAAGAATATATGTTTGATGGTATAAAATATGTTATTGCTGTTTAAAAGCCTAATAATTTTAAAGAGACTTCCTAGAATTGAATATTATTGGGCTATTAATTATGTAAATATAACACAGAGGAGGAGAACCTGTATGGCTGTGTCAATGTGTGAGGGGGAAGGGAGAAAACAAACAAATATATGATCATAAAACAAATGCTTAGCCTCCGACATCAGAAATTTAAAGAGAGATGAATTCAATTCTCAAAAAAAGCTAAGAAAGATAGCAGCATCCTCAAGAAAAGAGGTCCCCCAATATTTACCCATTTTTTTTTCTTAAATAAAAATTCAAGACAAAATAGCACCCTCCTTATCAGCCTGGTTGATAACAACATTATAAGCATTTTTATTAAAGGCAAATGGGACTCAGAGCTATTAATTAACGGCTATTAGCCTAGTACCTTCGTGTGTCCCTGGGGTCCTCTGTATTACTGTCTGTCCGAATTTTAGACGCCAGGGCAGAAGTGTCAGTGCCTCTCAAGTCTGCCCAGGAGCTGAGCTCTGAATGAGGACCATGCACAGGGAGTGCCACCTGTGCACATTGTGGTTTGGGGCAGAGCATGTCTTAGCCCATGTCACATCGTGGTCATGGATGACAAGGACCTGGGGAGGAGATCCAGAGGATCTCTGGAGTCCCTCTGAGGTGTATTCCAGCCAGAACTACATTGTCAAAGACAATGCAGGGTGGATACAGAGCAACTCATTACAACTGGAGAGCCAGTTCTCATTTGCATCTAACCTTCTGCAGAACCCATGCATGAGCCACCATCAGCTGTTCCAAGAGCTTCCATCCCAGGCAGCCTCACAGGGTGTGCTGGTGGTGGAAATGCATGTTGAGGAGATTTTTTTTTTCCAAATCATTAAAACATTGATTTTGTCTCAATTAGAATCTTGAATTTTTATATCAATCAATACTTCCCAGAAATGAACACTTGCATAAAAGTAACTCACTGAATGCTGCTGGCTTCTTCTGGGATGGGAGGTACAGGTTGTTCTTTTAGGTCACCAGTGTTCAACCCTTTCATCCCAATGTACACATACACTAATTACTCAAATTCTGCGGCACACCAAAAACGTATGTATTTTTTCCAAACTGACCAAAAATAGTATAATTTTGATTCATTCAAACTTGATGTCTATTGTGTGCTGTTGTCATTTTTTTTTAATTTGACAATCTAGGGGAAAGGAGGTCAGTGTCCCTGACCAAGTAGTCAGTGTTGTGTGTTTTAAACTTTCTTGTGGCACAAGGGTTGAAAATCGCTGCTTTATGTTATTTCTTTCTCCAAATGCCACTAAGTTTTCAACTTGCCTCTGATCTCCCATCCTGAGCATGGTGCTCTGTGTTTTAAAAGGGTGCCATGCTGAGCACCACTGCTTATCCCTTACATGACTTGTGAGGAGCAACACTTGACTGAAGGTTTTAAAACTGGGAGGAGGGGAAGGAGAACGCATTGGTTATCAGCAAAGAGCCAATGAAACTCTATTTCTCTTATTTCCCCACCCCCCCCTCTCTGTCTCTCTGTCTGCCCAACTCAGAAGTAGCCATTTCTGCTGAAGACAGAAAATGGTGTGCCACAAGAATTTTTAAACATTCAATAGTTGACTATTTAGTCAGGGCCACTGACCACTTGCCCTCTAGATGATTAAATAAAAAATGACAATGGCCAATGCAATAACTGATGTCCAATATAAATGAATCAAAATTGTACTTACACCCACCAGCAGATGAATAGATTAGAAAACAGTGGTACATCTGCACAGTGGTATAGTACGCTACTGTTAAAAGGAAGGAACTCTTACCATTTGCAACAACATGGGTGGACCTGGACAGCATTATGCTAAGCAAAATAAGCCAGTTTGGGAAAAATAAATATCACATGATCTCACTCATTTGAGTAATATAATGAACAAAAATAGATCCAGAGACACAGAAGCATTCAACAGACTGTCAAATCTCAGATGGAAGGCAAGGGAGGAGTGTGTGTGTGTAGCTAAGAGATCAACCAAAAGACTTGTGTGCATACATATAAGCAAAACCAATGGGACACAGACAGTAGGGGGATGGGAGCATATGCTGGGGAGTGGAAGTGACTCGGGAGAGGTAAATGGGGGGAAAAGGAGACATATGTAATACTTTAAACAATAAAGAACTTAAATTTTAAAAATGCAGAAAATGTGCTGAAACCGGTTTGGCTCAGTGGATAGAGTGTCGGCCTGTGGATTGAAAGGTCCAGGTTCGATTCCGGTCAAGGGCATATACCTTGGTTGCAGGCACATACCCAGTAGGGAGTGTGCAGGAGGCAATTGATCGATGATTCCCTCTCATCAATGTTTCTAACTCTCTATCCCTCTCTCTTCCTCTCTGTAAAAAAGTCAATAAAATATATTAAAAATAAATAAATAAATAATGCAGAAAATGTAACAATGATAATGGAGGCTAACTAGATTATTTCTGAATTGAAACATGATCAGATTAAGGCTCTCCTTGGTCAATCCAAGACTTCCCTATAACCTGTGCTTCCCTTATTGAATTTTCAGTGAGACTCCATACTCTTTTTTAAAAAAATATATTTTATTGATTTTCCACAGAGAGGAAGGGAGAGGGATAGAGAGCTAGAAACATCGATGAGAGAGAAACATCGACCAGCTGCCTCCTGCACACCCCCTATCGGGGATGTGCCTGCAAACAATGTACATGCCCTTGACTGGAATCGAACCTGGGACCTTTCAGTCCACAGACCAATGCTCTATCCACGGAGCCACACACATCTTGGCTAGACTCCATACTCTTAAAGTCCATGTAAGACCATTTATTTCTTAAAAACCAAAACCAAATCCAAAACAATGATAAAATAGCTTTTATGAAACTTAAGTTGAACAGCAACTAATTTTTTACATTTAAAAATTAAAACTTAATTTTTAAGCCTAATGACTTTAGCCCTCCTGTCCAAATGGCATTGATCAATTAATGGAGGGCCACATGGCAACTTTGCATATCCAGGAATAAGTAAGTATTAAAAAAATGATGAGTTAATATTGCAAAAATAGTTTCTTCTATATTTATTAAGAAGAAAGTAATAATTATACCTTTATTCCCCATTCCAGATTGTTTTACTTTTACAGTAAAAAAAATTCTATTAAGATGTTTTCACATATATAATACATATTTCTATGTAATACTATGGCCAGATATGAGAATAACAGCTTCCCTTTTGTTTTTTATTTTTTTCCAATGTTAAAGAATAGATTCATCAGCTACATAAAAACTATAAGATGATTTGAAATGCAATCAATTCTAACTCCTAGAAAAAACACACACACTATTTTTGATCCATATTTTGGCTAGTAGTAAATCAAACCATATAGGAAAATTCAACCTTGTCAAGATGGCTTGTGTAAATATATTTTCACAGGGAATCCCAGAAAGAGCCCTTAGGGATATACAGAGTCTATCAGGTTATATCATTAAAAATTAGGAAGGCGGATAGATTCAAATATACAAAGACAAATAGAACCATAATTATATACTTGGTGATTATTGTAATTAAATTCACTCTGTGTTTTACATGTGAATTACTCGACATTGAGATGACACTGAAGAAAGTTCCGCCGCTCTGAAAGTTTGGGAGCAAATTAATTTTTCAAAACACTACTGGCAATTTAATATACATATTAATTGATATTTAACTTTATGCAGTGAAATTGTTTCCTGAAAAATTAATTACCTTATCCTCCATTTGGGTTAATTATGAAGCAATACAACTTCAAATTAAAAGTGTAAATGGTTTTGATTTAATTACATTGTGATCATTAATAATATAGGTGTATTTCTTCCACTTATGGTAACTCTGATCACAGAATATTTTCCCAAAAGATCTTGGAATATATTTATATTGTATTTTGCAGAGGAATGCCTGTGTATGTAAATGGAAGATAAAAATATATTAATAAGGAAAGTTATCAGTGGGATTCCTATGCAGAGTCAGAATTTTTTTAAAAAAATAAGTCATTATAGTATTTGCCTAATATGAGAACAAGATTTAGTAGTAAGAAGATTATCAAATTATTCTGTGCATGTCAATTCAGTTATTGACAGAAATGTTGAAAAATGAGTTTTTAAAGTGTATAACACAATAAGTGGGATATGTAAGGACACTATTTTCCTGTCTATAGAACAGGTGTTTCAATGCTTGAAATGCTTTCTCTTCTCTTCTGAGTATTTCCTTTCCAAGCCAAATTTACTCTTTAAATTTCAATGTTTTGAGTCAATGCCATAGTATTGCTTCTTTTTAAATTTTTTTTCTTTATTGATTAAGATATTACATATGTGGCCTTATCCCACATTGCTTCCTCCCCTCCCTGCCCTCAGCCAATCATGTCCTCACCCCCTGTTGTCTGTGTCCATTAGTTAGGCTTATAAGCATGCATACAAGTCCTTTGTATGCCCTTACCCCCACCCTCCTCTACCTTCTCTCTAAGGTTTGATGGTCTGATAAATGCTTTAAAAATATTTTTTTGTTGATTTCAGAAAAGGGAGAAGGAGAGAGAGATGGAAACATCAATGATGAGAGAGAATTATTGACTGGTTAGTATAGTATTTGCCTAATATGAGAACAAGATTTAGTAGTAAGAAGTGGGGATGGAGCCTGCAGCCTGGGTGTGTGCCCTGACCAGGAATCGAACCCTGACCTCCTGGTTCATAGGTCGATGCTTAACCACTGAGCCATGAAGGCCAGGCAGTATTGCTTTTTAAAAATTACATTTCATTTTGCCTCAGGCTGTTTGGCTCATTGGATAGAGCATTGGCCTTTGGACTGAAGAACCCTGGGTTCTATTCCAGTTCAAGGCATGTACCGTGGTTGCAGGTTCAATTCCTGGCCCTGGTCAGGGTGCTAACAGGAGGAAACCATCAATGTTTCTCTTTGTTTCTTCCTGTCACTTCCACTCTTCCTTAAAAATAAATGGAAAAACAAATATCCCCTGGTGAGGTTTAACAACAATGACAGAAAAAGTATATTTCATTTTTATCTGTGAAAGAAAATGTCTTGCTATTTAGTTAATAGTCTTTAATATATATATATATATATATATATATATATATATATATATATATATATATAAAATTGATTTTTTACAGAGAGGAAGAGAGAGGGATAGAGAGTTAGAAACATTGATGAGAGATAGTCATTGATCAGCTGCCTCTTGCACACTCCCCACTGGGGATGTGCCTGCAACCAAGGTACATGCCCTTGACCGAAATCGAACCTGGGACCTTTCATTCTGCAGGCCGATGCTCTATCCACTGAGCCAAACCGGTTTTGGCAGTTGATAGTCTTTATGTACATAGAGGGATAACCTAACAAGCCCTAGAAACACTGTGCACTCACAGCTTTCTAATCACAGTTGCTTTCAGCAATAGTTCTTTTTCAGGGTATATTCTGTGTGGAACAGGGGACTTAAATTTGACCTATAGACATCACGTAATTTAAAAACCTTGGAAACTCACTTAAGGAAAAACATTCCATAGTGAATCATCAATTAAAGTTCATAAATTGACCCTTTATATTCTTCTGTTTTGATGCTTTCCCCATATTTCCTAAAACCTTTTACTCTTGTTATTATACTGAAGAGTGGTGAAATAATTTTCATCCAGCCCTGGCCAGTTAGCTCAGTTGGTCAGAGCATCATCCTGTCCTGATACACCAAGGTTGTGGTTTCCATCCCCAGTCAGGGCACATATAAGAATTAACTAATGAATGTGTAGATAAGTGGAACAGCAAATCAATCTCTCTCTCTCTCTCTCTCTCTCTCTCTCTCTCTTTTTCTTTCTCTCTCAAATTAATAAGTAATATTTTTAAATGTTAATAAATTTGAGTCAATGATGCCACATTAAAAAATACTGTGTTAATTTATAAAAAAACAAAACAAAACTGAAATAGGCTACTTATACTTCTATTATTAAATAGTTGGGCCATGAAATCTTGCCTTGGGTTTCCATAGCTCAGTCTTACATGGAGAGGCATCAGGAGAAACTGAGGATCTTGCATTTCCAGCACTCTCTCCATATAGATTTTAACTTCATCGACTCAAAGGAAAAGTTATGAAAAAATTGAAAGGCCACTTAGCCTAAATCTGTAATTGTCAAATATATAAAATTAATCAACAAAATACTATTCCTAATTTCTACATATTCAGCAGGAAAATATAATTTTCCTAAGATTGAATATTTCACTAGGAACAAATCACTTCAGATATATTTGATGACTGCTAAGAATTTTAATGTAATAACCAAAATCTCAAAGTAATTTACCACAGTCAGTGTTGACAGTACTGCACATGTTGCTAGATGTCCTCCCACTTAAAAACTGTGTTTCTAGAGATATTTGTGTGTATATGACAGTAAAATATCTTTCCTACAATTTACCACGAGAACATAAAAAATACCTATACTTCTCAATTTACTATATCAATAATACTGGTCATTTTAGACTTTATTATGATCTGAGGCCCCCACCATAAACCAAAGCATCAGAAAGATTTTAATTTATTTTGTTATTTATTTCCTTAGGAAACTATGGCATTTGTATTTTGATTTAAACCCTTTATTGTTCCATAAAACCTTAGCACTGAAATAATTCTAAATACTCATTAATACCCTTTGGTTTTCACTAGAATTTCATGGGATGTTCTTCAGCTACCTTTCCTTTTAGTTCTAGCCCATGTTGTTTTTCTGATGAACTAAAAAAGGACTGTGATACTCTGTAGAGTCCAGGCTTGAATCCCTCCTGGATGCACAATGCAACAATTCATTTCCGGCCATGAATTGAATAGAATACATTAAACACTCATCCTGCATTCTAAACGGCTTTCTATTTTCTTTGAATTCTAATTCAAGGCATTGAGGTGAGTCTCTAAAGCACTGAATATGTTAGACTATAGTTTTCTCATGAATGTTTAGCTCTCTTGGCTATGCCCTATGGCAGAAAACAGCCTGAGATAAGGGAACTTCATGTGCGTTATGTGGGTGTAGGAAAAGGGACGAGGCTCTCTTTCCTCCCTTCCTCAGAAAGACCAGACAAGATGCTTTCTCACACCAGGACAGGAGAGCACGCCAATACCATACCCAGCTTTTGTGAAACTTCATGATTCCTGGTGCTTTGTGCTCTTCAGTCCAAGGTGAAATACAGAGAATAGCCTCACTGGTGTAGATTTCCTCAACTTTAGTATTCTCGATTGGCAAGGATAAGAATCCAATTCCAAATCTTTCAGGAGCATTTATCTCCTGTATTCCTATTTGACCATTGGGTATTTATTTGTTCAGATAAGCAGAGCTGGAAACAAAAGAAATTCAAAGATTACCAGTTTAATAAAGGGCCCTGACATTCTGAAAGGAAAAAGGAGATTAATAGTGATTTTATTGGAATCCATACATAGAAAATGTACAAATGGGTCATGAATGGGACACAAGTATCCAGAATATCAAAACTTGTGTGTAGAGTTAATAAAAATAATACTGCTGTTGAAAACAATCCTCAAAGGAGAATGTTGAAAATATTAATATATCCTGCCCAAAATAATTTTAGTTCAGTGATTCAAAAATGTCCTGGAAGGGCACTAGATTAAATAAACAAGATCTATCAAACTTATAATATTACATTATTGAAAAGACATTTCTAACCTGAATATGATCAAATGTCCAACTCTCAGGACACACAGTGGTCTGAAAATGAAGTTAAATGACACCAGGGTTTGTGTCCACCTAGTACAGACTAAGGGGCACTCAAAAGAAGAAAGCACTAGCCTATTTTCTTATCCCCCCAAAAATGCCATATAAAAATAAATAGAGGAGAACAGAGCTATACATTAAAGGAGAATTAAGAAACATGAAAGATAATCTCTAAATGTGGGCTTGGCTTGCATTTGACTTAAAACAAATAATTCTAAAAATCATCAGAAATATTAGGAAAATGCAGTTTCAGACATGTGACTTGTTTACAAATATGGGTGTGGTTTTTTTTTTTTTTTTGCTACTTTATAGAGAGTAATTGAATTGCAGTTGTGTTTTGTCAGATAGCCACTGTTTCATACTGAAATAGTTAAAGGCTAAATGCTATAGTCTCTGGAAATTACTTCAAAATAATTCAATTGGGTTGGAGATATGGATGAACCCATATTGGCCATGAATTGATAATTAAAGATAGAGCTCCATTATATAAGTCTCCATATTTATGTAGATGATTGAGTTTTCCATAATAAAAAAAAGTAAAAATATGTTCTTGATGCTAAGCTAAGTTTTTATAGTAGCACTGCTATTCAAATATCACTCCACTCTGGCACATTGTTGTAATGTTGGGTACTGATGTGGCTTAAGTCTGCATTAAAAGAGAGTATTGGTTGAAAGAATCTGAGATAGTAAAAAAAAATTATGGTACATGGGTAGTAAAATATAATTCCAAACGTTTGAATTTATAAATAGACAGGAGAATACAGAGGTAAAATAGGTAAGAATAAGTCGATGCTTTATTGTGACAAGTAAAATGTAGATGAGGTTAGGGGCCAGAAAAAACTGGGTCTGATGTCCTCATTTGCTTCTTCTTGTCTAGTTAGGATGCCATTGAATATTCTGAGCCTCAACTTCCTCTTCTATAAAACTGGTAATAGGTGTACTTACCCCAAAGAGGTATTGTGGACTTTAATAATTTATCAAAGCTCCTACACCACTTGCTATTTTTCTAAATATGTCATTAATATATATTAACTCATGTATCCTGACAACAGTTCTGTGAGAGGAATCTTCATACTAACAGGTTTTACAGATCAGGGATTAAAAGAACCATTTACCAGCTGGTTTGGCTGGTGGACAAAGTGTTGGCCTGTGGACTAAAAGGTCCCAGGTTCTATTCTGGTCAAGGGCATGTACTTTGGTTGTGGGCACATTCCCAACAGGAGGTGTGCAAGAGGCAGCTGGTCGATGTTTCTCTCATCATCGATGTTTCTAGCTCTCTATCCCCCTGCCTTCTTCTCTGTTAAAAATCAATAAAATATATATTAAAAAAATAAAAACCATTTAAGGACAATCAGCTAGTAGGTAGATGATTTGGGACACAAACATGCCATTTGTCTCCAGAATCTCTGCTCTTAAACCAGATATGCAATATATAACAAAATGGCACAAAGGAGGTGCTTAATAAATGTTTTCAGGATAAGTAGCAATTGTTGCATTTAGTGGGAGAAGTTAATTTTTATATTCATTTGGGTCAACCCCCTTCCAAAATTATATCGTGTGTTTGAAAACTAAGATTAAAAATGCTTTCTAATTTAATCTCTCCTTGGCAAACTGTCAAATTGAGCACTTACAATCTCACAATCACTGTACTTTACATCGCATATATCAGCTCAGTTTATGCTCACAACAGCCACAGCAGCCAACTAAGGGAGGGATTATTATCCCTATTGAACAGATGAGAAAAGTGAAGCTAAAAGATGGTAAATAACTAACTCATTAGCTAGCATACAGCTTGTAAACGATGAAAACACTCTTCGCATATGAAATGTGGTACAGTTGACTCCAAAGCCCATGTGGCTAATGTTATTATCCAAATATCTCAGGAAGATAGAGAAAACTCGCAATTAATTTGCATCTGTTATACTAACAATTTTAACAATGATATTGTGCTATCCTTTCATTACAATTTTCTGAGAAAGGTGGCATTATCTTACCTCTCTATATAATAAACCTGATGCTCAGAAAAATTAAGTAATTTCCTCAAAATCACACAACCAGTGAATTATAAAGCACTATATCAACTTTGGCCATTTTTTTTCAGTCACTTCAGTCAAAAACAACCAACACTAGTGCCCAGTAAAAAAAATGGGCCATTTCACTCTTGTTTGTATTTTCATATAATTTTATTCTCATTTGAAATGCTTCTCTTGAATAGAGAATATACTTGATCTGGCTATTAAACTTCCAAGTGAGCGTAAATGATTTATGATTTAAAATGTGTATTAGGTTTATATAGTAGGTTTATGAGCAGCTTATTGTCATACTTGTTTTTCCATGTATATGTACACAAACATATGCTGTTAATAGAATCATATTTATTGGCCACAGTAAATTGGAAATCTTTAAATTTTTGAACTGCAAGAACAAAAATCTTGAGTTGGGATACAAGAAAGGGACCTTATTACAAGTTAGTGTTTAATGCATTGCTTGAATAGTTAAGACAAATTAATGCTAAGGATTATTCTTATACCTTCCTTCTCCTTGCTTTTTCACATAGGAAGCCTGGGCCATTAACGTGGTTTATTTCAGTAGTCATGTAACTTCTACCAGGAATTAGTCACAGGAGTGGACTGAAAAGAAATCTAATTAGTACTCCGTTTTGGTAACATCTTAATGCAGGTGGAAAGATAAAAAGAAAGTTATAAAATATGTTCTGATGATGATAAGAAGTACAGAAAGAACCAGTTAAATTGTGGTTGTTTGAGTCAGGGAAGATTATATAGAAGAAATGGGATTTGAACTGCATAGCTAAGGGGTTAATTTCAGCAAAGGAGATATGGTAAGATGAGATTAGAAAGTTTTTCAGTGCAAGGCTAAGGCAATGTGCTTGATTCCAAAGCAAATAAGAATCTATAATAGACTTCTGAGCAAGGGAAACAATTTCATATAAGCCATATTTAAGTTAAGGTTTAGTATGGCAGTCTTATTTTAATGAATTGTGTCAGGAGAATTTATGAGCAAGGAGGGTGCTCTGATAGCCATCCAGATGTCAAGTAGTGAGGTATGGTGTAGAGAGAGATAGAAAATCAACTAAGGATGAGAATAAATAGAGAATAAATAAATAGAGATGGATGGACAGATAGATGCTAGATAGATAGATAGATAGATAGATAGATGATAGGTAGATAGATAGATAGATAGATAGATAGATAGGTAGATAGGTAGATAGATACATAGATAGATAGATGATGGATGGATAGATAGATAGATAGATAGATAGATAGATAGATGATGGATAGATAGGTAGATAGGTAGGTAGGTAGGTTGATAGATATAGATAGATAGATAGATAGATAGATAGATAGATAGATAGATAGATAGATAGAGGATAGATAGATATTGTTATGTGCTAATTAAAATAAAATTAAGATACTATTTTAAAAAACCCAGGCCCTCTAAGTATGGTGACATTAATGCTGTAGGAGAACATTTCTTGTTTTCTTTCAGTACTTTGGGATTCTGAGGAGGCTCTCTGACCCATAAGTAGTGTCCTTCTTACTCTTTGCTTCCTTTAGGTTATTTTCTGCATTGGATCTAATCTGACTTATTATTTTCAGTCTAGGGGAAAGAGCATGACCAGGCCAGGAAATTTCCTTTCTCTACAGTGCCAGCCGGGGTCCACAGACACGTATGCCATCCTACGGCCTTGCCTCGCTGCCAGGGAGCCCAAGCACTGGCGCCTTTGCATTTGTGTGACCACCATCATGTCACTTACCTAAGTATTAATATCTCTGTGGGTAAACAAGTGTCTGCATTTTTATAAGGAATATATCACATTTTTTGGCTAAGATCATGTGTGAATAAATTATTAATATTGCCAAATTTTTATGAATTTATTATTACCAGTGGTTCACACACAGTCTTGATGTAAACTAGGAATTTACAAAACTTCCTTTTGATCACACTGTTTTGTTTAAAGAATTAGTTATCACCTACCCGAAGCTATCCCTGCCTACTCACATCCTAATAATCATTTTAGAAAAAGGAAATTATGACAGTCTTTAGTGCAAAATGTTGTTTGATTTTAAAAGACACGGTTTTGAATTTTAGGGACTAGTATTAATGATGATAGTGCCTTTGGTTCAAGTACACTTAGCAAACATTTTCTAAAATGCAGTCTGTGCCCAAGGTTTGATTCCTTCACTCCCATAAGTGAAGTTTTCTCAGGGGAGACCATAAGATAGCAGTGAACATTAAAGCAATGCTAAGCAGCCAGAGCCAAAGGACATTAAAAAGGCATATCTATTTGACATTCCAAAAGGGATTATGTAAGCATCTTGCATTCCTTTCCCATCTTCGGAGATAATTTTTAATGGTTACAAGCTTTTGGAGTCCTGTTTTTGTTTTGTTTTTTTAAATTATAGATGCAGATAATTGACTATAAATACTTTAACAATGAAATTTAATGTTTTATGAAATTTATATATTGGAATTAAGTGTGCATATGTTTTGGCATATGTGTGTTTGTGTGTCTGCATTTGTGTGGTATGTTACACATTTATGTTTTTATGACCAAAATATGCCATCATAGAAATTTAGGTTTATTTTTAAGTCACCTGGGATAATACACTTATGTTCAGGTTAGTGCCTCTTTAGTATAATTATCATTCCATTTGCCCACTGTTTTGTATTTATATCTCGTCTCTATAAGAAAAGTAGACCTTTTGATGGCAGGAACTGGGTGATTAATTCTTGGTTTCTTTGTATTAGGGAAATAGTGGTTGCCCCATAAGCCTTACTTTATTAAGGAAAAGCGTTTTAATGCTTCAAGTGCATGTTCCAGATTTATTGGTTGTTAGGTGTGGGTAGCAAAACCCAATCACTGCTATGTGGTAATAGAAGCTGGTATGCAAAATTAGATATATCTTCTGATAGAAGTTTGGAGTAAAAGACAGCAAAGGCAAGCAGGCATAACTTACATAAAATAGCTTTTAGAAACTATCGTAAAATTGTAAGGAAATAGAGAGGGGTTGAGGTGGTAATGCTACAGTGGTTCCCAAACTTCTGACATATGTGTACAACACTGAGGACCCCTCGTCAAAAAAAAAAAAAAGGATGTATTTTAATAACAATCAAAATATATTTATTTTTTTTCTTTTTTGGTACATACACAAAATAATAATAAATGAAAAATAAGATTATTCATAATAAAATGTAAATAAAAGTTATATTATAAATAAATTTATTTTCATACCGGACCATCTCACACCTCACAGACTGTCTTGACTTGACTCATGAGAACGTAGAATTAGGCACAGCTAAGCACGGTGCAGTGCATGTCCCACCAAACTCCGGTGCAACGCGTACCCCCACCAAACTCTTCCCGTGCCCCTGGGGGTACGTGCACCACACTTTGGGAAACACTGTATCACCTAAGTATAGCAGAGAAAATATAGGTATGTATATGTAGGTATGATTTTTCTCTGATTTTGAAGGGTGAGAATTAGTTTATGATGCGCTTGCCATGCCTAGAAAAATGTGTCACTTCACCAATAGAGAGGGCTTTCATTTTACAAGTGTGAGGAGCAAGGCATAAGTATTAGGTTAAACCTTGGTTCAGACTCGGGCTTTAACCTGGCGCCGCCTGTACACTTCAGGTAAGCTTTTCTTCTTTCATATTTCCAAGTTTTTCTTTTCCTGCATTTTAAAAGCAAATGATAATCTTGGTTGGTTTAAATGAGATGGCATGCAAAGCACCTAACAATGGGCCTGAAACATTAGTTCTCAGTGTTAAAGTGTGGGAAAACGTTACTATGAATAAAAAAGAATGATGTTGCACTTATGGAACATGATAGAATACTACTTCTCAGAACTGCTGTTAAAGTAAATGTGTATTCGCGTACAAGTAAATATGAGATAGCTGTTCGGTGTTGGGTGAAGAGATTCCCTCATTCATTCAGCAGTTGCTTAGTTAGCACCTGTTTTATACCAGGCCCTGTTATAAAGAGAGGGAGGTTCCCATTCTTTCAGGAGATGTGGGGGCTGGTGGGGTGGGCGCTCTCCGTGCAGTAGACATAGCTCCTAACGTCCTCAGTAGATTGTCTAGTAGAACACTCTAGCGTAGGTTTTTGTATCAGAGTATGTCAGGAAAATTATTTCTGGTGAGGAAATGGTATCCATGAAAAGGGTTACAACAACAACAACACGAATCAGTATGTTTCCTTGAGGGCAAATGGAATGCGAGGCTCACGTGTTGTCCCTGTGCCACACTGTGTTTGAAAGCCATCATTGACCCAGAAGTGACAGCTACAAGTGATGTTAGGTAAAGCGAACGTTAAGGTCTGCGGTGCACATCACCCACATCTTAGAGCAAATTATTTTTCAGTCCTTAAAGCACTGCATAGGGCAAACCTTGGCCTGTCTGCACTTTTTTTTTTTTCTTTTCTTTCTTTCTTTTTTTTTTTTTTTTTTTTTTAGCACTCAGGGATTCATACTAACAGAAGTGTGGAAAACGTTCTCTAATTCGCAAGCTTTAAAGCAGAACCAGCATTTATCTCAAGATTAACACTGATGTGCAATGGTGTAAGTGTTTCATATCACCTTGTCATTTTTGCATGACGTGTCTATTCAATACCCTTCATTGTGGGCTGCAAGTAGCCTACTCCAATTTGCAAGCAAGGCTGCTGTAAGTGAAAATATGTTAACACCTCACGTGTTGTCAGAAACTTCACAGACAGAGGTAGACATCTTACACAGGTTATAAGTTTAAATATCTATAATTATATTTATAAGATACAAGGTAGCTTACAAAACACTGTAAGTTAAAAATAATCCAGGGACTGCAACAGCAATTAAAGGCAATGATATTTTTTTTTCCAGAGGGAACATTAGTATGTAAATATTGTACATCTAGATTTGTTTTTTAAATTATGAAGCAGAGGCACAAATTAGTGTCCAAACTTCCTGGTCAAAACACAGGGAAATAGCAGTTACAAAATTATGTGGTCGATAATGTAAAACTACACCATTTCCTCCGAGAAAGCACAGCATTTTCTGACCTCAGAACTGGGGGAAATAGCTCTCGTGGATCTCTCTGGAGACATTCGTGGCGCCATTCCATCCTAGACAACAAAGGTACTACATATATTTCTTAAAACACCTCTCAATACAAGCTGGAATTCCATTTTAAAATATAATCCAGTGAAAACAATCCTATATGGTCCAAGAAAAGTTCAAGAGGGGAAGTTTTCCTCATAGAGGGAAAAGTGTGGACTCATTAACATGGGGTTCTACCTATCCTGCAGCTTACTGCCTGTGAGCATCATCTGATGCATCCGGACTGGCATTTTCTCTTCACTATTATCTGGTTGACCATTTCTCTCCACTTCCCCTTGAGATGCGATGGGATCCCTTGGTGGTGTCTGTTTTTGGACATTGTCAGGACTAGACCTTGGAGACATAACAAGGAGACAGCCTGAAGCCCTTTCCCCACTTCCGAGGGCTGGGGATTTCAGATGCCCAGGCACGGGGCCACCTAGAGAGCTGAAGTGATGTCATTCAATTCCCTTCCTACGTATATTTTCACCCTGACTGACTTTGCCAAAAATAATTTTGTCTCCAAGTATTTGCTTGTAGGAGGATCATAGACTACAGGTTATGGATAACGGAACCTGGGCCTCTGAGGGTGGTTGTGAGAATCACCATCAAACCATGTGTTCAATGAACTTAGTACAGGGCCCCGCACAGTGGTTCCCACATTGGCACACACTTTGAAATACACAGGGAGCTTTGACAAAAAACTTAGGTAGTGTTTCATCAACTGAGATCGTGTTTTAATTGGTCTGGGGTATGGCCTGGGCTTGGAAAGTTTTTAAAGATCCCTAAGGAATCCTAAAGTGTACGGGAATATGGAATCACTGAGCAAGCATGTAGTATGCTCCTCAGGTTAGCTCTTCCTGTCCTCAGATATACTTTGGTAAAAGCTATGACACCATAGGCATAGCATGCTAATTTAATATCCCACATGTATATTCAATATTACCACACAGGCCATAAAAAAGAGCACATTTGTGTTTCTGGTAAGGGAAATTATATGTTTTAAAAGTACATAAGATTGTACAATGTAACTTCCACTACTAATCGTATCTTTTTCTATATAGAAATTAAAACATCAAATCATGAGTCCTAACAATTACGGGCAGTTCAAGAGCTGACTTTGCACAATGTCAACAAGCAAAATGATGTGCTGAAGCATTCAGTAATGATTTGCAAGTCAGCACATGGCGATCCCAGCTGCTTTATTGGGTGCAGGGAAATTGCACCACGTCTGCACCCTCAGGTGATATACGTGTTTAATCCATTTCCCGTTGTAAATGTGAAAATGATCATCAGACTTAAAAAAGCAAAGTCTCTCATGTCAAGTACATAAATTGATGTAAATTAACTGATCAAAAACATAGATGCACTGAGTTAGCCTAACTCATCAACACGGCTGCAGCAAGAATAGAATCAAAGAGCTTCCCAAATTCAAAGGCAAAATAAGAGTGCCTCCTTGCCAGTCCTCCCATCTTGCAGAGGAGAAAACTTTTTATTGAAGTATCAGCAACTTTCCCAAGGTCACCAGAGGATCTAGGAGGAGAATATAGAGTTGATTCTAGCCATCTGCAAAACCATTGAGCTTTTTGGTTATGTGATGCTGACTTCTGGAAAAGGGTGTGCTTTGGATACCAAAGGTCAGAGTTCAAAACTAGGTTCCTGTAAATCAGAAAAGAAAGTGAATGCCTTGAAGTGATGTCAGAGCAAAAGTTGCACTGACAAAGGCAGGAGAGACTTGAATTTTTTTTGTGGTGTGTGTGTGTGTGTGTACACGCGCGTGCGCACTCTCGCGCTCCTGCACACATGCTGGGGTGAGAAGAACATGTCATCCTGTTTGCTTTAGGAAGATTGGTTTGACACAAAGGGAAGGGGAATGGTGTTTGGTACTATGCAGCTCTAGCAAGGTGCCTGCAAATTAGGCCCCTCCCCTCCCACAGAGACTCAGGTAGGCAAGCTACCTCCCAGTAGGATTTCCATTCAAAAGGATGGCTCCCCAGTTCTTAAGGATGACGTTCCTGGGTTATTTAACTGGCAAGAGGCTTTTAAAAGATTTATATCTCAAATGGCCAAAGAAAGAATGGCCAAAAGTAAAATAATGCTAGTTAGTTAGTTAGTTAGTTAGTTAGTTAGTTAAAAAATAAAATTAAGCCAAGCATCTATGGCTCAGTGACTGAGCATAGACTTATAAACCAGGAGGGCACAGATCGGTTTCTGGTCAGGAATTGGCACATGGCTGCGTTGTGGCTTGATCCCCAGTGTGGGGTGTGCAATGATTTTCTCTCATCATTGATGTTTCTCTCTGTCTCTCCCTTCCCCTTCCTTTCTGAAATCAATAAGATTAATATAAATATAATTTTAAAATTAAAATAAAAAAATTATTTTTTAAGAGAATGGGTTACATATGTAATTTTCTGACATCTCTCCATTACCTTGAGTCTTGAGTAAATCATAATTATTGCTGTCACTGTGGAAAAGAAGAAAGAATGGACGAGTACAAGTTTTCTAGAGTAGATGATTTAAGATAATGCAGGTCAGGGGCTTAGAACCAGGAGGTAGACTGTTTAAAGTTTAGGCAATCAAAGCAAAGGCTAAAGCCATTTTGGTCACAAGAAATTTTCTGTTTTAATTTTTAATATCGCATATTGTTAAGTATTTATTCATTTCAATTTTCTTGATTTTCATAACAAGGGAATGATTATCATAAAAGTAACTACTTTTTAGGAGAGGGAACAATTGTGATTGGGTTGGGGTAGCTGGCAAAATTCCACTTCTTGATTTGGATGGTAGTTTCAAGAGCATTTGATTTATAACAATTCATTAAGTTTTAGCATCCAAGCCTGAATCCCTAAACATTGTATTTCATGCTTCCCATTTCTTTTTCAAATTTTAATTTCTTTTTATCCATATTCATTATTATTCCAGAGGTGTTAACTAATGAGATCTCTCTCTCTCTCTCTCTCTCTCTCTCTCTTTCACATTTTAAAAGAACAAAAACCTCTTCTGAAAAAGGAGACATTACACATTACACTGTCTTTATTGAAAGATGACAACCATCTAATTAATCAGACAGAATTATAGAAAGGGCTACTTAGAACTAATAATAGCAAGGTTGCAAGATAAAAGATCAATATATAAAATCAATGATATTTCCATAGACTAGCACTAAAAATGGAGATAAATAATGCTAATATCATTTTCAAAAGCATTAAACATATACAATATTTTGGGATAAACTTACAAGAATGTGAAAAAAGCATAAAATGTAAAATGTTGCTAAGAGAATTTAAAAAATAACCAGGTAAACAGAAATATATGCTGTGTTCATGGGTAGAGAAATTAAATACTTTTAGCATGCCAGTTTTCCCAAAATTGATCTATAGTTTCAATGCAATGCCAATTGATAATGTAAAAATTGGCAAACACAGAACAGTATAAATGGAAAGTAACTAAAGCAGAAAAAAATTGTACTGAAAAAAGAACTATACTGGATGACTAATTTCAAGACATAGTCAAGCCTAGGTAGTATTGGCACACATAAAATAATGGCACAGAACAGTTGCATGCATATGGGAACAACTGATTTTCAACATAGAAACAAAGAAGGTGACCCTGCTCAAAGATGGTGTTAGAACTGCCACTTGTTTCATATGCAAATAAGCAAATGCAGTCTGTAACTCATACCATATAAAAGATGCCTCAACATGTATCATACCCTTAATAATGAACTTTAAAATATAAAAATTCTAACATATACTGTGTGATAAAGCCTTTTGCAAATGACAGTGAGATACCATCTCACACTTGTCAGAATGGCTATCATCAACATATCAACAAACAACCAGTGCTGGCGAGGATGTGGAGAAAAAGTAACCCTCATGCACTGCTGGTGGGAATGCAAACTGTGGAGAACAATATGGAGTTTTCTCAAAAAATTAAAAATGGAACTCCCATTTGACCCAGTGATCCCACTTCTAGGAATATATCCCAAAAAATCAGAAACACCAATCAGAAAGGACATGTGCACCCCTATGTTCATAGCAGCAAAATTTATAATATCTACAATTTGGAAACAGCCTAAATGCTCATTAGCAGATGAGTGGATTAAAAAAAAAACACAGTGGTGCATCTATGCAGTGGAATACTACACTGCTATACAAAAGAAAGAACTCTTACCATTCATAATAGCATGGATGGACAGAGAGCATTATGTTAAGAGAAATAAGCCAGTAGGAGAAAGATAAATATCACACAATCTCACTCCTTTGTGGGTATAATGAACAAATAAATTGAAGAACAAAAATCGATCCAAAGATACAGAAGCATCAAACAGACTGTCAAACTTCAGAGGGAAGGCAAGTGAGGTGATGGTAAGAGATCAACCAAAGGACTTGTATGCATGCCTATAGGCATAACCAATGGACACAGACACTGGGGTGGGTGATGAGTTGAGGACACATATTAGGGAGTGGGGGCAGCCAGGGAGAGGTCAATTAGGGGGGAAAGGGACATATGTAATAATTTAAACAGTAAAGAATTTAACCCTAAAGTAAATAAATAAATAAACAAGTAAAAATACATATTTTTAAAATAAATTATTCTTTTGTATATCTAAAGCACAATCCCTATAAAAACTATACTTGATCTAGTTGGAAAAATTCTACTCTTTCAAGAAGAGTGTTAAGGAGTGTGAAAAACAAAGCCAGCATAGGTGAAAATATTTGCAAATTATGCTAAAGGACTTGTATCAGAATATTTGTTCTTAGAACTGAATAACAACAAAATGAAGAGCTTAATTAAGATTACCAGCCAAAACCGGTTTGGCTCAGTGGTAGAGCGTCGGTCTGCGGACTACAAGGTCCCGGGTTCGATTCCGGTCAGGGGCATGTACATTGGTTGCGGGCATATCCCCGGTGGGGGGTGTGCAAGAGGCAGCTGGTCGATGTTTCTCTCTCATCGACGTTTCTAGCTCTCTATCTCTCTCCCTTTCTCTCTGTAAAATATCAATAAAAAATATATTTAAAAAAAAAAAAAAAGATTACCAAAGCGAGTATAGAAATAGGAAGCAAGCTCAAGAAAAGATGGTCAGCATCATTAGTTATTAGGAAACTAGGAATTCAACCTGCAATGAGTAACCAATATGCACCTGTTAGAATGGCCAAAATTAAAATGACTACTTTTACAAAGTGTTACAGAGGTGTGGAAGAACAGAAAGTATCATAGAGTAGGATATGTAAATGAAACCAAACACTTCAGTATGTAGTCTGACAGTTTCTTAGAGTGGAAACTTAAGCCTACCAGATTAGTCCTGAGTATTTAACCAATACATATGAAAACTATATATCCATATGAAGACTCATGAATAAATGACCCTATCAGCTTTTTTTTATAATAGCACCAAATTGGAAATAGCCCATATGTCCATCAACAAGTGAATGGATTTTAAAAACCTGTGGTATATCATACTATGGAATGCTACTCAGCAATAGAAAAATAAACAGCCAATAGCTACCACAACATGGAATAATCTCAAAATAATCATGGAGAAAGGAGCCAGATCCAAAAAACCTACATTTTATATGATTTCATTTATAAAATACTAAAAATAGCAAACTAATCAACAAAATGTAGATCAGATACTGCCTGGAGACAAGGGTTGGGGGGTGGTAAGAAGACAGAGGAATTACAAAGGGGCATGAGGAAATATTGTGGGGGGGGTGGATCTGTTCATCATCTAGAAGAAATGATAGAGTTAGAGTTATATGCATATGTCAAACTTATCAAACTATATACTTTAAATATGGATAGTTCCCCCAAACCGGTTTGGCTCAGTGGATAGAGCGTCAGCCTGCGGACTATAAGGTTCCAATTTTGATTCTGGTCAAGGGCATATCCTCAGTGGGGGTGTGCAGGAAGTAGTTGATTGATGATTCTCTCTTCAATGTTTCTAACTCTCTATCCCACTCTCTTTCTCTCTGTAAAAAAAAATAAAAAAATAAAAAATAAATATGTGTAGTTTATGACAATTACAATTAAAAAAACTATGGAATAAATGTTTGGGTATACAGTTGTACAAACCAGATAAAGAGGGGTGTCACAAACTATGTGGAGACCTAGAAATGTAATATATAATAGACACCCACATTTATGAATATGTCCTAACAACAAACGTACATTGGAAGTTTAGGAGAAACAAGTGCAATTCAGTGTATTTTTATTTAAGAGAGCAAGAAGTCAAATTTTACTGCATGCAAGAGTACTGTATTAATTGCATCATATATTCCCAGTAACCTTACCTCTCTCTTAGTCCAGTCACCCTTGCCAAAAAATGCAGTACTATTAGTAGCATAATGATGTAAATGTTCTCATAAGGTTAATGTAGACTATGGTGAAAACAAATATTTGTCTGCACTTCACAAATCCATCTTTTATTGGCACAGGAAATGTTATTTGTGAGATAAGCCAAGCCCAAATGAAGTCATCCAGATCCTTAAAATAGTATATTTGGAACTTCATAACATTTAAAAGCCTTAGCCTCCAATTATTACCAATAACTTCCAGTAAGCTTTTGTTTGAATTGAATAAATAAGCTAGATACATACAAGTGAAATCACAAAACTGCTTCATCTGCCCCGAATGCCTTCCCAAAACCACAACTGAGAAGATATTTCTTGCTCGGCTGGTGTTGCTCAGTGGTTGAGCTGTGACTTAGGAACCAGGAACTCACAGTTGGATTTCCTGTCAGGGCACATGCTTGGGCTGTGGGCTGGTCCCCAGGGGAAGGTGTGCATCAGACAACCAATCAATGATTCTCTATAATTAATGTTTTTCTCTCTTCCTCCTCCTTCCCCCCTGAAATAAATTTATATATATATATATATATATATATATATATATATATATATATATATATATTAATAATATATTTCCTGCCATAGCCTGTTTTGCTCAGTGGATAGAGCTTCAGCCTGGGGACTGAAGGGTCCCAGTTTCGATTCTGGTCAAGGGCATGTACCTTGGTTGCAGGCACATCCCCAGTAGGGGGTGTGCAGAAGGCAGCTGATTGATGATTCTCTCTCAATGATGTTTCTGACTCTATCCCTCTTCCTTCCTCTCTGTAAAAAATCGATCAAAAATCAAAATTAAAAAAATAAAATAAATAAAAATAAGATATTTCCTTTTAGCCTTTGAGCACTTCTATTAGAAGTCATGTTCTCAAGGCAGCCTCCCCATACCAACGCCATGTCTCTTAACTGTTTATACTTCACTTTTGATTGTGTTTGCCCAATCATCTGTACAAACATATTCCATAGCACTGAGTGCCTCTAGTTCTATTACCCACCGACTGGTTTATTTTTCCCATTAGATTTTAATATCCCCCCAAAATGTAATAATGATATAGCCACATGATCCTAACCTAGGATCTGCTATATGATAAATATTTCATAAAATGCTAACTAAATTGATTTTGCGGGGGTATATTCCTGGTTTATAGCAAATCCAGATAAACACCTCTTCCACATCCCTCTTTTTCCATTATGTCTGCTCTCTAAATCTGAGTGAGCAAATGTACATAAAATGCTAAGCTTCTAAATGTTCCCTGGTAATCCATTTATGTAATTTTAATTAATCTGTCACAAAAATCAGAATAGAAACTACAATTATGTTGTATACTACATGCTGGATAGTATCAAGATGAGATACAACAAATTGCTTGAATAAATCAAATGAAAGAGCCATATGGACTGTGGATTCTGATAGTAATTTAATCACTAAACTAGAGCCACACATTGATTTTTTTCACCAACCTGATGAGACACCAAAATAGTTACATTTTATTCATATGCTTATGATACAGCCATACCCAGATTGGGTTCAATAAATTCTAGCTGGATTGAATTTTGTACAAGACCGGTGCACTGCATTGCCTATTTATTTAATTCAAACAAATGCCTACTGGACATTTTGCATTTAAAAATAATTTCCCCAAGGAGTGTTGTGTAATAGGAGTGACTGGCTCCGGTGTGGGCAGAGATCCCATAGGCTGCTCAGTTATTTGGCTGTGAACATGCAAATTTAGGTGTAGATCATTTTTAATCAACATTTTATTCTCTGTATTTCGTGAGTATTTACTTTGTTCAAATGCTGTTCTCGTGCCTGAAAATATCTGGGAAATTCTCCATACACTTCTTCTCTGAATAACCTATTGATTTATTTTAAAAGTGTATTATTATCTCTGATTAAGGTTGTGGTGCTTTAAATTCCTCCTTTGTATTTTTTAACCACTTTTTATTCCTTTTATATTGTGGTACCTGGGCTGCATAAAGGCTTGTGATTAGCGCATAATATTCTGCTCAGAGCTACTTAATTCTGGCCTAAAATTCTACATTTTAAAAAGGAATTATGTGTCACAACCCATGATGTATGTCTATCCTTTCTTCTCTTTCTCCCTCTCCCTCTCTCTCCTTTTTACTTATATGTTTGTATTTTCTAACTCATTAAGGCTGCTACTTTATTTAAAATTATTTTTTTTCAGAAGTCTGTTCCTCTAACTCCAATCAAAAATGGCGTGTAGTTCTGGGATTTTTCATTAGAAGAGTTAAACATCTCACCTATCATTTTGGTGGGCCATATTGAGTGGTGCCATTGAAGAAGAGATATTAAAAGGGTTGGAGTATAATCATGTCAGTTTGTGGTATCAACTACTAGCTTTACCTTGAATTCTGAGAACTGTGGGATGGGGAGTGGTTTTTATGGATCCCCTCCTGAGTTAATAAATCATCCTGACGGGCTTTACCTCCCCACTCCCAATTAACAAAATTTGTGACTTTTAGCATCCAAAAGAACTCCCCCAGGATTAGTGGGTAGAATCTCCCACTGGGTGAATTAGAGCTAGGTGGGTCTATCCCCTGATCACCCACAGAAGGTGACTGGCATTGGTGTCCATGAGCTTCATTCAGTGAGAGGCGCACTGGATAGTGGTGACAGGAGAAAGGTTGGCACAGCTTTCTACCTCACTTCACATGTGCATCATTAGTGAGTGTTTTAAAACACCCTCTTCTGGACTGATCAAGACACTCATTCCTCTAGGTCTGGGGATATTGGAAGGTGACAACCCTTGTTGAATTCTTTTTTTTTAAATCTTCACCCAATGATATTTTCCCATTGATTTTCAGAGAGTGGAATAGAACCCGGGACCCTTTCATTCCAAGGCTCACACTCTGTCCACTGAGCCAAACCAACTAGGGCACTTGTTGAGTTCTTTTCTGAGAACTGCTCTGGATTGAAGTGGGCTGGTTTTCCTGGGAGCTGCCCATGTCCATCAACTGCTGGGGGCCAAGTTCCACAGAGCATCCTCCTTGTTTCATTTCAGGATCATGCTCAGAGCCATCCTGTCTCAAGAGTTCCCTGTGGGATTGACTGAGTTTGAATTCTCCCCTTTGCCCTATCCTGCTTTCTGCATTCCCCACGAGTGTTGATCCTGAGTTTGCCCAATGAAATTCCTACATGTAACTCTGTCTCAGAGTCTGTTTTTCAGGGAACCTGGTTAGCCATACCATCTCCACAGAAATATGGAAATAAAACAGGTCTAGGGCAGTAAATCTTTCTGATTTCTAGTGGAAGAAAATTTTTCTTTGTGCAATTTTCTTAGGGAATAAGAAATGAACAACAATGTTTTATGTTAAGGCATCATCTTGGTTAGATGTCTCATGATATTAGAACTTGTCTGTGTTCACTTTAATGAGGTAATAGGTTTTGTACTGAAATCTTACACAATTAGACTAAGTCAGCAAAGAAAGTTTTAATTAGAATGGTGACAGAATCACAAAGTGGAAGAAGTAGGTTGAAGGGAAAACTTCAATTAAACCAAACCAATCAACAGATCTGCATGGCTTATGCTGTTTCTTCAATGAATAGAGTATATTCTGTAATTTTGTATAGGTTTTAAAGAAGGGTTTTATTTACTTGTAATTTTTTAAAAAAGAATAATTTATTGATTTTTTAGAGAGAAAGGAAGGGAGAGAGAGGCAGAGAAAGATACATCGATGTAAAGGCATAACATGATCGGCTACCTCCTGCACATCCCCTACTAGAAATCTAGCCAGCAACATTTTGGTACACAGGACAACGCTCAACCACCTGAGCCACACTGGCCAAGGCTACTCTTAAAACTTTTAGAGACTTCATGTGCTTTCATTTTAGGGAGTTTATAGAAAAATATATATTCTGGGATAAAAGATTGATAGGTAAATATTTTTAATTTAGAAGGATGGGAGAGAAATGAATAAATTTGAAAGAAAGCAGGAAACTTCAAGACTTTATTGAGTGATCTCTACTGAAGAAGCATAAATAGTGCCTCAAAGTGGACTTTGGGAAAGGCTGCAAAGGATTAACTCCCTGCGGTATTTTCCCTCCATTTCCATCAGTTTTAACAATTAGCAGTTAATTCTCATGAGCTAGCCTAAATTTGAAAAAAAAACAACAACGCTATTTTGAAAGTTGGAAAATGAATTTATACCTAACTAGGTAGCTCCACTTTTAAAAGTGCTGTTTTAAATTCTAGTTCCATTTTGTTGGATGTGTACATTTGTTTTATTTTCCATTACATATTTATTGTGTACCTATAATATATTTTCTACTGTGAGTAGTCTATCTGGTTAATTTCTTACTTCCCAGAAGTATTAGTTAAAACTTATATCAAACAGATTTGTGGGCTTTGGCTTTAGTAGAGGAATATGAGAACATAATGTTTTCACAAAAGCAACATCGGCGCCTGAGAAGCCCTCAGAATTATGGAATGAACATTATAGCTAGTGATTCTGAGTAGCACCAGGCAGGAGGAACTCTGGAGCCTGGGAATGAGAAATTAGAAAAAGAGCATAATATTAGAAAAGGGTCTGCTTGCTAGCATGTGAGACAGGACTGTGTGGTGTGATGAGATCCAAAGGAAACCACTTATAGTTATAGAGTTTTTGTAATTAGAAGGTGATTCAGAATTATTTATGTTTACAGGTAATCAAGTGAAGATATAGATAAACTAAGGGACTTGGACAAATGTATGTTGCCATTTGGTTCATAAATTGAATGAAATATAACATTCAAGTGTCATTCCAAGAATTTCCTCCTCTGCTAACTTGCTCCTCCTCCTTTCTCAAAATGTTGCCTAGAGCAAGCCCTGAGGAGACCCACTTTTGACTAGACCAGGGCTAATCCCCTAATGCTGGTGATATTTTATATGGCTTTTCTTTCCTTTTTTCCATGTCTGCAATGGAAAAGAATGAACTGTTCTCACAATATGTAGCAGAAATTACTCAAGCTCTCTTGTTCTGCGCATCTTACCTCTGACAAATGTATGTAGGACACTTGTCCAAATGCAAACATCATCTGTGGCCCAGTCCCTCGATTCTGTTTAAACATATTGTTTAAATAGTTATCTTTATGACAACCTTTCACATAAATTCCAATTGATCTAGCATTTATTTAAATGACTAGATATTGTGTAGCTGTTCTTATTCATTCCTATGCCAAATATACCAAAATGAATTTTCCATATTTTCAAATTGTAAAATGATTTCATATTCTACTAATGAAATACAGAGAAACCAATAAATACTTAAAACTGGGTAAAGCTGTATATTTTTAAAATTAGTATTTGAGCAAGGTCTTCTGTGATATTTATTGTACTATAAATAAACATAGAATACTAATTCATTTTTTGTGTGTGCATGATAGATCATAAATTGTACAGACATGTATGTGATGACCTTGATTTGATACGCTTTCTCTTTTAGTGTTTCTTTCAAGAAGGGTAAATGCTATTAACATTTGAGGCAATATGTCTTTTCTTAATTTGATGGTACCATATATTGAGGAATAAAGAATGCATACACTATTGTTTATATAAGAAAGACCTCATCCCTTCAGGGGAAGAGAGAGTGGGACAATAAATCAGAAACTGAGAGAAGTAATAATTCATACACCATTTTGGGAATTCAGCGACACACTCAGTGCTCAAAGAAGCAAAGAAAGAAAACTTCTCTCTTGCCTACCCTTTTCCTTGTCCTTCTTTCTGTCTTGTATCTATTGAGTGCTTGTCACCAGGTCTTGGAAATTGGCAGACTAATAAGAAAGAGGAATATAAATAAAATAATTAAAGTATGATATAATAAATGCTATAAATAAGGGATTAAAAGTATATAGGCCCAGAGCCAGTGTGGCTTAGTGATTGAGACTTGACCTATAAACTAGGAGGTCACAGTTCAATTCTGGGTCAGAGCACATGCCCAGGTTGCAGGCTTGATCTCCAGAGGTGAGCATGCAGGAGATAGCTGACCAATGATTTTCTCTCATCATTGATGTTTCTCTCTCTTTTTCTTCTTTCCTCTCTGAAATAAATTTTTTAACATATTTTTTAAAAGTATACAGAAATCCAAATAAGTTTATGAAATATTTTGACTTTTCCCTTGTGACTGTGGCCAGGGAGTAGTTTGAGGTTTGTTACTACACACTGATGGCCAGCTTCTGCGTTCTGCATTGGGCAGTCTTGTCTACATAACAGCCCATTTCTTCCACGTGTGAGATTCTTTCCTCTATGCTCCTGCTGCTCCTGTAGTGACATTTATAATATACATTCCGTTCCTCTGAAGTAACCCTGTGATATCCTCATTTGAATCTAGAAGCCAATGTCTTTTCCAAAATGTCAGAGAATTTTACTCTTCCTACAGTCAATAACTAGTCAGTAAGCCGTCCGTTTGACTCCAGGCAGGTGTGTAGGATTGGGAGAGATTTACTAACACATAAGAATATGGATGGAAGGAAAATGATGGAGCAGGAAAAGTCAGGTCAATAGATTGTTTAAGATCATTAGTGGACAAAAAGTACCCAGAGATTAAAAGGCATAATTCAGTGAACTTCATGCACCATTGAAGCATTGATTCTCAACTTCTGCCAAAGAGCTGACCATGAAAATTGTAGCCATGTAAAAGGACATCCACCAGTAGACAATAATGACCTCTATTTTTTGGCAAAAATTCACACTAGCTGTGCAAGTTTGCTCCAGTATTTGTGTGTGTGTGTGTGTGTGTGTGTGTGTGTGTGTGTACCATTTCATTACAATAGGAAGATGATATTCTTATTCCCTTCTGAGTAGATACAATCTACTTTTAATGGCTCTGTATTGATAGCACCAAATCACCTGCAGGGTGTGTAAAATACTATTATTAATTTCTTTAATTGACATAGCAGAAAACAGCAAGCACTGACTGGTTCTGTACAAATCGGAATCTCTGGCTGTTTCACAGCTCAGAAGGAGTTCAGTATTTTTGGCCACTGATGATTCACATCATGCAGTGTATTATGACTTTACTATTTCACATTGATGCCTCCGTGATGTTCTGTGGCAGGGCTGGACCCAATTTCCTCACACTTCTGGCACTGCACACTCCCAGCCCCCAAACGCGACTATTGCAGCTGTTCAAGCAGACAGAAAAGCTGCTCAGGATATACAATGAAGGCTGTGTTCTTCAATTGCTACTGGTGAGGTTCCACAGAGTGTCATCCTTTGTAGATTTTCTAGAATCTGAGAATCGTACTGCCAGCATTTTCTTAGAATCATTGCATCTTAGAGCTTATTACTTACTCTCAGAAGTGCTCCTATGGTACAATTTCAAAAATCTTCAAAGAAAATAGGGGAAGCCACTCATGTTCCATGGTATTTCAACCTATGGCTAAGCATAAAATAATCAAAACAAGCAAATAATGGAATTTTATTATAATAGCAGCAGTTGCCTGTGAAACTGACAGGAAAAGGGCAAGAGAGAACATTCTAGGTGGTTAGGTCCGTATCTTGATAAGAATTTAAATTACACAAGTTGCATGCATTTGCATAAAGTCAAATTTTACACTTCTAACTTGTGCATCTTATTGTATGTGAATTTCATCTCAAAAGCATAAAAACTAAACAATATTGAACTCTATGTTGTGCATGCTGAAATAGTAGAAGAAAACACACCAATGTATGCAACTTATTTTTGAAATGCTTAAAAACTTCTTGGTTATTTGATGGAGGAATAGAGAGATGGGTAGAGGTTACTTACAAGATAAGACAGTGATAGCAAAATATTAATTGTAGAATCCAAAGTGTTAGATATACAGGTTCACTGGAAAATCATTTTAATCCTTCCATAACTTTGAAATTTTCTCCTTGTTTGAACAAAATGAAAATGATATCAAGAACCGCTACTAGGAATGTGGAACAAATATATTTTTCTTCATTATTGTATGCAAATAGTAATGCCAATTTACTATAAATGAACCATTGTCACTTATAATTACCAATAGATTGCAAAGACTATCTTTCTCCAACGATACAACCAAACTATAACAACATATGTTCATAAATATTTGAGAGGTCTGAAAGATATCAGAGGCAATTCACCTAGGGCTATGGTTGGCAAACTGTGGCTTGTGAGCCACATGTGGCACTTTGGCCCCTTGCGTGTGGCTCTTCCACAAAATACCACGGCCTGGGAGACTCTATTTTGAAGAAGTGGCATTAGAAGACGTTTAAGTTTAAAATTTTGGCTCTCAAAAGAAATTTCAATCATTATACTGTTGATATTTGGCTCTGTTGACTAATGAGTTTGCCGACCACTGACCTAGGGGCACATGAACATGATGATACATTGGAAAATCACTATATCTATGTTGATATAATGGAGATGTAACTGAATTCATAGTAAATATTATTGATTCCTATATAACTGATGGTAATATTGTTCTCCATGTTTGTTTGGCTAGTATATTGATTTTTTTTTTGCAGTGGGTGTGAAACAGAAAAAGAAAACTCAAAATTAGCAGATTAAATTTTCCAAGGATATCATACATGAAGTAACTCCCAAGTTAATGGGTAAATCGAATGCTGCTTTTACTATATGTGTCAAAATATTTTCTTAAAACATAGAATGAGTTGGCTTTGTTTTTTTTAAATTTTATTGATTAAATTATTGCATATGTGTCCTTATCCCCCCATTACCCTCCATTACCCTCATCTCCCCATCTATCGGTTAGGCCTATATGCATGCATACAAGTCCTTTGGTTGATCTCTTCCCTTTATCCCCACCCTCCCCTACCTTCCATCTGAGGATGAGTTTGCTTTAAAGATACAAAAGGGTAAACTGAATGATTTAACAATACCTGATGCAAATGTCTACTTAAACACACACATATGATATCCCTATGTGGGCTTTCGGGTTGTTCCTTTCAGTATCTACCTGCAGCTGCAAAAAGTGCCATCACTGAGTACTTAAGCTTATTACTATACGTATATATTTGAGAGCAAAATAGAGTCAATTCAAAACAAACGGTTATTACATTTTAAAGATCTATGTGATTATTCACTTTCTAAATTCTATTAGTTGGCATTTCATTCCCTTTGCCATTTACCTGGTTGTACTTGAAAATAGTCATTCCTCCAAACAAAGAGCCACTTGCCTGATTTTAAAGACGGAGGGTAACGGCAAACACGGCCAGCAGGCGATTAGCTTGCCCTGACCTTACAGCATGCCCTGAAGGGAATGCCAGCTTTAACTGATTGCCATGGAACCAAGCAACCAATCAAAAGTTTTCCAAAACCTTTTCATTACAGAGCTCACGCTGCCATTTCAATACCCTTTAGTTTTGCTTTGCTGCCAAATCAGTCATATAACAATCAGAAGCAAAGAGATTGCTCCTATTATAAAGGTGAAGAATGAAATACATGTGCAGAACCAAAATATGGTGACTTTTTTTCCATAGAATATTTTAGGTTATCTAGAAATAATATTTTTCCAGAGCTCAGTATTGCCCTAGCTGGTTTGCCTCAGTGGATAGAGTGTTGGCCTGTGGACTAAAGGCACCAGGTTCGATTCCAGTCAGGGGCATGTACCTTGGTTGTGGGCACATCCCCAGTGGGAGGTGTGCAAGAGGCAGCTGATCGATGTTTCTCTCTCATCGCTGTTTCTAGCCCTCTAGCTCTCTCCCTTCCTCTCTGTAAAAATCAATAAAATATGTTTTTAAAAATACAGTACTGTGTATACTTTCCAATTACTGTGACCCATGGATTAGTTTTTCATCATGGATTAGTTTTGCCTGTTCTAGAACTTCATGTAAATGACATACAATGCATTTTTCATACAAGTCTTTTTAAATAAGTTTTTGAGTTTGTTCCTGTTACCTCATGTATCAATATGACATTTCTTTTTGTTGCTAAGTATCTTATCTAATAAAAGAGTAATAGGCAGATTGATCACCACTCCAACACACAAGATTGCTGCCCCCATTTGGTCAAAGATCCTGCCCCCATGTGGACACAAGATGGCCACCACAAGATGGCCAGCAGGGGAGGACAGTTGGGAGGCAACAGGCCTGCAAAGGAGGCCAGTTGAAGGTGATCAACCCTGCAGGGGAGAGCAGTTAGTGGTGACCAGGCCAGTAGAGAAGGGAAGTTGGGGCAAACAGGCTGGCAGGGGAACAGTTAGACATCAATCAGGCAGGCAGGAGAGTGGTTAGGGATGATCCGGCTGGCCGGCAGAAGCAGTTAAGGGCAATCAGGAAGGCAGACAGGTGAGCAGTTAGGAGCTAGCAGTCCTGGTTTGTGAGAGGGATGTCCGACTGCCCATTTAAGCCTGATCCTGGTAGGGCAGTCGGACATCCCTCAAGGGGTCCCGGATTGGAGAGGGTGCAAGCTGGGCTGAGGGACAAGCTCCTCTGCCCCCGTGTGCTAATTTTGTGCACAGGGCTTCTAGTATCTTTATATGAATATTAGAAGCCAGGTGCATGGAATTTGTATATGGGCGTGGGGGCCTCAGCTCAGCCTGAAAACTCTGCAATCCAGGATACCTTGGCGGATGTTAGACTGCCGATTTCAACCCAATTTTAGGAATTGGGCCAAAATCGACAGTTGGACATCCCTCTCACAATGTGTTAACTCTGGCTCCTAACTGCTCACCTGCCTGACTGTCTGGTCACCCCTAATTATCCCCCCTGTCAGCCTAGTTACCCCCAACTGCCCTCCTCTGCTGGCCTGGTCACCCCTAATTGGTGCCCTTGCTGGCCTAGTCACAACTTAGTGCCCCCTTGCCAGCTTGGTCATCTCCCATCTGCCACCTCACTGAACTGGTCGTTCTTCATTCCCCCTCGTGCCCCCCTCCAGCAGACCTGGTCGCTCAATGCAGCCTGCTGGTGAGTTGTTTGGTCATCCCTCGCTAACCCCCTTGCCTGTCTGGTGCCCCATGAAGTCTGCTATTTGGTTGTTACTGTAAGGGCATCATGACCAATTTGTATATTACCCATTTATTAGTATAGATACTATTAATTTTTTATTCATTAACCAACAACATTTTATTTGCTTCTAATTTTGGGAAATTATGTATAAAGCTATAATTAGCCTTTTTGAAATAATTTTTATGGATATATATTTTAATTCTTTAGGATAAAAACATGAAAGTAAAATTTCTGGGTTCTTTTCAAGTTTTATTTATGAGACTAAGTAAAACAAATTATTATTCTTTAATATTTACAGAAGTATAAAAAAGGAAAAAAAGATAAAAACTTAACATAAAATAGCCCAATGAACCCCTACTGATTCTATCCATCATGGTATAAAGTAAAATTATTCTTTCGTGAGTAATATGCTCAAGTAAACCTGATTATGTGATAAACAAAACTTGGTTTTATGACTTTTAAATGTGTTATTGTTTATCCCCTTAAGAGACTGTAGACTTCAGTCTGTACTTTAAAGTTTTGTTTTATTTGTAAATTTATTTCAGACTCTCATATTCCCACATGATTTTTCTGTGAGTCTTGCTATCTATTACTAAATAAAT
Organism: Vespertilio murinus; assembly: GCA_963924515.1. Lineage (NCBI taxonomy): Eukaryota > Metazoa > Chordata > Mammalia > Chiroptera > Vespertilionidae > Vespertilio > Vespertilio murinus. Next base: position 12,213,318 of record OZ004707.1, read on the forward strand.
GGCCATTCATTTTATGATATATTTTAGGTTTTCAGGGTAGCATAGGTTGCTATTTGTTGTCTTTCATTTTATATGTATTTTTAAGTACTGCATCCGACATGAAAAGGACCTGAATTCACAGTACATACATATATGTCTGTAATATATTAAACTGAATTTATAATACATAAAGCTACAGTTAAAAATGATGGACTAAAATAATTACTATGGAACCTTATAGATTCCAAAATAGTTTACCTCAAGTAAAACATAGCAAGTAAAGTAGTCCTATCTCATTACAGATTATGATTTGTAAATTTCAGGTTTGGGTACTAAATATGTATATTAAATATTAAATATGTTTCAGTGTCAAAATAAATTTATTTTTAAAAGTAAACAAAATCCCAAGTGGTTGAGAGTAGAAATAATGAAAAATGCATTGAAATAATACATGTATATACAAAATTTCCACATACAAATTAAAGCTATTCCAAATATTATTTACCACTAAACTTTTATGCTAACCAATAAATTTTAAAAAGATGAAAATTTATATTTTCCAAATAAATTTTGGTGCATATGCTAATACATATTCATTCATTCTACAGAACAATGTCAACATCTGTTTCCATATTTACATGGTTATTTGCATAAGAAAGATAAAACAAAATTATTCATATTTACAGAATTTATTTAATGATAATATATGTAATCAAGTTCAATTTTATGTGAAGATAGATAGGTTTTCATAGAACCTAAAAAGTAATTTTCCCCAAACCTCTCAAATTATTTTAACCATCAATTATTATAAAAATTATCATAAGCCTGCCTTTCATAATATACAAAAATTTTGCAAGGTGTTTTTTTTTTGCTTCATGCTAGGAAACATATGCGTGTGTGTGTGTGTGTGTGTGTGTGTGTGTGTGTGTACAGTCCACACACACAGACACTCAGAACCAATATTTTCTTAGCTTGAACAAAAATACTATACTCTCAAAAAAGACTAGCAATTTACTAAAACTGACAAATGTTAAAATTTATTATTTCATAAAAAATAGAAGAGTTGTAAAATATATTACCACATTATTCTCTTAACATGCAAGGGACTAAACAAAACTAGGCATTGTACTCATAAATTCTACAAATACAGGAGTGGAAAAAGTAGCTTTATAGTTTGAGTACATGAAACACATGTTATATTCTTGTATTTTTCTTTATTTCCTAGTTATTGTATTAATTTTTTTCCATATGAACAAACTGTAAATCTACTTTGCCCATTCCTGTATTAGAAAATGTTTATCTAAAAAGGAATAGTGCTTTACTTTATTTGTTGTGCATGACCAATTTATGGTTTTGGCAACACACAGGTAACCTAAATGAAAAAAAAAATAGAAGTTGAGATTCCATGGGAAATGGAAATAAACTGAGAATTTGGAGGATTTTTTGTTAATCTTGGGACTATAACTTTAACCATTTGACCATTTCAAATTTCAACTTATCACTTAGTAATACATTTATACTAGTGATTAATTATAATTTTTTAATGTTTAACCAGCTGTAATGTCAGCTTTATAACATTTAAACTTCTAAAAACTTACTGTTATCAGATAAAACTTGACATGGTCACAGTTAATAATTATTTTTTTCTAAATATATCTAGTATTTTACTATAGAATCTCATAGCAATATTTAAGAGTAATTTATCATGGTCAGCATGTAAAAACATATTCTTCTGTTTTCTTTTTCTTTCTAAAAACAATGAATTTAGCATGCCACATGGGTATTTAAAACTTACTCTCTAAAATACAGAATTTGTGTGATGTGAAATGCACAAGAAAATAACAATTTTAAATGTTCTAAATATAATGTTAATATTTCATAGCATAGTTATTGAATGAATTTTGTATGTTTAACAAAAATGAATAGTTTATATGTTTTAATTCATCATGACAACAAGGATTAAAGTATAATTATAGAAAGAAAACCGTTTAGTGTAAATTTTGTGATAGCTTTTGCCCCTTCTTAAGATTGTGTTAGGATCATTTTTTAAAAATACTTTGCTTTATTAATAATAGCCAGATGAAAACAAATGTTAGTCCCTCGTGTGATTTTGTGCACAAAATTGAGGGTACGAGAAACTGTGACAATTTAAATATAGACCGTAATTTATTAATTTTCAATTTTACATATTTTCACATACACTTAAATATTTTAATTTTAGAACAGAGTATTCATTAAATTTTGTTCTTTCCACTTAAATTTAAGACTTTTTATTAATTATCAACTATGTAATTTTTTACATATTTTACTAGAGGACATCGACACTTATTTTATTATGGACTAGAGGCCCGATGCATGAAATTTATGCAAGGGACTTAGCCCTCACAGCTGAGTGGCTTTGCCTCGGCCCTCGCAGCTCCGGCTTCCACTGGAAGGTCATCCAGAAGGCCTTCTGGAAGGTCGTTAATAAAAGTGTAATATGCTAATTAGATGGGACAGCTGAACACCTTCCAGACATCTTTCTGGACGAAGCCAAGGTGGTGGGGGCAAAGGCAGAGGTGGTTAGGTGCAAACAGGCAAGCAGGTGAGCAGTTAGGGGCAATCTGGCAGTCAGTCAGTCAGTCAGGCAGGCAGGCAGGCAGGTGAGCCATTAGGAACCAGTGGTCCTGGATGGTGAGGGGGATGTCCGACTGCCAGTTTAGGCCAAATCCTACAGTTGGACTTCACCTGAGTGATCCTGGATTGTGAAAGGGTGCAGGCCAGGCTGAGGGACCCACCCTCCATGCATGAATTTCATGCACCAGGCCTCTAATAAATAATATAATTAGTAATACAGATTTAAATTTAAACTGTTTCATACTACTTATTTTATGTATTTAACTCCTTTGTATTGCTTATTTTTTTATTTTTGATCATTGCATTTACATTCATGAATTAATATTCCTTCTACTTGGATGCCAGTGATAGTAGAAGTTTTTAATAAACTATAGCTTCATTTCCAACAAACTACCTTTAAAAGTACTATTTCTACTAACAAGTTGGAAACTTGAATTTACTTAGACATATCCAGTGTTGTTTTCATCAAAGATAACTGCTAATAAACTATGTTAACCGAGATTTGTTACAAATTAAAGATGTTTAATTCTTGGCCTTTTTGTTGCTACTGAAGAAAAGGGGAAAAAAAAGGAGAAGAAATTGGAGGATGGTTTAGGTAGAGAGAGGAGAGGAGGAGAAGAAAGAGAGTAGAGGAGAGGAAGGGAAAAGGAAAGGAGGGAAGAGGAAGGGAAAGGAAGGAAATAATATACTGTACTTGGAAATTCAGAAGTTTTTCATTTGGTCTATTTCTACTTATCATTCCCCATAAAGATCTAAAGATCTTCCGGCCCATTTTTCATTTTCTCGGAAAGGTTTTGAGAGTGGCCATTCATTCACTGGATGCTGTGGAAGATGAACTTCATCTTGTGGAAGAGAATAGACTGCTCCGGAGAGAGAATGAATAGTTTCAGTGTTTTAGGAACAGTTTAGTATCACTTGTATCCTGATTTATTGCAATCTGATCTGAAAGCCTTGAACAGTGAGCAAGGTACAGCATTTGAAAAGGATAAAAATCTAAGAAATAATCTGGTATTCTCACTTGTCATACTGAAAGCAAACATAGTTCTGTTTTATTCACATTAAAATATGAATTTTAAACATGAATTACGTTAACTTTCCATCGTTTGCCAAACTCTTTTATATATCCTTTAGATTAAATGGTTTTTTGTTCTAGAATTATTGCATTGGCTATAAACCTTTATGACTTCATTTCTCATCTGCCTTGGTTTTATTGATTACAGTTATAGAGCAAAACAAAACTTTATAATCAAATGTGGAGTACCACACATTGTTAAAATACAGCAGTGATAATCCAAAAAGATAATTTGTTTTCCTTTGTTTAATAAAATAAAGAGTATCAGCAAAATGACCTCCAGAGTTCCCAAAATATAAATGCCCCGGAGTCCCAATAAAATATATTGCCTTCAGTGCTCAATTCATGCCAAGATTTAATGATCTCCAAAGTATTGATTTTATTTTCAGTTCCTGAAATAATAACTTCTTATGATAATAAATCTTCATACTCTAGACAAACCAGTCATGTGTAGTGAAATCAGTCTTTGTGCACAGTAACATTTTGGTCTCTATATTGAAGGCTCTTCTTTTTAAAGAAATAGGCTCTTATTTTAACCCTAACCCATTATTTCTTATTCAAACTGTATATAATAGTCTAAGGTAAAAAGCAAAGCAATGTTCCTAGTCATTAATTTTCTGAACAAAATCTGATTAAGTCTCTTCCTTCTTATAAGGTGAAAAAAAATTCTCTCTGTTATCTTCATTTAAGGCTTTTACTTATAGATTTAGCACATGGATTATCATCCTTCTCACAGTCTAAAAGGGAATGGGGGAACACAGCTTTCACCCTAAAATACTTAATACATATACTACTTTTTTTAGTTGTCTTTACAGGTGATTCTTGTGTTTATGATTGTGAATTGGAGAGATGAAATTCTGGGACAGTGCATGCTTCAGAGAGAGTGAGCTGGATTTATTTGAGGCCCCGTGCATGGAGATACATGTGCGGAATGCTTGTGGATATGTCCATACTGATCACCCAAGGTCAATGAGGAAGGAATGAGAACAAGTGAGACCCAACTGAAGTCAAAAGCTGAGAAATCCCATCTTTGACATACAGATTAGACAAAGGAAAGACTGAAACTGAGAGAATGAACCAGCAGGAAGATAGAAGGGAAAAAAAAGGGGGGGGGGACAGTTGTGTGCCATGATGTGGAAGTCAGGGGAGCAAGGGGCTCAAGTAGGAAAAAAAAATGTTAACCATTGACATGAAATGATGCGGTGATGGAACCAAAGTTAGAATTGAATGCATCCAGTTCCTAAAACAGGAAGTTGTTAATGACCTTGGTGGGAGGAGTTAGTGGAGTAGGTTAAAGAATACATGCAATGTGAGAGTCAAAACTACCAGCTTAGGTTTTGCTTTTAAAAGGCAGAAGGAGCCAAAACCTGTTTGGCTCAGTGGATAGAGCATCGGCCTGTGGACTGAAAGGTCCCGGGTTCGATTCTGGTCAAGGGCAACTACCTTGGTTGTGGGCACATCCCCGGTGGGGAGTGTGCAAGAGGCAGCTGGTCGATGTATCTCTCTCATCGATGTTTCTAACTCTCTATCCCTCTCAATTCATCTCTGTGTAAAGTCAATAAAATATATTTTCTTGAAAATAAAGCAGAAGGAAGGGAAGAACAATACTAGCTAGAGATAGCGGAGAGCTATGCTTTTGTTCTTTTTTGAGATTAGATGGATAAATTTGAGGGCCATCTGTCTAAAATATCTATTAAAACAGTGTTAATAATCTCTCCATTTCTTTCTTATATGATGAGTCAATTTTAGAACTTAAGTGGCTTCTTTAATTTTAAATTTCCCAAAGCCAGTATATTAGGGGTGAAAAATAACTCTGTCTCATTTTATCATGACTCCAAGTCCTTTTACAGAGTCTATCTCAACCAACTAGAAGTATTAAACATGATATTTTCCCATACATCTTCTTTAGTCAGCAATTTAAATTTAATCCGACCTAGGATTATTCCTAGGAAGAGAATACAGTATGACCATTCTATTCACAGAGAAGAGAAAGATGGAGACACTGACTGCCCTCTGTCCCTAGCCTTCTGTGGACTCTGCCAGCTTCTTCCCCTTCCTCACAACGAAGCAATCTCCTAAGCTTTGCCTTTTCAAACACTTTGAAAAATTGCTTTTAACCAAAACCGGTTTGGCTGAGTGGATAGAGTGTCAGTCTGTGGACTGAAAGGTCCCAGGTTTGATTCTGGTCAAGGATTTGTACATTGGTTACAGGCACATCCCCAGTGGGGGGCCGTGCAAGAGGCAGCTGGTCTATGTTTCTCTCTCATTGATGTTTCTAGCTCTCTATCCCTCTTCCGTCCTCTCTGTAAATAAAAATTCAATGAAATATATTTTTAAAAGTAGCTTTTAAAAAGCCTTTGTTATCATTAGATACAGCTTTGGTGGAAAGAGGTTGAAAAAATAACCCACATAATCAAGTTTCAAAATTCAATTTGGTAAGTTTCATAAAGAAATTCTTGTTCTTCAGTAACTGCCTACAAGGCAAATCAAATGGCTTATTAAAACATTAATGTTATGCTTGAAGTCAAAGTTATGCCGAATGAGATGTCCTAATGTCTTATACATTAAAATTACAGGATCCTTGTGAGATGGCATTATATTTCATGCTTCTCTTCCAAGTGTCATCTATAATGGATTAAACATAGTGAATAAAATACTTAATGATATTTGCTCTTGCTCACATCTCAGGAAAGCATGAAATATTTGTGTTGAAGAGGCACAGTGGCTTTACTGACATAAGCATATAAATTTTATATTTAGTGCAGTAACAGAGCAAAGTGGACTCTCCTACTATTTTCCCTACATCACGTCACACTACTTTTCCAGCAGAAAATATTAAAAAATAAAGGATCAGTGATCTGGGAATTTTCAAATCTTACAGAGGTTGTTCACATTAGGACAAAGAAACAGTTATAAATGAAGAAATAAACAAACAAACAAAAAAGGCCAATCAATTTGTTCTTCAGCACTGTGATGACCGAATTGATCTCACTCTTTGATTTTAGCCTCAGATCAAAAGAGGGCCATCCACCCAAATCCAGATCGCTACCTCACTGGGTGTTTACTAATGGTCCATTAAGGACTTGAATTGCTTCCAGGATATTTTGCTTTTGTCCTACTCTCATTTTTATTTTGTATTTTTTGGCTCCTGGTAGGATCTACTTGTCTTTCCCCAAACATTCTCTCATCACTCCTAGGATAGATGAGAGTGTTTTTACTCAAAGCTGGATTCAACTCTATTGATAGAGCTGGGGTTATATATAAAAATTTTTGAGGGGGAAGGGATAAGAGGATACAGAGACTTCAGTATTGTTTCTTTTTTTCTCAAAGTTCATTTTATGGTTTTGAATGCAATATAGAAAGAAGCAAAGTTTCATGTTTCTATCAAATCATCCGATTTGAGTGTGAAGTATTTGACCTTGCCGTTTAATAGCATGTCCCACACTGGCTGTATATACCAGTATTTTGCCTTAAGACACTCAGCAGAATACAAAAGATATAGATTTGTTCTCTGTATGGTGATTTTATGTCTTAGATGGAAAACTCAGCTCCGTAGGTGGAACTACCTAAAGCACATTCAGGGAATAAACACACTAATGTTCCCAGAAAGTACCTGCTGAGATTGGCCATCGTGTAACTAGACATGAACACAAGTTGTAGCTGCCTCTGGCAATATTTCCTTACGTTCTGGGTGATGGGTAGATGTGGCCATCCTTGGGCTAGCAGCATATGAGACAAAGAGCCTGCAGTTTCTTAACTTCTCCAACTTCTAACCTGCACTCCCTCTGGACTATATTGACCACTGTGAAGCTCTAAGGAGGGAGCCAGGGATCTGCGCCACCCACTGTGAGAGTGAGAGCACCGTCCTTTGTTCTGATTGCTCTGATTCAGGAGTAAAGCAACCTTAAAGTGACCTTAAACCAAAATCGACTTGTCGTTCTTATCAGCCTTTGAAACTCAACCAACTCCTTGTGATACTTCTTGGAATAATTGCCAAGCACAAAGGCCTTAGAAGTTATCACTGAATTCCTACTATGAGTCTTACATAGAACGTGAAAGAATTAATCAGGAAATACAACTATGGCAGTGGTATGGCAGCATTTATAGAGGAAATAGGGAAATGATCATGAAACTTTTTTTTCCATATTTTTTTTTTTTGCTTGCATCATAGTTTGTCTTATTTATAACAGTGCTTCTCCATAAATTTGGCTTAGAAATATGTCCTGATGGTTATCTGGACTTCCTCTGCAAAATGACCTTTCAATGGCTCTTACTGTAACTGCCTCATCCTTATGAGGTTTTCTTGTTCATGTCTTTCTTGAGTAGGTACCTTTGTCTTGTCTAGCTCTAGAAATGGGGCAGATTAGGCTGAAATGGTTCAAAAGACTGAGGCCATGCCCTCTATTGGTGATAGTATGTTCTGCAGGCCACCTGGCGTGGACTTTGGGCAGTACAGCTCACATAACTTGATTTTCACCTCTTAAAACTATAATATGGATATACATAAATGCATATGTAAACATAAGGACGTTTTTATTTAGTGATATAATTTATGTAATTACCTATCCTTTATTGACAAGTATAAACTAATGTTTATGAACTAGGTTATTTGATATTTTATCTGCATTGCTACTTATTCTCTTTTATTAAGGTAATATGACATAACTACCTAAAATTTAATTTCAGAATAATGAATCCATAAGGTAGATTTAAATTTTCTAATAATCTTTGGTTTATTTTTGTCAAAACCTCACTCTACTGGCAACCGTTTTCTGTTGTTGTTATTCAGAAAATGTGATCCCTAATTCAGCCCTATGTTAATTATTTTTTAAAGATAGTACTATCCTGTCACCCATTTATGACCACCTGGTGGCATGGCATCATTGGTTCATACAGTAATGCTAGAGGCTTAGTGCATGGATTTGTGCACCAGTGGGGTCCCTCAGCCTTGCCTGCACCCTCTCGCAATCAAGGACCCCTCAGTGAATGTCAGAGAGCTGGTTTCGGCCTGATCCCCACAGGCCCAATCCAGACTGGAGGAAGCATTATATATCTGCCCCCTGGTGGTCAGTGCGCATCATAGCAACCAATCAACCAGTCAACTGGTCAGTTAGGCTTTTATATATATGGATACTTTTATCTTTGAGGAATTATAAGACTAACTGTTTACTCTATGGAAATAGCACTTGTATTAATACCAAATTGGCAACTAGGTTCTACAACTGAGGACTAAAATTGTGCTTAGAGAGATTCCCCAAACTGCAGCAACATTCCCCAAAATTGACCAAGAGGTGCTACCTTCAGCCTGCAGGCCTGACCTTTCCTGATATGTTAATTAGATCAAAGAGGAGTGGTCTGTCAAATAAGACTTCCAAATGCTCAGTTTTTTTGGGATTGCAATGGAGTTTCCCTTCCATTCTCCATGAGGAAGGAGAGGTTAAGATAGGACCAGTTATCTCCCAGTTGAACCCAGCACACCCCATCGGAGTCAACCTGCATCCAAAGACTCAGCATTTTGTTTGTTCTAAATGCCAATAGCTTGTGACTTAGAATATGAGGTCCTCAATGTCGTTGTTGTTTTTTAATTATCATTACCTAATTGTACAATAGTATAGTTTTAGAGCAACACAAATGTTTTACTCAACATCCTGCCCCATGTTTAAAGTGGAAGAATAAAACATTTCCCACTTCTCCAGAGTATATAAGCCACATTTTAAAATGTTGTTTGCATCTTCATTCAAAGGCTTCGTTTCATAGCTTTGAAAATGGATCCTTTGCTGACACTCAAATAGTCTAGATTTAGTGAGTCAAGGGAATGGTGCAAGTCTTTTGAATGAAGTGTTGTGAATCTCTTTCTGTATATTCTGTGAATGCCAGTGAAATATTGCTGCGTTATAACGATTCCTCAATGTAAATAATGTTGTATTTTTCACAGTTAGAAGATATAAGAGCTGAATATGCCTGAATAAGACAGGCGTGATTCAGCAATCAATCTAAAAATATGGGTGCAATATGTTAAACAATGCTTTCTGAAGAACAGTAATGCAACCGATCGTCAGTATTTGGGGAACTGCACTAAAGTGCCTATAAGAACTTGAAAATGAGGGATATATGATGGCTTTTTTTTAACTTAAATTGCAAGATAAGTACTTAATCAGTATGTGGATATGAAATCGCCTAAAAAAGACAAAATTGTTCTAATTATAGAATCCCTGGGGCTTTAATGTGATTGAATATATCAGTATATCCAGAGGGGAACAATGCAGCGGTGAATAAGTTGTCAGCCTTGGAAACTCAGGAAAATGGGTATTCCAGAGGGAAAAGTTGGCTCATTCTAATGCCTCCCAACAGAGGTACTTTTAACAATGGGGGCTCACCTGGATTTCTTTAAACACCTGCTAATTAATCAGCTATCATGCAATCTATTGATTATTATTTGAATCCCCATTGGGTCATCCTATGGGTTTCAATTTCTCTAGCCCATATTACTCTTATTTGTCATAACTATATATATATATATATATATATATATATATATATATATATATATATATATATATATGTTAGGGTTTTGTTTTTATTCTGATGAAAAATGATGTTTTCAATGAGTGGATTAGGATTCTGTTTCATGCATCTCCCTTGGCTGAATATGAACCTTCCCCGGAGAGGAAGGTCTTTGTTGCTATAGGGACAGAGTGGGGTTAAGTACATCCAAGGTAGAGCACCATACCCCGGCCCCAGGCAACGCTCACCAGCCTAAGATATTCCCATGGAAACAGCCTCTTGCTGGGGATTCCTAATGTTCCCTGGGACTCATTCTAAGGGTTTCCACCAACTTTCCCGAGGTTATTAGCAAAGCTCCACCAAGAATTACACTATACTGTATCATCACATTGAGTTTATTCATTTAACATTTTATATTTTAACTCAAATATTTCCAACTCAAATATTTCTTTAGTTGACTCAGTAAAATGAAAATATGTACCAAAATCATGAGAGCTGACTACCAGCCAAATGTGTTATTTTACTGATCTATTGTTGTTGTTTTTTTGTCTCTATAACATTTCTGATTGGTTAACACATATTTTTATTTTATTACAACTTGCATTCGCATATGAGATAAATTTGTGATATGGCATTTAAAAATAAAACTGACAATATTTGTTTCAGGAGAAATGCCATGTGTCAGAAATAGGGTTTATTAAATAAATACATAAAGTTATTATTTTAGGGCTTCCATATAATCCAGACTTATTTGCTATTGTGGTAAAATATGAGCTTTGGAATAAAAATGCAATTCTGCCTTTCCTCATGAGTTGGTTTGATTTTCATTTTCTCTTCTAAATGTCCTTCTTTGGCTTAGGTATGAAAGTTATGTTTATCAATAAGTTGTAGACATTTTATAGAGTTTTCTAATTTTTATTTCTTATGTATGAGTTGGTTGGAATTCAGTGTGTTTTGAATGTTTATTAGAGATGACCTGCCAAGAGATACATTTACCTAAACATCTTGGCTTTCATAAAATACTTTAACATGTCATGGATGGCAGTGTGACAAGTCAGTCAAGAGGGACCAAGACCTAAAACTATTTAAAAAAAAACAAAAAACAGAGGCATCAGGAGATGATGGACAAATAGCGAAGTCTCTGGAGGTCACTAAGGAGTTGACTATGATGGACATTAGTCACTAACTTCCAGGTTCTTGGGATGCTCCAAAGGAATCAAATGTGTACTAATGAGGGCGGTTGAACTCTGCTCTGTTATGGTGAGGAAAGCCTGGTGTTATGTGTGCTAATTGTTGACAGAAGAAACTTAGAGTAGAACACTACCCCTTAATGAAGCAGGGAAATGCTAAGTTACTTCATTTTGCTAGTAAGGCTTTAATTGTTTTTGTCTCACTATGCTAATGTATTCAAAAGATAAAGAAACACTGTAGTAAAAGTATTTAAAATGTTCTGATATAAATATTTGGATCTTTATCTGTCAGTGTTCTGCCTCCTTCCAGCTTATACCTCTCCCTCTCCTGCCTTTTTTCTATAGTGTCATGTTTTTCTCTTTCCTCCTTCCTTCATTCGTCTCTCTCTCCCTTACATTTACACAGTACAAATAAAATCAACCTTTAAAATGTTTAAAAATTTTGAGTCTAAGAATCAAGTTGCCAGTCTCAGCCATTTCTGCCCTTCTATTTCTAAGCATGCAATCCTTGAGAAGAAACGCAAGCCTTTGAGAAGCACCTTTTATAAAATGCTCTATGTAGCCCTGGTTAGCATGGCAGAGTCAGCTGGGTGTCCTCTATACATAGAAGGGTTGTCAATTTGATTCCCAATCAGGGTAAGTGCCTGCATTTTAGGCTTACTCCCTGCTGGAGGCATGTGGGCATCTATATCTCACCCTCATGTCGATATTTCTCTCCTTTTCCCTATCTCTTTCTAAAAACTTTAAATAAATAAATCAAAGGCTCTGTCTATTAGGTCAATTATTGAAACTTATTGTTTCTTAGTTCATGAAGGTAAAGGGCAAACTGTCAGCATAAAGTTCTCTCTCTTTTTTTTTTTAAGCTTGAGATCTTCTACAATGAGTGCAGTAAATTACGATATTGAGAAATTAAAACAAAAAGAAATGCCATGTGAATTAGATTAATGTTCAGTTGCAAAGAGAACTTTGTCTTTGATAATAATATTCTGAGACCATATAAATATTGCATGAGTGTGCATACATATATTCTTAATAAGAAAATCAACTTTTGCCGAAACTGGTTTGGCTCAGTGGTAGAGCATTGGTCTGCGGACTGCAAGGTCCCGGATTCAATTCCAGTTAAGGGCATGTACATTGGTTGCGGGCACATTCCCGGTAGGGGGTGTGCTAGAGGCAGCTGGTCGATGTTTCTCTCTCATTGACGTTTCTAGCTCTCTATCTCTCTCCTTTCCTCTCTGTAAAATATCAATAAAATATATTTAAAAAAAGAAAATCAACTTTTATTTCTTGTTCTACATTTATAACATACTTGAGGCCTGCTGCATGAAATTCGTGTATGGGTAGAGCCCCTATGCCTTGCCAGTGATCAGAGCCATTCTGTTGGCCGACCAGCAGGGTGATCAGGGAGTCCCCAATGGCATATGCTCTGCCCAGCCTGTCACCACCTGCTCGCCAGCCCTGTCCCCTACCACCACCTCTGGTCACCTCCCTCTGCAGGACAGTTGGGGAGGGTGATATTCAGGGGGTTGGGGATCCTGCTGACACCTGCCTTGGCTGGCCTGGGGCCTGCAGGTTGGGGGCAGCTCCTGCATTGTATGTTTGCCTCTGCCTCCTGGTGGACAGCGCGTGTCATAGCGACCAGTTCTGCTGGTTGTTCTGCCATTTGGTCGATTTGCATATTAGGCTTTTATTATATAGGACACATGTTGTCTAAAATTGTTGTTTTGTCTTAAATATTATGAAAAGATACTTTATGTTTTAGAAAATGAGTGTCTCACTTTTGGCTCATCATTCAGACTGGATTGCTATATTTTTATTGTTTTTTTATAATATAATTTTTAGTGGGAAATACGTTCAGTTGACTAAATTATTTAATGTCTTACCTCCACTGAATATTTCCTCCTTTGAATATTTTCTCCTTTAAGTCCTCCTAAGTGGTTCCGAACTTCCTGATTAGCAGTGCATGTGAACAAGTCTGTCCATCTTTCTTTGCAATGCAGATAGTGGGATCTGAAGTTCCAGATTTGCTGGCATGGGATCCAGGACTCAGTAAGTGCCACTTTCAAGTCTTATAACAGTGCCACTTCACTGTCGGTTATTATGATCTTCTTAGGCTCTTCTGAGTGCCTGGCAGCCTGGTCTAGTAGACAGGAACCCCAGCCCTGAAAAAGCCATGAGCTAGAATGCTCTTCACATCTTACTCAGTTTATTCAGCTTTCAAACAATAAATAAATTACCTAAAGCAGCTCACGTAAGTGTCAATCTTACCTGTACCACTTACTAGTGTTTCTCTCTGAAACTTTATAATGGGAAAACCAGCTCTATGTAAAAGGTTATAGTAAAGCTAAGCAAAGAGAAGAATAAAGAAAAGAGTGTAGTAAGTATTATTAATAGATGTTTAATAAAAGGTAGGCACTGCTACTGTTGAAAGTTACCATGGATATAATATTAACACTAATTGGTCTTAATTATACTACCAGAATCTGTATTTTAAATTTCTTTTATCTTTTTATTTGTGTTCTCTAAGACGAGTAAAAAGAATAATAAAAAAATGATACCCAGGATATTTTATTTTACTTTATTTGAATAATACCATGTAAGTACATGTAAGTACACTATTCTAAATAATTTAAAAATATTAACTCATTGAATTGTCCTGACAATTTAAAAGCTAAGCTTTTTTTTTTTAAATCTCTAGTGATGTATAAAAAATGAACATCTCAAGCAAGGTAACAGAGGTGAACACTCTGGGGAGGTTTTGAAGCCACCCTATTGTCCTTCAGAGTCTCTGCCAGTAACCAGAACATATGCTGCCTCCAGAGTGATTAATTTTCCCATTTACCGTTTTCAAGATATTTTCATAAAATTTATTAGTAGGCTCTTGGCAATGGCCCTGTAACATATTCTGGTCAGGACCAATGCTCTTACAATGAAAAGACTGATTCTCTATTCTTATGCCTCCACACAAAGCAGTGGGTGGAGCCGCAACCCCATCCAACTTCTTTTGACTGCATGCTCTCGCCAGCAGAGCAATGAAGCCTTCCCAAAATATATTAAGTGTCAAACTTACTGGCTGTTTAAGCAGGAAATAATCTTCTAGAAAGATGTAGTGAGAATGTAAACTGCAGAGTTGTTGCTATTGTAACAAATTGACTCTGATTGGTCACTCGATTCTCATTTCTTTTGTTTATATGTGAATACTAGTGGCCATGTGCATGGATTCATGCACATTGAAAAGAAATTAATTGGAAGGAATATTTTAATACTGCTATTTGCCCTTTCTCTATAGTAGAAGTGTGACCCAAATTCATGATCAACAATGACAGATCAAAACACATGAGTGTGAGTGGCGCCAGCAAGAGCATTATACGTATTGTGCATGCACAAGTCAACCTTTATTTTTAAATTGCCAATGTGTGTCATATGTACCAGTAGTTGGTTGGTCAGTTGGTCGGTTTGATGGACTACTGGTCACTTAGCCATATATATATATATATATATATATATATATATATATATATTCCAATTAAATATATATATATATATTCCAATTAAATATATATATTCCAATTAAATATATATATTCCAATTAAATATATATATATATATATATATATATATATTCCAATTAAATGGGTTAGGCATATTCTTATTAGAGGATTCTTGATTTTATAAAACAGTTATGTAAAATTTGTTTGAAAGAGAAATGACAAATTTTATTCAAAAGCAATGTAAGAGACTTCAAAAATATAACCCAAAGAAGTTGTCAAAACCTTTGGCTTTCTTGATTAAGGAATCTTGTGTTTGCTTGTTTGTTTGTTTTTCCTCTATGCTATACCTATATTATCTAAACAGCACAACTATTGCTATATTTCTAGTTATAAATATTTTATAATCATAAGACAGTAGAGAAGAAATAAAAGAGATTTAATAAAAATCTTATATATTACTTTATTATTTACCAATTTATCATGGAATATATTTTAAGCTCATTTTTAAAATTTACTACCATGCAAAAATTATGTTAATATAGAGGTAGTGCCACTAGTATCTTACAGTACAAACCTGTATGTATAATATACTGTATGTTTACTTTATATTTTAAATACAGAATCTAGTTGATAAATCCAAACAATTTACTAATCTGAAAAACATGTTATAATGGCTAACATATATTAGTAATATAAGACAACATATATTTGATTTCTAGAGTACACAGTTACTCAAGCAAAGTTGCCATAGTAACTGATGTTCATATACAAATGGATTTTTTTTCAAATGGCTTAATATTGAATTTATAGATTTTTTTTGTGTGTGAAAACATTTATCTAGCTGCACTGAAACTTATGTAAACTTTATACACTTTTAAAGCTATGGAAGCTAATATACTTCGTTATGTTTTTAATATGAACTCTTTAAGAAGGGGGGGTGGAAAATGCTAAAAATAGTAGGAGAGATATGGAAGATATTTTAATAGCTAAAAAAGTTACTTCTATAGCAGTGAGAAGCAAAGTATAGCAAATATGTGTCACACTCAATCCAAGTGATGCCACCCGCCAGTCCTCCTTTTGCTTACAAAAGTTTTGCAGCCTTTGTAACCTAGCACAAAGGATTTTGGGGAATCTGGGTTGGCTCCCAGCTAAGTGGCAAGTTCTATAATGTGAGGCCTTCTGAATTGTGTGTATAATGGTGTTTCCCAACACAGCTCCATAGTGTGCTAAAAGGAAAAAGAAATGTGTTTTCCCAAAGTGTACAAGGAATTAGTAATATTAATGGAGAATGTATCTTCTTGTACCTTTGCTTACATGTCTGATAAGGTTTTTTGAACAACCCTTAAAAGAGAAGTTTACCTGTGGTTTTAAATGCCTTCATTCTTTTGTGTGTTTCTTCATTTAGTTTTTAAAATATTATTCTGGTAGGCATTTTTCTTGGAATTTATGTACCTTGGCTGAAAGTTCTCACTTGGTATACCTCTACAGTAGGCATTGTTCACTGGATCTTACTGTTTCTGAACAGCCTCTTGCCAAAGTGATTTCTTTGTTGGCCAGGAAATGCCAGTGAACAGAGAAAATTCACCTGACACAAGAGCTTTCAGATGTACCCAGTAAGTGTAGACATAGGATGATTGGTAGAGGCTATCGTTGCCAATATGAGAAGGAATTAGAAATGAAGCTGAGGGATGCAGAGGCTAGCATTCATAAGAAATGGAAATTAAGATATTTATACCCCTGACACACCCTTATTCTTTTCTTTATGACATCAGTGCATTCACATCACATGCATACATACCCACAATTTGTATTTGCGCACATTACATATGTGTGTTTGCATAGAAGTATATATGATTGAAGGTTACACAATTTCTACGAAGATATTTTACCCTTTAGAAATGTTTGTTTATGAATAATCTCTCATACTCTTAAAATATGCATTCTTAATAATGTAATAGTAATCTTTATGTTTTGCTACTTTATATATTCACCATTAAAATTTGAAAAAGAAGGTGGTTACTATGTGAGGCAATGTCTATGCTAATTACCCTGATTGTGGCTACTACTGGCATTTCACAATGTATACATATATCAAACCATCAAGTTGTATACCTTAGATATAAACAGTTTTTGTCAAATTTACCTCTGTAAACCTGGAAAAAATGTCAATTTTACAAGTATACTAGGACACTTTACTAGGACACTTTTTTTTTCTTTCACAAGCGATTCCTTTTCTCTCTCACATTAATGAAAATCAGTTGTGCTAGGGATTGCTCTGAAACAAGATAGAATTAATTTTATCATTCTAAGAGCAAGGGAGCTGCATTGATTTTTCTTTCAAACAACTTCATTTGGAAAGCCTGTCGCTAAAGAAATCTTTGTTGCCTTCCCTGCCTGCTGCCATTTTCCCACATTGATTTCCGACTGATAGTTTTCTGAGGCCTGTTATTATCTACAACAATTTTTAATGAGCATTGGATTGTAATTTATTACACATCTCACATAATTTACCATAACAGTTGCAGAAATAGATTTTACTAGAGTTTCATGCAAAAATTAAGTAAATAGGCGATACCGTCGACGAGGGTGTATTGTCTGAGCAATGGACTCCTTGCATACTTTTGTTGCAGAGACATCGAAGTGTACTCTTTCAGGGAAACATGAAGCCTTTCAGAGCCATATGATGACAGCCTGTTATGAAAAATGATGCCATGAGATAATCAAAGTTGACCTAGTATTTTTTAGTTATCATGCAAAGATGCATTATGAACCTTTACGAATGTTTTCTTCTCCCCAATTTATTGAACTCGAGACCCTCTTTTCAAAGACCATCTGGTGTTTGTCACACAGTTAAGAAAATATTGGTCTGGGTATTGGGAATTCTAATATGAAGGTACAGAAATACTTTTTTGCTACACATTACTTGCATGTATTAAATTATGTTTAAAGCCATGCAAGTATATATTTGAATTTTTTGTTAATATCAAAATTCTAATTTTTAAAGGATACACTGAGCAATTGGGATGAGATTTTCTTCATTTTTAATTAAATCAAAATGAGTTGTAAAAGTATGTGCCCATATATACCTTCCCATATGATTTTTCTTTCTATTCACTCTGCCATATTGGGCATACTTATGACAGCATGTATTATTAAAATTTATTATAATATTTTATTAAGTTGAACAAACAAATTGACAATCTAAATCAAACAAGAATGATTAAATAAGTGAGTTTCTACACAATATCTCCTTTCACTGTGGGGTGTCTGTCCTTTTCCTTTTTAGAACCCAGTAAAGAATTGGAAGCAGATCCGATGCGAAAAGATACTATTGACTGTCATCCAAAAAGATAGAAAGATGTATTTCATTTCCTGTTGAGATCACATCCGATACAAAATTTTCTTTGTCCTTAATGCTGGAAGCTTCTGGGTTCTGGTAAAAGAATGGTATTTCAAATTACAGCCAATATCTGTATATATGTCATCATTTTTGACATTCTTATCTGGGCCTTCTTAGGTGAGTGGTTCCTTTCTACCCACATAACTTGCATGCGCCCAACTGCAGAGGGAGAGATGGAATGCATACCTCTCCTGGTATGTCTTTATTCTCAAGCCAGTTTTTATTCTTCATTAAGAACAAAGTTACTAACAAACACAAGCTACTTACCAGAGACATCTAAATCATAGATGACATAGGACTTTTCAATAATTAACTGGAAGCCAAAAAGAGCACTACATAGCAGGGAAATAGCAGACATCATGTTATGGAGAATAAATTAACTGGATAGATTTAGTTACTACTATTTTATAGACTAACAATTTACATTTTATTGATCCACTAACGTGTGTAAGACCAGTGTTATGTTTGCAGGCAAAATACACATAAAAAGGGTTATATGGTACCAGTTTGAGTTGCCTGTTAGATATAGTTTAAGGTTATTGAATTGATATGAATTCTCCAATAGTATCAGAAATATTGCTTTTTTCCCCCCTTTAAAGTGTATATATTTGAAATTAGTCTGACTTTACAATGATGGTAGATTCTAATCTATTGCCTTAGTTACTCTTTCTGACATACACTCCTCACAAGGAAATGCTTTCTCTCATAAGGCCCCAAGTTAGACAAAAGAAAGGTTTCTAAAGTAAACAGAATCATACACACCTGTTGGGTGGTTTCATTTGCTTCTGTAGAAGTGTATGTGAGGAGAACACAGTTCTATCATTTAACCTTTTTCTTATATAAATCCTAGTTAGTTAATTTAATTATTGGTGATAGATATAACATACCCAAGTGAGTAGTTCATTTGTAGAATAAATTTAAAACATTTGAAAAGTCAGTCTTTATTTAAATTAAATAGTATATGGTAGCAATACACATGTTAGTATTTGGTAGAAATGGAAAAAAAATACATTTTTAAAAAAAAGCCTGTAAATAGCCTAATACATCTTCACAGTAGTTAAGAGCATTGGCTTAATAAACACCAGATGTCTTTCTGGGATTTTACTTCTTTATAAGTTTTGTAGACATTTATGTAAAAGTAGTCTGTTTTAAGAGTATAGAAAGAATAATGATTATATAATATTCAAATAATCTCAAGCATTATTTAAATATATTATAATGTTTATAGATTACACAAACAATTCTTTTTTTAAATATATATTTTATTGATTTTCCACAGAGAGGAAGTGAGAGGGATAGAGAGCTAGAAACGTCAATGAGAGAGAAACATCGACCACCTGCCTCCTGCACATACCCTACCGGGGGTGTGCCCGCAACCAAGGTACATGCCCTTGACTGGAATCGAACCCGGGACCCTTCAGTCTGCAGACTGACGCTCTACCACTGAGCCAAACCAGTTTTGGCCAAACAATTCTTTATATAAAACAATAGATGAAATCTTAAAGGTAGTGTAAACAATTCTGGATATTGCAGTATGTGAAAGAGTTATTACTCTTAATACATAAGTAGTTTTTATCATATTTATTTTTATTTATGTCTCAAATACACAGTATTTTGTTGGTCTGAGTGTGTGGCACAGTATCAGCATTAGCCTTTTTTTGGCTTTAAAATTTTTATTTTATTTTTATATTTCAATTAAACACTATCTCTCCCTTATTCACCTTTATAAATGTGCTTCCAATGCACTTTCTTAAATTTACTTAAATGTATGTACAGTTGAATACATTTATTGTTGAACATATTTATATGTATATGTGTTTATTACATTATGTGCAATTACCTTATAAAAATGGCTTTGAGCTTTAAATTTCATTATTTTCTCTTTTTTCCTCATTTCCCCCCCCCCTCACTCCATGTATAATTGAACGTGTGTCCATGCTGCTATCTACCTGGTCTGTAGATTCTGACAACTTCTTTGTTATATGGCTTTACTCATGTTTTTCCCACCATGGATTCTTATGTTGACTCCAAATATTTGATACCGTGAGTAACACTGTGTGGGCGTCCCTCTGGTGCATATTGGTAAATGTCGGGGTAACAGGTTATACACACGTTCACTTTCACCAGACAGTGGAGGTTGTGCTGCACACTTGCTGTTCCAGTTGCAGTGCCAGTTGGCAGTGGATGAGGGTTCTCAGTCCCCCCTTCCATCTAGAATTGAAGTGTTATGTCATTTTGCATTTTTAAGACCTAATGTATTGCTGAGGCAGAGCATTTCTTTATCATTTACCATTATCATCTTAATCAGTTGTTCCTTTATCTAGATTTCCTTTTTATAACTTTGACAGTTTTCCTGTGTAGATTCCAGCTCTTTTATTTATGTCTTTAATCATTAAAGAAGTAACTGGGCTATTCAAGTTAGTAAATGCTTATCGACTAGTATTAACTTTGTCTATGATGTCATTACTTAATAAAACAAATATTTAGTTTCAAAGAAATAAAATCCATCAACTTTTCTCTTTATAATTTGTGACTTGGGGCTAGGAGTAAAAGTATTATTAGGAAATATTTTCTAATTTATGGGGTCACAAGGATACTGTCCCCTATTTTATTATGTTATCTTCATGATTGAATTATTATATTTATGCAAGGCACATTTGTATAATGAACATGTATTAATAATGATAAAATAAACTTCTTTTAGAAATAAATACCAGCAGGAAGGTTAAAATGAAAAGAATGGTTATCTAAGGAAGAAAAATATTCAATGAAAAAAACACAAATGAATTAAATTACAAAAGAAGTACAAAGGTAGTTTTAAAACCAGAAGTTATTGATACTGGGTAAACTAACGTAAAAACCAGCAGCCTTAGAAGAATAACACAGAATAGCTAAGGCTATATAAATATAAAACATAAATTAGTTAAATATACAGCTTTATGTGAATTCAATGTATTCAGGATTGAATCTCTTTTTAAAAAAATCAACAACAAATTGTGCTTTTGGCTGAGTAAAGATTTCATCAGGAATTTTATTCTGATATGAATAAAGCATTTTACAGAGAATTCTTAACTTTTTTGCTGTATTACTTTATAATGAGTTTAGAATAAACTAAAAAGTAAAATTGTGTTTCTAGTTCACAGAAGGGGAAACGTGTATTATTTGATAATGAGATGTTTTGCATGGCATTTTGAACCATTCTAATCTATTTTGAAAAGGATTAAGGTATTTAGGAGTAACATTGTCATTTATACCAAAACATTACTAGATTACCAGTGTTTCTGTACTTAGAAGCAATGTTGTTTTCAGGGCAGACTGAAAGGGACAAACAAATCAAGAGTATTTTCCCCGAAAACAACATTGCTTCCAAGTACAAAAACACTAGTAATCTAGTAATGTTTTGGTATAAATGACAGTTTTCCCAAGAAATAAAGTCAGGGGAAAGAATTTGCAAGAATAAAAAGGATGAGGGCAGCAATTCATACAGCGTTTTCCCCCTTAAGTACATCTGAATCTATTCTAATACATTTTTATAAAACACTCTAAGAAAATAAGTTTAGAAATTGAGAAAATATGACTATTTTTACTTAAAATTAATAAATAATTCCCTTTAATTGACTCTTTCAATATTCGAGCCTTCAAAATGGCCATTCTATTCATCTCAATACTATGAAATGAATGGTACAGAATTTCCTGGTATAAAATAATTAATACAAGAAAGGACATCACTATAGAGTATGTTTTCACCCTTTTAATGTAAATACTTTCTGTAGTTTCTCTTGCCTACATAGCTGCCTATTACTTATATTTCAAGTCTTGTCACTTTTACCTAAGACTAGGAATGTGCCTTCTTTTTTCTAACATTTTTTAATAATTGCATGGATGGAATAACCACTCATGCTTGGTCTATGATAAAATGTGCCCCACTGGCATTGTATATCACTATTAGAGGCTATAGTAGCTCCCATACTAGCTGTCAGTACAATATCCTCTTCTCTAAAACTGTTTGCCACTTTTCTCATTTTTATCCATCCTAATGATTAATACCATCTATGTCTATCATCTATCTTTCTATCTATTAACCATCCACCTACTGTCTATCTATCCTTCAACAAATTCACTCAACTACTTACTGAACACCTTAATAGTTATCCTATTGGCATTTACTTTTTCTTTGATATCAGGATTTTAAGATTTATATTTTGTTATCCTAAGCCAATGTATCATGCACAATTATTTGTGTGTTTTTAAGCAACTACAGGTACCTACCAATGGTTAGAGGTGGTCATAAGTTTTCTCTGCTGTTACATCACTGTGAGATATAATGGCAAATCTTAGAAAAAAATAGGAACACATTCTGTCATTTACTTGCCATTAGTCATGAGAACATTTTGCTTAATGAAAATCTGTTGCTTAGTGAAATCTCAGTTTTCTGCCCTTCAGATGCTCCAACCACACAGTATATAAAAGGATAAATGATGCAAACGCTATAATATTCTAGTGATGGTTAAATTAAAGTTACTGTGGACATATGTCTGACTTCATAGGTGGATATAAGGCGCTTTTGAAATCCTGGCTTGGTATCATCTGAAGAGCAAAGATGAGGGGCTCTTTAGATCATGTTTATGCAAGAGAGGAAGTTCTTTTAACATATTATGGTTAGTTCACGTGTTTTATTTTATTTTTTAAAATACATTTTTATTTAGTTTTTACAGAGAGGAAGGGAAAAGGATAGAAAGCTAGAAACATCGATGAGAGAGAAACATCGATCAGCTGCCTCCTGCACACCCACTACCGGGGGTGTGCCCATAACCAATGTACATTCCCTTGACCGGAATCGAACCTGGGACCTTTCAGTCCACAGACTGACGCTTTATCCACTGAACCAAACCGGTTTGGGCTTGTTCACATATTTTAAATATCAGCAATTTAGCCAATACAAAATAACTAACATTCATCATGTTAATGGATTGTTTGGACTTTTGAGAAAATGCTAGCCATTTTAAACATGTCCCTTTTCTTCTGAACACCCTTTTTCTCTTCTTCATCCTTCCTTTCCCTTTCCTATCCCCCTGTCTCCCCTTTCTCCTTTTTCTTTCTTCATCCTCTCTTCCTTTCTTCATCCTGAGGTATCAGCTGGTATAACTGTTTCATTAATGCCCCCCCAACACACACACACACACACACACACACACACACACACACACACACACACACACTTTCTTTTTCTATTTAGCCTCCCAGGTGACAAGCAAATGTGATTGTGTCTTAACCCAATATATTGTCCGGCTCAGACACTATCCGTAGCATACATTTATAACAGGGACCCTCAGAGCACATAGCTGCTTTTCTCTGTAGGGTAAGTGTTGATCACAGGCTCTCTCTGGCCTGTCTAGTGCACTGCCCTTGTCTGTTGAGGAAATGGCTATGCACTTTCAAAGATTAATATTTCTAGAGCTTTCTTTAAGCTATATCCTTTGCTCCCTTTGAGAAATGTTTAAATCTCTTTTAACTAGACTATAAAATCTTTAAGGGCAGGAAATCCTTTATTCATTTTTATAACTTCAAAGTATAATAGTTGTTATATAAATATCCCATGGATGGATGCAGGAAGGCAGAGAGGGAGGGGGAAAGGAAAGACTGCAGCAGGAAGTACTTAACCAGCAAGTTAATGTTATGGTTATGAGATTTTCCAAGTATTTTAACCTACAAAGCCAAATGCACACTTTCATTACAACTGGGAGGCATTATGTGAGGATTTCTGATAAATTATTATTAAGGCAGCTTTATGTCAGTAACCTTCACTCCAGGAACACAATTACAATTTCCTGTTAAGTAAAATGGCTTCTCTTTTTAAAAACAACTAGAATTGAATATATATATAAAAAAAGTCTGCTACTCAAATAGACCCAATTATCTTGGCAACCCTCTTTCTTTTATTACTCTACATTCTCTGAGAGAGGGATAGAGAGTTAGAAACATCAATGAGAGAGAATCATCTATCAGCTGCCTCCTGCACACCTCCTACTGGGGATGTGCCCGCAACCAAGGTACCTGCCCTTGACTGGAATGGAACCTTGGACCTTTCAGTCCGCAGGCTGATGCTCTATCCACTGAGCCAAACTGGTTTCGGCTCTCTAGCCTTTCTTACGCCATATATCCTGTTGCTTTCGGAGGGTCTGCTGCAAGCTCACTGTTGTTGCCCTGGTTACATACAGAACTTTGGCATCAGCTCTGTCCATTGCACAGCTAGTCCTTCCCATCACTCTTTGCCTGAATCATTTCTCCTCTTCTTTCAAATTCATCTTACAGTTACTTCCTCATAAAGTACTTTTCTGGGTGGATGACCTCGTCAAATACCCTAAGATATATGTTCTTTTCACTTAATCACAAGTTTGATTAAGTGATTTTATCTTAACATTAATTTCAAAATAGACTAAGCTTCAAGAGGACAAAAAGTACATGCTTGGAAACTTCTTATGCCATGATACTTAAGATAGTGTCTCTCACCAGGGAAATATGTAAATATTTTAAGTGATTGATAGAGCAGAACAGAATGTGTACTGAATGACAGGAAAGGGATTCAAAATTGGTGGGTGTGTACCAGATACCTTCAAGGCCGGTGATATATACTCATGCCAATTGTTTATGAAGAGATGACATTGGCCTTTAATTAATAAGGTAAATTTGTAGAAAAGTAAAGAATTCATGTCAAGGTAGTGTGGCCTATGCAGAGATAGAAGCATTATGTCTTATAATCTCCAGGGGCTTCATTATGGTTCATTCTATTTATTTATTTTTATCAAATAATGGTTAAGAATGGAATTAGCATTGACTTCTAATTAGGTCTGAACAGTGCTTAGCCCTAGGGCACAATTTGGGATCCTCCTGCACCAGCCACACACTGAGGGAGGGGAGCACATTTCCACCTAGGTCCTAGAGGGTGTTGTTTCAAGAACCCTGCACAAAGCTTAAGAAGGAGCACCAGATATCGCAAACCCTTGTTAGGCGGGACTCAGTACAACAGGTTGTCTTTCACTGCTATGTCTTAAACTCGTATGCCTGACATCAGACATGAACCTCCTACAGGACACCAGGCATTAATTTTAGTATAATAGTTCATTATATATACATAGGCATATAATATTCAGTGATCATTTACTTGTTGATTTTTGATAAGTGTTCTATCAAACTCTTTACATGATTGTCTCATTTATTTCTTTAAACACTACCAAATAATATTATTACCCTCCTTTTGGAGATCAGAAAAACAAGGCCTATAGAAGTGAGGATGGTTTTCCATGATCAGTCAACATTAAATGTAGACTCAGTATTTGCATCCAATAACTGATTGAATAATTTACCCAAGATTCCAGAGCAGATGTGGGATTTCAGCCCAGGTAGTATCCTTTTGAAGTTCCTGTCCTTAGATATCTCATTAAATGGCATAAGATGCTGTGAATAAATGCTATAAAAATCAACATTAAGCTACTAAATTATTAATTATATAAAATGAATAAATGCTAACGGCTATATTGATAATTTATTAATTCAACATATGTGTGTAGTCTAACAACTTCTGTTGAAGTCTTAATTATTATCATTGTTATTGCCAATAAATTTTGACTTAAAGTTATTAGTGTAATATACAAGTATTTTTGGTACCACCCTGGCCCCCAGATGTCAGTATTATATATAAAAGATATAAAGATTCATTTGGACTTGGCATCTTCTCAATTTTCAGTCTTCCAGTTCTACTAACTATTTATGTGTATAATATATATTCCCTTCATTATATAGCCTTTAAATTGTCAAGAACCTTTAGAGAGAAGTGAAATGTTGTTGAGATTGATTTTAATAAACGAAAGAGGGTATTATTTTGTTTACTTATGGGTTAGAATAAAAAGGTGGCCAGCTGTTTTTACCTGAAATAGTTTCCAAAAACCAATAAAACCATTTGTTTCTTTAGCCTTACTTGAGAAACTTGTTTTGGTCACCTGGTAATTCAAACTATTTCCCAGTAAGATCAATACCTCTCATTTGGGGAATGTAAAAATCATATCGCCGATATGAGAAGCCCAGCAAATGCGAACACCAGAAACAAAGGATTCAAGCTCATCGTTGTGACCTGAAGGAAAGACCCCTGGGAAGCAAATCTGAAGAATCTGTCTATTCCTGCCTGGAGTCATCTCCAGGGAGGCAGAGCAGGCTTTTTTTTTTTTTAAAAAAAAAAGCAATGAAAAAGCCAAATTCATCTTTCCCTTTAAGACTTCACGTTGACATTCAGTTATCTTTGCCAGGTGGAAATGGATTTTCTAATGATGAATGCATATACATTTGAAGTATGCTCTTCAAAAGACAACTGAGAGAGGCTTTGAGAGAGACATCCATTTCATTAATTGGGAGTTGTTTAACTTAATTTTTCAAAGCAGTTCTTTATTTAAAATCCAATACTGATTTTTTAAAACATAAATAAAGTGTAAGTAATGTAGGACAGTTGCAAATTTTCTATATTTACTGAATGGTTTGTATTTAAAAATTTATTACCTTAAAACTCAGGTGTATGTCAGAAATTTAAGCTTTATACATCTATGTTTAAATAAATTTTACCTGTTTTCTGTGGGGATATCTGGGGTTTATTAAAAGGAAATCTCAAACCAGACATCAGCATCTTTTGATACAGTAAATTATTCCCTGGATTTAAGAATGTTGCAAACAGCCAAAACTGGTTTGGCTCAGTGGATAGACAGAGTGTCGGCCTGCAGGCTGAAAGGTCCCAGGTTCGATTCTGGTCAAGGGCATGTATCTTGGTTGTGGGCACATCTCCAGTAGGGGGTGTGCAAGAGGCAGCTGATCCATGATTTTCTTTCATTGATGTTTCTAACTATCCCTCTCTCTGTAAAAAATCAATTATATATATATATATATATATATATATATATATATATATAGAGAGAGAGAGAGAGAGAGAGAGAGAGAGAGAGAGAGAGAGAGTGTTGCAAATAGCATAGAAGAATTGAGGGAACTGTCATATGCTGGAATAATAAGGCTGAATAAAAAAGGCATAAAAAGCTGAAATATTAGGTAAAGTAAGTACTTTTGACATCTTATAAAAATACCAAAGTCTTGTGAACAGATAGTTATTAGTGATGTTTTCTCCAGTCAGCAAAGTGGGGACATTAAATCATTTAACATATTACTCAAGATTCTGTGTGACATTGGTAAGTAACATTATATCTATCATAGCTAAAGAAGGTCGGTCATGAGCATTAATCATAATATCTCTTGCCTGGGACTCCGTACTGGATCTTTGATAAATGACAGCAATATTTTAAAGCTTTATGAAATTCATAAATGATGAAAAATAGTATATAATTATTTACAATCAAACATAAATACTATTCAAAGACGATTTATTTTATTATAAAAGAGAAAACACATTTGTTCCTTTTTTTCTTTTTACTTATTTCTATCACTGCTTTAACAAATTGCCACACTTTGTGGTTTAAGACAACATAAACTTGTTAGCTTGCTGTTTTATATATCAGAAGCTTGACAGGCGTCTCATTGCTCTAAACTCAAGTTGTTGGCAGAGTGGTTTCCTTCCTGGAGGGGCCAGATTCTCTTGACTTTTTCAGCTTCTCGAAGCCACTCACATACCTTGGCTTTTTGCCTTTCCTCCCGTCTTCAGACACAGCATCATGACATCTCTCTGACCTAGAGGAGTATAGGTCAGTCTCGTTCTCTGACTCCTTGATAGAAAGGTTCTTCACTTGAATGGACCCATGCGATTATATAGGCCCATATAGATAATCCAGGAACATTTCTCCAGATTATGGTCCTTAATTGAATGGCATATTCAACATTCTCTTTCCCCTGGAAAGTAACATAGTGACAGGGTTAAGATGTGGACCCTGCCATTTTTTCAGGCAACCGAATGGACTGCATGGAAGAATGGCTTCCTTACAGCTGATCCTCGCTTTATCAGTCTTGCTTGTGATGTGAATACTAATTTGTCTCTAATCATGACCTAGTTTTATCCTGATTTTAGAACCATAGAATATTGGATTAGGAGGAAAAACATGGAAATCCTCTAGTTAGAACTTTCTATTTTGAGGGACAGATGGATAAAATTCACCAGCAAAAATAAGTGATCTCAGCCATTAATTGTTTTTTTTTAACTTTATTTTATAGAGGAGTTTTAGATTACAAAAAATTGAGCAGAAAGTACACAGATTTCCCATTAGTGCTTGCCCCCCAATACATGCATAGCTTCCCACATTATTAATGTTCCCCACCAGAGTGGTACATTTCATTTTCCCCCCTCTTTTTATTATTTTTTATTGATTATGGTATCACATAATTGTCCTTATCCCCCCATTCCCATCTCAAACCCCTGCCTACATATTCCCCCACCCCCTGTTGTCCATGGCCACTGGCTAGGCCCATGTGCATGCACACAAGTCCTTTGGTTGATCTCTTCCCCTTACCCCTACTATTCTCTATTTTCCCTCCGAGGTTTGAGCATCTGATCCCTGCTTCTCTTTCTCTGGGTATGTTTTTGTTCATCAGTTTATGTTGTTCATTATTTACTCTAGATGTGTGAGATCATGTGATCCAAGAAATACAGAGTGGTACATTTCATATATTTGATAAACTTACATTGACACATTATTATCACCCAAAGCCTATAGTTTACATTATATTTCACTCTCATTGTTGTATATTCTTTGGGTTTGGACAAATACATAATAACATATTTCCACAATTATAGTATCAGACAGATAGGTTACCTCTCCCCCAGATCCTCTCTGTTTAGCTCACTTGTCTCAACCCCTGGCAATTGCTGATCTGATCTTTTATCTTTATCGTTTTGTCTTTTCCAGAACAGTATGCTGTTGCATCACACAGCATGTAGCCTTTTCAACTGGCTTATTTTGCCTAGTGATAGACATTTGCTGTCTTTACATATTTTCATGTCTTAATAATTCACTTCTTTTTAGTGCTGATTAATATTCCATTGTCTGTATACACCACGGTTTATCTATTCCACCCATTGTCTTCACCAGTTGCTTCGAGCTGTTACAATAGAATACCATAGACTAGGAGACCTATGCACAACAAAATCTATGTTTCATAGTTCTGGAGGGTGGGAAGTGCAAGACCAAGTCATAGGCGGATTCAGTGTCTGGTGAGGATCTATTTCTTGTGGCCATATTTTTGGCAGAAGAAGCAAGAGCCCACCCAGGAATTTTCTTTTATAAAATAATCTCATTTATGAGGGCTCTGCAGATAAGACCTAACCACTTCCCAAAGGCCCTGCCTCCTAATACCAATACCAAAGCTTAAGTTGTCACAGTTGTGTGTGTGTGTGTGTGTGTGTGTGTGTGTGTGTGTGTGTTTTTAAGATATTTTATATTAATTAATCAGAAAACTCAGAACCTAATAACCACCACAAGGGGGATTATATTTCAGCATGGGAATTGTAAAGGGCCACAAACTTTCAATCTGTAGCACTCTGGCTGCTCCTAAGCAATGATGACTAAAATTTCACTGAACAACGAAGTGCAGGTTTCTGTGTGGACATAAGTTTTCAACTCTTTTGAGTAAATACCCAGGAGCACCACTGCTGGGTCGTACGGTAAGAGAATGGTTAATTTTGTAAGCAATCTCCAAACTTTTCCAAGTGGCTTTACCATTTTTATTTCCATTGGCGATGGATGAGAGTTCCTACTGCTCCACATCCTCATCAGCATTTAGAGTTGTCAGTTCTATATTTTTATTTATTAAAAATATTTGTATTGATTTCAGGAAAGGAGAGCTAGAGAGAGAGAGAGAAACAGCAATGATGAGAGGGAATTATTGATCAGCTGTCTCCTGTACTTCCCCCACTGGGGATCTAGCCCGCAACTCATGTACCCTAACGGGGAATTAAACCATAACCTCCTGGTTAATAGGTTTACTCTCAAACACTGAGCCACTGTGGCATGGCGTTAATTCTTTAATGTGATGTGCAGGTTTTCTAATTTGTTGTTAAATTAAAACAAATTACTTTTAAGTTAAAACTTTGTCATGTTTTTTACTAATCTACAAGGTAGTTTAATGTGTAAAGAAGCCTCATTTTTTTTTTTATTCTACGTTGATTGTTCCTCAACAAGTGTCTAAAACCTAATGACATGTATGTATCAATAATATGCTGAATGATTACCAGGAAAAAAAATAACTTTGGATTTACAAGAAAAGAGAAGGGAACTTTAAACTTTTCCAAAGAGAAAATAATATAATTTGTGGGCTTTCAGATTTCTAGACTTCCACT
The DNA here is from genome assembly GCA_963924515.1 of Vespertilio murinus. Taxonomy (NCBI): domain Eukaryota; kingdom Metazoa; phylum Chordata; class Mammalia; order Chiroptera; family Vespertilionidae; genus Vespertilio; species Vespertilio murinus. The sequence goes on from OZ004707.1 coordinate 12,243,886, forward strand.
TATAATAGTACAGAGTCCTCTTTTACAGTCACATCCCACAGAACTCAGTTATTTGGGGTAATAGTCAACTTAGAGTCAATGCAGTTGAGCTCTCTTTTATTTACATTTGTACATCACGCTTTTCAATGTAAGAAGTACCAAGTACTCCATTACACTTCAGTCTCTTTTGCCCATTCATTCAAACCTATATTAGTATTTACATATTACCAAATAACATTGTGTATATATATATATGTAGATTTTGCTGTTTTTGATGGAGTCCTGCTTAATTTTTTAATTTCACCAGTAATCAAAGCAATTCAAAATAGCTTGGCTGGTATGTCTCAGTGGTTGAATGTCAACCCATGAACCAAGAGATCACTGGTTAGATTCCCAGTCAGGGCGCATGCCTGGGTTTCAGGCTCAATCCCCAGTAAGGGGCATGCACGAGGCAGCCAATCAAATATTCTATTTCATTATTCATGTTTCTATTTTTTTTCTCCTTCTCCCCTAGTCTCTATGATATCAATAAATAAATAAATGTTAATATATAAAAATTTGCAAAATAATGGTACAAAAATATATATGAATGTAGTCCTTTAAACGAACATATCCAAAGATGCAAAATGAAATGCAAACAGAAAACGTAAATTGTCACAGGTTCTTTTTTTGGAAGATAATTTATATGAATTAATCAGGAAACTCAGAATCTAATATTTCATGTATAATTATCTATGGAATGAAAATGGTGAAAAAACATCTGAGTAAAGATGTATACATGAGAATATTCTATTTTAAGTGTTTCCATGACAAAGCTAAGTATATTTCTATCTCCAGCCAGGACTTTTCCTTTGAACTCTAGGTTTGGACTGTTAACTGCCTACTTAACCTCTGCAACTAGATATTAAACTAAGGATGTGGGAAATGGACAAGGCCTTGACCCTCAACCTGTTCCTCTCGTACTCTGCTCTATCTCAATAAATGCAATTGCCTTCCCTCCGGCTGCTCACGCCAAAAAATGCTGACATCATCTTTGACTCACCTTGTTGTGTTGCAGCCCACATTTTATCTAATAATGAATCAGAAGTGGACTACTCCTCATCTCCACTGCCACCCCAGGCCCCAGTTATGTGCTCTCCTCTTTCTCGGCAGGGGCTTCTCTGTGGGCCTGCCTGACTCTGCATTGCCCCTTCTGGTCTATTTTAACTAGGAAGCCAGGGGGACCTTTTTATTACACTCCTTGCATGATGCTGCCCAGCTGCTCAAAACCCGGTGAGTGTGTTCCAAGCCTGCTTAGAGTAGAAGTCAAGTAGGTTAAATGGCCTGGAGGGCAAAAGATTGGTCCTCCTGGGATAGCTCTGATTTTATCTATTTCCCTTCTCAATCAGTGTGGCTTTTTGCTGCTCCTTAAAACACACCAGGCATGCTCTTTCTCACCGTGTCTTAAGAGCTTATGCTTTCCCCTGGAGTGGTCTTATCTCCTCCTCCAACGCCACCCTTTTCAGGATGATTTTGTTCCCTCACGTACTTGATATCTTTGCTCAAACTTTTTCTTAGCGAAGACTTCTGTGGCCAACTCATATCTTAAATGTGTGACCATCTTCCCTTTCACCTCCCTACTCTATTTAATCTCCCCTCAAAATTCATTTTCCTCTAAGGGACCATATGTTATGTTATCATGCTTATATTTTATCTCTTTAACTAGTATAGAAATAACTAGTATAGAAATTATAATTATAACTAGTATAAAATTTTATGAGGGCATGGATTTTTGTCAGTTTCTTCTCTGCTATAGTCCAACATGTGAAACAGTATCTGGTGCATAGAAATCCCTCAGTAATTATGTATTGCAGTGATATGAAATTACTGATGGTTGTAAAAAAGTATAAACTTATCTTCAACAAATAACAATCAACACTAAGTGACTGGTTTTAAAAGTTGTGGGAATTCATGAATAAAATATTATGTGGTCAAAAAAAATCTGTAATGGCAGAAAGTATGCTATTACATTAAGTGAAAAGGCTAAGTATAAAATAATTTTTATGATAAACTATCATCTGTGGTTGAAGAAGACAGACTGGATGGAAATGTGCTAAAGTGCTAAAGTTGATTGATCTGAGTTGTAGAGATACATTTCATTCTGCTTTTTGATATATTTTTCTCTTCAAAATTTATTCAGAGTTTTGTTACTTTTTTAATCAGATTTTTTTTTAAATAGCAACATAAACTACAACAACAACAAACTTCACAAAGGCTCAGTTATTTCAAGAAGTCTAATCAAAACAAAAACCTGACATTGGTGTGGCCTTTTTCAAATCATGTATTCAGTCCTACAGTTATTGTGCCGATTCTATGTCAGGAACTAAGAGGAAGATAAAAGATGAAAAATGCCCACTTCTGCCTTCAAGTCTCTATGTTAAGAGAGTAGGGCCACATTACATCAATGACAAGGGATCGTAAAGCAGGCTGTGATGGAGGTTCAAGCAAGTGTCAGAGGGAGGAAGGCAGACAGTAATCCCATTCAGCTGGGCTATTGAAAATCAGACTACTCTTATTTTGAAGTCTTCCATCAAAAAGGGGTCCAGCCCTAGTAATTATTCCGCACGACAGCATGTATTTGATGCATCATACTCAACAATCACACTGAAGGCCCCAGAAATTATAAGTCAAAGGGGCTTTAGTACAAGTAGATCATGCACTTCCCTGTGCCAAGCATTCATTAATCCCACTTTAACCCAAGCACTAAGCTGGGTGCCAAGGATACAATGCTGGGCAGGACTCAATTCCTTTCTTCAAGGAAATAGTAACTAAGCCAATTAGGAGATCAATGGAAACATGGGCATATTCAATGGAGGGTTGTAAACGGTACAAGGTGAGGAAAGTCCATTGGAGCAACACTTAACCCAGCCTGGGATGGGATTTTCAGTGAAGGATTTCCAGAAAAGGTGATATTGAATAAAAATACAATTAAGAGTTTTCTAAGACACGGGAGAAGGGAGAAGTCATGGCAGGAATGGGGAATGCTGTAGATTTTGGAGAAGAAGAAGGACCACAAGGAGGCTCAGCAAAAAGAGAGAGAGAGAAGGAGAGAGAGAGAGAGAGAGAGAGAGAGAGAGAGAGAGAGAGAGAAAGAGAGAGAAAGAGAGAGAGAGAGCTCTTGAGGATACTCCTGGGTCCATGTGGACACATGACTTCAGTGTGATTGAAACCAAGAGCACTGGAGATTGAAAGCAGGAGGGAGGATAACTCTGGTGCTTCTAAAGATATTATATGTATTGTAATGTTTATATTTTATAAAAGATGATAAGATGTGTACTAAAATGGATGAATTGTATGCAATATACCTAATATCTAATTATCTTTTTTTAAATAAGTGAACTCCGATGTAGTCCCATTTGCTTATTTTCTCTTTAGTTTCCATTGCCCCAGGGGCAGTATCAGTGAAGAAGTTCTTTTGGCATATGTCTGAGATTTTGCTGCCTGTGGATGCCTCTAGTATTTTTATGGTTTCCCGTCTTATGTTCAAATCCTGTATCCATATTGAGTTTATTTTTTTGTATGGTGTAAGTTGGTGATCCAGTTTCATTCTTTTGCATGTATCTGTCCAATTTTCCCAGCACCATTTATTGAAGAGACTGCCTTGACCCCATTGTATATCCGTGCCTCCTTTGTCAAATATTAATTGATCATAGTTATTTGGGTTGATATCTGGATTCTCTGTTCTATTCCATTGACCTATATGTCTGTTCTTGTGCCAGTATCAGGCTGTTTTGAGAACAGTGGCTTTGTAATACAGCTTGAAATCTAGTATTGAGATCCCTCCTACTTTACTCTTCTTTCTCAGGATTGCTGTGGCTATTTGGGGTCTTACATTGTTCCAAATGAATTTTTGGAGAGTTCTTTCTAGGTCTGTGAAGTATGCCATTGAATCTATTTTTACAGTGTTATATACTGTTAGATGATTCCTATCACTTTTCTCTGCAAGCAGAGGAGCCCTTAACAACCATGGAGATAAAACTGTTTCTGATTTTGATTTAGGGTTAGTTTGTAATAAACTGCAATCTAAATTTGCACCCACCAAGAAGGAAAGTACATAAGAATAAAAATCATATTTATTTATAGTCTATTATGAAAAAACTAGAGTCAGTTAATTTACCTTATACAACTATAGAAATAATTATCTGTGAATTAATTAATACAGATTATGCAACATTGGTCGTTAAGTCAATGTCTTTATAAACCTTATAATAGACTCAGCCCAATATGGTGCTTGGAAGCATGAAAGGTTTAGGAAGCTTTTTGGCATTAAGGGGAGGATGTGCATTGCATATATCCAGGGCAGTGCATTCTAAACAAGACATTTATATTTAGAATTAATCAGACTCTGATAGAAACACAGTGATTGTTTATTCAACCCAATGCTTCAAATGATCTCTTTCCACAGCCTTTGAAACCGATCTGTCAAATAATCATCAAGTGTAATTAGTTTATGCTAAACTCCCCATATGAAATTTAAGGATGACAAAACAAACGGTTTGCTCCACGCAATTCAATTTGTTATTACTTGATTGCTATCCTAAATATACAGTGAGTGAGAGGATGATACTTCCTTCATCATACCTATCCGAAGCTGCCTGTGAATACTTACTGCTCTGAACATAATAGAGGATCTGTAATGCCATGTGACATTTGAAGTTAGAACAGAAACAAAAGAGATTACTGTTATAAAAACAAAAACAAAAAAAACCACAACAAATTAAATATAGATGCCAACAAGGGTAGCTATGCGGGTTTCAGACAAGGTCAAAGTCATATTCTTGATTAGTTAGAGCCGAGGTATAGTAACGGGGCCTCTGTATAAGTTCAGGAGATACAGGCCACTAACACCAATGAACATTAAAAAGTAGCTCTTAAAGAGCAAAGGGAGGAAAATATGAAGTAAGAGAATAAATGTTGGATCTGGTTAATTGAATTACATTCTGGGCCTTTGTATGTCATCATTAAATAAGGTAAACATTAGATCAGTAATTCTCGATTATTTTCTTTTACACAATATTATAGGTATTTAATGTATAATTTTTAGTGTGACGGTCACATAAATTGAGGTGAGCCCAGCGTCCTGCATTCTCTGCAGCCTCTCACCCACAATGGCCACTGGACCCCTTAGTAATCCAGGATTCCAATGAACACAGATGAGAACCCAGGAGAACCCAGGAGAAGGTTTCTTCTGGTCTCAACTTGTGCCCTGTTATTTGTAACAAAGCCAACATTGACATGAGGAGGTTCTTAGACTTCCCTCTCTACGTCAGAGGTTAGTTAGTTTGAAAGGTAATGTATAGAATGAAATGGAGTTTACTTATGAATTGGTAAACCAGAAACAAGAGATTGGAAAAGCATTCATAAATTTGTAATTTCAAAAAAAATTACAAAATAATTATCTTTCAAAATAATTCTTTATTTTGTGATCCCATTCATTTAACAATTAGGTATACTTTATGTATATAAATGAGATATAATCAATAAACTCAGAATGTTTAAATGTTTTAAACCAACAACTATTTTTGCACTGTTCTATGTCATATGTGTGTTTTATTCTGTGGGGAAAGAATTTACAAGATGGGCTGAACTCAAAATTGTCCTGATACAATGGTGGCAATGGCAAGTAGGAAAGTAGAAGAAAACCAGAACAGAGTGGCACTGGAGATAAAAGACATAAGGGTGGGCTGAAGGAGATATTGGAAAAGGATGTGCTACTGTCAGGAATCAAGCTGGTCTAATTGCAGTGGGCCTTAGGGTATCAAATCTAGATAGTTGGTGATATTCAAAATAAAATGGAATGCAGAATTGCCATTTTGCATGATTGATGAATTAGATCCATTCAAGAACCTAACCAGTGTACCAGTATGTGCAACAGTCTTCTTTGCCTAGTAGTGTCTCTTCTACACAACTATGGTAGATGTTGGGATCGTATCTATTGATACAGCACCACCCATGTTTGTACTGTTACATAGGAAGTATGAAAACAATTGTATATCTACCAGATCTACAATTGTCTGATTGAATAAATCCGACAGATACACTTAAAAGGTAAAATAGAAAAAGAAATCCCACACAATACCGCATTGGCATAGCACCTGTTAGTATGTGATATTTAAGAAAATCTTAGACCAAAGCACTGGGCTGCATCAGCAAAAGTCTGGCAGGGTACCTCTCTCACTTGCTAGAACATGAAAGAGCTCAGCCAGGGCCCCAAAGCCATCAGTGGAGCATCTTCCTCCCATTAAGCCTCACTATACTTTCAATCTTCCCAGGAATATCTAAATCCCTTTGAAGGTTAGTCTCCTCTGATTAGGTCAGGCTCACCCAGGGTGCTATCCTTTTCTAAAATCAGTGTATCCGGGACAGTGCTTACATCTATGAAATCTCTTCACAGTAGCAAGCAGATAACTGTTTGACTAGATATCTGGGAGACGTCGAATGGGGATAAGGAAGTAGACATTTTGGGAGCCAATTAACATTTTAACAAACTAGATATGCCTTCTTTTCTCTTATAGCATGCTGATTCACTTACAGAACACGATTTAGGCCCACATGTATTGGCATGCATCACTTGGTGGACATTTTAGAATTTACTATGCCCAGCTGTCACTTAAAGTTAGTAGGCAGAAGAGAATCTGCATATCAAGAAGGATGTGTGGTAGAAACAATGTAATATTATGAATATTATAGTATTTCCCTACTTTAAAAAAAAAAAAAAAACTTAGCCGAAACCGGTTTGGCTCAGTGGTAGAGCATCGGTCTGCGGACTGAAAGGTCCCGGGTTCGATTCCGGTCAAGGGCATGTGCAGTGGTTGCGGGCACATCCCTGGTAGGAGGTGTGCAAGAGGCAGCTGGTTGATGTTTCTCTCTCATCGACGTTTCTAGCTCTCTATCTCTCTCCCTTCCTCTCTGTGAAATATCAATAAAATATATTTTTTTAAAAACCTTAATATTTAAACCAATAGTTTATATTGGTTAGTTGAACACTAGTTGATGAGCAAATAAAAATTCCACTCCCTACCCCTGAGAATTTATATTTAGTAACACATTTCCTTCATAATATTATAATTTAAATTAATCTAAAAATCTGCTTCGAGAAGGAGCCAGATAGCAATTGTAAACCCAGTCACATTAGCACAGAAGCTCTGGACCATTGGCTTGCAAGCAGCCCAGGGTAAATTATTATGTTTAATTAAACAATGCAGCATGACAGTCAGGTTGACTTAAGAAGACCATTTTCTTTCCCAAGTTATTGAAATGAAATGCATGCATTATTTTCAGGGAGAACTAGAAAATCACTTTTCAGAGGACATTCATTCTTTTTGTCACTGGAAGAAAATGAAGTTAAACGTTCTCAAATTACTAAATAATATTGACAGTTGAAAAGTATGTTTCTGACACTCACTACACTTTAATCTATTTTCTTCAGAAGTTCTAAAAGTCAACTACAATTTTCCTTTGCTTACAGCATTTGTGATTGTTATTTTTGCCTTACAATGCTTTGCCTTATGACTGTAGCATAATCAAGGACAAATGTTTGCATGTCAGGCAGACCTTTCCATGAGTTATATTTTTTTTAAAAAAATGACAGTAGTTAAATCATATTAAAGATAGCATCCTGCTGAAATTCAATTTCCATTTTTAAAGGTCACTTTTTCTAATTAAATATATATTTGGTCAAGGGTGTTTTGAAATAAAATGATAATCTTCAAACAGTATCTGAATATTAAGATGCCAAAATCAGCTGAAGGAAGTGGGGTTCTTCATGTAATTCCAATTCTTATCCTAATATTCATCTGGAGGAGTGGACTCAACCCATGCCTGATCACAGAAAGTCTGTTCAATCGATGAGTTAGTTCCCTGAACTCATCTGAGTATTTCATTTCCAAAAACACACAATCCTATAATGGCTCCTCTTCGTCTCAAGTTATGAACATCTGTGTATTTAAACCTGAGGAATTTTTTCAGGTTTCTAGCAGTTCTACTCCTAGGAGAGTAGCCACTTCTAGGTCAGTTTATAATTAATCCTGAATTTTTCAGGACTCTGGAGTTTCAGAAGTTGTTCAGAGGCAATCTACAACCCAGTGGTATCAAGGGAATGCTTATAGACTATAAAAATATATGGTATCACTCTAAGAGTTAACTGGATAAACCAATACATGCTTTGAATATACACTTCTATGCCCTTTTCTCTTTTCTAGCACGTAAAGAAAGGTATTTTGTAGCAGGATGTTAGGTCTTTTAGCCTTAGCCAAAAGTAGTCTCTGCTACCTTCCACGCATTCTGTTTGCCAATGACTACCAATGAAACACATTTATATAAAGCCCATTCTATTTTTTGAAAACTGCTATTCTCAAAACAATTTCTATTAAATTTACCCAAACTCTGACTATTTCTAACTTATTCCATGGATCTATATGGCTATCTGGAACCCCACACAGTTCATTAAATCTGTCAGATATTTGCAAGATACTAACATTAAATATGTCTCCTCTTTTTTTATTTCCAATTCCCTAAAACAGTGAAATTTTTCCAGATTTATTGTAATGGCAGTAGGAAACCCAATATAAAATTGACTAATATTTATTATGAATCTACTATGGTTAAGGCAGTATACTTAAAAGTGTGGTAGGAAAAAAAGATAAAATAGGATAGGCATATTCAAATAAGATATACATAATTTAATAGAGTATCCTATAATTATCTTTATTATTTGATTTTAAAAAAATATTTCCAGCCATAACTGGTTTGGCTCAGTGGATAAAGTGTCAGCCTGTTGACTGGAAAGTCCCGGGTTTGATTCCGGTCATGGGCATGTACCTTAGTTGCAGGCACATCACCGGTGGGGGCTGTGCAGGAGGCAGCTGGTCGATATTTCTCTCTCATCGATGTTTCTAACTCTATATTTCCCTTCCTCTCTGTAAAAAAATCAATAAAATAAAATTTATTGATTAAAAAAAGATTTCCAAGAAGGACAGGCAAGTTTAGCAGTTGACTCAAGCCCAGTAGGATCAGTGGTGCCTTTGGGTTCCATGGAGATTTAGTGCCCACGTATGGATGCTGTGGTTTAAAGAGTTACCTGCAGATTTCTAAACTGTATTCTGTTCATAAAGAGTTAGGAGTCTTTTTCCCCAAGGCTAACTTTTTTAGCTTTTATAAAAGATACTGATTCTATTACCATTGTGAATGTCTAATTAAACAGCACATTTCTGAAGAGTTCAACCACTCCAGATATTAATAGTATCCACCTTTGTAATAAAAATACTCACACATACATACAGAACCACATAATAACTGTGATTATTTTGGAGAACAATAGAACAAGAGCGTTATGATTTTTTTTATATTTTAAGTAGCATAATTGAGGTTTATTATAAGAGGATTTTATATTCATGTAGGAGATTAGATTCACTAGTGTCTATAAATTCATATCTTAAAATTCTGTGCTAATTCACTCATATTAATATGTCCTTTGCCGTGGCTTCTACAGTACATGTACACCAATATTGAGACTGAAATTCAATTTACTCTCTCCAAAAATATGTTATTCAATTTAGTCATTCCATTAATTAATTCATTCACTCAGTAATAAGTACTGTACTAATAATTTAAAAATGAAAGAGATGCAGCAAGTTCACTATTTCATAAGGAATCAGATAGATAAACAATCCTGTGAAAAACATTTTGTGCAGGAGTATTAAAGCTGTACCAGTATTGACAAGCCTTGCCTGGAATGGTCAGGGACCACGTCCCAGAGAAAAACACACAGAAGATGCAAGATGCAAGCAGGATTTGCCAGGAAGGAAAGATGCTGAGTCCTATGTGGGCAGCAACTGTGAATATCTTTTTCACACTGTATTCCTGGGACCTAGCACCTTTCTTCCCACAGAGTAGATTTCAGAAAAAAACACTCAGTGAATATATGATTTTCAGGTGAAGAAAATGGCAAATGCAAAGCCATGGATGTGTGAACCAGTTTGACAGAATCTTGAAACTGAAATTAAGCAGGTCTGCCTAAAACACAGAGATAATGCGAACAAGATGGGCAGGAACTCAACGTTGTGGAGTCTCACACATTATATAATATTTGATTAACAGATTTTCACGACATTTTTATTTGTTCAGGTATTACAACCTTATTTTTTTAAATGAAATTCATACACAAATTTTTAAAACCTATTTATTTGATTTTCAAAAAAAAATAATAAAAAGAAGGTAGAAGAGAAATTAAGGAAGGAAGTATAGAGGGCTACAGAATATGAAATAAATTGCATTTGTGATAGGGATTCGCCTAGAAATTAGGAAATAGGTTTGCACCAAGAAATGGTGTGTGTGTGGAAATGTTAGCGTCTCCAGAGTTTCAGGAACCTTCACCAAAACTCCCCACATACACATATATTCTCAGGAAACAAACAAAAAAGTGTGTGTTTCCAGCCCATTCCCACCTCGGGGCAATATACCCAGAATTCTGCTTCTTTCCCCTGGCGGGCTGCCAACCCCCCTAACCTGTCACATGTGGAAATTCTGTAGCTGACATTTTGTGCAAAAATAAGGCCCATATTCACTGTCAATGTGTGTCTTCCTTTCTCATATCACTGAAACAGTCACCATGCTTGCTCTCAAAAGCTTTTGAATGTTAATGAAAAAAAATACTCAAAGGAAAACCAGAGCTTTCACTCTTAATCCATAGTAAAAAGTCAGCCATCTGTCCCTGGGAGGTGAATTAGTTTTAAAACAACAAACTTCAAACGGTAGACTGTTTAAAATGTATCATTACTTAGACAAGGAAAGAAATCCTGAAATGTTGCTCCCGGATCAAAGATATATAAATAACATATCAGACCCTTTATGTAATAATAATTTAAAAATGTTTATTGCGTGTTGCCTGAAACAAAATGATTTTAATATTAGAATGTTACCTGTGGAGATTTTTTTTTCTACTGGATGCATTAAGGCTTAAATAGAAAATCAAATATGGCCTTATTAACATTCTATAGAAGATGCAAATTAACAAATTAAATGATCTATAGCCCAATTTTCTTATATATATGATTGATTTTTTACAGAGAGGAAGAGAGAGAGAGGCTTAGAAAAATCGATGAGAGATAAAAATCAATCAGCTGCCTCCTGCACACCCCCTACTGGGTATGTGCCTGCAACCAAGGTACATGCTCTTTACTGGAATTGAACCTGGGACCCTTCGGTCCGCAGGCCGATGCTCTACCACTGAGCCAAACTGGTTTCGGCAGTATAGCCCAATTTTCTTCAAAATCTTAGAGATTCCTTTAGAGCTAGGTGTTTATAGAGGCAAATTAATAATGAGGGGGTCCCTAACGTGCAATTTGGTGATATTGTGAGCACCTACCCCCATAAGTACTTTATAAATTAAGGGTTGATTATTTGCTTTGCCAAAGAATTCTTTTCTTCCCAAGAAATTCACAAGAGGGTTCCTTTAATTAACTGATTCCCTAAGTGCATGTAAAATAAGGAGATGCTAAGGCTCTGTGCTTTTTAGCTCCTTTTAGATGATCCTGTTTCTGTTTTTAACTTTTTGGATTAAGTGTTGCCTTTATGCCCATCTCTCGGCCTGAGCCATTAACTAATTTCAGTACACGAAGATCTGGACATCCTTCAAGGCTCTGGGTTAGATCACGGAGTACACAAGCATGAGTGATGCCTGTACCTGCAGTCACAGACCAGAGACCCCCTGTCAGGTGGCCTCAACCAGCTCTGTGTCACCGGAATAATGCAGAGATTGTTACTTACAGGTGTTTATTGTTCTTCATAACTGTTGGCATAAGAAGCAGTTGACTCAGAGAAGAAAAATATTTGGTTTTGTTGATAGACATTATAAAGAGGTGTGGGGTAGAAAGCTCTAGAAGAAGAAATTCATGTCAAAAATGTCAAGATCATTTTGTATCACGAGGCATGTCCTGAGAGTTTGAGCAGAGTTTACCTGGAATAGAGACCTAGAAATGGGACAATGGGAGGAGATGAGAAAGTAAAGGAAAAATAGTAACTCGAGGTCTGATGATACACGACCTTTAATGTATTACTAAAGAGAACTGAATTTTGCTTTAGAGGTAGCAAGAACCATTACATTTTTAAATAACTAAATATTGTGATTATATCATGGTTTTCCTGTCCAAAAATTACAACAGAGCATAGAATATAGAGAAGAGACTCCAGACACAAAGTTTCATTAAAGTCCATATGAAAGAATAAAAGGAAGAGAGAGCAAATTGAAATGTATGGAGAGGAGACTCAAGGCAGACAAACTAGATAAGGATTGCATCTGAATGGAAGAGACACATGTGTCTTCTGATGCTGACCACTGGCAATGTCATAACCCAAGAAACAGACAAGAGCATAAGGAGAAATTAATTTTTTTCTGTATTTACTAAAAACTTTGAGTTTCTGACTATGCCTTCTATTTTATATTATAACACTTGTAAAGAATGTGGTAGAGATATTTGATTAAGACTTGTGTTTTTAAAAAAATTAATATGAAAAATTTAATATAAAATATGCTTGGACTCTTTTAAAATCTAAAACAGGCCATGTTCAACAGCAATTCCAGTTACTTATTTTACATTGTCTTAGCTATATCTCTGAGATGTCTCTCCCCATTGGGGAATAAATACTGCATTACAAAGGATGGTCACCTGATTTTATTAATTTATTTGAATTTCAGAGTTAGAGAAGTCTTCTTCTTGACCAGGGTAAGATTCTCTTCTTGTATTATGTTGCCTGTTCTCATTATTACTCTGATTCTAATAAAGAAAAGGAAATGAAACCAAGTTATCTAAATCTTATTATTGACTGACTTATTTATCAGAAAAAGTCCCCTAGACACTAGAGTCTAGTCTCTAGTGGAACAGGTCTTTGATCTATTCCAAAGAAGTTACTTTTAAGATGGTAGATTGTGTGTTATATGCTTATAAATATATAAAGTAAATCTTTGTCAGACTTGGTAAAATTTATGACAGATTTTCAAAACATAAAAGTCTAAGTCCTTAGAAAGATGCTACTTCTCTTTAGTAATTTTATATTTGTTCAAATTGTTGAAGGAGTTACAACATATTATTATATATATATATATATATATATATATATATATATATATATATATTTGAGGTAAAATAAGGGGTGGAAATCCAGGAAAGACATAAATGCTAGAAAGTAATAATAGAAGTTGAGGATATTTTTGACTGCATTAGCATTCATGCTGATCATTGTTCAAGATACAAAGATGTTTTGCCCTTACTGTCTAGATGATCTCTTCTAGTTCAAGAATATTTTGAAATAATAATTTACTACCTTTGTGCTATAGGGACATATATTGATGTGGGAATTGGTGAGATCACAGAGAAGGTTGAGTTCTCTCTCAAACCTGTCAGAGCCTTTCTATAAATAGTTTGCAATTTTCTGAATGTATTTGCATGTACTTTGCAGTGAATAAGGTGCCCTCCCCCCATTTCTTTACCCAAGTAGCAGTAAAGTTTTACATAGAGAAAGGGAAATCTGGGCCACCTCTTAAGGCAAGGCACTACTTGCCCGCTGAGTACATTAGTGTATATCAGCATTTATAACCAGGTCTTCACAGCATGCAGACAATTTAATATTTTGGCCATCTCAGAGAGGAGGGTACTCTTTTTATATGGAATATTTTTTCTTGCTTTATCAGCAGCAGACCTTTAGTATTCAAGAAAATAATATCTGAGCTACATAATAGAGAAAAACCTGATGAGGAAGGAAGGACTAAAGAAAAAGGTCTTCCTCTCCCTGTCTTTCTTTGTCATCAGTGGTCAGCTACTACATAGAAAGCATGCATAATAATCTCACAATAGATTCTAAATGTCTTTAGCTGGGTAGGCAAGTGGCAATCTGCATTCCCCTGTTTAAGCCCCAATGCCCAGCAGGTATCAGTTGCTGTCTTTACATTCCTTTGCTACAAACTATCAACTCTGAGTAGCTCTGAGATTTATGCCCCAATAGTGGAGTTACCATCCTTTCTGCTGCCTACCTTATGCTTTTATACTCAGCAGTTTGAACTAAAATGTGCAAGACAGGGTCAACTTTGTTATCCACTCCCATTTTCCTATTATTGAAAATCAAATGTATAAAGAATGGTCATAAAGTGAATCTCCACTCTGAAATGATAAATAATAAAAGCAAGAAGGAAAAACAAAGATGATATAGGTACCTAAACATTGATTTAGGTGTTGAATTTCAGTATACTATAGCTTGAATATGAGTTTTGAAATTTACATCAAGGTAAATTCAAAATGTGTCAAAGGGTGCCAGAACATTCACTTTTCATCACACTACCAGTTTTTCCTTTCTTCTTCCCCTCCCTCTTTTCCTTTCTTCTTAGGAACCATTTTGAATGAAGCCAAGGTCAAAGGTCTATGGAGTTCAGCCTGCATTTACCTCTTACTGACACTAGATGGGGGTGATGCATCATAAAGGTGAAGTGTTGATAGCAACAATTTGCCCTTGGGTATTAGAAATCTAAAGACTCCTAGAAATACTAGAAGCATTTGTCAAGTATTTTTAAGTGAAATGGTCCATCCAACTGTAAATGGGAAGGAAACCAGAGTTTTGATAGGGATTTTTAATCAATGGTATTAACTTCTCTAACTTTCATATGTAAATCACACTTTTGCAATTCCTCTCTGGTTTCTAATTTCCATTTCTTTAGACAAGGGAAGAAAGCAGTGAGGATACCCACTCCTAGATTTCTATCAGTTTTTTTCCCCTTTCCTCATGCCTTGCCAGCACATAATTTGGCTTTAAAATTTATACAGGCATTCAAAGATTCACCTTATTTTCATAGAAACAACAAATCTGATTTTCAGTCAACAACTAGCAAATATGAACTGTGTGCCCATTGCTCAAGGTGCTGGAGGTACAACAGTAAGTTCAAAGCTGAAAACCACTCTCTTTGTGTAGTTTAGATTGCAATATCAATCCCCTTGCCTTGGCACACGTATTTCACTGGCTTATATAATATTTAATTAGCTTGCAGACACAGATTGAAGAGTTTACCCAGGGGATACTGGGAAAGCTCCTCACTGAGCTTTGGGAGCAAATGGATTAGAGAGAATCAGTGATGAAAGTTCATCACATTGAAGACATAGGCATTATGTGATGGACAGAGGAGAGCTGCTGCCTATTGTTCTCCTTAGTGCAGTGGTCAGCAAACCGCGGCTCCAGAGCCACATGAGTCTCTTTGGCCCCTTGAGTGTTCTAACGCCACTTCTTCAAAATAGACTCATCCAGGCTGAAAAACGACTTCTGCGCATGGGCCACTGAGTTTCAATCTCATTGTGTGTGTGCGCCCACATGTGGTATTTGGGGGAAGAGCCACACTCAAGGGTCCAAAGAGCCTCTTGTGGCTTGCGAGCCATGGTTTGCCGACCACTGCCTTAGTGGATCAGGGCTGGAAAGCATAGTCTGCAGACCCTAGTGTACCCCTCATGCTCACTTAAGGGCCTTCTGGCTTAAAATTATCTGCATAATAGCACGACGATTTTATTTGCCTCTTTTGCTTCTTGATGTGAATCAAAGGGATGCTACCAAAATGTCCTCGGGGTCACTATATTCATTACCATTAACTATTACTTAAAGACATCCTTAATTAAGCAGTTCCAATCATCAGTGTTTCTTAAAAGCTTTTCCCCATGTGATGAAGTGGAAAGTATGCAGAAGACACTTCAGCTGCATGCCAGACTGCCATGACTCTCTGTAGGAAAAGGATTCCTGGGCTTGTTTGGTCTGTGATCTGAACCTGCTGCCCGTTCATGAAATACTATTCCCCTTCAAAGAGCACTGATAGAAAGTGTATTCAGACATGAATATCCGGTCAAAGGGACAACAAACAAAAGGACAGTGTTTGTTGCCAGAGATGGATTTTGAGTTTTCAGTGAAAATTATAATTTTGGAAAACTCGTGCTTTCTGTCAGGAGCTTGTCAGCTACCTCTGTACTTGAGCTCTTTTTATAAGATGGATAGGGAGGGGTTTAACGAAGTGATCTTTTAAAATTATATAATGAGTTATATCACCATTTGGAAAAGTGGCATGATTCAGTGAACCAACATTTTCCAGATGTCCAATGTATCATATTATGAAATCAGATGTGGGTAAAAAATTCATTCCAACTGCCAGATAAATCAAGGACTTTTGTGTATGGTGGGAAAAGTTGATCCATAGGTTTCAGATTCTACATCGCAGCAAAACTTTAAGACACTAGCACTCAAGTTTTATTATAATATCAAATAAGAATGTCCAATTAGTTGAAAAGGGTAGTCTTCCCTACCAATTAGATCCAACCTCACATTTGTAGCAGTCCAGATGTTGTTCACAATACAACACAACAGATTGAAAACAGAGACAGATATGATGCCATAGTTGTATTCTTTTAACTTAGCAGTCTGACTCTTGTGTCATCTCTTAACTAAATTTTAATCACTATAATAGATGTGTTAAGAATTGAATTCATATTTTTACTCTAGCCACCATCCCTTACCCTGTTTTTAAGTAATTAATAATATGTTCTATTTTTATTTTTTATTTATTTTTAAATTCTTAATAAATATTTATTGTTCATATTATTACAAATGTTCCTCAATTTTTTTCTCTCCATTGCTCCCCTCCACCAGGTTCCCATCCCACCCTCTGCCTTTCCCCACCCCCCATTGTCCTCATCCATAGGTGCACAGTTTATGTTCAGTCTCTTCCCGCACCCCCCACTCCTCTTTTCCCCAAGAATCATCAGTCCACTCCCCTTCCATACCTCTGATTTTATTATATTCAACAGTTAATATTGTTAATAATAACTCTTGAATGTTCTATTTTAAATTAAATTTTGTATTGTTTAAATTCTTATATAAATCCCCCCCCCCATTGACTTCTCCTTGGCCACTCCCACCCCCAGCACATGCCCTCATCCCCCTACTGTCTGTGTCCATTGGTTATGCTCATATGCATGCATACAAGTCCTTTCATTGATCTCTTTCCCTCCACCCACTTCCATCCTCCCCTGCCTTCCCACTGAGATTTGATGGTCTGTTTGATGCTTCTATGTCTCTGGACCTATTTTTGTTTATCAGTTTATGTTGTTCATTATATTCCACAAATGAGTGAGGTCATGGGATATTTATCTTTCTCTGACTGACTTGTTTCACTTAGCATAATGCTCTCCATGTCCATCCATGCTGTTGCAAATGGTAAGAGTTCTTTCTTTTTTTATAGCAGAGTAATATTCCATTATGTAGATGTACCACTGTTTCTTAATCCACTCCTCTGCCAATGGGCACTTAAGCTCTTTCCAAATTTTAGCTATGATAAATAGTGCTGCTATGAACATAGCGGGGACATGTATCCTTTCTCGTTGGTATTTCTGATTTCTTGGGATATAGTCCTAGAAGTGGGATCACTGGGTCAAATGGAAGTTCCATTTTTAGTTTTTTGAGGAAATTCCATACTCTTTTCCACAGTGGCTACATCAGTCTGCATTCCTACTAGCAGTATATGAGGGTTCCTTTTTCTATGCATCCTTGACAACACTTGCTGTTTGTTGGTTTGTTGGTGATAGCATTCTGACAGGTGTGAGATGGTACCTCATTATCATTTTTATTTGCATCTCTTGAATGATTAGTGACTTTGAGAATGTTTTCATATGTCTCTTGGCCTTCTGTATATCCTCTTTCAAAAAAGTGTCTATTTAAGTCCTTTGCCCATTTTTTGATTGGTTTGTTTATCTTTATTTTGTTCAGTTGTATGAGTTTTCTGAAAATGTTGGAGATTAAACTATTATCAGAGATAACATTGGTAAATATGTTCTCCCATGCAGTGGGAATTCTTATTGTTTTGTTGATGGTTTCTTTTGCTGTGCAGAAGCTTTTTATTTCAGTATACTTCCATTTGTTTATTTTCTCTTTAGTTTCCATTGCCCTAGGAGCTGTATTGATAAAGATATTGATAGAACATTTGTTTGATATTTTGCTGCCTTTGGATTCTTCTAAGATTTTTATGTTTTCCCATTTATGTTTAAGTCCTTTATCCAAACAATATGTTCTATCTTGGTGAACTCAAAAAAATGCTAGTCATAAATGTAAACACTTCAAGTAAAAATAGTGAAGAAATTACATGTGTCATATAGGAATGGAATTGTCAGTCACTATATTGTAGTATTGTTTGTTATCACTGAAAATGTCTTGCAATTTTCAGATAGACTCTTACTAAAAAGTTGGGTCTGTTCCTTTCGTGGCTGAATCTCAAATCACCAACAGTGTGAGTCATGAGAAATGAAAGCCTTAGCATTCCATCGAGTGAATCATATGCCGGCAGAGCTATTGTGGGGTTCTCTTTTGAGTTTGACATTGCTAGTTTGTTCCTGGGCATGTTCTGCTTTCAAGCTCATGATCACCAAAAGGAGAATATTTCTTGGAATTTTTTCTAAGGCTCATTTGTGCCTCTGTGGGCTTTTGCAATCATACAACTACCATCTGACCACATGTTTCCTTTTAGTATTGTTGATAAATTTTCAGGGTCAACTTGAGTGAGTCAGTGTTGATGAAAAGACACTTGGTAGCTGTCAGGGGTGCCCTGAGGACAACGGGCCAAAGTTGACCTTCCGGTCAAGGCTGGTTTTAAGTTGAACCCCTGACCATAATCTATCATCTAAACTGGGCACTGATGGGAGTAAATGGGTACGGTTTTTACATAGGAATCTCAGGAGTGAACTAGGATGAGGATAGCTCTAATGAGAGAGCACAAAGCACAGACATTTGATATCCCAACTGGGGGCAATTAAGACTGGAGATTCCTAGACAGTGACATTAAAGTTGTGTCCTAGTGGAAGAGTGAATTTGTCGAATAAAGTGAAGGCAAAACTTTTTCAAGAAAGGCTGCACAGTAGGACTGCTCAGACCTCTGGAACATGTCCATTTCTGTGTAAATAGTGGTCATGGGCCTTCAGTGGCTAGGGTGTGGGAGACGGGAGAGGGACATAACTCTATATGCCCTATTGAGAATATCCACAAACATGAAAACTGTTGTACACATGAACTTAATGAGATAGTATATGCCAATTACACCCCAATTAAAGGGAAAAAAATCAGAACAACCAGTGAATAAGTTATTTTTCTTCAGTAAGATAGAAATCCATATATATATATATATATATATATATATATATATATATATAGTTAAATATATTTTGCATTTATTATAAGGACAATATTTAAAAAGATTGTTTGACAACCAGCAAAAACAATTGGTTTCCTATGATGAGCACAAAATTAAAGACTATAGAATTTAATATACCGGTTTTAGAAGTTAGTTTTACTTGCCAATTTATTCTTAGTATATATTGCTAAAATAAATGTGCACGTTTTTATGTTTTCTTACTGCTTTAAATTCTTTGTGGAACAATGTAGTCTAACAAACTATAAGTTATGCATTTTTAACAATCCCCATGTCCTAACTTATTTTATGTAATGCAAATTAACTTTCTATTTCATGAACTTTGAAGAAAGTGGTATGGTGAGCCTTCTTTTCTATAATCTTTTAAATACTATCTCTTTGTTAAGAGCCCAAATATACAAGGCAAAGGTTCTTTTGCTCCAGAATTACTAAAATAGTTAAGGAGATGAGGTGAACAAGAAAAAGCAAAATAACAATTATGTACTTCAATTACATTTGGTGCCCGTACCAGGAGAAATATTGTTAGTTCAGACAGTATATGCATGGTTATCAGAGCAATCACGTGACATTTGGAGTGTTAAAGAATGAATGATTGTGAAGCTGATAACATTTGACCTCTGATCTGGGTGTTAAAGATGCTTGAATGATGGGTGTAATTTGTGCTGGCAAGGAGGAAGGAAGGCTTAGGATAAATAAGATGTAGTAATGAAAAGACATTGGATATTGTGAATAAACTGGTCTTTTGGTTCATGAAAAGAAAGACTGACAAAAGTAAAAATTTAAAGGCTGTTAACATCACCTTGTTGATTTTTCCTCCCTTCCTCTCTCCTTTCCCAAATATTTCCTTGGGAAAGAAAATAGCTCTTCCCTTGGTACCCATGTAATGCTAATTTATCAGTATTGTCATGCTAAGAGTTGTCAATGATTGATGATGAGTTATTTAGAGTCAGTTTTTAAAAGGACAAAGCAAACCACTCTAGTGACTGGATTTTTTTTTTAAATCTGCCATGTGTATTGTTTGATGTGCCTGCATAATTTATCAAGACACTTCAGAATCTCCAAGTCACCTGCTCCTCAGATCAGAAGGTGATTGTGGCTTTGGGTAGATATTAATCAGCCACAGCACTACCTGGTCAGAAAGAGCAAGTGTCCTAGCCTTTTTCCTCATGAGACCTTGGTGTCCATCCCGCACAGGCCCCAGGGGAACTGCTGTGGTGGACTGGAGTGGCCGGCATGCTTCAGGTGAGACGTGAAGTGCAATGTTTGACCTGTGTTTAGAAGCCTCTCTTTCTCATAAAATACCTGTTACTCACGTGAGCACTTTTGTTGTTACTGTCTCTCCCCCATGCTTTGAAATGTTTATACTACAAAGGGAAAATAACTTGAGATTATATGATGGAGTTAGAAATCAACAGCAAACAATTTTAAGCTGCAAATGGCACACATTTGCATATGCATGTTTTCATTTTACGTTCTGTAGAGGTGTGAATGCTGGTTTAACTCATGAATGATCAGGTTATTATAGAGGACCATTTCTCTGCATCCCAGAAACAGAGATGGCTTTTTCATAAGGACTGTCACTGCCCTCCTGAGCAGTACATGCCTGGTCTTCTTCACCATTGTTCCCGTTATCAGGAAAAGCAAAAGCACCACCCAAGTGCTGAGATGTGCTTTTAGGAGCTAGTACCTCAGTAGAGTTATGTTAAGGAGAATCTGGGAACAATACCCCAGGAAGTCTGGAAAGACATTGCTGCAGAAAAATGCTCCTCCTCCTCCATGAAACACTCGAGGTGGGTGGTGAGCCAAAGAAACATTTCTACAATATTTCCCAAGGTTGGACCTATTCCAACATAATTATACAAGCTTTAGTTGGCGAAAACAAAATGTGAATAAAAATGAGAAAGAAAAGATGTGTGTAGAGAGGATTACAGGCATCTGGTGATAAGACAAAAAAGTCAGCAAAATGTTCAATTTATATGAAAAAAAAATCTACAAATGCTTTCAGGCAATTGTAGACAATGTGTTTCCTCAGGATTATGTAATCCCAAGAGTAACTCTTGTTGAATGATTTTTTTTGATGGATTACTCAATCATATATAAAATCCAGAGGCCTGGTGCATGGATTTGTGCACGGGTGATTTAACTCAGCCTGGCCTGTGGGGATAAGTGGACCTATGTGCCACCACAGCCAGGCCTTACCCACAAGCTTGCCATGGGGGGAAGGGCACACCAACAGGGGGGGCAGTTCCGACATTGAGTATCTGCCCCCTGGTAGTCAGCACATGTCATAGCTACCAGCCAGTCTGGTGTTCTGATAGTCCAGTCATCTGGTCACTTAGGGTTTTATATATTTAGACTAGAGGCCCGATGTATGAAATTCATGCAAGGGGCTCAGCCCTGGCAGCCACAGCTGCCTCAGCCCGTCATAACTGTGGCTGCCTTGAGCCCTTGCAACCCAGGCCTCTTCTGGAAGGTCATTTGGATGATGGTTCTGCTATTGGGTCTAATTAGAATATTAGCTCTTTATTATATAGGCTTGGAGCTTCCCTTATTTATATTTTCAAATACTTAGAAAAAACAGAATCTTCTGTAGGCATATATCAACAGAAGATATCTTTTAATATTACATTTTTATCAACTACTTACAAAGTTTCAAGACTTTATGTAATACAATCCTTTTGACCTTGATGCAATGTTCCATATCCTGAATGATTCATAGGCTTGAAGGTTAAGGCTATGCTGTCCATGTTCCAAATATTTAGAGGTATTGTATGCTACTTTGGGAAACACTGCACTTGAATTTTTCTGTTTCCTTTCCTGAGATGACTTGTCTGGAGAAGTTTTAAGGTATGGTCTCTTTTTTGAAAATTGATCACCAAAGTTTAGGGATCAGCAATACCCTTAACTAAAACAAACAATCCCTCCTACAAAGGAACCTTTGTGTGTGTGTGTGTGTGTGTGTGTGTGTGTGTGTATGGGTGTATTCCAATAAAGCTTTGCTGGTGGACATGAAAATTTTATGTAATTTTAACATCTCATCAAATATTATTCTTTCAGTGTTTTTCAACAATTAAAAAAATGTATAAACCTGAAGGTACAAATAGATTGCTGATGTTTATTTCCATGGGGGGAAAAATGTCAAAGATGGTTCTAATTATCTTTCAAATGTTTTTTAATGTCTAATATTTTTCTTCTGCGTATTTTCAAGGACCACAGCTATTATCATCTTTCTGTAATAAAGCTGGTTATTTTGTGCATAAACATGCTTTTATTCTTAAGGGGAAATAAAAGTTATAAATTAGAGAAGATACGCACAATTTTCATTCTTTTTAAAATTTTATTTTATTGTTTAAAGTATTACATATAGTAGTGCATATATCTCCTTTTTTACCCCTAGTCACCTTCCCCCAGCCTTCCCTACCCCCTGTCACGTGTCCTCATCCCACCCACCCCCAGTGTCTTGTATCCATTGGTTGTGCTTATGTGCATGCATACAAGTCCTTCTGTTGATCTCTTCCCCCCTCTCCCAAACACTCCCCAGCCTTCCCGCTATAATTAGACAATTTTCTTTCTTAGTCCACTGAGATTCCCAAGAAAGTGGTGCCTCCAATGCCCATAAGTGCCCAGCAATCGAATAAGATAATTATGGCATAGAAAGTAAATACAAGTAAAAAAATAATACTCTTTGCAGTATCACCTCAAAGAAATATAAAGAATAAATATATTTCCTATGCAAAATGTATGGCCATTTATTTAGTTGGTAAAGTGTCTTAATCAGACAATGATGAAAGCATTTGGAGTTCGAAACCATCAACATATCATTACGTTAAAATATTTAGATGAGCTGTTTGGTTGTTATTATTGTGTTATTATTATTGTTATTATTGAAATTATTGGCATTAAATTACATCGTAAGAAACCAAGATTTAATGTCAACATGTTAATTTATTTTCAAGCTATATGTGATCATATCTCTATCTTGTATAAATTCTTTAAAAGCTCCCTCTACTTTCAGGATAAAGGTCAGCAATGTTGTATTACATATATGCCATTATCATAAAACTACAGAAGCCCAGTGCATGAAGTTCATGCAAGCGTAGGGTCCCTAGGGGCTGTCTGCCAGGAATCCCTCCCTTCCCATAGGTGCCTCCCACCCTTGCTATGGGCCCCACCCCATGGCGAAACTCCCAGTCCAGGGAACAATTTGCATGTTAGACTTTATTATATAGGATTTTTTTTATCTTAGTTCCAACTCTTCAAGGCATCTTTATGTCTTGTACATAATATTCCTTTTTTTTGCATTTTTGTCTGTCTCTAACTCTAGTCATCCTTCAAAACTCTGCTCAGTTGGTTCTTATCCCATGAACCCTTCCCTGAATCATGCCTTTCACACTGCCAGCACTCCACCAACTCCCCAAACGAAACTAACCCTTCATCTTGCCTCTCAGAATTCTGTCATTATAATTCTCAAGTATCTCATGTGTACTTAACAGTAGTTAATTATTGTTTATACAGCTTTCTCTTTTAAAATACTCTAAGTACTTGAGAATAAGGACTATGTCCTTTTTCATTAGTTGTAACCTCAGGACCTAGTGCACAGCTTGCATATTTTGGGTACTCAGTAAAAATGGTCATAGAAAGAACATTTGAATAAAAATACTTACAAGTGTATTACATATACAATTTAGCAGCCAAGTAATATGAAGTCTTTTTGAAATAATAATATTGTTCATATTTTGCCTTTAAAAAATCACCATCCTCTTTTGGATTCGTTTTCTTTGATGTCAGCTTAGGTTTCACCAATTCAGGAAAACAGTTCCTACTCACTGCTCACCACTTGTTCCTTGCAACTCCATTTCCATTCCCTCCCCCAAGAACATTTATCTTTATATATAAACTAGAGGCCTAATGCATGAAGTTTGTGCATGGAGGATGGGTGGGTACCTCAGCTGGCCTGTGTCCTCTTGCAACCTGGGGTCCCTTGGAGGATGTCAAGCCTTAACCAGCAGTTGGACACCCCTCTCACAATCTGGGATGCTGCATGCACCAGTGACCCCACTTTTCCTACAGTGAAAGGCATCTTGCTGTTGTATGGGCAGCTACATTTTTTTTGCCCTGATTATAAAAAGTAATACATAACATGATCCTTCTGAGACAGTAGTACCATTTTCCTCATCTTATGGGTGGAAAACCTGAAGCAGAGAGAAGGTAAGTAATTGGCTTTGTCACATAGTTGTAAGTGTCAGAATCGGGCCTGACCACAAAATGTGCAAGCCAGAGTCGGTGCATGTCATCGCTGCATCATCCTGTTTTTTCAGTATTCGGGTAGCCTTGCCAGCTTTTAATTTTTAAATCCAAGAGACTGTTCCCAATATATAGGCTAGGGTCCCTAGGCCTGGCAAGCAACCAGGGTAATTTGTGGGGTGACTGGTGGGTGGGGTGATCGGGGAGCCCCCAATGGCACCTGCCTTGGCTGGCCCTGTCCCCCAATTGCAGCTGCCAGTCACCACCCTCTCAGGGGGCAGACACTCAACACAGGACTCCTGCATTGAGTGTCTGCCCCCTGGTGGCCAGTGCACATCATAGTGACCTATCATTCTGCTGTTTGATCAATTTGCATATTAGGTTTTTATTATATAGGATATAAATCCACCGAGGAAAGTTTCATGGCATCCACCATATCAGTTTTGTCTTATTTTTGTATGAATAGAATCTACTGCATGCACTGACACAAAGTGGATGCTTAGTATGTATTTGCTAAATGAATAGTTAAGCCTGCACACACCCATGCCCACATCCACACCTATATGATTCAGGCTTGGAGTGAGGGACTAGTCTAGGATTCTGACCCCTAATATGGAAATTAGAACAATGCACAGAGCTCTTGGCTGTGTGTAGGAGGTCCAGTTCCAAGTTCGAGTCTTCTCTTTACCATTAACATTTGGACTTGAATAAGGGGGGGGCGGGATCTAGACCTCAATTTTCTTATTTGTAAGATGAGAACATTGCATAAAATGATTTCTGACATCTGTTACTAGTCTATGATTGATTGTATGACAATTTTACTTTATAATTTGTGTTTTCTGCCAATAATTTCAATTTACATGAGCTTGTCTCTTTTAATATATATATATATATATATATATATATATATATATATATATATATATATATAATTGATTTTTTTACAGAGAGGAATGGAGAGGGAAAGAGAGTTAAAAACATCAATGAGAGAGAAACATCAATCAGCTCCCTCCTGCGCAACCCCTAGTGGGGATGTGCCAGCAACCAAGGTACATGCCCTTGACCCCAACCTAACCCGGGATTTTTGAGTCCACAGGCTATGCTCTATCAACAAAGCCAAACCAGTTTGTCTCTTTTGATAGAATACTCTACACAAATTTGAGCCATTGGCAAATTAAAATTCCAAGAATTTCTTAGTTTAAAAGTTGAAAGAAATTACTTATATAATTTTATTTTTTTTTCTTGAAGCTTGCTGTTTAAAGTTCTTGCAAATTATTAAATTTCCTGCTCCAGTGGCTACAGTCTTCTGCCGAACAGTCATCTAATTATGCAGAGAGTAGGATTCTCAAAAAGAATATAATTTTAGTTTTTTTAAATACCATGAATATGAACTTTCTCATTGCAATATTTACCTGAATACAAGTTAAAATCCAGTTAATAAAGTTCTATATAGTAGACTTTTCAAATTGTTTATTCCATTAAGTTGCATATAAGATTTTTAGAGCTGTGTTTGTGAATGCAGCAGAAAGGAAGAATGTTTGCAAAGCTCTTTAGTTTGCATTTGATGATTGAGATTTAGTACAGTACTCTCTCTGTTCTTAATACTTTTTAGGTTAGGTATTTCAGGCATGCAATATTCAAACTGAAGGAGCCCAATTTTGTAATCTTTTTTTTTTTTTAATCTTCTCACATACCTATTTTTATGGTGTTAGAATAGATTCAGTTCTCCATTTTCCTGCTATAGGACCTCAAGAAGAATATTTATATTCTCTGATAAGAATCTCTTCATCTGTAAGATGAAAACAGTAAGAGTAACATCCTAGAAATGATGGGAAGATAAAGGTAACACGCTTGTTATAATACCTAATATATAGTAGATGCCCCAAGGATAGGGCAGATTATTACAGCAATTGATAACTCACTGACAAAATAAATGCACAAAAGCTACATATCAACAAACGTGGCATTTTTAGAGTCTCATAAGACTACGGTAAACATAAATTTAAGATGTTTTCTCATCATATCCCTTCACTCTAGGTTCTGTGACTGTGAAGATTAAATGGCTTATAAAAGATAGTTCTTGACAAGACAATACGGTGTACGTCTCCTCATTTTACATGTCATGCTGTACTTCTGAGTGGCCTGAAGACAGTTGCCAGAGCAGAAGACAAGATCATTTTAGAGAAATGAGATTGGGTTGCTTTGACATTGATTCTGATTATCTTCCCCATTAGCCCCAATTATCTGGATACAGAATTTTAATGAGCAACATCAGAAATAATATTTTCTAGAATTTGATAAAGTATTTTGTGTCATGGTTTTAACTGGCTATAATAAAAATTGATATGTTATGTTTCTTAAAATTGTTTTATTATTACCCCTGGAACATGACTGATCCAAATTCAAATATTTGATTTTTCATACTAATAAGTATTCCCTTTTTGAATTTTCATATTGCTCTAATGCCTGTCTTTTAAAATATAATCATTTGGCCGAAACCTGTTTGGCTCAGTGGTAGAGCATCGGTCTGCAGACTGAAAGGTCCCAGGTTCGATTCCAGTCAAGGGCATGTACATTGGTTGTGGACACATCCCCCGTAGGGGGTGTGCAAGGGGCAGCTGGTCGATGTTTCTCTCTCATTGACGTTTCTAGCTCTCTATCCCTCTCTCTTCCTCTCTGTAAAATATTAATAAAATATATATTTTTAAAAATAAAATATAATCATTTGGCAAGAAAAATGTCCTTATTGTTCAGATCAATAATCAGTTCTCTTGTGTTTAAACATTTTATGTGTTTAAAATTATTTAAGCACAGGCAGTCTTTCCTTCAGTTTCAAGTAGAGAATTATATTAAAATATATTTTTAAAAATTTATTAAACATCTACTTTACTTAAGGCTTACCGTTTTGTGATGTGTTTAATTAATTCAGATCTTTACAAAATGTCAGTCTAAAAGTGTTGTTTGGTTCCTCTGCATTCCTGCTATAGTGCTAAGCGTGAGAATCTTTTGATATGAAAAATCCAAAGAACCATACTGTGCCCTTTGCTTTGGGAGCTCTCACTGGCCTGCGACAGATTGCTTGGCAGTGAATCGGGAGATTGTATGGGGAAAGGGAAGGAAATGTAATGTACGAGCTAAATTTTCCAAACAGCAGTGAGGATTCAATCATGTCCCCAGCTTAAAATGGTCTCCCGACAATCTTGTGACCTAGGCATTATTTTCATGTATATTGAAGACAATGGTATCAAATTTGATAAGATAAGCGACTTTGCTTGTGATTAAAGAATTAATAATTTGCTCAAAATAGATTCATGTGCCTACAAACTGACTTTTTGGTTTTAGGCTCTCATAGCCACCGGTGCCATAGATCCTTGCAAGCACAGAGAGAGTCTGTGTATCAGTGCCCTCTGATGAGGGGCAGGAGGTGATAAGGATGGGTTGAAGAGTGAGTGACCCTGGATGGCATCGATTCTGTTAGGGTTTCAGGGAGGAGTAAATTTACCAAGGATGGCAGGAGTGATTTTAGCTCCTCTGCTTTGGGTTTCAAGAACTGGGCATCTTAATTTGTATTAGTGTGTAGAAAGCATTGGAAACATGATTTTAGCTATTCCCTTACAGATGAGGATGTTAACAGCTTTATACTGCAATTCATATTTTTAAAATTTCTTTATTGATTAGGTATTACATAGGTGTCCTTATTCCCTCATTGTCTCCCCATCCTCCCCCACCCCCCTCAATTTATGCCCTCAACCCCTGTTGTCTGTGACCACTGGTTAGGCTTATATGCATGCATACAAGTCCTTTAGTAGATCTCTCCCTCTTACCCCCACCTTCTCCTACCTTCCCTCTGAGGTTTGATGGTCTGATCTATGTTTCTCTGTCTCTGGATCTGTTTTTGTTCATCTGTTTATGTTATTCATTATATTCCAAAACTGAGTGAGATCATGTGATATTTATCTTTCTCTGACTGGCTTATTTCACTTAGCATAATGCTCTCCAGCTCCATCCATGCAACATGCAATTTATATTTTCACAAATTCTTATTTTTATGATTTTTGATTAATATTTCTACCAAAAGTATTTCCCAGCAATGTAGACATTAAGAAATCCACCTTTGGGCTAGGAATGAATGGCTTTTGACCTCAGAGTTGGAAATATTTTTCACACAGTCAGCTTTACCAAGAATCACAGAGATTCTGTTGTAAGGCCAAGCATGGGTTGAATGAAGAACAGCAAACTGAATAATGATAAATGTGGGATATCAAATTAGAATAGGTGTTTAGCAGGAGGCCTCAAGGATTGGTACCTGGCCCAGCCATATTTAACACTCCCACTAATGAACTGAAAAAGCAGGTAAGCAGTAGGCTAAGCTTAGAGAGAGATGCTGTGAAAAGCAGAGAGAAATGCGGTAACCTGCAGACACTTTTAATTCTAAAACATAGTAGCTTGAAGTGAAAGATGACAAAACAATTATGTAGTTTGGAGCTATATTTAATTAGATGTACATACCTGGAAAATAAATAATGAGATATGTAGGTCATCATTTGGATTACTATTTTCCAACTTTTAATCCATTAATCATAAAAAATAACTATTTTCTTGGAACTTTAGTGTAAAAGGAACAGTTGGCTTAGTTAGAAAATGACAAGTTTTAACTGCCCCAGGCTATGTGCAGCTACTCAACTCTAGAGAGATAAACATCTTTTCACACTCCTAATTCATTTAACGAAAAATGTTGGCATGCTCTAAGAAAAGCCCTTCTTTTATTTTGACAAATCTCTTTACAAACTTAGTTAATGGCAATAGAACTATTTGTGAGAAAAGAACAAAATTTGAGCCTTTTAACTTTATAATAACTTTAGAAAAGAATTGTTTCTCAATGGTGTCATAAGAAGGCTTTGCTATTTCAAAATAGTTAAGATTATTATTATTGGCTTATTCTACTCTTATTTTTATTAATTAGTGGCCCAGTGAATGAAAGTCATGCGGTGGTGGTGGTGGGGAAGATGGGTAGTAGAGTCATCATGGCCCCAGAGCACACAGAGGCCAGCTTGCTTTGATCGCCTGAATGTGTAGGGTATAGTTACAGTCCCCTTCTACCTGGTCAAGTTATATATTTCCATATAATATATCACATGTGCCTCTTATTTTATTAGTGGTCAAATTATATATTTCCATATATCACCATGTGCCACTTATTTTCGAATATCTACAAATAGAACCCCCTCGCTATTTTGTTGTCATATAATTCCAAAATATTTGTTGGCCTCTGTACTCCATTTTCTTATTCTTCAGTTAGCCATATCATTCACTTCAGTAGTCATAGGCACATACACTTTCCAGTTGGAAAGGGGGTGACTTAGTTTTAGAAGATATTACTCTCTTACACGATGACTGGGGAAATGGAGACAAAATGATATTCCCAAAGCCATGTAATTATTTAGGTGTCAAGGAAGATTTTTACATAGTTTTTCTGACTCCGTTATAGAGTTATCCTTTATAGAGTTATTTTCTAACCCAGTGGCTCAGTGGTTGAGCATTGATCTATGAATCAGGAGGTCACAGCTCAATTCCTGATCAGGACACTTGCCTGGCTGTGGGCTCGATCCCCAATGAGGGGCATGCAGGAGGCAGATGATTAATGATTATCTCTCATCATTGATGTTTCTATCTCTCCCTCTTTCTTCCTCTCTGAAATCAATAAAAATACTACGTATTTTTTAAAAGTTATTTTCTATTCTACTTTCTAACTTAAAATAATAAAAATATTTAGATTTTTGTGTATTCCAGAAGGCCCTGATAATATCTTCATCATTTTTAAAGGTTTCCATAAAATTATATATTTTTCCTTTAATATAACTGTAAATTGAAAGATCTTGCGTGCCTTCTAAGATTTTATGATAAAACATACATAGATTTTAAGGTTGATTAGATAGAGCAATTTTAAGAAAGGATTTGGTATATAATTTGGCCTTTACTCTGGGAGAGTATATATGAATGTTCTTGAACTTAAGCAAATTTAGTATCTGAAGATCTTGTAGGTGCCAGATGAGTCATCCACGGTAATTTTGAGGTCACCTGGGTTGATTAGAGAGCCTTAAAAGGCAGGTCATGTAACCCTGGACATAGGAGGACAGGGGAGCAGTGCATGCATTATCAGGCACTCTCCTCTAATGCAGTAGGCTGATGGATCCTTCTATGGTGAGACTGAGTGTGACAGGACTGAGTGCCAAGTGTAATGCAGTATCAGTGTGATCATTGGAATGGGGCTAAGAAACCCAGAATTGTGAAGTGTGAGAAGGGCCAGGGGTTGGCAAACTTTTTGACTCGAGGGCCAAAATGGGTTCTTAAACTGGACCAGAGGGCCGGAACAAAAGCATGGATGGAGTGTTTGTGTGAACTAATATAAATTCGAAGTAAACATCATTACATAAAAGGGTACGATCTTTTTGTTTTTTTTTTAATTCAATAGTTTTATTTACCGGATCCAGCCCGTGGGCCATAGTTTGCCCAGCCCTGGTAGGCTGTAGGGCCTGGAATGAATACATTTTTTAATGTGGATTTGAGACATAGTAACGTCATTGGACCCCCAGTTTCTAAGTGAATCCCTGGAGTCAATGGAGACATGGTCATATTAAAAAATAATTATGATATTTGTATATTAATGTTAGGGCTGAAATTAATAAATGCTCACAAGGAAAAATATAAACTGTCCTATTGGTAGGTGCATTTATTTTTTACTTAATACATTTAACTAATTAAATGAGTCAGTAAAAAAAATATGTACAAAGGTTATATGGTGCCTGCAATCTTTTATCAATAAACTCGCTCTATTGGTGAATTCAATATTATTAAACTTTTTTGATTACATGAATAGACAACAAACTAGGTTTCACTGTGATCCATGTGTAATATGTGAAAAAGAGAAAATTGACAAACTGAAACCAGTTATTATAACTTTGAACTTTCTGACTGATCAGTGAAGTCTGTGGGACCCTATCATAGGTACTTATAACACACACACTTTAAGTAATGGTTCATAGTATTTGAGAAATTTCTGATGATGTGTTCCCTGAACTCGTGGGAGCAGAGGAACACACAGAAAGATGTTGAAAAGGTGCTATAGCTCTGTGATCATCAGTCCCACAGCCACGAGGCACGCATAGGTATTAAGCTAATGAAGTATGGCCAGACTGAATTGAGACATGCTAAAGTGTAAAATATACATTGGATTTTGAAGACTTAATATAAAATGTAAAAAATGTAAAGTATCATTAATAATTTCAATTACACTGTTAAATGATTGACATACGTTTTACATACTGTGCTAAATGAAATATATTGTTGAATTATTTTCACTTGAGTCTTTTCATTTTTAAAAAATCTGACTGGTAACCAATTTAAAATTACATATGTAGCTCATTATTTTTTTATTTAACAGCGCCACTGGAGAGGGTGGACCAAAGCCAAATACGTTAAATTTATATATTTCCCTTTGGCAGATAACTATTCAAAGGGATGTCTTCAGAATCCCCATGTACTTGCACATACAATGTCTATATTCTACCATAATATCAGACATAATATCACATGTTACCATCCAATCTTTTCTACAACATTTTAAATTGCCCTCAACTCTGAGGGACTTTTCAGTATCTTGTCTTCCCTGTCTGGCTGGAAGCCTCCTATTGTATGAAGTAGTTTGTCTCCACTATTACTGATATAATAGCTTGAGTAGGAAGACATCTCAAATTCCCATACTTAGCCTCCTGTGCAGCTAGTGGTGACAATTGCCCAGGTGGTAATACCTTAGGAATGCCTTATCGGGATCTAATATTTCTGTGACATTTAAGCATGAAGGCTGCAAAAGTGTCTGAAGAATCCAGAGAGATTTATTCCTGTCAGATACTTTACCAGAGGGACATTTTCTTCCAATGGCCTTGTTCTCATTCTCACTCCTCATCTCTGAATACATCTAGTCCTATCTTTTTGCTAAAATAAGCAGCGATGAGTCACATACAGAAACTCATATAAGTTGCTCAAAGAATTGGCAAATGTAATGATGAATGGATACATTTTATTTTTAGCATTTTTTTTTTACTAATGACAGGCTATCAAATGGATTTTTGCTTTTCAATTTTTGTAGTTGCTTCTAAAATTAAAAAAAGAAGGTCTGAAAAAAAAGTAAACTACTCAACAAGTTAATAATTCTGCAGGAAAATCCTAGCAATCTACAATGATATTGAGCACTCTCTTCTCAATCTGTACTGAGTAATTGAAGCATAAACACAACTGGCTTTTGACAGGGTGTCATGTTGGGATAAATTGCTCCAGTTAATAAAGTCAATTATCACATGTCGTAGAATCTCAGCTTTAAAATCAGACACATCAGAAAGAAGAAAACGGAGAGGAAGAGTAAGTAATCAGTCAGGAATAGTGATTTTTTTGCAATCACCTATTATAGAAACAATAAACATTAATTAGTATGAGAGAGCAATTATATTTATGTAATAAAATTACAACTCTCCCTAATGTGTCATATTTACAAATTGCTGTCCATGCAGAGTTACTAGGGTTTGGTAAAAGAGTGCTATTTTCAAAGTTATAATACCTTTCCCAAATAAAAAAGGAAACTTAACTGACCTCTGCAAGGACTCAGGGACTTTGATACACATAGAATGACAGGCTTATCCTGAGCACAGTGATGGGGCAAGGTATATTTTGATAAGAGCTATCTGACCTTTATGTCAGGGCTCCTCTGATTTCTCTTTTGGAAGCCTCCTTTAGAAACAGTATCCTCCTCTTGTCTCCAGAATATTCAGTGCCCTTGTATGGTGGCTATAAATATTAGTGGACGAAAGGGTAAAGCAAAAATATATGTACAGTGTATACGTTCCACCTGCTGAACTGTTATGAAACACAAACCCAGCAACTAGCATGAAATACAATCCCAGCTTGAGCTCTCTGTTCTCTGGATTCTGACAAGAATCCTT
This sequence comes from Vespertilio murinus, assembly GCA_963924515.1. Lineage (NCBI taxonomy): Eukaryota > Metazoa > Chordata > Mammalia > Chiroptera > Vespertilionidae > Vespertilio > Vespertilio murinus. Next base: position 12,277,354 of record OZ004707.1, read on the forward strand.
TGCTTAGTAGGGCCAGACAACAGGATACTCATCAAGTCAATTGCCACTTTGAGTACAAGATGCTGCAGTGGAGATCTTGTCATCATCTTCAATTCTGAGACATTCAGGAACCTCCATAAGGAGCTCAGGAGGGGGTTGCTCCATTAGCAGAGACAGAATAGTCCCATCTGTTCTTTCTCCTCCAGCTCTGTGCTGATGGGGATGCAAGTCTTAATCTGTGCCTTTTCCTCTTATACCTGCTTCCCATGCTCAGGAGAAACTCAGCATGGACCCTCCTATTAGAGTTTGATACCTTTCCATTCCTCTCTCTCAGGCTCACCATTTCCAGAGATCGAGGGCAGTCTGGTTCAGGAAGACTCTTACAAAAATGAGACACAGTATGGCTTCTTTGTTCTGAGACACGAGATACTTTCTAACTTTGCTTGTTTCGTTCTTAACTCTCTCTGTCCCATAAGTTATTTACTCTTTCAGCTTCAAAGTTAAAATCTGTCCTGTATTCAGTTCTTAATACTCAAGGTTTTTTTTTTTAACATGAACCTCTTAGAAGACATCTAGTACAGGTACTTTACTAGGGGCTCCGTAGGCATTGCTGAGTTATCCTTTTCAACACTCATGCATATCTATAATAATAAACGAACAATATACTAATCAGACCAGACAGCCTTCAGGACAAAGCTGGGGTTGCGAGGGAAGCCAGTGCCGGCAGCCGGGGAAAGGAAGGCCTACCTTTGTATGAATTTCGTGCATCGGACCTCTAGTTCAATAACGTTATCATTAGCTCTCAGATGAGGTGATGACCGCTCTCCCAAGATTGAAGAGAATTGGCGAATCTTAGGGTTCCGTGGAATTGGAGTTTCTGAACAGGACATTCTCAATCCAAAGCCTTTCCTCATGACGCTAGACTTTCCTTGATATTACCTAACTTTATTATTTGAAAACAAATTATACATGTCCCCCAAATAAGCAAAGAAGCATAGTGCAGCTATGAATTTCTGGCTGTGCACCCTGACTATTCAAGGTTAGCCAACCCAGTCTGCCTTCCATATGCACTTCCCTGCATTTTCTCTGTTCTCTCTCATCAGTGAATGAGTTAATTAAGACCCACACTTATTTCCCTCACTCTTAAAATAGAGGGTATATAAGAAACCGAGGAAATGTCAATGGGTTGAATAAAATGTACATTTTCAGATGGGAAAAGTTCCCTATGAATGATACATTCTATGTATCTTGGGGTCCTTTATGCATTAAAATATTTGTCATTGAATAGAATCTTTGAATTATTGGAGGTGTTGGCTGGTTATGAATCTCCCCCAATATTAGCAATGAACCAGTTTTCCACAGCCAACAACATACTTCAAACAGTTTATATACTGTGATTTTAAGAATATTTTAACATTTTAATTAGCCCACTATACTTTAGGGTCTCTTCAGATATACTGAAACCCGGCATTTCACATCCACCCAAAATCATTTCTTGAGTCATATAATTATGTAGGCCTGACATATTACTTAAGAACATTCAGAAATATTCTCAAAAGGAGTTTTCTGAGTGCTAACATCAGAAGGTTTGCAAAATGCAATTCTCTTTTCAAAGTTAAATAAACATCACTGAAAATTGTGAAAGCTCATACATTAAATGAGAATACCGGCAATCATTATAAAAAGTGTTATGTTTTACCTTATAGAAGATAGATAGAAGAGGAGAATGAATGTGGAATTGTCATTTAAATTATCAAATTATCTCCAGAGTAATCTTATTCATTAATTGTAATGCAATGAATTATATGATATTTCAGCTCACTTACATAATTTTGTGCTATACATGTTATATAATGTTTGGAAACCACCTAGGTTATGACATTATCAAAACAAAGATAGTCAGTTTTGAATTATGGGGAGAATTCAAATGAACTGAGCTTTTAAGCAGTTTAAACATTCAAATGAATGTCAGATAAAGCAAGACATATAATATGCTTTACAGTGTGCCACAGAATTTCAGTAACTTGTGTGCCATGACATGAAAAAGGTTAGAAAGGTTAGCGTGTGCTGTATGAAAGTCATTTGGTCAATGGAAAGAGAAAGTAATTATAATTACATTCAAACCCAAAGCTTATATAAAAGTGGAAGCCAGACATTGCTCTCTTTGTGGTTCTACTAAACAACATTAATTTTTCCAAGGTGCCACTTCATATGAAAGAGAATTGAGGTAGCGGCTCTGAAAATGACTCCTGTGAATCCGAAGTCCGTAATTACTTCTAACAGTCGGCATCTGTGCTTTTGGAAGGGGATACAATGGGTGACTTCACTTGTTTTTCCTAACCTCTCTCTTATGCAATTTATGTGAAAAAAATACCTCTTCAAGCAAAAGTTTCTTTTGTTCTGGCTGTCTGCTGTAAGGTGTATAAAGTACAAAGCTTGAGTGCAGTGCAGGGGGAAAAAAAATAACACGGGGTCCATCTAGGAGTATATGGCTCCAGGTGAATGACACCATGCCTCTGGCCCCCGGGTTTATTAATTATGAGTGTTTTATGCTTAATCTATAAACAAGGCAATTGGACTAGAGCCAGCCTTGGGCAAACTACAGCCCTCGGGCCAGATCCAACCCATTCGGCTGTTCTATCTGGCCCGCGGAGCCAAAAGAGTGGAGGGCGCTCTTGCTCTCCCCTCCGCTCCTTCATCAGCAGCCCAAGAGGTGAGTGCCAGCATGGTCAGGTTGCTTTTGTTCCGGCCCTCCGGTCCAGTGTAAGAACCCATTGTGGCCCTCGAGTCAAAAAGTTTGCCCACCCCTGGACTAGACCAATGCCCTTCAAACTTGGTTAAACTGTATAAAAGTTTATTTAAATAAGTATTTAGCATGATTTGTTGTATATAGATATGTAAGTACACCTTTATGAAATTTTCTTTTAAGTTTTATCATGTTTTTTTTTTTTTAATGACAGACACTAAAGGGAACACTGAACTCAATATAATGAACACAAAAAATGGACTATAAGTTCATGCTGAACAAATTATTATTAGTATCTGTATCCTATTTATAGCAAATCCATTAAAAAAACTTTTTTTTAAAGTATGTTTTCCAATTTCAGGATTCTCAAATTAAACTACCTTATTTGCTGGCGTATAAGACGACTTTTTGGCCCTGAAAAATATGCCTCCAAGTGGGGGGTAGTCTTATACGGCGAGTATATAACAAACTCTGTATTTTTTAGTGGAAATGTTTGGGGGTCGTCTTATACGCCCAGTCTCTTATACGCCGGCAAATACATATTTTTCAGGGCCAAAAAATCGTCTTATACGCCGGCAAATACGGTAATCTGGAAATTAACAAAGGAAGCACTAAGAAGTTTTTTTTTCTTTTATCTCAAAGTTCAATCATTTACATTTGTATAAGCTGATCATATTCCTCTTACAATGTCTTCAAGTCAAGGAAATTAGGAAAACCTTTAAGTAGGTTTAATTCTCCAACTTAGGCAAAAAAAATAAATAAATAAATAAAATATTTTGTATTATAGTAAGTCAAGTGCTGGTAAATGTTTAATAACATAAAACAAACAAGTTCCTGATTTGTAGTTTTTACCAATCTCTGTGGTTTAAAAATTCAAAGCATAGCTGATTTCAAGATATTAATTAGAAGTCGCTGAGCTGGAGACTGGAAAAGGATGTACCCCACGGCTCTCCCATGCTAATGCTAGCTGGCTCAAGCATACAGATGAACTAATATGATCATGTATATAACTCTGAAAAATCTCAGACTTAGGATTTGTTGTTCTGCTTGATATTGAATAAAGGTTTTAAAACATTTGTGTGTGTGTGTGTGTGTGTGTGTGTGTGTTTGCGTGCGCGTGCGAGAGTGGCGCCTCTTGCATCTGAATTTGAAACATCAGTCTCATTCCTGATATCACTACATAATTAGGATGGAAACACAGGCTTAGTGCATTGAAAATTTTGTTTTTTTAAAATAATAGCAGCTAAATAGACACACGAATGCATGCATGATTAGGAAATATAAAATAAATATGGTCTTTATCATCACTTCAAATATTTACAGCACATAAAATTTGACTTAAGTAAAGGTAAATTATGGGACTTTTCCCCCTTTAGATTAGAGATAACTGACCATTTTGTTTTTAAATTCACTATGTATTAAATTTGCTAAGAGTCTCAATCTGTTTACATGGCTGTGAAAGATGGCAGAGCCCATGCAATAGCCATGATGATATATCTCCTTGTTAGTCACTCCTGAAATTTTCTTGCCATTACTCTTGTACCTTCACTAATAACATTGCACTTTTTTCTAAAATTATAAAAAAGGTTTGTTAAAAATGATCTGAAAAATGAACTTATTTTTGGAAAACATTTTATTGATTTCAGAGAGGAAGGGAGAGGGAGAGATAGAAACATGGATGATGAGAGAAAATCATGGATCAGCTGCCTCCTATACCCTGCCTCCGCTCCCTGGGAATTGAGCCCACAACCAGAGCATGTGTCCTTGACTAGAATGGAACAAAGGACCCTACCCTTCAGTCTGCAGACCAATGCTCTATCTACTGCATGAAACTAGCTAGAGCTGAAAGACAGACTTTTCCTTGATTTGTATATCAAGTGTTTATCCATATGACTTAAAACAAAACAAAACTAGAAAACCATCCATAGGAAAATAAAGATATTCTGAACATATAAACACTTCACAAATCAATTATAAACACCTTCTCAAATGTTAGCCTTTAACAAATCAGAACCTTCCTTTGGCATATATTTTTAAACACCAGAATTCATTGCATTTTTCAATTAACCTATTTGTTGTAGTATCAACAGCATAGGACTGAGAAAGGTTTCCCCTGAAAGAGAGTGATTCTTCCTCACGTGTTCTTTACTCACTTAATCTAACCTGCATTTCCATTTTCACTTTTAGGTTTTAGAGGCAAGAAGTTATTATATGATAAAGCTATTCACTTTAAGCTGCAGAGAACTGAGTATCTTCTATTTATTCTCTGCTCTGTTCTATTTCAAATGATGTTATAATTTAATGGCAACCTCTGAAAAACTAAAAATAATTTTTTTAGTTGAAAAGGAAACCAAGGACTGGCAATTTTTATTGCCATAAAAAGTGGCCTCTTTGACTATATATTTGTCATTTGGTAACTGTTTTTGACACAAAAACACCTATTTTGTACCTTTCTGTTAATATGCTGAGCATTAAAAGATCATTTGCTGCTGCTCCAGGCAAGTCTGTTGTATGTACTTTGCAGCTATTGAGTTTTTACAAATTGAAGGTTTGTAGCAGCCATACATCCAGCAAGTCAATTGGTTCCAGCAGCATTCACTCACTCCCAAGTCTTTGTGCCAGTTTCTGGGTTGTTTCAGCAGCCAGTGCGAGGAAGGGCATTGCCTGGAGTAAGGGGGTGGCAGTGAGGATAAAATGAGTGGATTCCAGTACAATTTGGAGATGCCATCTGGACTTGCTGATAAACATTGGGACTGAGAGAAAGAGTGTCTTAGGAGTCTTTAATTCAATTGTGTATTGTTTTCTAAAATGGAAAAAAAATAGAATAACACGAGGCTGTAGATAAAAATAATTCTCTTGGATTATGTCTGTTGTGATGCTTATTAGAGAATCAATAATGACGTCTAATGAATATTAGAGTCAGCATTTGAGATTGAGAGGTCAGCGATGGAAACAAATGTTTGAGAGTAACCAGCACTGCAAAGGCATTTAATGCCACAAAGCTTCTTGAGATCACATACCAAGGGGTCCTAGTGAGTGAATGTTCTAGGAGAAAGATCTTGGACATGCACGCTTGAATGGCAAGGGAGAAGAAGGGGTGCAAGCAAAGGGAAAAGAAAAGTAGCCAATGGCAAGAAAAATAAAGACCTGGGAGCCCAAAGAGGAAGCACTTAGAGATGGAAGGAGTGTCACTTCTGCTGAAAAATGCTGACACGCCACTTACCTGAAGCAAAAGTGATTATAGGATTTTGCAACTTGGACATTATTGTTACCTTTGATCAGCATGGAAAAGGCAGAAGCTTGATGATAGGATTGGTGATGGTGAGAAAAGACTTTTCTATAAAACATCTCTTCTATAAAAATAGCCAGCAGAGAGACCTGTATTATGGAGTCAAATGATTGCTTTTTTAACAGTACTGGATTTGTATGTCTATAGAGATACTGAAATATTAATGCCTCAGAAAATGTTTACAGCCCTGGCCAGTGTGGCTCAGTTGGTTGGAGCATTGTCCTTCCATCAGAAGGTGGTGGGTTCCATTCCAGTCAGGGCACTTGCCCAGGTTGGGGCTTGGTCTAAGGTTGTGGTGCATAGGGGAGGTTTGTTGGTGTTTCTCACATTGATATTTTCTCTCATCAATTATGGAATCATCTCTCTCTCTCTCTCTCTCTCTCTCTCTCTCTCTCTCTCCCTCCCTCCCTCAATCCCTCCTCCCTCCTTCCCTCCCCCTCCCTCCCCCCTCCTTCCCTCCCTTCCTTCCTCCCTTTTATTTATCTAAATCATTAAAAAAAACAAGGAGATATTTATAGCCATATATTTTACAACTATTTAACCATATGCTATGTGGTTATAACATTTCACAGAAAATGTAACATTAAATTATAGATGAACCATGTTATTATATATCTCTGTGCATAGGTGCTATTTTTATGACAATATGTGAAAAAGCAGTATCTATGAAACCATGGGCTAATGCATTGTATCCTTTCTATTCATTAGCAACTGTTTTATTACCCTCCTGAGCACCTGCCAGATTCCTGAACATATATATATATATATATATATATATATATATATATATATATATGTTTTTTTCCAAATGGATTTCATAATTATTTATATCCTATCATTTCACTTCTATTTCCCAAAATAATGAACTCCAAGCCGTGCTTTGCCTTTGAACAGTGTGGCTGGAATTGATTTAGGTAACTCTTCCACATCCTCGTTCTGCACAGCAGACTGCAGATGTATCATTGCCTGATTTTTAAAACAGAAAGGCTGAAGGCAGGCACTACGCTGGCGGTTCCGGGCCGCTCATTGGAACCTATTGCTATGGCTTCGCGGGGTTACTGAAGGCTGGATAAAACACAGAGCGATATGCCCAAAATATCCGCCCGGGTTGTGGGGGCCACGCAGGCTGCTGCTCATGTGCAGGCTTATTCGCCTTCCACTGTGCAGTGGGGCCGTACTGGGAGGTAAAGAAAAAGGGATGGGGTTGGTGAGTGCGGGATGGTTTGGCCAACTGCATAGAGTCTGAGAGGTCAGAGCTTTTGAATAGGTGACTGGAGGGAGATAGGAATGTCAGGTTGTCAGAAGAAGAACAGGGGGATGTGTTACCTGTGGAAATAGATCTGTTACAGAAAACTGGCTCCGAGCTGGTCACCCGCCTTGCAGGCTGAGTCCAGGGCAGCTCTAAAATGTGGTGCGGTAACTGAGGCCCCAGCATGCTGTGCGGTGCACACCCCGGCACATGTGTGATGGCCCGTGTCCGAAGGAACTGGACCGCAGACTTTCACTCACAGGAGAAGCCAAGCTCAAAGAAATGGTGCAGAAACCGAAGGATGTGGTGGTAGAATGAAAAGACTTTGGAAAACCCTCACTTGTTCTAATTACATAATGAGGATGCACATTATAGGATGTACAGAATATGAGCATGAGAGAGATGCTACCAGAGGTTCTATTTGGTTCCAACAATGCTATGATCAGAGCATGTGCATTGCATTGTTTTTCCACTAAACATACTTTTTCAGGGTTAGTATAGTTACTGCCATCATTTTTAAATTATTTTAGTTTATTACATGGATTCATTTTGAGTGCTTAACTATTTTAATTGAAGAAACTTAGGAGCAAAGATGTTAGGGTAGATGCTGTCCAAGATGAACAGCCATAACAGTAGCAGCAACTTCAACAACAACATTTCTACTTTTTCACAAACTTTTTTTTTAATGCATGTCATTGGGTTCCTACACACTTCTCTGAGGTTGACAGGGGACACATTCTTCCTCCTAATCAACTATAGCCTTGGTTGGCAAACTGAGGCTCATGAGCCACCTGCGGCTCTTTGGCCTCTTGAGTGTGGCTCTTCCACAAAACACCATGGCCTGGGCGAGTCTATTTTGAAGAAGTGGCATTAGAAGAAGTTTAAGTTAAACTTTTAAAAAGATGTGGCTCTCAAAAGAAATTTCAATCGTTGTACTGTTGGTATTTGGCTGTGTGGACCAATGAGTTTGCCGACCACTGGCCTAGAGAATCCCATATCCAGGGTCCTGCTGCCAGCACTGCCTTTCACCCTGCCTGCACATCCTGGAGCACAGAACGGATGGGATGGAATACACACCTTGTTCTTGCCTTGTGCTTCTCCAGAGACCCGAGAAGGCCCATTAAGCAGGGAATGCTTAGCCCTCTCTCACTGGGGCCAGAAAAAGGAGGAAGAGACTTTTTGACTAAAATGCATCCATTATTTAGCCAGGGTGGGGGACATTCAGCTGGCGAGGCCTGGGAATTCATTTGGTCTGGTCTTGCCAAGGCTTTAGGAGTGAGTTAGACCAAATAGAGCAGGCTAATTTTTAAGTTGATAACTTCATATAGCCTCAGAATGTTGTGATAAATATCCAGATGGCCCTTGGAAGAAAAAAGGTTCCCCATTCCTGATTTAGGCAAAAGTTGGTGTCACAAAGTGTTTTCTACTCTCAATAATTTCCCTTTTGGTAAACTTGATGCATCTTTACCCAAAAACCTAGCAATGTTGTTGGAATAAAAAGTGAAGAGCTTGACTAGAACAATAGATTGTCATCTAAAAGTAAATTATTTTTACCTATGTAATACTTTTTTCATAAATGGTCCTTATGAATTGCCTGAATGGCTCATACTACAGTTATCTTCGAGGTTGAGATATTTGGCTACATTTTTTTGCCATGCAGAATGGGGAAATTCCCTTTAAATTAGACTAAACTCCAATCACTACTCTTTTCATAGAAGATTGATTTCAAGGAGATTCAATTATCTTTCAGATTATAAAATTTATATTTTTTTAGTTTGCTAAAATAATCTCAAGATACAAATTTAGCTATTTGATAAATATAATCTACTATTTTTAGTACCTTATTAAGAACTCCTATTCTAGGTGACATAATCACAATCCCAGTTCATTTATTGTTCAGGATCCTGTATAAATTCTGGACGTTTACAAAGCTCCAAGATCTTATGTTTCGGAGGTTCACCCACATCTCAGTGTGCTATGCTCATGATGACATCCCCAGTTCTTGGTTCCACCTGGTGTGTGACATCTCCCTGCAGATAATGGACTTGTAATGCCTGGCTCTTTCCTCACCTGGTGGGCACTTGGGGATCTTTTTGCTGCTTACATGTCATAGTGCTTCAAGCAAAAGTATCTGGGCTGTCACAATCTATTTCCGTAGATTTCCATACATTCTATTCCCATGGCATTCTCAGTCACACAGGTTTGTGCTATTGCTCCTGGGTCATATTGGGCTATAGGGATCTTGGCTTGGATGCCTTCCTGTAGTTATCATGTAGATACACCATCCAGGCATGTTTATTGGGAAACCTGCAGACTTCCCATTGCTCTCATTCCCCAAACTTAACCAGATATCCAGGCATTTCTATTTTCCACACCCATTTCTCTCCCTTCACATCCCCCCTACATGTGGTATGAGAAAGGGCAAAAGTTTTTGTTTTTATCAAAGACCTTCTGAATCTCTGCGTTCTTACTGCTTTTCCAACTCTTCCACCATTCTCCTAAAATAGAATATTTAGCTCCTTTCTGGCTTGGAATATCTTGTTCTAATTTATGACATTTTCATATTTCCTGAGTTCTTTTAGATATTTGTAATTCTCAAGACACTACCTTTGGAACAACATAGTATTTTCTTTGTGTTTCCTTGCTTGCCTATTTATTTTTCTGCTCTGCTACAACATTTCTTCCCTGAGGCAGTGAATGGCTTAAGAAGCCTTAAGATAGCTTAATTGTTTGAATGCAAAGGGAAAATAGTACCCAGATCATTGGTTATTATTTGAAACTTTTGTCCACCATATAATATTATTTTCAAGAACATTGTACCATGGCCCATAAAAATAAACCATAATAGAATATGGTCATCTTCTGAAATTATATAAAAATTTATACTGAATATAATGATGTCATTTTCTGGGAAGCTATTGTCAGTACCATGAAAGTATATATGCATTTGTTTTGAGTTGAACAGTTCTGTTCTTCATGATATATTGTTAAGAGCAACCAAAGACAATCAGGCATTTTTTATAATGAGTCATTTATGTCTCATACTATGTTATTTAAATCTTGATATCTAGTTTTTCAGTCTATGCTGGTGTGGATGTGTGATAAATATTACTTAAAGATAGAGATTTTAGAGTTTCTTTGCAATGTTGGGTGCCCATCTGTGCTTTAATACTTCAAAATATGTAATACTTCAAATTCTTTAGCTAGGCATTAAAACCAAATTCTCATATCCTTATTGTTGGAAAATTACATTTATGTGGTTTTAGCTAATCAGATGGTCTTTGCACCAACTGTGGAAATTTTTTCTTTCAATACACTATTACAAATATTTAATACTAAATGTTAGTACATTTATTGTTACATATATATTATTATATATATAAATTCTCTCTATATATTGTTATATATATGAAATTACAAATTATTATTTTTTTAAAGAGTCTAGTTGCCTCTTTGTGGTTGGTTGCTCTTACTTTTTTTTCCATTGTATTAACTCCAGATTAGGTTTTGGTTAGCTAATATAGGCAATCAAGGCATTAGAGCCACCTCAGTCTAATGGCACTCTTATTTGATTACTTTAATGTATCCCATTATTTGTGTAAAAATATTCATTATTTGTAATTAATGAATGTTTAAAACAATTATACATTTTCATTGTTAAAAGCATTTCAGCCAAAACCGGTTTGGCTCAGTGGATAGAGCGTCGGCCTGTGGACTGAAAGGTCCTGGGTTCGATTCTGATCAAGGGCATGTACCTTGGATATGGGCACATCTATGGTGGGGGGTGTGCAGGAGGCAGCTGGTCGATGTTTCTCTCTCATTGACATTTCTAGCTCTCTAGCTCTCTCCCTTTCTGTCTGTGGAAAATCAATAAAAAATATATATTTTTAAAAAGCACTTCAATGAGCAGGCTTTTATATATATCTTAACTTTTTGTCCAGTACTTGTCCAATAGCATTTATTGGGTAAATTTCTGGTAGTAGAAATATGATACCAACGTGGCTATGCCTGCTTATAAATACTTCAGACAGCAGTCAAAGTAAAGCATTCGCCAGCACTGTGATGAGCATTTGTTCATTCACTGCCAAATGATATGCAAAAATTGCAACTTGTTTTGAGCACATCTTGCCTTTGGGCATCTGAACTACTAGTTCTCAGCAGCACCCCCTCCGTGAAAATCCCTGGCCACACCAAGTTCTCAGACTTTGAGCCTCAAACTGAATCATCTCTCCAGCTTGCAGACAGCATGTTAAGGCATATCTCAAATTCCATAATTATTTGAGCCAATTCCCGTAACAAATCTCCACTTATATCTATATGTGTCCTATTGGTTCTGGTCTTTGTTTGTTTGTTTATTTGTTGTTGTGTGTGTGTTTTTTGAGGGGTCAATCTTGACTAATACTGGTACCATTTGGCTTTTGAATCATTTGAATGATATAATCAGATTATCATAGACTCTCAAGATCTGCAATATGCCTGTGTCCAAGAAATGCATCTTATCAAGTTGGCAATAAATACTAGCAAATTTAGGGAAGGATTTATGGATAGTCTCCTTAGAGTGAAAGTTTTCCTGTTTGTTTCTCTTCATTGTTATTGCATTGGACAATAATTTATATCACCATCTCATAATTCATTAAAATCCCTTATCTATTCTCAGCTTGGGTCATAATTGGATTCTTTATTCATGTTTATAGCAGGCTGTCAATGCTGGAATGACTCTTGTTTAGGTGGTTCCAGATGGTTAATTCCTTTATTTCTGTGAAATGTTGTGACAAATTTGTGAGATATATTTTTTAGTGTTATAGTTCTGAAATATGGAAGAAATAGACATTAGACCTTAGAAGGGTAATAGATCATACACATACACCCACACACACAATACAATCTCAAAAAAAGATTTTAGAGACTCACGTTGTGATTCAGCACATTTATGGGAAAGGGTCTGGGACAGGGATTTGCATTTTCCACACATTTAAAACGCATTTTCATGAAATCTGATTTTCTTAATTACAATGGCAGATTTTTACTCTAATTATTCCAAAATATTACTTTAAACTGAGGAAGCCCTCAATAAGTATAGCACAGATTATAGACCACTAAACTTTGTCCTGACAGGATTGTCAGGAATCATTTAAGACAGTGGTCAGCAAACTGGGGCTCGTGAGCCACATGCAGCTCTTTGGCCTGAGTATGGCTCTTCCACAAAACACCATGGCCTAGGTGAGTGTATTTTGAAGAAGTGGCATTAAAAGAAGTTTAAGGCCAAAACCAGTTTGGCTTAGTGGATAGAGCATCGGCCTGCAGACAGAAAGGTCCCAGGTCCCATTCCGGTCAAGGGTATGTACCTTGGTTGCGGGCACATCCCTAGTGGGGGGTGTGCGAGAGGCAGCTGATCAATGATTCTCTCTCATCGATGTTTCTAACTATCCCTCTCCCTTCCTCTCTATAAAAAAATCAATAAAATATATTTTAAAAAAGAAAAAATAAAAGTAAGGAGTTTAAGTTTAAAAAATGGTGCTCTCAAAAGAAATTTCTAATCGTTGTACTGTTGATATTTGGCTCTATTGACCAATGAGTTTGCTGACCACTGAGCTTGGGTATTAAGTGATTTTTATTAATAAGTAGTTGCAGCGAAAGTTTAACAGAAAAATAAAAACATGGTTTGAAGAAAAAGAGACTCTTATTTGTGATTAAGTCTTCCTTAGAGTGTACTTTCTTAGAAGGAGAGGTAGTGAATTCAATGAGTTGTCTTTCTAATTATACAGTACTAGAGCCCTGGTGCACAACAGTCATGCACTGGTGGGGGTAGGGGGGTGGGCTCAGCCTGGCCTGCACCCTGTCAAAGTCCAGGACCCCTTGGGGGATATCTGCCTGGGCCTAGGTCAGCAGGCGGACATCCCCTGAAGGATTCTTAACTCTACTATGGAGGCAGGAGAGGCTCCAGCCATAGCCGCTGCACTCGCCAGTCATGAGCCCAGCTATTGGTTGAGCAGCACACCCCTGTGGAAGCACACAGAGCACCAGGGGGCAGACACTCAACAGAGGAGCTGCCCCCTGATGGTCAGTGTGCATAATAGCGACCCATCGTTTGGTCAGTTTGTATATTAGCCTTTTATTTTATAGGATGATGGTAACACTATCAAAGAGCTAGTTTCATCCTTCAGGCATATATACTAATTCAGTTCTATACTAAATATCTATAGGATGATTAAGAAATGCTGCTTGTTTAAATTAATTGTTTAAACTAATTAGGTCTTAAGTTTCATGATAATGTCCTATTTTTTTCTTTTTCTCTTATCTCTTTGACTACACAAAATTTGCTTATTTTATTTAACTTTGAGAATTTCTCCTTTTTCCTGAATGTTTCTTCTTCCAATTATGTTTTAGAATTCTTTAGTTCAAAAGAAAAATTAAATCCAGCTAATGTAATTCATTTTTTTTTAAAAATGCTACTGATTTCAGTAATGAATCAGAGAGGATAAAAATATTCAGGGAAGTGAAGTTCCTGTTATACATGTTTTTAAAAAAATCAATCTTACTGTTCTATATTCAGCTTTTAAAAATGGTTACATTTTACTTTATTTGAGTTTCTGTGACTCCTTTCTTGCAGGTTGACCCTGGGAAATCTTAGCTTTTATTCTGCCAATTTCTTAAAGTGGTTAAAGAAAAAAAAAGTGATATGAAGTATTGGAAAACAATGATGGAGACAGTCTCTGTTTAGAGATGTCACATGACTGGTAAAGCACAGTCAGGGAGCATTTGAAGAATGGCAGGTTGTTAGTTGACAAGAGCAGGAAGTTGGTGAGAAATCCATTAGAAATAAAACCAGAGCCACCTCCACAGCCTGATTGCAGGGTCTGGGAAAGTCATGCTAAGGAGACTGGACTGCAGTGAGGTTTCTGGGAAGGGGCATGAACCTTCCTGAGTTTTAGAAGAATCCCTTTGTCTGCATTTTGAGAGGTACAGGTGGAAGTAAAGGAGAACAGGGCAGAAAACCGAGAAGCTAGGATACAATGACAATCATTTAAGCAAAAATAAAGTGAGGATCTGAACAAGAACATTAATGGGGGTGGAAGACAGCAGGGCTGTATAAAGGAGAGAGCAACAGACAGATCTTAGACTCTGCTGGGATGTGGGGACATATTGATCAAGTCTGAGGAAATCCTATGCCAGGACTCTGTGGCCTTGATTGAAAATGAGAAATGGGTTTCAACAACAGCTCTTGCTTTCAATTTGTACAAAATAGATAAAAATTAAAACTAAGTAAAAATGTAATAAAACTACAAAACAAAACAATTTCATCTGAGACAAATGTTGAACTAGCTCTTTATGTTAACCTGAAAAATTCACTTTTCTCTGCAGACTAACTACCATGAAGCTTATATGCTGACCAGGGCCACTTGGTTGGACTTTGTCTTCAATGAGAGAGGCAATAATTTGGGAGAGTGAGATCAGCCTTCAGTTGCCTGTTTCAGTTAATACTGTCAGTTATTCTACATTAATATTAAATTAAACCTCACTTCTCTTCTTGCTTTTATTCATTTCTTAGAGAAATTGGAGAAATTGGGTATGGAGCATTCCTTTCTTATGTTGTTGATTTAGATTTATGGACCATCTTTCACCATGTCACTGTTCCAGATTTGTGTGTTTTCCCCCTCTGTTCAGAGGATAAAACCATGCACTCTAGTGTTGGCAATATAGAGAAAGATTAGAAGTCATTTAATTTTGATCATTGTATTTATTCCAAAAAAAGGCTTTTGTTACATGGAAGGGCATGACCTGTTCTAGGAAGAAAGTGCACTCTGTCCTCTGAATGGAAGGAAGTAAGCAGCTGGGAAGAGTTTGAATGGGTGATCATGAGGCTTAGCTTGTCCCATCTGGATACATAATGATATCATTAATCTTGATAGAAAACCCAAGAATAGGAACAAAGGGACTTCATTGTTGGTTTTTTGTTTGTTTGTTTGTTTTCAGGTCTGGGCATGGAGGGCAAATATGAGTCACTATTGCATTTGAAAATTTGCAAGAGAAAATGTGCAAGTTTATTGTGAGTTAAATTATTTAACTTATGCAAAGTCATCAACACAGTGCTTTGTATATAATAAATGCTGGACAAGAAAGGAGGCACACTATACAATATTTCTGAGAGTGATCTTAATTTAATACAACTAAAATCAGGTTTCACAGCTATTTGTTAGTATCATAATGAGTTCAAAGCAAATAAAACATATTTTAGAAAATGTAGCCTTGGCTGGTGTGGTTCAGTTGATTAGGTGATGTCTCATGCACCCAAAGATTGCTGGTTCGCCCAGATTGCAGGCTCAATCCCCAGCAGGGAGCATGCAGGAGGCAGCTGATCAATGTTCTGCTCTCACATCAATGTTTCTCTCTCCTTCTTCTTTGCATTGTACTATTCTTTTAACTTTTCTAGAGCTTTAAAGTGTCTTCCAAAACAAGGTGGAAATAAAGATAATATATAAAATACCTAGCAAGTTTCTAGATTCACAACATGTATATAAGAATTTATATCTGGTATGATGCCCAGGTTTCAGAGTTCTGACAAGTTCCTGTGTCTTAGCCTTCCAACAGTCCCAGGAAATGATGTCCCTAACTCATTTTTGAGACCAAGAGTTGATTCCTCTATTCCCTTCCAGAGTCATCAAAAAAGTCTAAAATATACTTAGTAACCTTTTAATGATAGGAATATAAAATAAATAAGATAAATGTACTTTATCAAAGTGATTGCATTTTTAATGGTTCTGAAAGAGAAGCTTCATATATATAATTATATATATATATATGTATATATATACATATATATATATATATAATTTTACTTTCTTTTTCATAAGCTATATAGATGCAGTCTATATAGAGACATAAGTGGAGGTCTGAAATATAATTTAATTCTATGCTATGAAACTAAAATAAACACCCCCCCCCTTTATCCATTCACAGACCATTGGGCAGCAACTCCCCCAGAATGGAAAGGCAGATGAGCAGACAGCATGAGTGTGTTACCCCTCCAAATATTCTCTAGGGAAGAATGTTGAGCCACAATAAACTTCTACTTACACATTAATGTGCATGAAACATAAAATTACAACTTTCTAAAAGCCCCAGTAACCTGGATGGTATCACTCAGTGGTTTCAATCTATCAACTAGGAGGTCACATTTTGATTCCTGGTCAGGGCACATGCCCAGATTGCTGGGTCAATCCACATTATGGGATATGTAGGAGACAGTCAATTGATGATTCTCTCTCATCATTGATGGTTTTACCGCTTTCCCCCTCTACCTTTCTCTCTGAAATCAACAAAAATAGATTATAAAAAATAAAACTACAGCGAACAAGTGCATTTTATGGCATGACAAAGCTAACAGCCATGAGAAGAGAAACAATGAGAAGAAATCCATGGTAAAAATCAAATACCAAATTCCCTTGCTCAGAAATGGTTAAAATTGTGCCCATGAAAGCATGCAAAAACTATAAAATTGGAGTGACAAAAATAAAAGACAAATATTTAAAAGAAGCATTTAATTTTGAAAAGGATAGGATGCCAGGTACATGAAACATCATCATAATCATCATTATCTTCACCAATTATTTACTGACAAACCCTTGTTTAAAATATTCATATTTATAAGGAAACTCCATTAAATATGCAACATAATTATAACACACACACACACACACACACACACACACACACACACACTTAGTAACCTGGTAGATGGAAAAAGTCAGTAAGAAAATAATGAATATAAATTATCAAATAAAGTTGGTAATAAAGGATAAGGTTTAGCAAAAAAAAAAAAACAACATTAGGGAGCAAGGAGGAAACATGAGGATTAAGTTAAATGGATTGCTATGAAGCAGAGTATAAATAATTAATTCTATACTATTTGCATCTCATTTTGTACTGCCCTTCCTTTGAGACTTACAGGGGAGGGTAGTATAGAATTGTATTCTGATCAATATAACTTTTAGAAATTACTATTCTTTTAAAAATGTGAAGGCTCAGTTTATAATTCAGCATTAGTTCAAATAACACATTTTCAAATATGTACTCTTAAGTGTTATCTGAATTAAAACATTATTGCAATAATTAGGAAAGAAAAAAAGTAAATTAATTTTATTTATCCAATAGTTTAAATCAGAGAAATTGGTTTGTGATATATTACTATACTGACTCATAACACCATACTCTGTAAAAAATGTTCATAATATGTCTATACTCTGCCTGGCACTGCTCTAACCTCTGGGTATAGGCAGGGTTGGGCAAACTTTTGACTCGAGGGCCACAATGGGTTCTTAAACTGGACCGGAGGGCTGGAACAAAAGCAACCTGACCATGCTGGCACTCTAATCTTGGGCTGCTGGTGAAGAAGCGGAGGGGAGATCAAGAGAACCCTCCACTCTTTCGGCTCCGCGGGCCAGATAGAACAGCTGAACGGGCTGGATCTGGCCCATGGGCCATAGTTTGCCGAAGGCTGGTAGAGAGTAATGACAAAAAGAAGATAAAATGCCTTTCCTCATGGAACTGACACTGTACTATGTTGTATAACACACTCATAAGTAACATGGAGATTCAATACATATGATTTAAATCTTATGCGAATATGAGGCTGGAGCTTTTTGTGTTTCATAGTATTGACTCAAAGAAGAGATTATGCAACTGACATATAATAAGGCTTTATTTTTAATTGATTGCACTAATTGGGAAAATAATACTATTTTTTGTAAGGGTCTAACACACCTTGAAATGCATTGCTAAGCTCTGAAAAGAAGGCCTATCACTGTATTCAGGGTAACATGATTAGGGCCCTTTGAAACATCACAAAAAATCAGATTTTTTACCTTCTTGCAAGCTAAAGTGTTTGGCTGCCACAGTTCCATATGTTCTTGCATGAGATCAATACTCAGGAGACAGGCTTCTTACACACACACAGCAGGCAGCATGACCTTCGGGTGACCTTCATGTTCCCGATGTCCTCAAGTCCCTCAGTTGTCCAACAAGCCGACCTCGAGGGATGCTACATACACTGTGGACCTGCATTACACTGGAGGAATTCAGAGCTTAGGAAACGCAATCCTATGTAATAAATGCTAACATGCAAGTCTACCAAATTATGGAACAACCAGTCGCTATGACACGCAATGACCACCAGGGGGCAAATGCTCAATGCAGGAGCTGCCCCCTGGTGGTCGTGCACTCCCACAGGGGGAGCGCTGCTCAGCCAGAAGTCAGGCTCATGGCAGACAAGCTCAGCTGTGATGGTGGGAGCCTCTTTCCCCTTCACAGCAGCACTAAGGATGTCCAACTGCTGGCTTGGAGCCTAAGCCAGCAGTCGGACATCCCCTGAGGACTCCCAGACTATAAGATGGTGCAGGCTGGACTGAGGGACACCCCCTCTTCTTCCTGAGTGTACAATTTTTGTTCACCAGGCCTCTAGTCTTTTATAAGGGATTGCAAGCTACCTTTGACTCAGTTGGAAATATTTCCTTATTATACAGGAAAGCGCCAAAATATGTGCTGAGTGAGGCACTGTCTTTTATCTCCCAAGGCTGATTGCATACACATTTTTTAGAATATTTAATACTCAACAGAGAACATCAATGCCTCTCTCTAGTCACAAAGTGAGAAGAAATGTGAGATATCCATAGACAGTTGTCTTCCAATAGCATCTACTCTGTACTACCGTTTTCTCTGGCTTAAAAATGAAATATCACTAAAAATAATTATTTTTGTATGCGCACATAGGGGAGAATGGCATATTCAGATCACAGGTATGATGATGGGATTGGTCATAAAGTGTCTAATTTATAGATGAGGAGAATATCTATGAGCTATATCTATGACCCAACATTCCATAGTTGATAAAGTTTCAGTGCCAGAATTTGCATACTGAACATCAGATTCTTTTGATTATTGAAAATACCCGAGATTAAATTCTGGCACTGGCATTTCCCTGCTGAAAAGCAATAGCTTTCGGAATGTCATGTCAATGTGACATCTACATCTATTTGGCGTTAACTGCATCATCAGCTTTCACCTGAGACAAACTTGCCATTATGTAGTTCATTCTACTGAAAAATGTGCTGGCATGAGCTACTGCACACAGGTTAGAGAAACTGGTGCAGCTCTGACTACATGCAGCCGGAAGATGATCTGTTGAGGGCAACAGGCTGAAGGATCCTAACCCTAGTGAGCTCTGAATGTGTCCAAATTAGGGATGTCTCCAACTTATTTATGGGTCAGACTCTACAGGTGGGCCACAGCAGGTCCTCTTGGAACCTAATAGCCATTGTAGAAAGGATGGCCCTTTTTTCCCCTCCTCCAACGAAATAAAGCTTGTTTTCTATAGTTTGGTAGATATTTAATTGTCTTTAGTGAGCAGGTTGGCTTTTTAAAAGTATCAACATGATTTAGTAACTGGAAATATTTCAATATAATATGTAAGTCTCTCAAAAATAGACTTTTCAGAAAATTGCCTTGTGTGTGTGTGTGTGTGTGCGTGCGTGTGTGTGTGTGTGTGTGTGTGATTTCTTAAATCCCCATTTTCCAGCTGACCAAGGTTCATGCAATTATATGTTTGGATTAATGGAAGACCATGAAAGCACTGTGACAGAATAATTATCTTTAATTATACTAATTACATAAATGGATAACAATTGATGATTAGGGCATTGCTGTGTGAAAATAATAGCTTTACATTAACAATCAGATCTCCTTGCAACTTATCTTCACCCTCTGCCTCTTCTGACCTATATTTGGCATCTAAAAGTTTAAGGAAACTGAATTCAAACTCACATGACCCCATATATATCCCGAGTTTCTATGCTCTTTTGAATTAAGTAGGATGAGTTGGGTTGCCAAGTTTAGCAAATAAAAGTGCAGGGCCCTCAGTTAAATTTGAACTTCATATGAACAGTGAATACTTTTTTTTAGTATAAAATCAGTCCCAGATGTTGCAACATTAGATATGATTCCTGTAAGGCAGTCCATTCAGTGACTGTTTTTATAGGCTACATACCCAGTATTCTATCCCTTAATTCCACAGCATACAGGAAGAGTTGTGTGGATTTTATTGAAATTTGAATTAGCCCAGGAGTTAAATTTTTAATGTTCAACTTTAAACTAAAAACAAGTACCCAATTACACCGCATAAAAGTTAAATGATGGTTACATGCCATTCTTTGATTATAAAATACACGCATAAAATTTTTTGTTAAGTGATGTTTCTATTTCGGTGTATCTGCTATTAAGGTGGGAAAATTATTTTTGCACTATATATTCTCCCCAGTCTAGTTTTAAAAGGAGGGCAAATGTTTTTATAATTTTCATGGATTAACAACAATTTAAATCCCTTGTATCCATCAAACAGCTATTCTCCTATCATATTGTTTAATTGGCAATGCTCATGAATTATTTATCAGCATTTAGTAACGAGTTCCTCCCTTATTTGCTACTGTGTATACATGAATATTCAAGGATTACCTTATTTCTATTGTGCTCTGGTTATTTGGTGAAAGTAAAAAAGCCCTAAGTTATGTCATGACTTCTGGGCATAAGAATCATTCCATTGCATAACAACCTCTGAAATCTTGAAACATAAAGCATGCAAAGCCCCCTCAGTGTGAGAGCAGTTGTGCATGACCTACAGTGAGAAGTTAAGGAAGATGCATCCTGTAAAGAGAATATACTTAAGACTCTGTTGGTAATTTTCAAAGAGCACTCAAGGGCTAATATTTTCTTCAGAGAAAAGTTTATAGTAATTACAAGTTCTGAAATAAAAAGGAGGTTTGTCCCAGGGTCAAATCTTAATGACTTCTTTGGTCTTTTGATCCTGGGGCCTGGGCCACATTGTGGAGGTCTAACCTTTCCTCCTTTTAAAATGGCCCCAGGGCAGTTGTATTGGGGCGCCTGTGCAGACAGTCATGGGGGTTTAAGTACTGTGGTGTCGTTTACCAAGGAGAGCCCACAGGCTTCCAAAGCTGTGTGAACCGGCTAACACTGGTCCGGATTCCTCAGGGATTAATTGGCCATGGGTGCTTGTGAGCTGATATACTGCCATCTCAGCTGTAGACCTGTCAGTTTAATACACAAGGCAATCAAGTCCAGTAATAGACTCTCCGTGAATGTTAATGGCTTCCCTAAGCAAGAAATCATTAGAGGCTGTTTACTTGATGGAAGGGCATAGTCGGGACTTAAAGCTAAAGATCATTAGATATTTTGTGGGATACATTTCCTTCCCCAAACTTTACTAAAATAGCGAACATGTTGTGGTTGTTTTGAGACTAACTGCGAAGGAAAAGGAAGCTTTAAGATCCCAAGCTTGAGAAAACAACTCCAAAGTGAAAAATAAAAATAAAATAAATTTTTTTCTAAATACTTTATTTTTAGAAAGGTTCACATGATCTGAAAAAAGTACATAATCGAGTAAAAAGTGAAAGTTTACTTTTCACCTGTCTCCAATTGCCTTCCAGAGATAACCTGGCTTCTCTTTTCCAGAAAAAAATTAATTTATGGATAGAGTTTTATATACAGAGACATATAAAAAGATTTATTTATTTTCTTATATCATGGGATTATTGTATACATTTCTTCGGCAGCATTTCAATTGTCAGTATACTATAAATGCATCACATCGTAGCAGTTATGTAGTGCTCCCTATGGAGGTGTATTTTCATTTGTCTAAATATTAATTACACTTTGCTTATAAAATTTTGTCTAAGAAAATGAAGGAATGAGAAACAAATTAATTAATTTCAAGCTTAGTATTTGACATATCATTTAACTCTGCATCTGTCACATATATTAATTAATGTGTAAGTCAGAACCCAACACCTGCAGCATTGTACAGTATCCAAGGCACTGAATTTTTTATATGAAATTTCACACTTTTTTTCCTAGAATTTTCAGAAATGATTACACTTCTAATTGGACAACACTTGAGAATATTTTTTTTTCTGGCTTCGGTCCTTACTAGTAATTGTCCTATGTTAGGGAATTATGAGAAGGAAGGGGAGAATGATGAAATTTTAAATTGATCAGACAAGATGCTGACTTGGCAGAAAAGGGAACTTCAGCATTAGCCTCTGAGTTGAGCAATTTTTGCAATCCCAATTGCTGGGAACCGGCCTTGAGGACGGCCAAAGGCTTCCTGAGGTCAAGCACCAGCCGGAAAGAGCTTATTACACAAGTTCTATACACACCTGGTATTCTTTTATTTAAAATCCATTTTATTAATTTTTTATAGAGAGGAAGAGAGAGGGATAGACTTAGAAACATTGATCAGCTGCTTCTTGCACAACCCCTGCTGGGGATGCGCCTGCAACCAAGGTACATTCCCTTGACCGGAATCGAACCCGGGACCTTTCAGCCCACAGGCTGATGCTCTATACACTGAGCCAAACCAGCTTTGGCACACCTGGTATTCTTGACAAGTACTCTATGCACAAGCTTTTTGTAAACTAGGTGAATGACTGTGGACAACAGGCATATCAGAATATGTGCATAGGGAGTGAAATAAATACCATTGTACTTTATCAGCCATGTAAGTATAAATATAGCAATAGAAAGCATGCAGAAAAAATTGAAATTATTGGATTTTTAAAATTTTAAATCTTCAAATAGAGCATATAATTAATTACTGAAACTCTGTTATCCTTGTATTTAGACTCCTGTTAGTGACCAAGAATACTATAATTTCTTTTTATTCCTGATGTAAAAAAAAAATCATGTGGGCATTCAGTATGTTTAAAATCAAGTTAATTGGGAATACCAGTGATATACTAAAACGAAGGATTTAAACATGACAACAACAAAAACGTAGTGGAAGAGGGGAAATGCAGAGTACTCTTGTACATCTCTCTGAGAGATGCTGTGATAATTGACAGATTTAAAGCATTATCAACACATTGAAACCATATTTAACACATTCAAAACTTTTAGTATAGAGTTTAAATTGTAGTTGCTTATTAAATTGTGGTTTTCATCTTATAGTTACCATTCAGTTAATCCTATATAATAAAGCCTAATATGTTAAGTGTTAGACTGATCTGTTGACCACTCAACCAGTCGCTATGATAAGCACTGACCACCAGTGGGCAGACATTTCAACAGGTAAGTTAGCTTGCTGCAGGGATTCTGCTGATTGGAACTGGGAGAGGGGGCAAGACATGCCCTGGAGCCCTCCCTCGGTCTTTCCCTGGCCAATTGGAGCTGGCCAGCCTCCTGTGGTCCCTCCCTAGCTGGCTGATCCCCATCAGCCCCGATTGGGACTGGGCAAAACAGCCCCGATAAGCCCTGATTTGCTGGTCAGGCCAAGGGACCCCGCCCGTGCACAAATGTGTGCATCAGGCCTCTAGTAGATCATACAAATATGGGCACATATCTTCATAAATGAATAATAAAAATCACATCGGACAATACTTTTTAAGAATTTTAAGGCTTAATAAGAAAATTACATTTCTTTTATGAGGAGAGATGAAATTTTAAATTGATTAGACAAGACACTGACTTGAATGAAAAGGGGATTTTAGCATTAACACTGAGTTGAGCGATGTTTGCAATCCCAATTGCTGGAAAGAGCCCTTGCAGACTGCCAAAGACACATGGACAAATCTTTGTGATGTAGCTGGTTAGTATTGTTATGGGACTGAAGGAGTTCTCATTCTCTCTATTACTCTATCCTGTACTCAAAAGTGAGGTTGGTCTGACAAGTCATTTCTTCCAACTTTTTATGTAAAAGGCAATGATCATTTGGTTTTAAATAAAGATTATATGGCATGAGTCCAGACTGCTAAGGTTCTATTCTATGAGCCTGTAGATGTTAGTGGAGAAGAGAAAGGGATGTGTGTATTGGTTCCAGCCATACATCTACCTCGGAGAACCAGGCCACCCTGCAGTACCTATAAAGATGGCGGCACCTGGCTAGAAAGAGTGATTATTATAAAGAACAATGACATAAAGAATTGAATGGTGAGGTAAGCCCAGCATGAGAGAAAGACTTAAATGTGCTTGGCACATGTGAATGTTTCCAGAAATAAATCCACTGTTATCTCAAACAAATTCTGTACATGTTCTGCAGTTGTACAAAGCTGTAATAATGACATTTTGTTGTACTGTTATATTTAGTGTGATACCCTTTGAAATTTCTTGGAATGGTAATCACATCAGAACAATTTCAGATATATCTGAATATTTGGCAGAGTGTTATGTCTTTACCTATTTGAGTGGATAGGATACTTAATACAAAGGATATTTATTTCTATCACCATTGAATAATTATCTACTATTTGTGGACAAAAAGGTAAGCTCTAACAATAAGTTAGACACATGCCCATTTACCTTGAGGAGCTTATATTGTAGTGCAGGAGATAGAAGTGTAAGTACACAGTGATGATACAGAAAAATACTAGAGTACAGGCATAGGGGAGAAGCTTATGGGAAGAGGAAGGGGGAAGCTATGCATGGAGGGCACCTAGAAATAATTTCTAATGTTATCTTACATTTCTGTCACAACTTAGTTTATCCTGAACGTCTATCACAGTATTGCAGACCCGCACTGATGGACACTTACTGAAATCTAAACAGAAGAAACTCCTTCCTGAATAGTTAGGTCAACATTTAACTCTTTTCACTAAAATATCTTAGTACATATGTTATCACTTCTTTCGAACTATACGTTTATGCCTTTATCTTGAGTCTAGTCCAGATATGCTAAAGTAGAATTATCCCGAATTTGCCCCAAATGTATTGCTCGTTTCTGTGTTTCTTTCTTATCTATACCGTATACATTGCAGAGTAGCATCTGCAGGGGACATGGGCTGCATTGCAATTTTATTTGTAAAGCATTCATTGCAGTTATGAGCTGTCGGCGCACTTGCCAGAGCTTTATTAGTGGTGAATTTCACGAAGAGAGATCATGGACCCAATACAGAAATTTATGAGAATCTCATTCTTTGCCAAATTATTTCTTTGTATATATTGTCTTACATAGCCAGATCACTTACTAATGAATAAAGGCTTAGCAAGAATCATTACTCACAGCAAATAAGGGCTTGTGATTGTTAAGCGCTTACGATAATAATACCATCACAGGCAACTATAAAATACTGTTCCTTTGCACTTTCTGCTGTGGAGACAAGTGAGACTTCGCTAGAATTTTGTGAAAAAAGCAGTGGACACTTTTAAAGCCAATTAGTGGAGCTACATAATTGTTCATTTGGATTTATGTTTCTCTCAGTCACTTTGTCTGCTAATGTTTTCAACAACAGCAATTAGAAGCACAGTTAAATGTGAAAATCAATGCAAGTGGAGATCAACAAAATCATAGCCCCACAAAGAGAAAGCAAACTAGCATTGTTTTTAATCAGTTCAAGCAATAGTTTGGATTCTATTTTACTGAATCCATCAAAAAATATTAAATGTTTAAAAAGTGAGTCAATTGCTAGTACAAATGAGTCAGAACAAAAAAAATTATCTGAAACAAATATATCCCCAACTCTATTTTGAATAAACAATGTGAATAAGGCATTGAAATATTAAAACTCATTGTGAAAATCAACATAACATTAGGTTTATAAAAGCAAATTTCTAAACATAACCTATTTGTAGTCTGCAGTTGTAGACATGTAGCTCAAATACTATTGTTCAATAACTGTTTTCTACAAATGTTTATTGGACACATAATATGTCAGACATTATTCCAGACTCCCGGAATACATCTATGTATGAAGCGAAGAAAATTATACTCATGGAATTTAGATTTAATGGAGGGAGAGCTGAACAAAATATAAGCTAAAGATGTATAAATGTTAGAATGTAGTATCTCTTATGGAAAAAGAAAAATATGGAGTAGGTTGACGGGGTCAGGAATTACAGTGCTGGGGAAGGGATGATGGCAATTCTAAGTGGCACCACGACCATTGTAGGCATCCTGGGGATCTATTATTTCCAATATTAGAAGTACATGAGGCTGCCAGAACCGGTTTGGCTCAGTGGATAGAGCATTGGCCTGTGGACTGAAAGGTCCCAGGTTAGATTCCGGTCAAGGGCATGTGCCTTGGTTGCAGGCACATCCCCAGTAGGGGGCGTGCAAGAGGCAGCTGATGGATAATTCTCTCTCATTGATGTTTCTAACTATCTATCTCTCCTCCTCTCTGTAAAAAATCAATAATATATATATATATATATATATATATATATATATATATATATTTTAAAAAGTACATGAGTCTGATATTATTGAAGTGATATATTTTTCAAGGGGATATGTGAATAATCATATGTAGCCACTGGCCTCAGCCAATCCTTTATGTCTTTGATGCCCCTGAAATATTATCAAGGACAAAACTTGCATTGCAAAAGTCAAAATACAACTTGTGATGAAAAAAAAATGTTATATGCTAGGTCACTCTGAATGGAAACAATAAATAAGGTGGGCTTCTTTTATTTCTATTTTGAATAGTAAACCAGAGTCTGAAAGCTGTCCGTTTACATGCGAGGGCAGTGTGGTTTTGTCTCTGCCTTCCACTGCCAGATCAGCACAGTCCTGGGGAGAGTTGTCTCTCCAAAACAATAGTCCCAGGCTTAGCTGTCACATGAGGGTGAGAGAAAGAAAGAAAGAGGACTCCAATAAAACAAATTTAAAATAAGTTAAAAAAATTGTAATGTGAAAAAAAAAAGAGTAGATTTAACTCAATAAAAGCAGTTTAATGATCAGCATAGGAAACTTTCAGCTGCAAATTCGAGACAATTCAACTAAAACCAGTTTAAATGTAAATGAGATATAATGAAATATGGAATTAAGAGGGCCAGAGAAACAGCATTTTAGAATTTTGGTTCTGCTGCTAAATAGTTTTTTTCTCATCTTTGCCCTCTTTGTGCTTGAAATTTTCTTTCACTTGGGCTCCTTTTGTTGTTGCAAAATACTGGCTGTAGTTCTGTTGTGTCCTAGGAGCCCCTAAGATTTTAAATTCTTGGCCTGCCTCCTATAAGCAGAATCAGACCCAAAATGTTTAGGTCAATCAGACCTTCTTAAACTGCATGGATTCTTTTACACAGCAAAGTGGGGAGGAGGGATTAGGGACAGCTAAATGCTGACCACAGTGTTCATCTCTGAAATTAGGGGAAACTGGTAGAATAGTCTAGATCCTAATATTCTAGTATGTGATATGTAAATAGTATGTGGGATTTTAGACCCATGTGATTATGGTATTAATGTAGTCATTATGATATTATTATCATTTATTGCATATTAAATAATGGATTCTACTTTTTGGTGTTTTTTTTTACCAGGTATGCATAAGAAAATTATTCAAAATATCACTAGTCAATGGACTCAATAAATGTGTTTATTTTTTCTAATGAACCCTACTACTGATTCCATTCTTTTTAGGGCATACCAGCTATTCAGGAAGTCACTGACTCTTAACTTTTCTTCTTTAAAATACATATCATTTGCTAATTTACTAGTTTACCAACAGAGAGAAAAAGTGTCTCTATATATCATTGATCTGCTCAAACTTTATGTTCATTGAATTAAAATTATATATCAAAGGATACCAAAAACAATAAATTGAAAATGTAGGCTCATACCAAGTAAGATATCTTAACATCTGTGGCTTTTCTTACTTTTGTAAAATTTCTTGTAACTTTTGCACATTTGATAATATTAGATTTCATGTTAGTACATAAAAGTAATATTAATTTAATGTTATATAATAATATATAAATGATGATGCTTCAACAGAAATACCTTTTATTAATCTGATTGCTTTCTGACTACAGTTGTCTATAATCTGTTCTATTCATAGGAAGGGAAAGTAAGAGAAAAGGAGAATTCAGTTACCAAAGTACAAACTTGAATAATCACAGGCATTTAGCAAATCTTGTTTCATTTCACATGCACGTGATTTTTCACTAGATTTAAGTAAAGGTAGCTAACTTGATTAAAGGTATGTGCCTGAAGATAGCATTTTCCGCAGTGTTTTACATATTTAATTTATAATCAGATGAGCTTTACTCCTCCTACATCATAGCACCACTGAACTGTCTGTCGTCTTTAATATCAAGGCTTAAAAAAAAAAGAATCAATAGGCCTAACCAGTTTGGCTCAGTGGATAGATCATCGGCCTGCAGACTGAAAGGTCCCAGGTTGAATTCCAGCCAAAGGCATGCACCTTGGTTGGAGGCCTCTCTCATCGATGTTTCTAAGTCTCTATCCCTCTCCCTCATCTCTGTAATAAATAAATAAATAAATAAATGAATAAATAAATAAATATCAATAAAATATATTTTTTAAAAAGAATCAATATGAGATTCTTGAAAATTACATGTTTAGAGATATTTTGTGTGGTAATAAAAGAAGTGTGTGAGCCAAAACCGGTTTAGCTCAGTGAGTAAAGCTTCAATCTGTGGATTGAAAGGTCCCAGGTTTGATTCTGGTCAAGGGCATGTACCTTGGTTGCGGGCACATCCCCAGTGGGGGGTGTGCAGGAGGTAGCTGGTCGATGTTTCTATCTCATCGATGGTTCTAGCTCTCTCTCCCTCTCATTTCCTCTCTGTAAAAAATCAATAATATATATATATATATATATATATATATATATATATATATACATATATATATATATATATGTATATATATATTTTTTTTAAAAAAAAGAAGTGTGTGACATTCTCCACAATAACGAGAGTGAGAGACAGTTCTCCCTTTAATTATGTAGATGTGTCACATACTGAGGCAGAAATGGGAAGAGCACTGCCCCTCTGATGCTCCAGCAAAGTAAAACTTACTCAGTTCTTAAATACAGTCCACATGGTTTATTTCTTTGTATTCTCTAGCCATTAAAGAACATATTTATTGGATTTTATAATATTGGAGTTAATTAAGCAGATCAGACAGGTCATAGCTGGTGAGTAAGCAATTCAAGCTCATGTGGCAGAAACATTCTAGCAAAGCAGTCTTCTATTAACGACACACAAATCTCAATGTTTTAGGTAACTTCCCATTAGAAAATAATCATTAAACATTTATTCTTATTAGTAAGCAGACTAAGAATGAAATTAAACCCTGTGATGAAAAGGTAAAAAGTAAAACACACTTAATTTACATCATTAAGTAGCTGAAATGTAAATGCATTCTAATCTCTTGCTTATCTATCCTAGTGTGTTGCATTCTTAGGAATATTTGTGTTAGTAAACACCTTTATCTTCATTAGCTAACTTCAAATTATGGACTATAATTTTCGCTTAGTTAGTACTAAAGTATTGAAGTTAAGTATGAGTATAAAAATATTCTTTAATTTGAGGTTATAGTAAACTGACTAAATTACTTTTCTTGCTTACCCTTCATTCCCTGCATCTCCTGTATTGTTAAACAGGGGGTGTGCCTTTTATGTTCCTCTATATTGTTCATGTTCATAAAGGGATGTCTTAGCTACTTATACATTCCTCTTAATCTGGATAGGTGAGTGTAAAAAATGACAACCTGTACTATTGGACTAAACCATTATTGAGTTTTAAAGTTGATAATTTTGCAAAACTAAGTACTGATGTGTGTGTGTGTGCATGTGTTTGTGTATTGTAACTCGAGAAATTTATTGCAACTATTCACCTGTGCTGTTGGTGTTTAAACATCCCCGCAGATGCATCATCAGGGCAACTACAGATGGTTTATTTGAATTGCATGTTTAGATAGGTTTTTTTTTGGATATAAATTTGGGGCCATGTGTCACCTCTAGAATATATGCATATTTATAAAGTTAAATCTAGTTCTCTCTAAATGCAGTACCTCAGTTAGCATTTTAATCAGAGATCCATAAATAGTTATTGTATTTGTGTATTTTGTATATGTCAGACTAAGCAGATAGGAATGTTTAACTAGTTTACATTTTAGAAATAAGTGTATGTAATAGTTGGAACTGCTTCAGAGAAAATTTCAAATTAAGTTAAAGGAATTTATATTGATGTTATTCTACTTCTAAGATTATTAAATTAAGCTTTACCAATGCAAATAAACCTTTCTATTTTTTTTGCAGTGCTGTAATTTATTTAATGATTCATGTTCAAAAATTAAATGTGATTTACATTTCATTTTCTTATAGACATGCTTTTAGAAAAGCAATTTAGGCCAATTTTTATATTTTATATCCTAATTCAAGGGTCCTAGCATGGTTTATTGTTAACCAATTCTGGCAATATCATAAAAAAGCATTTACTTAAGTTATGATTTTGTTCAGATGATATATTTATCAGTTCTGTAAAATAATAGCATGTTAATGTTTTACTGTAAATGCTTGTTAGTTATGACCCATAAAATATTATATGATGGAAAAACTGAAATTCTTAAAATATTTTTTTTAATTTAATGCTTGGCCATTACAACATATGAAGTCATTGCAGTGCCATCTATTTAGAAGAGAGATGGAATAGAAAGAAACAGTATATGCAAGGGGCTTTGGCAGCCTCCCTTATATAGATCTACTACAAATGGAAAACTTACAGTTAAATGGGTTGCTTATTTCTGGTTAATGGGGTTCAAATTGTGGGCTTAACTTTAGTGGATATCAGTTCCATAACAGTGGTTATTTCTCAAAAAGCAGTGTGCATCAAAGGAAAAGCACATTTCTGAATACGTACACCCTCACTTTTTCCCAGAAAGGAAGAAAAGGATTATGAGCCAGTGCCATTTAACAGGAATTGACACAGCCTTAATTTTGTACAAAACTCGGTTTTAATTTCCATTTCACTGGGACTATAAGCTACCAAGAAATCTTTCCTCTGTTTTTTTTTTTTTTGTTTTTTTTTTTTGAGGTCAAACTTTTTAAGGCAAAATAATAAGTATATAATTAATGATACTGACTATTTTTATGACAGATTTTACTGAAGAATGGAGTATGTTATAGTATTAATAGTTTCTATGCTTTATTCTGAATTATTCATGCCATCTAAAGCTTACTGGCAAAAGAGACAATATGTATTCAGGAAGTGACTATATCCCTGACTCAGTACATGCCCATATATCTACCTGCTGATTTTGCAAAGATGATTTTTTAAAAATTTCTATTAAGACCTCAGTTTGATTCAGGGAAAAGGAACAGATAATAAGGATCAAATGAAATATGTAATGTTATTCCCTGATATGATCCAAAGTATGATGTAAGAGCTCCAGTAACCCCGGGACAACCGAGAAAGTGCAGAGTTGCCTAATATTAGCTGTGTAGCACCCCAGGAACCCAAGTTGTGCCTATGTCAGCTCTCAATTAGCGCAGCTCCACACTGAGAAGGAGATTTAAAAACAATGGGACATCATTAGTGGACACTCATAGTACAATATTTTGCCAACCTACCAAATGTCTGTTTATGAGCCATCCACAGGGTCCCACTAAAAAAATAAAGCAATTTCTTAGCTCCTTTGATAGGGAAACTTGGGCACAAGGATGAGATTATAAGGTGAAGGGGAGGAAAAGACCACACACACCTCCCCATTGATGGACCCCTGTTCCTTAATAACCCTGTCATGGGGTAGTGCAGTCAGTTAAATCACAGTAAGGATCCTTCTCTGGAATTAACAATTTGAAGAAATCCAGCTACCTTGGCTAAAAGGTAAGCATTTTAATATATGCAAATCTTTGACTTGGAATAACTTATGTCTTCCAGGAGACAGAAAGTCACTGAATCTAGAATCAAAGATGAGGATGCTGAAAGTGATCTCTAGAAGTAGTGCAATGCCCGATGGCATTAATCGCTTACCTTCCTTACTAGTTTTAAAGGCCAATTTTAACCCACAGACAAAGGATATATATAGAAAGGATTTACTTTGCAATGGGTCTTAAGGACATGCTGTGAAATAAGCCAGGGAGAGCATTTCCATGTGCAGGTGCTGGTTCCTATGTGTGAAGGTAGGGATGCCGCCTCTTCTCCCTGGCACAAAAATGTTGTGTTGTAGTAAAATGAAATGTGAAATTGTGATACCACTTTACTGGATCAACATGGAAGTGTTTAATGGCCTAGTATGGTGAGAATTCCCTCTGGAATATGAATAGAGAGCATATTAGAGTGTTCTTTCCTCTTTCCTTTTTATGTTGAGATTCTTTGCTAGTTAGAGAGATGAATTATAAGTAATATCCTCACTATCACTTTTAAGGGTTTTGTTACTCATTATATGCATTGCTGTACAGAAGTGGCAGTGTTTTCTAAAAAGAACACTATAGTAGAAAAATGAGCATTATACTAAAAGTAAATATAACTGGTTAGTTTTACATTATTTAGTATTAGACTTCTGTGGTATGTATTATCTAGCTGTTTGGATAGTTTTTAAATTCATAGCAAAGAGAAATAAAATTGTATAATCAATATTTTTTTCTAAATGGTTATCTAGATAATTAGGCTTTCAATTTGTTTGTGTCTATGTCCGTGTATGTATGTTTGTGTATGTGTACAATCTAAAATTATCAGATTTCTGGAGAATTAAATTGACTTTGATTTTATTTTCCTGTGTAGACAACTTTACTGAGTGTGAAATAAGTTAAATTAATAATTGTAATTAGTCATCGTTGAATAATATCCTATAAATTATTTGTTTTTATGTAATGACTTTTTCATGCTATAACTTTCTTTGCAGATACTATATTAATAAGGTATTAGCTTACCTCTTAAAGAGGAACATAACTCTTAAATCCTACCTCCAACCTTAAAAATGAGAATCTAGGAATTTCCCTAGAGAATCTACACACAAAAACACAAAAGTGTACAAGACATAGCTATTAAAGATTTTTCAGAGAAAGAGCTAATAATGAGATACACTGTACAATCCACAGCCAACAAATGTAATGTCCTCACAAGATGTGCATATTCTTCAAGTTCCTTTGTCAGCCCCATAGCTACTGCTGTTTGTGGTTGTAGGAGTTGCTGATGTTTATATTTCTGGGATCTTCCTTCCAGAAAGATTCTACCCGGTTGAATGTCATATGTTGTCAAAGCAATTCAGCCCAGTCTAGCTTTCTCCTTCCCATACCCCTGCTTTCATTGTCAGACTCACTTCCAGAAAAAAACAAACAAACAAACAAACAAACAAAAAAGCAGCAACAATAAAAAACTCACAGGGTTTTTATTTGTCTTTAATTAATAGGAACATTTTCTGAAAGCAATTTAACAGCCAACTTTTGTGACTACTGTATGTCCCTCAGATACCTTCATTCCTCTCTATTTTGGCTCTCCAGTAAAGAAAGAGCTGTAAATGAATGAAATATTCTCAATTTATAAACCCAAATTGCTTTTAAAAAAGTCCTGTAAACTCTCAGCAAAGCATCAGAGGTGCAAGAGGGAAATAGTGGTGCATCTGAATAGTAAAGTCAAAGAAAATGTTATGAATGAAGAGTAATTCTCTTCATGAGGACTGACTATGAAAAGGATTATTAGTTAAATAAACCAGGTTTTACTGATGAAGGTAAAGAAAACATTCAGTTGTGCGGGGATGACTGAATAGCTGACATCACTTTATTTATATATTTACATTTTATTTGGTAAATTTGACATGTTACAATTTATAATTTTAAGGTGTAGGACATGTACTTTGATAAATTAATATATTGCAATGTGATTGCCATTGAGTCAATATTTATCACTTTATACCATTATAGTGTAGTATTATTGTGTACTATTATTGACTATATTTCTTATGATATTCATTAGATCTCTATGACTTTATTAGTCACTAAAAGTTTGTACTCATCAATTTTATTTCTCCTACCCTATATCCCCTGTTAATTGAAAGTTTACTCTGTGTATATTTTACAGGTATTATTTCTTTAGATTCCACATATAAGGGATATCATACAGTACTTGTCTTGACTGTTAGACTTAAGTCATTTAGCATAATGTATTTATGGTCCATCCATGATGTTACAAACAGCAGGATATCTTTCCTTCTCGTGGCTGAATAACATTCCATTGTGTGATATATCATGTCTTCTTTTGTCCTTTCATCCATTGATGGGCATTTATGTTGTTTCCCATGTATTGACCATTATAAAAAAAAATAGAGGCCTGGTGCACAAATTTGTGTACTAGTGGGGTCCCTCGGCCTGATCTGTGGGGTCAGGCCGAAACCAGCACTCTGGCATCCCCCGAGGGGTCCCAGATTGCAAGATGGTACAGAGCAGGCAGTGGGACCCCCACCAGTGCACAATTGGGGGGGGCATCGGAGGTTGGCCAGCTGGAGAAGGATCATGGAAGGGCTCCAGGGCATGCCCAACCCATTTTGCTCAGTTCTGCTCAGTCAGACTCCAGCAGGAAGCTAATCTACCAGTCAACTGTCTGTTCCCTGGTGGTCAGTGCACATCATAGCGAGCAATTGAGCAGCCTTTACATATCATTAGCATATTAGGCTTTGATTAGTTGAATGACCAACAGGCTAGCCATGCATTTAGCATATTAGGCTTTTATTATAAAGGATTCTATTATAGACATGGTTGTATATATATCTAACAATATACCATTTTTGTTTCTTTTGAATTCAGAAATGAATTGCTGGATTCTATGGCAGATCTATTTTTAATTTTTTGAGGAACCTCCACTTATTTTCAATAATGATTGACTAATTTACATTCCCCCCAACAGTGTATAAGAGTTCCCTTTTTATCACAACCACTCTGAAAGACTCTCTTTCCCATTTTAATTATGGACTGAATTGTGTCCCTCCCCCAAAACTTTGTGTTAGAATCTGAACCTACAGTATTTATAATCTGACTGTCTTTGAAGATAGGCCCTTTAAAAAGGTAATAAAGATAACATGAGATCTTTAGGGTAAACCAGGATCCAAGATAACTGATGTTCTTATAAGAAGAAAACATGTGGGCACAGACAGGTTCTTATGGAAAGTAAGGTAGAGACCCAAGGAGAAGGAGGCCGTTTATTAGACCAGGAGTTTGACCTCGGACAAAACCAACTCAACTGTTACCTCACTCTTGGACTTCCAGTCTCTAGAACTATGAAAACATAGACTTCTGATGCTTAAGTGCCCTGGTCTCTAGTAATTTAGTGTGGCAGCCCTAGGAAATCAATATGGTACCTGAATCAGTAAGAACAATATGGATGTGAGTTGTTGGGGAAAGACTGTCTTGAATTGAGTAATGTCAATCCCCAGGGACCATGGGAAATGTACAAATTAATTAGCCTTCTATCGGAAAGGGTCACTTTGTTTCTAATTGAACTTCTGTATCTGAAGTTTTGGTTTTTTTAGAACTTGGAATAAGTTTGTATGAAGTAAAATTACTCTGTACCAATATAGGACTCTGATAAACCTTTTTCCATTAAAGAAAAATATCATTTACTCATTTTTCTTTTATAGCTTCTTTGCTTTTGGATTATTTTGAGGCAAGTTACTTTGTTAAATTAACATAGAAGGCAACAACTGATATCGGATGTCATATGGGTATGACATTTATTGGGATGGCTACTTACTAAGTTATATAATGTCTAATCACTAAGGTGTACACCTCAAATTAATACAAATTGTATCTCAACTGTAATTGAAAAATTTTAAAAAATCTAAAAAAGAAAATATGACAGTTAAAAATATAGCAAAAACTAAGGGAATGCATGTCTCTTAGTTATAAAGACTATAAAAATGTAAATCAATTTGCACTGTTGATGTTTTTGGAATTTTAATATAAGCCTGAGTTTGACATACTTGGTCTTTTATGTAAGTTCATTTAGATTTTTATATAAATTATTAGGCATCTTATCTGAACAACATTTGCAATTAAATCTGGTACTCCTAGAGATCTCATTAGTTCTAATCATAGCTACTAATCTACTTAAATTCCTGAGAAACTTTCCTAATATGCTTGTGAACTGGTATATTATGCTTAGTTAATTACTCTTCAGTAAAAATGACCAACGAGGGGCTCACACAATAGTTTAGTAAATGAATCCATTTGTCACCTAGATGTCCTCATCACGAGGAGAAAGTGTTTTATGTCTTGGCAATGCTGGTCAATCTCCTAATTGGCCTATTTTTAAAGAACCAGGCCATAATTTGGAACTGCCACTTTTCTGAATGCTTTACTGGCAGCAACTAGAGAATCCAATGACGCATTCCCATCACAGAAGCAAAAATAAGGTTGTGTTTAAAGATGGTTTCCAAAGTTCATAGGAAGCAATGCTGAACCTGAGTTTAGAATACTTATGAAATATATAAACGTAAAAAACTATGTGTGCTAAGTAATGCCATAAATCATTAAATGAATAAAAGCATTCCCAGGGCTTCCTCCTGCAGCTGTGCAGTGTGTGCGCTGCTCAGAGGAAGCCAGCCGTGGGGATGAGAGGGCTGGCGGCCAGAAGGCACTTCTCTGGCCAAATTGTGGGCTCCCTTCTGTTTCAGCGGTGCCTTTTGTCTCCCCAAGAAGGACCACCTTTTTCTAATATTTTTCCCAACCTTTTTTTATTCACTCTAAAATGTTTTTTTTCTACAACACTAGAAAATCCATAAACAATATTACACGGTTATAAGGTTGATGAAAAATAAAAATATAAGTAAAAAACATCAATTCAAATTTACCCTCATAGAAGTCATCTCCTTTAGGACTTGTTTATATAAAAAAAACACAATGTTTGTCTGTTATAAAAACCTAACATGCATATTTTCAAGAAGCAAAAAGTCTCTAAATACCTGGATTTAAGATGTTGGTGCAATGTCTCTGTGTGTCCTAATGGTATGATTGATAAAATACCAAGCTGACTGTTCATTTCGGAATGCCCTTTACAAGCAGATGATCAAACGCAGGCTCAGGAATGTCAGAAACACAGAATAATAGATAAGAAATAGCAAACAGCTACTATGTCAATGTTTATTTCACTCTAGTGCACACATGTCCAAATACTGCAAAACAGGGAGCAAATATAGGGATGATTGCTTATTTATGAAATTTCTGCACTAGGGTTTCTGTAAGTCTTTACCTCTTTGATTAATATATGCAAAATGCCTACACTGATCAAACTGGTAGGTATTTAATGCTTCAAGATATTTCTGTTGCATGAATTAATATTATTCATAATAATCTCAAATGCATAACTTTTTTCAAGATGTTGAATTTGTTGAATTAGTCTGCTTCGTGGTTTTATAATTCCATTTTATAATTTAGAAGTCATTATAAAAATTAAACTTAATATAATTTATTAAAATATGTCATTAATAATTTAATTTAAACGTATAACAGAAAATTAATTTTAAATTACTGTAGAAAATTTGGAGTTTGGAGTTTTTAAATGTACTCATACTCCTACGTGCACAGCAAATATTATTTTGTTGTATTTCCTTTCAGTTCTTTTCATACCTCTCTTCTTTCCTACATTGTAGGTCATTGTGGCATAGTTATTTGTGTTTTTATCTACTTACTGCTGATCACAACCATTTTTCATTTTCATTATTTTAATGAGTACATGCTACCATTATATGTATGTAAATTAGAGTTAATAAAAGCTAGAGTTTTAAGTCTAGTTACAACAAAGTTAAACTGTGGTTTATTTTGCCTCTGGCGAATGGACACAGGAAGGAGACACTGAGGGCATCTTCTCTGTTGTCCAGGGCTAGTCAGAGACTGGCTGGTTTCCTCAGCATCTCTTCTAACAATTGTTCATTTTAGGTTGCTGTCAAGTAGCTGTTGTGCTCACGGTTACCATTTTAGAATTGTTGCTAAGATTTGAATAAGTACATTAAAGCCAGCTAAGAAGCCATTATTTTTGTCCTTATTCCTAGGATAAAATAATCACAAAAAATGGTACTTGTGAATAGTTTATCTTTCAGTATTTTATAGAATTAGGTTTAAAGTTCTCTAGTTGTTTGTTTGTTTCTTTGTTTGTTTGTTTCAGATATATTGCTGAGCAGGAATTGGAACTGAAACCAGAAATTTGTATGCCGGTTCTGTTGATTTCTCTCCCGGCTCTAAAAATGTTAATTTTGTTTATGACTTATACAAATATTTCTAAAAACTTCTCCATTAATAATTCTGCTAATCAGTTTCTGATCACTGAAAATATTTTTGGCAAACCAAAATGCATTATTAAAAAAAAAAAAACTCTTATGAAATAACAAAATAAGCCTTGCTAAGTAATCTTGAAAAGTTTTCTCTAATGATGATGATTTCTGGTTATATTATGCATTTACAATAAAACCATTTTATAAACTTAGTAAAAGTTTTGGATCAAACTTGTCATCTGCCTCTAACACATGCACATGAGTGTGATAAATGGATAAAAAGTGTAATGTTTTGATAATAATGCCATAAAATACATTTTAAATGACTTAAACATTACTGACACACTTTCATTAGTATTATAAAACTAGAGGCCTGGTGCATGAAAATTCATGTACCAGAGTCAGGGGTCCCTCAGCCTGGCCTGTCTCCTCTCACAGTCCTGGCAATCAGCCAGAGGCAGCAGGAGGCAGCCTGCTGATCAGGGAAAGGCGATGTCCTCATCATACCTCTACTGCTGCCACTGCTGGCAGCGCTAGCCCTGATTACCTGAGCCTTGGGTGGCTTTGGGCCCCTGGGCAGCCACCATCTGAGGCTTTCCTGTGCCTTGGGCCGGCCCTGGGTGGCTGGGGGGCTGAGGGGATTGAGGGAGTCTGGAGGCGGGCACCCATAGCTGCCTGATATGCCTGGGGGTGGGCCCAGCCATACCCCATCCCTGCCATCCTGGCAGGGCTGAGGGGACAAGGCAGGTTATCTTGAGGCTGTGGGTGCCAACATCTTGTGAGGGTATGACAGTCAATTAGCATATTCCCTTTTAATTAGATGAAATAATTCAATTTTTATTAATCTGTAGATTTGCTTTAGCCATTGCTAAGCAAAGGCTTGGTTTTCAGTATAATAGGCTCACACAAGCTGGCTAAAGTGATGCATGTAATTAGAGAGTTGGATCTTCAAGTTCCAATTTGGAATTGCTATACTTGATAAACATTGGTTATTAAGACTAAGAAATGGTCCAAGTTGTGAATGCCTGGAAAAGATTTTCATATACTTACATAGTCATGAAGACAGAATAATAGAATCTCTGAATATAACTTAATTTCTATAGAGTTTAAGAATATGCTTAAGTGAAATTGAATATGACATTTGGTAAAATGTTGGTTTGTATAAACATCCCAGAGATTTAACATTAAATATACATGTTAAAAAGAATCTTCATAATGAGAGAAGATTTTGATTAGAGAGTTAACAAAACTTTATATATTCTGATTTTTAAAATTGCAGTGTGACATGGGTTTATCTAATTTTTAATTGGGATACTCATTTAGGACAAATGATAATGCTCTTCTAGCTGAGATTTTAATAAAGACTGGAGAGACATTAGGATATGACAAAAAATCTAGATTCCAGAAGAATGGTTTCTTGAATAGGAAATCAAATTCTTTTTAACAAGGGAGGTCAATTTCCTTTTGTTTATATTCCCAAATTATTCTTTATTTCTGTTTGGATACTAGGCTGTATATTTAACTAATAATTAAGGGATGCCAAGTGTTATAAGTGCATCCATGTTTTAAACAACTCATTCTGGTGGAAAGATAGACAGTTTAAATTAATAGTAATGCATTATTCAGAGAGCCATAATAGATATAAAATATGTTCAGAGTTCTAGAGACTGAAGAAGAGAGAGTAAAAGATTGACTTAGGGCCAAATTAATCATTTTAGATATATTGTTTTCCGAAGCTACTTTTATTAGTTTCTATTCAGAGCCTTCGTTTCTCAAATTATGACGGTATCAATGTACTCTTGGATGTACTCCTTAGCATCTAGGGCTTTAAAGCACACCCTTTTTTTGTAAAGCAAGTGCACGATCATTTTCTAGGAGAATCAAAACATGTCCATCCACTTAGGTGCTTAAAAACTAGAATGAAATACATTATTGATGCAATTCTAGACAAAGTTTGGGGAACACTCTTGCTCTTTTTTATTATAGGGCAGTCATTTTGCTTTTTATCACTTCTAACACTCAAGGCACACTTTACTGAGGAAACTGGAATTCAAAAATATTTTATTATCTCTAGCAGGCTCAGTAGATAGCACAAGGGACTGTGGATCAAAGTATCCCAGGTTCGATTCTGGTCAAGGGAACATACCTCGGTTGCAGGCTCCTCCCCAGCCCGGGCCCTGCTCATGAGTATCTCTCACATTGTGTGTCTCTCACATTGATGTTTCTCTTTGTCTTTCCTCTCTCTTCTATTCTCCCTAACAATCAATATCTTCAGGTGAGGATTATAAAAAACAAAACTTGACTAATGCCACATAGTCCATGTATCAACACCAGAATCAGAAACCTTGATGATCAAATTTCTAAGTGCATATTCTTCATGATGTAGACAAAAAAAATGCTTATGCCTGTAAGTATTGATCTTTAAAACCCTATATTTTGTACTCTCCAACCAGGTTGCCTATTGCATAAAAAATTTATTCAAACTAACCATTAAACTCTGGTTCTATACTAATCATGAGGATCATAAGATCTAAAAAAATGCTTTGAATGAACTAGCAGTGACCTTATGCCTCAAATGCCTAATTAGGTACAGTTTTAAATTTTAAATGGAAAAGAATGATTAGTCTTTTAAATTAAATATAACCATAAAAATCATTAGTTTGGTGGTCATTAATCTACATCAACATTGTCTACTAATTGTGAATTTTACACTATTAAAGTAATCAGGCTTTTTGGAGATTTTGTGTATGTGCTAGTAGTAACAAAGTTTGATTAATAGTTGTCTTAGTTCTTACCGTGTCTTTGAATTAAGGGTATTTGGCTCACTCATAATTATATATTCAGTGGGTGGCACTTTATGCTTAAGAAATATTTTTAAAGGATGGCAGGATGAATGTGTCAGTGTTTCAAAAAGGGTACTAGAGTAGAAAACAACACTTATTAAATGTCTACTATAAGTCTGTATTTTATAAAAGTGTATGTAGTTGAGCCACACAGCAATTCTCTGTAACAGATTTATCCTTATTTTAAAGATGGAGAAATTGAGCCTTGAGAGATTAAGCTAACTTTCCAAGGTCACAGTTATGAAATGACTGAGCTGGTATTAAATTCAGCTCTGACTTCAAAGTACATCATTTTGAGAAACACACTTTTCTCTGCCATATCATCATGAAGGTGACTTCCTAAAGTGTATATGAAATTTGACTATATATGGAAGAAAAAAGAGTTTCAGCCTTTAAAGAAGCCCATAAAGATTTAATTTAGGGTGTAAAAACCAGCATGATTTTTAAAAAGTGTTATTAAGTGAATATATATATATATATATATATATATATATATATATATATATGAATTAGTTACAAATTTTTAAATGGTTAAATGGATTTGGCCTTTTCTCAAGATGATAATAAAAGTAGCTATGTTTTCAAAAGTATTTAGAGTGTTCATTAAGAGTCTTGGCAATCCTTACTGCTATTATGATTAGCTTACAATACAAACATATTAGAAAAATATATGAAAATGCATTACTGTATAACCTTAAGCTAGTCACCACAAGGCTAAACCTAAGTATTGGCAATGTGCGGTGTGTAATGTATTTTACTAGCATAACTTATATGACTTCTGATTTCTCAGACTGGTACAACTAATGTATGTGAGTATGATTTGGAGGATTAAGTAGGCTAATTTCTCATGAAGAAGAAAGTAGAGAAGAAATTATTATTATTAGAGCATCAATTCAGTTCACTGACATCTTACTCCTTCAGAAAAATTAGAGGGAAAATTTCTGCTCATTAAACTTCAGAGGCACCATAGCAAATTCTAATGAGTTGCTTATTAAATTAGCAATCTTCTATAACTGGCATGATTCATCAACTTCCCTTTCATTTGCAGTTTTCAGATTAATAAGTAAAGGCCCAAATTGCTTGACATAGCTCTTCAATCAAACTTACTGTTATTAAGAGACCACAGCCACGAAAGCCATTTTGAACAATCTAGTGAGAGCAGTATTTTAGGAAACATTGTTTCCTAGCTACTGTCCAAATCTTTTAGAACTATATATGAATTTATGGTTGCAAGGAATGTCATATAATATGCTTGGTTTTTTTTCACATATATTGAGTTCCTTCTATGTATATGTCAGAACAGAACAGAGATTTTGCCCTCATGGAACCTAAATAAATGATATACTGGTAGTACCAATTATTATGAATTTTTTAAAAAAGCCTCATAGGGTGATGGATAGTGTTGAGGAAAATGCATTAGATTGCAGGAATAGGGAGATCTCTTAGATGGTGGAATACTTGAACGGAAATCATAATAAAAAGAATACTTATGCAAATATATGGACTCGGACCATCCAGTAAAAAAGAGGAGCAAATGCAAAAGCCCTAAGATAAGTGTGCTTACTGTTTTCAAGGAGCAATAGGAGATCAGTGTGTCCAAGGAGAGTGAGCAAAGAGATGAATGGTAGCATATACAAATGATTAAACAGCCAGAGCTGGATTTACTTCACATTGCAGAGACCAAAGTAAGTATCTTAAATTGAGTTTCAGTGATAATGGAAAGCCATAGAATGTTCTGATTAAAGTGATAATATAATTATATATTATACTAGAGGTCCTTTACACAGGATTCATACACTGGTGGGGGGAATGGCCTGTGGGGATCAGCCCACTGTGGGAGTGCACTGACCACCTGAGGGCAGCTCCCGCATTGATCGTCTGTCCCCTGGTGGTCAGTGAGCATCATCACAACTGGCCAACTGGTCATTCTGGCTGTTCAGTCACTGGGATTTTATTATATAGGATTACCACTATCTGTATATGTTGATTTCAGAGAGGAAGGGGGAGGGAGAGAGAGAACATCGATGATTAGATAAATAATTGATAAGCTGCCTCCTGCATGCCCCCTATGAGGGATCATGCCCCAAATCCAGACATTTGCCCTGAACAGGCATCAAACTGTGACCTCCTGGCTTGGCATAAAGTGATGATATAATTTGATTTAACATTAAAGGAATACATTGGTTAAAATATAAAAAAAGTTAGAGAGAAGTTATAAGGCTGTCACTTCAGTACTTAGGAGAAATGATGGAAGATTGTCCCTGGGTAATAACTATGGAGCGGTGAGGAGCGGTCAGATTAAGGCTACACGTAAATTGTAGAGCCAGCAGAACTTACAGAAATATTGGAAGCGGCATTGGCTAAAAGCCATCAGAGATTCCAAGGTGTTCCACTTGAGCAACTAGATATATAATGATATTCATTATTAAGATGCAGAACACCAAAGGGAAATTGGCTGTGGGGGTTTGGATCAATGATATTTTTATTTATTTTGGTCTTAAGTTTGAGTTGCCTCTCAGTTACTCATGCGGCGATGTCATGGAGAAATCTGTATGTAGCGGTTTGGAAATGAGGGTTGATGCAGAGCTGGGACTGGAGGGCTATCTTTCATCATCAGAAGGGTAAAGACTCTATGCCCTGTACTCTGGAGAACACAGCAGGGCCGGATTAAATTGCCTATTCAGGGTGTGTGGATAGAAAACTGAGCCCTTGAGTGTTTTAATACTAAATGTCAGGAGGATGAAGAAAAGCGCCAGAGGAAAGATCCAAGGAGAAGATATTCTTTTGGGAGGAAACTCAAGAGAGGACATTTCCAAGTGTAAATGTGGAAACCAAGTTAAGAGAATAATTCAAAAAAGAGGAAGTGCCAAACTGTGTTATTACTTCTAAGAGGCTGAGTAATAAGATAACCGAGGATTCCTCTTTGGCTTTCACAAAGAGAAGGTGCTTTGGTGGATTTGTCAAGAACAGTTTGCTCTCATGGGGAAAGGAAAAGCCTGATTAGAAAATCGTAAGAGGAAATAGGCAATGAAAGGACAGTGAGCATAGGGACTTTTAAGGAATTTATTCATTAACTGGGGCACCTGATCAGGACATAGACAGAGGCAAAGGCAAATCCAGAGAGGTTTATTTGTTTGTTTTAAAGAGGAGATGTATGTTAACATATTTAAGCCTATGAGAAATGAACAAATAAAGAGGAGCATACTAATAATGAAAGAGGGGCAGGGGCTTAGTGAAGAGCTGAGTGGCTGAGGAGAGGTGCATGGATGGGATCCAGTGCACCAGGGATGAAGCCCATCTGTTGTGGGAAGGCAGGAGGCCATGCTGTTAATGCTAATGAGGCAGGTGCACATAGCGGTGAGGTCAGGAGGGTGGTATCACTGGTGGGGATGAAAGACTTCCTTCCTCAATGAAATAAGGAGCTGGATAGTTAACTGACCAGGAGAAAGGAAGAGGGGTTTGGAAGAGCAAGAATGCATGGATCCATTGTCTTGCAGAATGGGAAGAGTTCATGGACAAAGGAAGTGTGGTAGCCTTATTTGGCAGCATGTAGGGCCTATGGAATCTGTGGT
The DNA here is from genome assembly GCA_963924515.1 of Vespertilio murinus. NCBI lineage: Eukaryota > Metazoa > Chordata > Mammalia > Chiroptera > Vespertilionidae > Vespertilio > Vespertilio murinus. The sequence continues at coordinate 12,322,026 of OZ004707.1, forward strand.
GCTAAATTTACAGTGGTAAAACCAGGAAAACCCAATGTTGTTTTCTTCTACCCACTCCAGTCTGCTCAAGAGCTGGTGCTGAGGAGCATAGGATTGAGTTTCAAGCAGGGTTGAGGCTTGTTAATGAAAAAAAAACAAACTATTGAAACCTGTAAAGAAATTTTGTGAGTTTATTTGAGCCAAACTGTTGACAATTGCCGGGAAGCAGAACCTCAAAGGATTGAGATAATGCTCCGGAGAATGGCCAGTTACATTTCTGTATTTATACATTGCAAACAAAGGAGGGACATAGGTGGGTTACATGAAATACATTGGTGATGGAGTAAGGAAGCAGGAGAAAGCAAGCCTGTGGGAAAGCCCTGGAATTGGATAAAAAATAAAATGATGGACACTTACTTAGGTGAGTGCAGGAACAATTAACATGATAACAAAGGAATTTGAGGCATCTGTCCTGGCACCCACCACATTTGGTTGTACCCCAGGGGCTCCAGAAAAAAGGGAGTTACAAGTTACTCAGACATCTCATAGATATGTTATCTTATAGGTAAAAAGGCAAATGGGCTCAGTAAAGATCAAAATTGATCTTTGTCTGGGAAAAATATTGGCCTAGAAAATGACTGCCCACTATAACCTGTTGGAAATAATATATTTGATTTTTAAACCATCTTTTGTGGTTACTTTAGGTCTCTGAGTTTGCAAGACTGCCTCACAGGCCTTCCTTGAGCTTATCAGGTCAGCATGTGGCTCTTTTCGTTCACAGGCTTTATTTCAGATGAGCAAATAGGAAATAAAATGATGTGAGAGAAATACGTTGTATTTAGTGGTCATAATATTTCCATAATTTAAAGAAGGTAAAGGTACTTTTGTCAATAAAAGTATTGATCATCTTTACAGTAGTTGGACAGTTCATTCCCAAACATTTTATATAAAAGAAAATAGTTAAAAACTAGATGGGGTCTGCAAAAGATGATTGGAACAATCCTATGTTGTGATCACCTTAAGTAGTGCATTTTCTTCTAGCATTTAATTTAGATTCAGCTTCTCAGAGTGTTCTTTTCTTTTGCAGCATTTCATTCTGGATGTCATATGCTTCCACTTTTTCTTTTACATATATTCAGTTCTTTTCTCTCACTAAAATTTTATAACCTAATGACATTTTATGGACTAGTAAATGAAAGAATTCACTTCTTGTGTGAGCCTCTTCATATTTCCTCCTTTCATCTACCTACTACCCATTCTTTCTCCTTGCTAATTATTATCCATTTTCCTCATAATTGCTGCCTGATAAACCTTTTTTATACCACATTTCTTTTCTGGAGAGAGTTAACCTTTTATTTTAAACAAGTATTACTGTAAAGTATTGACTTTTTATGCACTTTTGTTCACAAAAATACTAATATTTATATTGTATTGTAACAAGGATGTATTAGGTATTTTGTACTTGTTTGAAGGAGAAATTTCCTAAACAGTATGCATTTTTCTCATCTTAAAAACATATTATAAAACTCAGAGATTGATAATTATTACCATGTTCCTTATTAAGAATTAGAATTTCATTTATAGAATGACATTGACATATTACAATAACAGTTTCTACTTATTGTTCACCTATAATCTATAAGGCATTCTTTATATAAATTTTAACCCTCACAATAACACTTACTTTGAATGTTCTTGGTCCTGTTTGCAGAGGGGGGAAAACGGAGACTAATAGAAACAAAATGGTCCATAGGCACCCGGAAGGTATATTGTGAAACCTGGATAGTAAACCATCAGCGTACGTCTTTTATATCATCTAGACTGTGCCAGTGTTTTGCAATAAGTGATTTTGCAAGATGTGACATTACGTTTATATTTAACATGAGAACATATAAAACACTACTGATAGGTTTATAAATACTCAATAATATTGTTTTTCTAGCAAAGAAAGTGATCAAAATAATGGGAAAAATAGATACCTGCTTACATTTATTTTGTTGTTGTTGATACACTTAATTTTGATACTCATGTAAATTAAGGCTGGGAGGGACCTTCTCACACCTTTTGAATTTCTTTACATTAAAGCTCAAAGAGAGTAAGTGTTTCTGATCACATTGGTATATTTCCCTATTTAGTTTCCTAACTTTTTGTCCAAATTTTTTAACCATATTTTATTTTATCCCCTTTTATATACTTTACAGCAGCAAGTTCTGTTCTGGTTGAGAATTGACTCCTTCAAAGTTTCCGGGATAACGTAATATTTATCTCCCCTGAGTAAAACGCACCTTTATATTGACCACGCTCCTCTCATTTCTGGAAGTATAGCTCAATTTGTTCCTTGTTTTACCTAATTGTCTTTAAATACATGATGGCAGTGACATGCATCAGCTCTCTGAATGGATTAGTGAGTGTCCCTTGGCTTGGTTTAGTCCACAGTGCTCACCCCCACTGAGAGCAGCCATGTCTGAACCTGAGCATTATCTGCCTCCACTTAGAGATGCGGATATAAAATATCATGGAGCAAACAATTATATGTGTATATTATCGTGTAGATGCATATGTATAATTGTATTATATGTGTGGCTGAATGCAGAAAACATGCATTTTTTATAACATGTTATCTTCGTAATAGGCTGTTTTCCTTTTCTTTTAAAACTATTTTTATTGATTTCAGAGAGGAAGGGAGAGGAAGAGAGAGATAGAAACATCAATGATGAGAGAGAATCATTACTTGGCTGCCTCCTGCATGTTCCCCACTGGGGACTGAGCCCGCAACCCAGGATGTGCCCTTGACCGGAATCAAACCTGTGACCTTTCAGTCCGCAGGCTAATAATGCTCTACCCACTGAACCAAGCCAAGCCAGCCAGGGATAGGCTGCTTTTCTGAAAAATATTATGTCTGCTGCCAAATTTCTATAATTACGTATTTGGATTATAATTAGATATTATTCTTACGTATTTTACAGTTTAATGAAATGACCTTTACTAAAAGTCAGGAGCAAATTTTTTCATTACCCCTTGACACATGATATAATTATAAGTTAAATGTATCAATTTAATTTGAAGTTAAGCTATAGCAACTTTAGGTACTGGAAAAGCTTTGTCCAGCAGTCTATAATATGCACTTTGCTTCCCCAGGACCAGTGCCCAATAGGATTGGTATATCAGGAGCCACGATGTACTTTTTGCGGGCCTTCAATAATAATTTCACATCGGAGCAAACTTTACTAAGTTATCCGTGCTCAAAATGTGGAGTAGCATCTCATTCTTTTTTTTTAATATATATATATTTATTGATTTTTCACAGAGAGGAAGGTAGAGGGACCGAGAGTTAGAAACATCGATGAGAGAGAAACATCGACCAGCTGCCTCTTGCACACCCCCCACTGAGGATGTGCCTGTAACCAAGGTACATGCTTTGACCGGAATGGAACCCGGGACCTTTCAGTCTGCAGACTGATGCTCTATCCACTGAGCCAACCCGGTTTCTGCGAGCATTTCATTCTTGAAGCACATGTCATCACCATCCTGGCGCAAATGAGGACCACAACTCAGAAAAGTTAACATTGTAACCCAGGGCTTCCCAATGGAAAGGGTGATCCACCTCACATCCTTTTGGAATGAAGTGGAATAAAAGCCATAAGAGAAAGTCACACAGGTATTTGATGGCGGAGCTGACCACAGCCATTGCTACTGCTTCTACATGGAGGGTTTCAACCAAGTGTAGCTAGAATTAGTAAAACATGAAACCCCTGACTATTCCATCAGGGGCACCGGCCTCTTCTTGTATTCAATTGTCAAAAATAAATAATAACCACAGCCCACGCAACAATAGCCATCCAGTATGAATGAATCAATATTATACCTGTTTTTTCAGATCAGCAAAAACATTTATCTAATGTAAGATTACACTAAGCTCGTTTCCAGCTCATGATCTAAGTTTTTTGTTTGTTTGTGTGTTTTTGTTTGTTTGTTTGTTTGTTTGTTTTGTTTTTTTGTTTTTTTTGTGTGTGTGTGTGTGTTTTGGCTTTATTTTGTTTCATTTACTTTAGCAATATTAAATTTCCAGATTATTTTCTACTATAACCACTGGAAAAAAACACATCTTTGCTGTCCTCTGAACTTCAACATAGAGTGCTTTTGACAAACACACACCTATGAGTCCCACTAATACTACTTGCGCTAAAGCCAATAACATGCAAAATAAAACCGGGCAACACAATTCACAAAATCAAATTCACAAAAGCAGGGGAGCCACAGAGGCTGAACAAAGAGAGGGTCAGAACGAATCTTGAAAAGGCCATCGGAAGAGGAACTGCTGGGAAGGAGTGGGGTCAGAAATAATTTTGAATCTATTACAAGGTAATTTTTTGCCTCTGATTACAAATGCAAAGCAGCATTCTTTGGGCTCTGTAATTATTTTCCCATGGATGTGTGAAATGAGGAGGCTTTGACATTCTCGGAGCTCAGGGAGGCTAATGCTTTAATGAACAGTTTGTTATCAGCTGGCTCTCCTCTGCCTTGCTTGCAATTCCCAGCCCCGTTCAGCCCGGGGAGCATCTTTGTGTTAAGTGTAAACATCTTTCATCCTGATACAGCCTCGGCGCCTTAGTCCCTAAAGTTCTCATATTTGGAATTTAATTATCTGTTAATTAAATCACACAGTTTAGAGGGGGTTTGGGATGAAAGGAATATTAAATGTCTGGTTCACTTTTATAAATGTGACACAATGTCACCCCGTATACAATGAAAGCACTAATGGAATATGCGTGTTAGGGAAAGGCAATTTTCTGTAACCTAAAAAAAGCAACCACAACAGAATGGTATAAATCAACTGTTTTCTATAAAAATGCGATTAATTGTCCTGTGAACTCTTTGGAGAGTTGAGGTGAAAGGATAAGGATGCTGGTATAAAATTCCTCTGATATGGTATAGCTGTCATAGGCAATTTGGGGTGTTTTTGTTGTTAATATTTATCTTATCTTGGTAGCACAGATTAGAAGCATTCGTGTCCCTCAGTTCATTAACTATTTTCTTTATTGAACTGGTAATGCCTTTGTCTTGTTTTATTGTATCCTCCGGTCACTTCTAGGTCTCCTCCCATCCCATTCACCTTTGTCGGTAACTGTGTCAATGAGTGTATGTCCTCACATGTGGAGGCATCTTTGAAAACTGGCATCTGTTTGTGTAGGGGTGCCTCTAATTTGTATAAAAAACTGTGTTATATGGATTTCAGACTTTTCCTTAATTTTATATGTGAACTAGGATCCCAGTATCTGCCTATATGTAAGTTAAGCCCATCACACCTGGTCCCCGCATAGCAGCCCTTCAAATTTGCATCACATTCCTCCTGGTGTGAGACCTAGGCGGCCTCCTACACCATGCTGCCACAGCGGATGTCATAGTATGTGTCCTCTTCCATGCAACTTTTAAACACGAGATCCATTTTTTTTTTTGAAATATTGCTAGTGGCTCTTATTCCATGAGCATTTAATATTATTTTTTTCTGCTGTTTTACTTTGCTGTGATGAGTGAAATTCTGTATGTATTTAAGGGTTTATTTTCTAACTTCCATTACTGCTCTGGAAAAAGACAGTGATCTATAAGAAAGCCCTGCATGCTCACTAAAGGCAAATGTCATTAATATCATGTCTTCCACCATGAACATCATCCCTAGTCTTCGGCTGTTTCCTGTGTTAACTCCCAAACCAGCTCCTACTGGGCATCCCCTTTCTTGAAATTAGTAGTGGACATCACTTTTCTTGGCCATGAGCTACTTTGCTTTTGCAGCTGAGTGATTTGTCTTCGTGAGCACTGGAAGGCCTTTCATTTTTATTTTTTGTCTTGGTTATGTGGTTGTATATAATAAAGCTCTTTCTGTGAAGTAACTTTTTTTATATCATTTTATTTTCTCTTTGCATTAAAAGTCACATTTTGGGTCTAAATTGGGAATGGACTTTGGAGAGGAGGCAATCTGATTAATGTTTTTTGTTTTGTTTTTTCCTTGGAAAGTATTGAACAGATATATTGTTAACCTGGCAATATTTTTAATGATATTTTAGGTAACAGAACAATATTTTTATAAGAATCAGTTTAAGATTTTGATTGAAGTAACTATGACTCCATAAGAGAGTCTATATTGAAATGCCAATCAGGTTTATTCAGCTAAGATGGAAGAAAGCCAGACTCATTGCTAAGAGCTGGGGTGCTCAGTGTGAACAGAGAAATCACAGCGCCTGCTCCCAGGGACATTTGAATCCATCAGGGAAGCTGGAGGTCTTCAACTCTCCAACTAGGTTCTTAAGCTCTGGAATCTCATTTTCCATTCTGAAGACCCCAGCACAAGTACTCCCAGCTTTAAAGGGGGATCAAGCCCCAAGGGGACTGATTCATGTCCTTCTAATGGGCAGAAATGGAAAAAAAAATTCTTGAATGCTAATGAGTCTGCAATTAGAATTAATTGCAACAAGAATCTAAATATGCAAATATCCCAGATCAATAGATTCTCTCCCAGTAACAAAGGGCAGTCACCATTCCAAAGAGCACTTTTGTAAGAATAGAATAAAAACTTAATTTATACTGTTTTATAAGTTTTGCAGTTAGAACAGTTTCATCAAGATAACCTTTCCAGCCCAAACCGGTTTGGCTCAGTGGATAGAGTGTCAGCCTGTGGACTGGAGTGGCCCAGGTTCAATTCCTGTCAAGGGCATGTACTATGGTTTGGGGCACATCCCCAGTGGGGGGTGTGCATGAGGCAGCTGATTGATGTTTCTCTCTTATTGATGTTTTCTAACTCTCTATCCCTCTCTCTTCCTCTCTGTAAAAAATCAATAAAATGTATTAAAAAAAAAGATAATCTTTCTTGTGGATCCAAGGTCCTTTATGTGACAAAAGCTTATCACATAAGAGCTTTTGTGCCCTCCCTGTGCTTACTGTGTACTTAGGTTATGTTTACCCTCCATCTGTTTTTCTATTTATTATATTCCATCAATTTTGTGACTCACTTCCTCCAAATATTAATATCTGTGAGTTTGTTCTGTGTTTTGTAATCAATGGCACTTTAAATTTGCTCTCAGCCAGTCAGCATTTACAATATAGTTGTCATTACCTCCAAATATGTGAATTATTAGGAGTAAAAGTATTTTTTAGGTGATATTATTCATACCTGTGATATTAGCTTATCATTTCTTTCCACTGGGCACTTAGTCATTTATTTAGCTGACATGTATTTTATGTCAGCTAAATAAGTGACATAAAACACATCTGCCACCTAAATGTAATTATAAATATTTTTTTAGCTTTTTAAAAACTAAGATAAATTAGACAGCATTACATTTAAAGTGCAAACAACCACACGGGTATTTGTTTCTTCTGTATTGTTCAAATCAAGGCCATGCATTCATTAAACAAATACTACATGTCTCACCAAGTATTGTGTATTTATTCAGATAGAGCTCATTCATTACTGATGGGAGGAAAATATCCTGTATGTAGAAGCTTCAGTTTTAGTGCAGAGACAGACAATACAAATAATAAGTACCTTAATTTACATAGTATATTTAAAATGATATATATATAATAATATGGCTTATAGTAATTTCTTGATTTTTTCCTCATATTTCTCTCATAGAATGTACATTGAATTCCAGTGTTATACATGCCTGGGTATACTGTCCATAATGCCTTCACAATATGAAATTCTTTGAGTACAGTGATTACTTCACATGATTAACTTTTTCATTTTTTTTTCTTTTAAATGTATTGGGGTGATAATATATAATAAAAGCATAGCCAGAACTGGTTTGTCTCAGTGGATAGAGCATTGGCCTGTGGAGTGAAAGGTCCGGGGTTTGATTCCAGTCAGGGGCATGTACATTGGTTGCTGGCACATCCCCTGTAGGGGGTGTGCAGGAGGCAGCTGGTTGATGATTCTTTCTCATCAACATTTCTACCTCTCTATCCCTCTCTCTTCCTCTCTGTAAAAATTCAATAAAATAAAATTTTAAAAAGTAATAATAATAAAAGCATAATATACTGATTATATCAAATGTCCTTCTGGACATCCTTCTGGGTGACTTTCTAGATGAAGCTGCAGCGGTGGGGGCTAATGCAGAGACCTCCACCGCAGTGGCGAGGGCCGAGCTCCTCGCGTGGATTTTATGCATCAGACCTCTAGTCTATATAATAAAAGCCTAAGTGACCATTAACAATAGAACGACCAGTCGCTATGATGCACACTGACCACCAAGGGGCAGATGCTCAATGCAGAAGCTGCCCTGTGGTGATCAGTGTGCTCCCACAGGGGGAGCACCGATCAGCCACAAGCTGGGCTCCTACCTCCACAGCAGCAGTAAGGAGCAGTAAGTCCAGCAGTAAAGAGTAGCATGCAGGTGGGTGGTAAGGAGCCAGGATTCCCAGACTGGAGAGGGACCACCCCCGCCAGTGCAGGAATTTAGTGCACTGGGCCTCTAATGTTTAATAAAATTACATAGGTTCCTGTGGGCAAGCCTAAGACTTGTTTGGGATGTCTGTAAGGAGAATTCTTATTGGATTTATGCAAACAAACATATTACTATGAGAACAATAATTACTAAAACTAAAACTATTATTATTTTTAGTTTATTTTCAGTCCTATAGTCAAATTCTGTTTCTCCTGATTTTTCTTGCCAGTATGTCTATAAATCTAGATACTTTATAGAATAATATAAATGACATGGAATCTTGTCCTTTTTATAAAACACAATATTTCACAATTTTAACAGTTATAACAGTTATAAATGAAAGTATATTAGAATCTACCTAATACGCATATATAAATAGAATATAATTATTATTTCCTTATTTGACAGAGCTTCCCATATATCTTTAGTATAAAATTTCATTAATAAGGAGATACAGCAAATCTTAAATTTCAAACCCTAGGAAGGTAGTCATATATATAATATCATATATTATTATTATTATCATTAAACAGTATCAAGTAATCTATTCATTTAACATAATTAACTTTCTGATTAACATAATATAATTATTTAAATAATATATATACAACCTATCCTTCCTAGACAAATACAAAAACCTTTCTCTCCCCCACCCCCATACTTTCAGAAATAGGCTTATTTTTCTAATGGAACACATACTGTCATTCTTAACAAGCATGAAAGTGATAGTGGATTCCTTAGCTGAGAAGCATTTTCCTTGAAATTAGAAATCTTAAGCGGGCTCCAATGACTTATTTTGTAGTTACTTTCATTTTCTTACTCTTACTTTTTGGAGGGTTTCCTTGCATTCCATTGTCCTCACACCCCGGGCATAGAGGGGTGGGGTACCACTTTGCAGGAGCTGACTGGCAGATCCTGAACATTGGATGAATGATTAACAACAGCTTTCTATGAAAGAGAGGGCTGAGGCACAACTTACTAGTAGCTGTCGCCAACAAGCAGCCCCGTTCACCTTCCTCTTTAGGCTTTTATTGCCACAGCAGCTTGAACTAAAATTAGCCTCTAGATACAATTAGCAGAGTGAGCATCCTTGAGAAAGCATATGCTTCTACAAGGCCGAGTCTTTAAAGACTAAACATTAGAGATTCTAGCAAAACACCCGACTTGTTTGGAAAAGTCAAGGCAGGGGCTGCCCCCTTCCTCAGGGTCCCCTCAGAGGCCCCACCTCTCAGAGATTCCTCCTTCCAGACTTTCCACCAAGTCCCGTGCTTCCCCCAGGTCTCACTGTACATCTCTCTGACACATCCTCTGTGCAGTGCATCATGTGCCCACCACCCAAGTCCAACATATTTGACCTTCTTTCCTCTTTGCTACCCTCACCCACTCCCTCTGGTAACCACTATAATTATGTCTGTGTCTATGAGGTATTTTTTATTTGTTTGTTTGTTTGTTGCTATTTGTTCATTTGTTGCTTTGAGTTTTATATCTCACATATGAGTGAAATCATATGGTCCTTTACTTTTTCTGTTTGACTTATTTCACGTGGCATATTCCCAAGAGCCACCCATGTTGTTACCAATGGCAGTATTTCATCTTATGTCTGAGAAGGATTCCATTGTATGTATTTACTGCATCTTCTTTATCCATTCATCTGTTGAAGTACACTTCAGTTGTTCCCATGCCTTGGCCAATAATGCTGCAGTGCATACATCTTTTCAAATAAATGTTTACACATTTTTCAGGTAGATCCCCAGGAGAGGGATTGGTGGGTTATGTGATAACTTTATTGTTAACTTTGGAGGAGCCTCCATACTGTTTTCCACAGTGGCTGTCAAGTTTACATTCCCACCAGCAGTGAATGAAGGTTCCTTTTCCCCCACAACCTCTCCAACACTTATCACCACCTGTCTTATTGACAATAGCCATTCTAACAGTTGGCATAATAAGAATAACTTTAAATATTGTAACATCAACACAGTCTTGTAAGTCATTCACATTTGATCATGTATGCCCAAATCCATATTCAATATGTGTAATAACCATTGGAGTGGATTTTAGAATTATGGAACTATTCAAATAAGGAAGAAAAATTACTTCAAGGTAAAATTTATGAATAATTTTTAGACCATAAGATAGCTCTGTCTCTGAAAGCATTTAATTCACTTGCTGCTGCATCTTATAACAAGCAATGGTGCTCCAACATGACCCTGTGGAAACCCACAGATGTTTAAAAAAATGTAAGATGACACAATTGACTTAGAGATGTCTGTTGGGCTCTTGTTGAATTCTCAGACTGCTTTTGTATTCCAAAATCTTTTTTAAAAAAATAAGAAGATTTACCATAGTCTGATTCATTAACCTATTTTCTAACTTTAGTCAAGAAACGTATCTCTAACTTTATTCAGGAAAGTCACTTGAAACTTTCTCTGGTGATTCCTTTATCATTGTTGTTGTTTGGTGTATGTGCACGTGCATGCGTATGTGTGTGCGTGTGTGCTTGTGTGTGTATGTGTGTGTGTGTGTGTGTGTGTGTTTCCTCCCCTTGGGTGCCCTCTGCCCCCATGTCACCCACTCTTTAGCAGAGCCAGGATAATGCAGCGGAGAGGGATTCTCTTGAACGGTGCTTCTGTTGTATTAATGGTTGTCCTCTGCCCAGGTCTGGAAGAACTGACAGTGATTACACAGTTTCCTGCTAAAAATATGAGCAGGTGCAGCTGTAAAGGTCTCTGATTAACAATTTTATTTAAATATTATAGCAGATTTCTGTAGGGCAAATTACTCCCACTGGTAAGGATGTGTACTTTTGAATATAATATAATTCACTAAATCTAGAATTTAATTATGCTAGCAATAATGAAGTCCTTGGTGTGATCAAAATGTTCCAGATACACTGGCCCTCTATCCAAATAACTACTGTAAAAAAAAATTGTTACGAGGAATGCTCCTGATGAAGCAGAAGCATAAATTATCTTTAATCGTCCTACTTCTGGGGGTCATGTATACTAATTAGTGCTAATGGAATGAGAAATAAAAAATAATTGTTTTAATATTAACATGTAATTTATAATTTTTTCAGTGCCGCCCTTGATTATATATACTAAAGTTCCTAAATAAAGTAAAAAAACTTGGAGACTTTTGAGAAATGTTTTTTTAAAGATCTTTCAACATCTATTAGGAGTAAAATATGTTGAATTTTAAAAAGTCATTTTTCAATTTATGGTTTTATAGTTTTAAAATCAATTTTGATTAAGTACAAATCTTTTTACTCTCAATTGTAAGATACTTGAATCACAATTTATTTTTAGAGCATTAAACTAGAGAGGAAAAAAGAAGTTTTAATTTTGCTTTTCCATCTCCCTTTGTCTTGTTTACACCTTGCAGCCATTTGACCACTATTGCAAACTTAAGTTTTAAAAAACGTATTCTTCCAGCCGAAACTGGTTTGGCTCAGTGGTAGAGCGTCGGTCTGCGGACTGAAAGGTCCCAGGTTCGATTCCGGTCAAGGGCATGTACCTTGGTTGCGGGCACATCCCCGGTAGGGGGTGTGCAAGAGGCAGCTGGTCGATGTTTCTCTCTCATCGAGGTTTCTAGCTCTCTATCTCTCTCCCTTCCTCTCTGTAAAATATCAATAAAATATATTTAAAAAAAAACAAAAAAACAAACGTATTCTTCCAGAAATATCTTTGTAGATAATTTTAGTAAATTAATAATAAAATTAATAGATGAAAATAGATGCCTAATTTTTCCCTTATGATACCCATTATAAAACTTACATTGATTAACTCCTCAGTAATATGTTAGCATTAAAATAAACTCTTGTAATAATTTTAATAATCCAAGTAAGAACATTGACTCTGGTTGATGTTTAAAAATTAGAAAATATATTTTTCTTTAAAGTATAAAAAAGCTTTAGGAAATAACATGCTATATTTCAAGTCCAAATTTAGGTAAAGTTTTAAAAATATATCTGTGGTCATTTCAAGATAAAACGTGCAAATCTTCAACGTAGACATATATTTCAAAAGTAGAGGGGGCGGTTATTTTGTTTTTAAGTGTGACAGTTTAAGTAATCCTACAGTAGATGCAAAGATCTTCTGAGGTGCACTGCAGGGTCAACTTTACTTCATCGGCCCCGTTTGAAGATGCACTAATGGTGTGTTACTTTCTTCCTTCTTTCTCCTATTGATGGTCTAGCCCAGTGGTCGGCAAACTCATTAGTCAACAGAGCCAAATATCAATAGTATAACAATTGAAATTTCTTATGAGAACCAAATTTTTTAAACTTCTTCTAATGCCACTTCTTCAAAACAAACTCACCCAGGCCGTGGTATTTTTGTGGAAGAGCCACACTCAAGGGACCAAAGAGCCGCATGTGGCTCGCGAGCTGCAGTTTGCCGACCAAGGGTCTAGCCACCTGGCAATATTTTCTGTCTTTTTATGGCTCTTCTTCCTTTTCAGGGAACGAGCCTCTCTTTGCACTCACTACATGTTTATAATATTAAAATCCGTACATTGAAACCTAGATTGCTAATTCCAAACTGCTCTTGTGATCTAGTCTGCACCACCTGCTGCACTGTGTACACAGTCTCCGGAACAGCAACAAGTCTGCACATGAACTTTCCATAGGACCCTGGATCTGCTTTTTCTTCCAAGAGTCCTTTCTCCTAATGAATACACTGGGAGCTTCAGAAAAATCTGATGTCTACCTCTCTCCCTTCACCACACTCCTCCGTATGATCTATAGACTGTATCCACTTGTAACCAAATTTTATTCCTTTTCACTTTAATCACATGTTAGATCCTATTAGATCCTTTCTCTTTCACCTTATTGCTCCTGATTTGGTTTCTAATCTCATTGTCTCTCACTGCAATTACTGAAATAACCTCCTAATTGTTATTTCTGTTTTTAGGGTTCTGTAACTTATCTCTCTCTCTCTTGTAAACATTTTCTTTTGTACTCCAGAGTTGATTTTTCTTTCATTTGTTGATATATTATTATATTCTGTATAAACTTCTATCATAGTGCTTATAACATATTAAAGTATACACTCATATTATGCCTGAAATCTGAGGTAGATCTGAGGTAGATTGCTTACTCAATCCTAATTTAAAACAATAGTCATTAAAGTGTTGAGAGAGAAAGAGTCATTTTCTATATCAATTTCCCAGATGGGTTCTTTTATGTAGTACGTGGGTAAGAAGATAAAAAGATTGAAGTTCAATGTTGATATTAAAATGCTAATTGAGAAGAAATATCCAGTTTATAAAAAGCAAGTTGTGCCTAAACCGGTTTGGCTCAGTTGATAGAGTATCGGTCTGCGGACTGAAAGGTCCCAGGGTCGATTCTGGTCAAGGGCATGAACCTTGGTTGTGGGCACATCCCCAGTAGGGGGTGTGCAGGAGGCAGCTGATGGATGTTTCTCTTTCATCGATGTTTCTAACTCTCTATCCCTCTCCCTTCCTCTCTCTAAAAGAAATCAATAAAATATATATATTTAAAAATAAAATAAAAAGTAAGTTGTTACTTAGTAATTGATGTAAATATAGGCTTCTACAGTTCTTTTTCTAGACCACTTTATTGAGTTGTCTGAATATTTATTTAGCTAAACTAAAGGAATTCTAGTACATTGGTTTAGGGCAGTAGCTTTGTGAATGCTTTTTACTTTAATGAATGATCTGCTTTTCCTTAATGATCATTCATTGGAAATATTGGGGCTCTATCTCTCTTATAATTTATAGTACTTCAATATAATTTTCAGAAATTAAATAACCCGTTTTAGTTCACACAATCTACCTGTACATGCAGTAGAAGTTCATATTGACTTAGATATAAGTAGAAGGGATATCTAAGTATTTGACGAGTCATATGCTATAGTAAGTGATTAGATAAAATAATGTGATAGCCCACCAGTGTCAGCCCTTAAAAGTGGGTGTGACCTTATCAGAGCATTATAATAAACTAGGGGCCCAGTGCATGAAATCACGTGGCCCACCTATCCGCCTGCAACTCTGCCTTGACACCAGGACCTCTCCATGCAGAGCTCCAGCATGCCTGGCCCAGCTCCCAGCCCCTCTGGCCTTCTCTGGCTGCTTCAAGCTCCACCCCCAGTCCCTTGAGTTGCCATGGGCTGCTCCCACCTTCTCAGGTTACTTTCCACCTTCCCTGCTTCCACTCTGTCTCCTGAGAAACACAGTGGCTCCACCCTGTGGAAGCCCTGGAGGAGAGTGTGGGAGCCTCTTGCCTGCTGCATTGTGCTCCCTCCCCTGGCAGTGGATGGCTGGCACTCTGAGTGCGAGTGGTGGGTGGCTGGTGGCGAAGGACTAGTGAGGGGGGCGCTAAGGGCTTTCACCACTGCCTACCCTAGCATGGTATGGCCCCGCCTCCTCCAGATGCCTCCCCACTTCCGCCCTGTCTCCTATCTTCAGAGCATTGCCCTGCCACACACACACAGGCAGCCTTCTGAGATCAATCATTAAAGTCACAGCATCCCAACATTTAGTATATTAGCTCTTTATTATTATGACTACAGGTCTGGTGCATGAAATTCATGCATGGGGGGAGGGGAGGCGGTGGTGTCCCTCAGCCTAGTCTGCACCCTCTCCTGGGACCTCTAAAGAGAAGTCCCACTGCCAGATATCCCACTACACAATACCAGTGGACTTCACAATCCAGGACTGCTGGCTCCCAACTGCTCACCTGCCTGCCTTCCTGATTGGCCCTAACCACTTCTGCCTGCCAGCCTGACCACCTCTAACCACTCCCACACCAGCCTGATTGATGTCTAACTGCTCCCCTGCCAGCCTGTTTGTCTCCATCTTCCCTCCTCTGCCAGCCTAGTAACCCCTAACTGCCCTCCCTGCAGGGTTGATCGCCTCCAATTGCCCTTTCCTTGCAGACCTGGTACCTCTCAATGCCATCCCCTGCTGACCATCTTGTGGTGGCTATCTTGTGTCCACATGGGGGCAGGATCTTTGACCACATGGGGTCAGCCATCGTGTGTATTGGAGTGATGGTCAATCTGCATATTACTCTTTTATTAGATAGGGTAGAGGCCTGGTGCATGGGAGGGGGCCAGCTTGTTTGCCCTGAAGGTTGTCCCAGATCAAGGTGGGGGTTCCCTTGGGGTGTGGGGTGGCCTGAGCAAGGGGCCTGTGGTAGTTTGCAGGCCAGCCACACCCCCTGGTGATCCAAGTGGAGGCCCGGGTGTCTACAATTTATTTACCTTCTACAATTGAAACTTTGTAACCTAGAGTGTAGCCAAGCCTTCTGCTAGCTCTGTGGCCTTAAACCATTTCTGTTTGGATTTGTTTACTGTCTATAATTGAAACTTTGTAACCTTGAGTGGGGGCTGAGGCCAGCAAGGGCAGGCAGAAAGCTTGGCTTCCTCTGTTGCCTGGGAAACCAAAGCCTCCCCTCCTGCTGTAGCCACCTTGTTTGGGTTTATTTGCATAATCACTCTGATTGTCTGGTGGGCATGGCTGATGGGTGTGGCAGAATGATGGTTACTTTGCATATTACTCTTTTATTAGGTAGTATAGTAATGGCAGCAATAGATATGGGTTGCCACTGAAAAGGTTAAAAATTGTTCATTTAGAGGTTGTATCTGTATTTTCATTTTTACATGCTATTTTAACATGACTTAGTAACTGAAACTAAACTTTTAACTCTGTCCAATTCTCAATATTAATTCATAAATGTTTTTATTCTCCTCAATGTATAGTAAATATCTTCCCAAAACAACACATAACACTTAAAAAATATTTCATTTCACTCATATGCATCTATTATTTTAATTGTTCTTGATATAAATAGTTTCTTTTTGAGTGGGAATATAAAAATAGCCCAACATAAATATAATTTGAAAATTCCAATTCATTTATCCAACAATATTAATTTTAAAATATTTAAACTTCAGTTCAATTAACATGGTTTAAATAATTTCAAATAATGAGTCCTATGGTACAGTCAAAGACTTGCCCTGGAGATTTCAAATTAGTGGATTCCAACAATTATAAATTACAATTTATTATGCATGCCAATACATAGACAAATTTTGGATGCACAATTAGACATTTAATTACATTGAAAATGCCACTGCATATTTAAACTGATGACCAGGCATTACAGTCTGCACTGATAACAGAATTACCTCCCCCACACATGTGATTCACTGAACGCTCTGCTGTCTACTGAATTGACAAGGACCAGCTGCCAAGTCTGAAAGAGTATATAATTTTTTAAAAAAGAAATACTTCTTTGAAATAATTTCATACATATCATGGTTTCTGTTAAACTGTTTTTGCTTGTGTGTGTGTGTTTTTTTTTTTTGTTTGTTTGTTTGTTTGTTTTGTTTTTTTGGAGGGGAGGCTGTCTAAAAAAATTTTAACCTGACAATTAGTTACATTGATTACATTACATCTTAAAAAGTACTTAGTATTTTTATCTTTTTATTTGTTAGATTGTTTTGTAGACATTTTTTTGATCCACCAGAAAAAATAAAACAAAAATATATGCCTTTTAATTTAAGAAATCTAATTCAATAAGTCAGCTAATGAGTCATGAAAATAATAGGTGCAAATACAAATTTGAATAACTACAATTATTTAATAAGGCACTCCTAAATTGGTGTGCTGATACTAATAAAAGAGAAACATGCAAATTGACCGCACCTCAATTACTCCCACTAGCCACACCCATCAGCCAATTAGGAGCAAGTATGCAAATTAATCCAACAAATATGGCAGGATCTGGAGGATGCTTAGGTTGCTTCCAGCAATGGAGGAAGTCAAGGTTCCTGTCTGCCCTGGCATGACCTGGCCTCAAAGCTACAAAGTTTCAATTATAGAAGATAAATAAATCCCCCCAAAATAGCAGCAGCCATGGAGCTGGAGAGAACAGAAGGCTCAGGTTGCCCCTGGGGATGGAGGAAGCCATCGACGGGTCCCAGATTGGAGAGGGTGCAGTCTGGGTTGAGGAACACACCCACCCCCATGCACAAATTTTGTTCACTGGGCCTCTAATAAAAATATAAGAAGGTAATTTATTTGTTGTTACTATTACATTAATTATTTGCAAAAGACCATCTTCAAATACCTATGTAATGAGTCCTAAACTTTGTGGGGTTTATTTTAATTGTTACCCCAAGATATAATGTTATTGCTTTTGCTTTTTCTCTTTTTAAATGGGAGCAAGGGAGAAGGAGAGAAAAAGAAAATCATTGATGTGAGAGAGAAACATCGATGGTTGCCTTCTGTACCTCCTCTGACCAGGAACAGAACCTGCAACCATGGTGTATACTCTGATTAGAAATTGAACACATGACCCTTCAGTGCACCAGAGGATGCACTCCAACCAACTGAGTCACTTTTTAAAAAAATGTATTGCCCTAACCCAGTGGTAGAATGGAAAGTCTAGGTCAGTGGTCGGCAAACTCATTAGTCAACAGAAGGGCAAACCACAGCCCTAACCAATTTGGCTCAGTGGATAGTGTGTAGGCCTGCAGACTGAAGGGTCCCAGATTCGATTCCGGTCAAGGGCATGTACCTTGTTTGTGGCACATCCCAAGTAGAGGGTGTGTAGGAGGCAGCTGATCAATGTTTCTCTCTCATCATTATTATTCCTAACTCTCTATCCCTTCCCCTTCCTCTCTGTAATAAATCAATAAAATACATTAAAAAATAAAAATATATTTGTATTGATTTCAGAGAGTTAGAGAGGGAGATAGATACAAACATTAAGGATAAGAGAGAATCATTGAATTTCTGTCTCCTGCATTACCGTCCCCACCCCCACCCCAGGGATTGAGCCTGCAACCCAGGTATGTGTCCCAATCATGAATCAAATGATGACCTCCTGGTTTATAGGTAGACATTTTACCACTGAGCCATGCTGGCCAAGCTGAGTCACTTGGTTTTAATGGTCAATCACAATTCCAAAAAAAATTCCTCTTTAATAAAATCCAATTTCATATTATAAGTTTCATATTTATTGTAAATGTGACATTTCCAGATAAACTTACTAAGCAACCAAAATGCCTGTAATTTCAAAAGTAATCCAGAGTGTAATCCCTCTCATGAAAAATTAGCTCTTTTGAAGGTATTTTTGTGTACGCATAATGGTTCATATTGATATTTTCGGGAGGGAATGAGTACTGGAAATTTCTAATTTACCATTTTGCTAACATAATTTCATATCCTTTAAAAATTTTAAGGTGTGATTTATAGCCCCCAAATCATTTTTAATTGTATAGTAATGTCATATAGGAGCTCTTTGATAATGATTGTCAAATATATTCATAGATGGATGAAAACTTTAACCACCACCTTTTAATTTGAGTGCCTTATGATGTTTCTTACTAGATTATTCTTTAAATAGCAGATCAAAGTAATCAACAAATGTTTATAGCTGACCTATCTAGTGTAGAGTATAGACATAGGGTCTTAGATGCTTAGGCAATCAATCACACATTACTAGTAACCTACTGACTGAAAGGTATTTTAAGTAGTTCAATAAATAATGTTCAAAAATGAAGTTACAAGTAACTGCCAAATAGCACAGGTTAGCACATTACCTTTTGAATGGATTTATAAGACACAGAGAACTTTTGAGCCTTTTAAAATTTGTACAGCATTTTCTGTTCTTAGTATTATTCCCCTGTTTTCAAACAGAAAGGAATAAAAATAATTGAGGAGTCCCTAGGTAACATTGGTGATATTTATTGCAAAATGAGAAAAGAGTCTTTATTTTTTAAACATTTCTTTATTGATTATGGTGTCACATAATTGTCCTCATCCCCCATTCCCATCCCAAACCCCTCCCCACGTCTGCCCACCTCTGTTGTCCGTGACCACTGGTTAGGCTTATATGCATGCACACAAGTCCTTTGGCGGATCTCTCCCCTTTGCCCCTACTCCCCCTTACCCTCCCTCTGAGGTATCTATATCTTCAAGTTTTAGAAATTCTATTTTATGAGATTAAAAAGATAACTGGTAAATATATTAGAATAATTATAATTTGTTAGTGTATTTATACTGGAAAAATATGTGTTCTAGAACTAGACTTTCTGGGGAAAAGGCCTCCACTCTCTATTTATAATTAGTAGAGAAATAAAGCATGTATTTGTGTGTGTTTTCTTTTGTTCATGGTTTTGAAGTTACTCATATTATTATCCCTACTGTTTTATAACGATATTTATAGCCCTGGCCAGTTTAGCTCAGTGGATAGAGCGCCTTCGAACTATAGGGTCCCAGGTTGCATTCCAGTCAGGGGCACATGCGGGTTGTGGGCTCATTCTCCAGTGGGGGACATGCAGTAGGCAGCCAATCAACAATTCTCTCATCATTGATGTTTCTATCTCTCTCTCCCTCTCCCCCTCTGAAATCAGTAAAAATATATTTAAAAAATTTATTGGTAAGTAGAAATATGGATTATAAGTAAAAATATAGGATCTTACCATGTTTCCCCGAAAATAAGATATCTTCGGAAAATAAGACCTACTTCATGGAAACGTAATACATCCCCTGAAAATAAGACCTAGTGCATATTTGGGAGCAAAAATTAATATAAGGCACTGTCTTATTTTCAGGGAAACAGGGTAGTATTAAAAATATAAAACTGCTCAGTCTTAATTTATGAGATTTTTTGTTTCTGTTCCTTTTTTTAAAAAACTTTCTTAATTATTGTCTTTCTCATCCTTGCCCTTACCTCAGCTGGACACTCTGAAGTGAAGATTGTAATAGGAAGTTATGCAATAATTCCTTCTTGAGGAAATTTAATTGTGTTTGTGCTAGCCTATAATTATGCATTTCCAAAGAATTGCATGAACATCCGTTAAAATAGGCAGCACTAAAGTCATAAAAGCTTTCAAATTGGCCTTTTTCTTTCCTGGATAAAAATTTAAATCAATTGATGTCCTCCCATCTCTTCATTAAAAGCATTTTACCTTAACAATTCATAAAGTAGTCTTAAGTAAGTTAGGTCCCTGGAGTTAAAGCCCAATTATGCAATGCCAGAGCAGAGACGGGCAGAAGAGGTCATGGAAGATACCATGGTGAGTGCAGCCATACACTCTTACCTACACATTTTTTTTTACATATTTTGAGAGAGCACAGAAGAAATTAGTTTATAGGCAGATGGTTCCTCTGGTCCCTGAATGTGAATTGCAGAAGACCAGTGGCTTGTATAAACCCAGAAGAACTGGAGGAAAGAGAGACTAGTGCTTCTCTCTCTCCACCCTTCCTGGGCTTGAAGGAGGCCTTAGGGCTAGGCATGTGGCTGCTTCACATACATACAAAGCAACCAGTTCTTTCTCTGCAGCTTTCTCACTCCTGGCTGTATCCTTGGCACTATCACTACTACATTAAATGTCCGGAATATGCAGCCATGTTGCTTGAATGCTAGCTTTACCACCGACTAGCTGTGTAAACTGTGGTAAGTAATTGAATTCCTTGGGCATCAGTTTCCTCTACTTTAAAATGAGGGACAAGAATAACACCTACATTATAAGTTATTTAAAGAATAAGTGAGTCAAAATATGCACAGAACTTAGGTCAGGGCTGGGAATCTTGAGAGCAGCCATCTTTTTCTTGTGGTTGCTCTTATTATTACAGAATGTATTTCAATTCAGATATGAGTTGGATTATTTTCCTCAAGTATTATAATTTTTAATAGTTATAATTTGGTATTTTGTTGTTCTCAGATTTAATTGATTTGGGCATTGCTATTCTTATTGGAGGTTGGTAGCATATTAAAAGACTAAATGATATGTGAAAATACTTTAACTGTTATTATAAACTAGAGGCCTGGTGCACAAATTCATGCATGGGTGGGATCCAGCTGGCCTGCCCCAATGGGGGCCAATTGAGCTGGGCCAATAGGGGGAGGGGACTGTGAGCAGTTGGCCAGCTGGCCCCACCCCCGATTGTGACCAGAATATATATATATGTATATATAATTATTTTTCAGACTAATCAAAAGTACCAGTTTGAGGGATTAGTGATAACTTCTAGTAATATGCAATACAACTAAGACAATGTTACATATAAATTCAAGTGCAAACTGTTTGCTCTGATTTGTGGGAAATTGTAAATAATTATTTATTCTACAACTTAATATATTTAAATCACCAAACTAATGAACACATTATAGCTACATTAGAAAATGTTATATTTGCAGTATATTTGCAAACCCAGTTTTTCATTTTTCTAAGTCTAAAACATGAAATATAGGCTGGAGCAATTCTTAAAAATACACTGTGAGTACTTTACCAAAACTGCCAAAGACAAACGCTTTTAAATTTCTGCTGAAGTTAATGTACCTAAGGATGAATTCGACCAGTGACAAACTATGTTAGCTAACAAGGGTAGGTTTGTTATTGATTCCAAAAGATCATAATAAATGTCTATGTGTCATTTTATGAGCACCAGGGGGAAAAGTCTGTCCCCATACCTGGATCTTCTATTCTTTGTCTGAATTTCTGTGTGGATTAAGAAAGAATACAGTGATGATGAGACTGCATGATATTGGCATTTGACTCACAACCCTGATATAAAATGTTCCTGATTACCATCTTTGCTATTCTGTTACAAAATATAGCCTCCATATTTTCTCATAACATCAATCTAGGGTCATAAAATTGATTGCTTTAGGACAAAGGCTATTTTTCATTAGACAAATAGAGGAAAGAGTAGTCAAAATTTAGATTTTAAAATAGGTTATGAAGTTCAAAACAGAGCTAGGAGTGAATTTCTGATTATAAATCCGGGTAGATTTCTGGTTTTAAATTTTGTCTAGAAAGGCAACAACTCAATTTATCATGCCTTAAAAGATACAAACAAACAAACAAACAGAACCACTTTAAGAGTTTGAAACAACTGTAGGCCTTATTTTTTAGTGCAATCAAACAAAGTATAATCTAAAGTCAAGTTTATAGTTAGAAAATATATATATATATATATATATATATATATATATATATATATATATATATGCTGGATATGATTATAACAAAAATTCCTGCCTATGAGCATGTATTGAATTTATTTAAAGTAAGTCTAGGCTGCTTAGTGGATCACAGTTTGAATTTCCTTGAAGAGGTCTATGTAAACTCTATTTTTAGGCATCCTCAAGAGATCTGAGCTCCTCAGATGTACAAAGATATTTATTTTAATAATTATCTGTTCATTATTTTTCACTATCATCTATTTTTCCAATTTATATCCCCTGTCTCAATTGCTAGCTCTTTGAATCTAAGGACCAGGTTTTATTCATTCAGAAATGATAACAAAACAAAATTCCCTAAGGTTACAAACATCAAATATTTAATAATAATGATAATTCTAAATATTGTGATTTTACCATTCTAAAATAGTCATAATTTGTTGTGTATCTTTGTGGTCTAAACTGCATGTAAATGCATAGTATTCAACACAGCGGCAGTACATCAAAAGTATAATAAGACAACGTTATTAATATCTGTCTTTAAAAAGAGTGGTTTCAATACAGTTCTCTGGAAGCTTATGTGCGAGTAGTCAGGTGGAGAGAGCTTTTATGTAATATAAGGCCGGGAAGGTGTGGCAGTGGCTGCAGTCTCCCACACTGTTTATACATGGTTCTCATATCATCAGGAGATGATACTTGGAAAATTTATTCTGAAAGGCTTATGAATTCAACTTGTCACTCCTCATTCCTAGTGTCCATATAATGTTTTCTGACTTTCTAATAGAAACTTATTCTTGAATCATACTTGCCAGAGGGATCATGCAAGATTAGTTTAGGAACTAGTACACCCTCCAAATATTTTGAACGACTTTTGGCTCTTCCGCCATAAGAAAAATAATTTCAAAGTGATTCTTGGGAGCTTTAAAGTTTCCATTTACATCATCTCTATTTTCAGGCAAATTGAGTATTAAAGGTAAATCTCTCTCTCTCTCTCTCTCTCTCTCTCTCTCTCTCTCTCTCTCTCTGTTT
The DNA here is from genome assembly GCA_963924515.1 of Vespertilio murinus. Classification (NCBI taxonomy): domain Eukaryota; kingdom Metazoa; phylum Chordata; class Mammalia; order Chiroptera; family Vespertilionidae; genus Vespertilio; species Vespertilio murinus. The sequence continues at coordinate 12,345,414 of OZ004707.1, forward strand.
CTCTCTCCCTTCCTCCTTTCCTCCCTCACTCCTTCCCTCCCTTCCTCCCTCCCTCCCTTCCTCTCTCATCTTTGTGGAGTTTATTTTTATATAATACCTTGTTATATACTTAGATTAAAATTAAAATAACTGCATTTAAATAAGACAGAAGCGTTACTATCCCAGTCCCCCAAACCTGCAGTTATAAGCAGTGATGACAGATATTATTCCTCTCAACATAATAAAATAATGATTAAATGTACCCTACTTTTATCTTTTTTTTTTCTTAGAAACATATGCTATTATTTTTTTTTTTTTTTGCAAAACTTAGAATCAAAATACATGTCATTGTCTTTTTGTCACAAAAGTATTTTATGTGTCTTTTTTTTTTCAGTTCCAAACTCTGATAAATTTGTTTTGGTTTATCTACCAAAAAGAAAAGAAATGCCACGCAAAAAATAGTTGGGCATTCATCTGTGTGCTGATAGAATATAATGGTCATATTATTTCTGATTTGCTTTTACAATCTTTATCCCACTGTTTGTTAAGCAGACAAAAGACTGTTGGTTTGAAGAGGCACTAACATTTTCCTGATTCTCTGCAGCTAGTCACCAATTACCATCCTAAATGAAAAACATTAATTCATATGTAAGACAGGTTTTCAAAGACCTTGCCTGTGAGTTCTCCCATCCCAACGCCCCTCATTGTGAGTAACCGTTGGAAATAGTAATGTGCACATTACCAATAACGCCGAGGCTGCATTTATGACTTTATACACTGCCACTCTCTCTTTTATGCCTTACAAACATGTGAGTAATGGAATGCTTCATCAGATTTGGAAACCTTTGTTAGAACATTTAAAAAGCTGGTGGACAGGAATCCGAAATATCAGGAGCTCCATGCTATGTATGGAAGACATACAGAGGCTAATGTTTAACCTGAGATGGAGCCCATGTTCACTCCCTTTGCAGGATCAGTGCCCTGCCCGTGCTTATGCCCAATGTTGCAAGCGTCACATGCTGCCCAGGAGGTGGGACTGCTGTCCATGTCTTTCTCTCAAAGCTCCCAAAGATGCACTAGGTCTTATTTTCAGGGATGTCTTATTTTTCCATGAAGAAGAACACGGTACACATTTATTGTTAAATGAAAATAAAGGAAATTTATTACCTGTATACGGTATGGTAGTACGGTAGTTGTCAACACAAACCAGACAAGCTGTGAATCCTGGGGGCCTTATTTTCGGGGGGATGTCTTGTATTTCACTCAGAAGGAAAGCTGTAAGTTGGTCTTATTTTTGGAGGATGTCTTATTTTGGGGGAAACACTAGTATAGAATCTCCATGAATACCTGTGCCAACTTATACTGCCAGAATCCCATGAATCACGTGAGCTCACGTTCCTTGGAATCCCCACCACCTCAGCTAAGAACATAGCCTTTTCACATGACGTTGATTTTCTATCTCTGTGTAATTTTAAAACTTATATAAATACCGCATTGGTGAATATATTTATGTTAAATATGTCTTAAAGTTATTCCATACTGTATTACCAACTAATACTGCTGAGACCTTAGCTTTCAGTGTTAGATTTTGAAATATGCTGATTTTCCTAAAAAATGAAGTACAGTCACAGTGATTTGATTTATCCTCTTGGTAATTCCTAATATCGTTACGAAGGACTTTATTCCCTTGTTAAAGAATATGGCCCATAAAAGCTGTGGCTCTTTGACGTTATGAGCTCATTACTGATGGACGGAGCCCAAGGAAAAGTCATTCTTAATGGCAGACTCAGTTGGCTCTTAGGAAGGAATATATTAGCAGTGAGCATATCACCAGTGGGTTGCTATGCTGACTTTCAACAGAATTCTTCTTTTTCATTTATTTGTTTTAAAAAACTTTTTATTGGAGAAGATCATGCTGATTGAAATAAGCCAATCAATGAAAGAGAAACACCACCTGACCTCACTCATTTATAGATAATAAATAACAGTATAAACTTATGAACCAAAAGATAGATATAGAGACAGTAAAGCAACAAGCAGACTGTCAAATGACAGAGGGGAGGGTTGAGAGATCTGGGGGAGATAGGAGGTCAACGGAAGGACATGTACGCATGCATATAAGTACAACCAATGGACACAAAACTCTAGGGAAGGAGGGCATGTATCAGAGGGGAGGGCAATGGTAATATATGTACACAGATAATAATTTAATAAAAAAGAAAAAAGAAAACACTAAAATATATTTTATTGATTTTTTACAGAGAAGAAGAGAGAGGGATAGAGAGTTAGAAACATCTATCAGCTGCTTCCTGCACAACCCCCACTGGGGATGTGCCTGCAACCAAGGTACATGCCCTTGACCGTAATCAAACCTGGGACCCCTCACTCATCAGACTGATGCTCTATCCACTGAGCCAAACCAGTTTCTGCAGAATTCTTCTTTTTTAAAAATATATTTTTATTGATTTCAGAGTGGAAGGGAGAGGGAGAGAAAGATAGAAATATCAAGGATGAGAGAGAATCATTGATCAGCTACACTCCTCACACTGAAGATCGAGCTTACAAACCAGGCCTGTGCCAACCAGAAATGGAACCCTGGTTCACAGGTCGGCACTCAGCCACTGAGCCACTCTGACTTGGCTCTACTAATTATTGATACAGGCTTTCATTAAAATCAGTCTCCCTCTTCTGAAGTAGTAGTATTCCTAAAGATACTTATTCTGTATTCTAATAACACTGCCTTCCTTTCGGTATATTATTGTTTGTGCAAGTGAACTATGAGCTTTTTATATATAATATATTATTTTAACATGTCATGTTGAGTGCATAGTATGCTTTTGTAACTGTTCTCAATGTGGAAGATAGACAAATTAGTTTTAAAATAATATTTGCATGAAATTCAAAATGTAGCTGACAGATACTCACAGGTTAACTAAGCACTAAATCTCTAAAATCACAAAAAGAATATTTGCCTCTTTAGGGTGCATAGAAGGGCTAAGAGATCATTTAGGGGAGGTGACACCTGAGCTGAGTCTGAGGAGAAATGAGTTTACCAGACTGTGAAAATGAGACGGTCATTCCAAAAGAGGTGAAGAGGATGTTTGGGGGGAGCAGTAAGTGAGTTTGTCCAAGGAGGTACAGCTAAGAACTAGCATGCTCAGGGATTTAAATTTGTATTGAAGAAGGTGGGGAGATATTGATTCGTTTTAAGGAAGTGATTGAATTAACTAAATTTAAACTCATAACAATTACTTTGTCTTCCTAAAGGATGATTTGGAGGAAGGAAATGACTTATACTGGGTGACTTATTGAGAATACATTCTCATGGAGCGAGTCAGATTATGTTTGTCTCCAGCTTCATTTGTCATTACTAGGGGCCCAGTGCATGAATTCATGCGCCTTAAAAGGAACTATGGGCCCAAGGCTGCAATGGGCCCAGGGGAAGGTCTTTACCCATCCTCTGTGCCCCCACCTGGCCCCTCCCACCACAGCCCCTGCCCATTGTCTACCAGAAGCCCAGTTCCCGCCATCACTGATCCCACACACTGATGGCCCTAGTCCCGCTCTCACCCGTTGGTGGCATAAAGTGATTCAGTTCAATGCCAGCAGCAGTGTGAGCAGGGCCACTGCCATCAGTGGGTGTGAGTGGCAACTGCTGTCCCAATAGCCTCTCAGGATCAGGGGGGGAGAGGGGGTTGGGAAGCCCTGAGGGGTGATCAGGGCTAGCAGCCACCATTCGCACCTGCTGATGGCGCTGAGTGATCATGGTCAGCAGTGGGTGCAAGTGTCGGCTCCAGGGCTGGCACTGGGTGTGAGCGGGGCTGGCACCAGCAGCAGGTGCAAGCTCCTCATGGGACCACAATATGTGGGAGCAAAGGATTTTCATTAATCACTAAAAGCTCGCATGATGACAGCCACCAGTGCCTTGCCTTAATCTGATGCTCCCACTCACCTGCTCTACCATCCTGCCCCAGCCAATGCCCACCAAGTTCCATGTGTACCCCCTGGTGGTCAGCACACATCATAGTGACCGGTTGTTTGGTTGTTCAGTTGTTCCACCATTTGGTCTATTGGCATATTAGGGTTTTATATATATAGAATATATATATATATATATATATATATATATATATATATATATATATATGTTTCATCTCAGCTTCTACTATCTAACCACACTGAATTTCTGTTAGGTTCTCAGACATCTCAAACTTTTACTCTCCTCTAGATCTATGTATATGATGTTCCAGTTACTTAATATTCTAATTCTTTCACTTGATTCATATCTTCTCAGGCATCTTTTCCACTGCAAGCCTTCTCTAGCTAATTTAATGGTGTCTTTTGCTGTCTTTGCACATCACCAGTATTGCAATTCCATGTTTTCTTATACACTATATAACCATGTCAAATACAATTTCTGTAAGGTAGGAAATGTGCCCATTTCCCTCTGTTTTAGCCCCAGAATGCATTACAGTAGTTGGCAAATAATAAATGCTCTCTATATATTTTATGAATATATTAAATAAGTGAGGGATTTTTTTTTATGTTATAAATTGAAGAATAAGAGGTTAAGCAAGACCATGGGCAAAATGAGAGTGACTTTAAGTATAGTGAAAAGTATTCGCAAAGGTTGGAGAAGTTGCCCTTTAATTAAGAAAGGAGAAACATTGAGCAAAGAAATTTAAATAGAATATTTAGTTTCTGGCGTGGAATGAGATGCTCTGAGTTGGTTTATAAAAAAAATATCAATTTTACTTCATAGGCTTTCCTGACAGCTGTAGAATAGCTTACTGTGTGAAAAGCTAATGTGAAAATACATGTAAAGCAAGCGGGCTTTGCCTTAGCAATTCTTTTAAGTCAAGTCTTTCTTGACCAACCAATCTTGCTTGGGAAGGTGGTTCCAGACTTGTAAGCCACCCTTTAGTCCTTTAGAGAAAAAAAAAAGTAGAAAGAAAAAAAATATATAAGGCTTCAGCCTTAACTATAAAATGGCTACCTAAATTTTTATAATAAAAATTATACTATTTTAATTAATTAAACATAATATTTAAATATAATAATACTAATAAAATTCAAGTGTCAAATTTAATTTTTCCTCTAATGAGTCATTTAAATACATGATGCTTTAGTCAAATTCTTAATTTCATTAGTACTTATTTATGTAAGTTTTTAATTAAATGAAATTTATCATAAAAATATCCATAAAATAAATATATTTATTGATGTAATTTATCAACATTTATTTTTTCTGAATTATTAATTTAGCAATTCTTCTTGATTTAGGCATCTGTATTTATTCCATGTTCTTAGTGTGGTCATAACTTTATGAAATTTTATTTTTCCACATGTATCTGAGTCATTCTTCCTGCCAGGTTCCTTTGTTTTTGGTTATTTTTGTTTTTTAATAAAACCTTTATTGTTGAAAGTGTTACATAGGTCTTCTTTTTACCCCATTAACATCTTCCAGCCTGCTCCTGTCCTCCCCTTCCTCCTGGCCCTCACCACCCATTGTCTGTGTCCAGGGATTATGCATACAAATTAATTGGTTGTTCTCCTCCCACCTACCCTCCCCTGCCTTTCCTCTGAGGCTCACCAGTCTGTTCTTCTTCTATGACTGGGCCTATTTTTGATCATCAGTTCATTTAGCTCATTAGATTCCACATATGAATGAGATTATGTGATACTTATTTTTCTCTGACTGGCTTATCTCGATTAATACCCATATGGAGTTCCAGGGAAATTGAAAACCTCATTGGTTTTTACTCCATCGAGGTAGCTTTTGTTCATAGTCATTTCTTATTGAAATTACCTGGTTCTTCTTAACTAAGCTAAGAGTTCAATCTGATTTGTTTAAAATATTTCCACAAATACCATAAAGGAAAAGTGTTTTAGTTTTGTTTGTTTGTTTGTTTGTTTGTTCTTGGGTTTGTGTTTTTTGTTTGTTTTGTGTGTTTTTTTGCAATAATTGCTAGACCATGGCTTTAGGTAAATTTTAACTTGTAATTAAATGTTTAAAAGACAGACATAAAAAATAATAATATCCTTTTAAAAATGACTTTCATTTTGTTTTTTTTTAAGTAAACAACATAAACACTGTTTCTCCTCATCTCATCATTTAGTTTGATACCCTGGACACAAGTCTGTTCATTGTAACTCACTGAAATATGCCTGCGCCAGCCTGATAGAAATTGGAGATGAGAAGTAAAAATGCATTCAGGGCTTTCCGAATGCTTCCTGAGAAGGAATGTCTCAGTCAAATGGCTGCTTTTCTATTTTGAATGTCAAACTACAAATCACCTGTCTAACTTAAATGGTGTCCATTTTGGCAAACTTTCTGAAAAACGCATTATAACTTTTTATGCTGATTGTGTTTGATCCCAGAAAACAGAAAAGGCATTTTTCAAATTCACTTTTGGACTGCCAAAGTTGACACTTGTAATTAAAAAGTATTTAATTGAATGCTAAAATAATCAGCATACAAAGAATGTTTCTTTGTGAAGTTCAATGAATCTTAAAGTGACCTATGAATTCCACTTTCATATTTAACTTTAGCAATGGGACTTTTTAAAAATACAAAGTTCTGCATTTATGCTAGCTTCACTTGGGATATATATATATATATATATATATATATATATATATATAATTTTTTTTCTGAATCCACAGGCCAAAAAAATAGAGAAAACCAAAAATTAAGTTACATGAGCAAGTTGTAAAATTTGTCATAATTGCCCTAAATATACAAAAACAGCTCACGTTGTGGCCAATGCATTTTCTTATACTCACACAAACCTGTACAAATTCATTCCAGTAATCATTTGCCAGCTTATTTTCTAGTTAGGGAATAGGAATGATAAATAATAAATGCTTTTGCTCACAAATGTATTTATTCTGTTGTAATAGCTTTTATTTCATGTTTGCTGTGTCAATATTGTATTTAATCAAAACATCTTGTGAGTCATCATGTCTGTTTTAGATGAGAGAAAACTGTTTATAAAGCATGGAACATCGTGCAAAACAGGTGACTTGCTCAAAGTCGCAGAGCTAATGCAGAGAGCACAAGAATCCAAACCTCAGTGTATCTCATTTCCACAGATAAGTTCTTCTCCAACAAACAGGGAAAGGGGGAACAAGAAAAGGGGGATAATCCCAGATAGATAATGCAGATAAGAAATTTTAAAGGATGCGTTTATTCATAAAACATTAATGCAATGCAATTTAACAGACACCCACTGTATTGCAAACATTTTGCAAAATCATTGTTATGACAGTTACAAGACAGATTCAGGAGGTAATTCATGCTATTTGACTACTTCTTGGCCATTTTTGGAACCAAATCCTTTTAAAAATTCATTTTTAAAAAAGTATTATCTATAATGCATTCATTGAACATTTAAAGCAAATGCAAATATTGTTTGTATGTATTTTTTTCTATTGAATTAATATTTGCTTATATATTGGTCCTTTTTATAAAGTCTAAAGAATTTAATTTACTTACTTATTCACTGCATCTCCATTTTCTCTATGTAGAGTGCTGTATAGCTCTTTTCATTATTAAAATTGCCCATGTATTTTTATTTTTATTAAACATAGAGATAGTTTATTAGATCTCAAAAGCAAATCAGATTTTCTTGAACTAACAAAAGGGAAATATGCCAAAGTGCAACAGAACATTGGATGGGAAGAGAGAATGAGTTAAAATGTTCCAGTCTTGAAACAAGAGTTAGACGTTCTTAACCTGCAGTGTATAAACGAGTTGGGGCAATGGGTGATCCCTCTGAATTGAAGGCACATTTGGGCAGATTCTGTGAATTTTACTCCAGAAAATGTACTAAGTGAAGTGTCAGAGAGTCTTTCAGAAGAAGGACAAGAGTAAAGAGTTTATGTGTAGCTTGCACATTCCAAGTTTTCTGTAAGTGATTTTCATATAACAGAGACCTTGCTAGCAAGGTGTATTAGTAACTTGTATTTTAATGTGCATTAATTCTTTTCTAAATATTATTAGACTGGTGGCCTGGTGCATCAAATTTGTGCATGGAGGCAGCGGGGAGGTTCCCTCAGCCCAGCTTCCACCCTCTCCAATCAGGGAAAATAGGTACAATTTTGATTTACTCACATCAGAGGGCCATTGTCACTTTTTTATTTGACAACCTAAGGGAGAAGAACTTAGTGCCCCTGGCAAAAAGAGTTAGATGTTGCATGTTTGCAAAACCCTTGTTGTGCATCAGTGTGTGGTGGAAAATCGCTGATCTACATCATTAATGCAGGGGCTATGTACTATGAGCTCCAGTACTGAAACTTGGGAAACTATTATAAGTTTACCTTCCAGTAATGGTCAGTTATTGGTAAAGATTCTTCTGGGTATGAAGTCTCAACTAGATTATTCCCCACAATCAGTCTGCCCATATTTTGCCATAGGGCCATGGAGCCGAAAAAATACTATGCAATAAAGCATCATCCTGTATATGCTCTTCAGGCCTGAGCACAAGTGGCCATAGAGCAGTCTGTTTCTTTTTGGAAAACCCTGTCTTCTGCTCCAAGTGGCCATGCATCAGCAGAAGCTGCTGCTATGAAATGTCACTGGATGATCCATGAAAGGAAAGCGGCAATCAATTACAGAGATTTCAAAACATGCAGTGTAATCAAGGCATATTGTAGTATGCTCAAAAACATTTCCGTGTTACTGAAAGAGCAATAGTCTTACATTACTGAGCACTAAACAAAGAGAACAGATTTAAATAGGAATGCATTATATTGCTACAACATTATTATCAGCTTGTCAGATAAGGTGACAAAATTTGTATGTTTACTAGACAATAGTGTAAAACAAATAGTTTATACATTTAAATACATTTAATACATAAAAGACACATGCAAAATGAAGGAAAATGCCTGTGGAAGAATTTCAGATAGGAAGGAGGCTGTGCCTTTTATAAAACTCCATTTTTACAAGAATTAGTAACAGGTATTTGGTCATGGTGATGCCATTAATGTTTTTCTTATAGTTCCTTTTATTTTATCATGAATCTGCATAAGAAAAACTACTGGCATAATTGATATGTGTTTCCACTGTATACATATATCTTCAGTCAATTCATCTATTACGAATATTGTTTGCAAACTCATAATTTTGTATTTCCTACGGGCAAATAAATTGATGTGTTTGCAATGAATTTGACACAACAGACATGAGAACTCTAAAAAGTCCCTTTTTTTGCCATGAAAAACATTTGTCATTGGGAATTCCTAAGGCTTTCAACAAAGATGAACTTTCTGTTAAGGTTGATTTACTTCCTTTGTTAAACATTAAGAAAATAATATTATTCATGTTTCTTCATTGGCCCTTATTGAAATTAAATACCCACATGTAAATTTGCTCAGAAGTTTAAGGACTGGTAAAGGTACTTAATGATCAGATACATAGTAAATATTTGTTGCATATGTCCTGAACAAAATAGAAAGAGTATACACTTTATGGGTGGGAAACTATGCTAGGGCCTATATGTAAATTGGTTAAGGTTTATGCTAAGTACCAGTAACAAAGAAAATTGCCTTGGCCAAATATAACAGTTACTTTCTCCCTCATAAAGAAAGACCAAAAGTGGGTGTTGTGAGCCGTCCAGGGTGGGGAAACAGTTCCCTTCCACGGGACCTTTAGGAACTTCAGTCCTTGTCTGGTCACTGCCATCCTCTAAATCAGGGCTGTCTTGGCCAGTCCCGCCGGGGACGATTGGGGCAGGCTGGCTGGGGAGAGGGATCATAAGAGGTAGGCTGTGGGAGTGCACTGAGGACCAGGGGCAGCTCCTATTTGCTATGTTGAGCATCTGATCCCTGGTGGTCAGTGCATTGTCATATTGACCGATTGACCAGTGAGTCTCTCAGCCTGGCCAGCCTACCAGCCTATTCCCACAGTCCGGGAACCCTCAGGGGGGGGAAGTGACCCCATGATCAGTGGAAGGCGACACACCTTTGCTTCTGACTGCCAGCAGAGCAAGCCTTGGCCGGCCCTGGTTACCTGATCCCTGGGTGGTCCTGTGCGACTGAGCAGCTGGCATCCAAGGTTTGCTTTCACCTCCGGCCAGCCCTGGGTGGCTGGGCAGCTGCCATCTGAGGCTTGCCTGTGCCTGGAGCTGGCCCTGGGAAGCTGGAGGGATGAAGGGACTGGGGGACTCCGGAGGCAGGTGCTAGGCAGGGCTGAGGGGACTGGGTTCCGCCATCTTGTGGCTGTGGGTGCCGCCATCTTTGAGGGTGTCACAGTCAATTAGCATACTCCCTCCTTATTGTCTGTGGGTACCACCATCTTTGCCACAGCATGAGGGTCAATTAGCATATTCCTTTTTATTACATAGGATGTTTTGGTACAAACCAATTAGTAAGAATTTTGCTTTCCAACTACTTAGTGTGTTTTTCAAGTTTGATTTGAATTTCTAATTTTTCTTTTATATTAATGTTATATGCTTCATTGTTGGTTATTTTGTTTGTTTTCTTTTTGCCTCCTTGTGTCCATACATTTTTATTTTAAATAATACTTTTTGATAAGCATTGCTCAGTTCAAACAAACGGAATAGAGTTCTGATAAGGCCCATGAGGGCGGTTCTTGTTTTGCTGTTATCTGGGGGATAATTCTGTCCCCTGAGGCATCAGAAAAGTCAGGACCCATGCACATTAGTGCATGCACATTCTTTCATCTCTGGTACTGAGATCAAGTACACATATGGAGTTTAATAAGAATGAAGGAGAAAGCTGTATTTCAGTTCTCCACTGAGCTAACCAAGATAAAAAATGAAATGTCTCATTTTATTTAACTAACTTCATTTAAAATTTAATATTATCTTGAAGGCATTAATTACATCAGTATAAGTGACTCTAATTTATTATTGGCACCATTAGTCTTCTGGCTTCCTAATGCTTTATACTATTATCACATAACATCATTATTTCTTCATCAAAGTGTTACCGCAGGCACTTGCCTATTCTGAACAGTCACCTAAGCTTCCCCCGCATTATGTTTTTATTGGCTTTTGCTTTATTTTGAATAACTAAATAATTTATTTTAAAAGAACAAGAAAAAAAGTAAATGAACATAATTAATACACTTTTCAGGCAATAGCTATTTATTATTAGCAATTATTTAAAACTAGAGGCCCGATGCATAAAATTCATGCAAGATTAGGCCTTCCTTCCCCCGACTGCCTGCACTGGCTTCCCCTTGGCACCCAAGACCCTAGCTTCCCTTGCAGCTCTGGCTTTGTCTGGGAGGTCGTCCAGAAGGATGTCCAATCTAATTAGCATATTTTACTTTTATTGTCATCGATATGCTTAGTCTAACTTTTATGATAGCACTTTATCTACAGACTGGTCTTTTTGTGATGGAAAGATTCCTCCACTTGCACTGTTTCAAACTCTGCAGCCTTATATAGAACATAGCCTGGCCCTCAGGAAGCTCATAGAAGAGTCTTATGTTATTAAATCCAGTATTCTATACTCAGTAGACATCAGCTGCATTTGATGGTTGCTCACAGCCCTTATGTGATCATTTTGTTGATGTTGTTGTTGTTGTTGTTGGGACAACACATATTCTGAGTTTTCTCCAAATTCAATACTGAATCTCTTTCAAACCACTTTGCAGATTTCTTTTCTCCCCAAACTCTTCTCTTTGGAGGACTTCAGGGTGGATCTTCAGGCCTTTTCACTTCCTATACAAACTCCTTAGATAAACCTCATACCCTCTTGGACCTTCAAACACCATGTATATGATGATTTATAATTCAGAATTTGTATCTGCAGACCATATTGCTCTATACCCACTAAGATATCTGAAAAACAAATATGAATGTTTACTACTTTCCACAAACATGTTCAAATCTACTTTTCTACACCTCACATCATCCTGACTCCATTATTACATTTATCCAGGCCAAATTTTGGCATCATACTTGACTTTGATTGTTACCCACAGCCCCCATCCAATTGGTTAAATAATCTTTTGGGCATATCTTTAAAATATAGTCTATCATAATCTATTCACTTCTCATGACCCCTCTGGCTATTTCTCTGATGAGCTGCCATCATCTCTTGCCTTAATTAGTTAATAAGTCTCCCTATGTCAGATCTCATTATCCCCCTGTTCAAATTTCTGCAACGGTTCTTCTTTTGACTAAATGATAGTCTTTTTAATGACTGCAATTGATTGCATAAGCTGCCTTCTCCATGCTCCTTCCATTGTAAACTTTCTGTTTTCCTCTGATATTCCTCCCCAGGCTTCTACTAGTCACCATGTTCTTCTTGTTCTCCTTTCAATATGGCAGGGGAATTTATGACGTAGGGACCCCACACAGGCCTTTCTCTCTGCTGGTATTATCTTCCATCGGATATCTATATGAGCTTTTCTCAAAAAGCTTATCCTAATGAACTTATTTAAAAGTACAATTGGTTCACCCAGCCAGTGGGTCTCAGTAGTTGAGCTTTGGCCTGTGAACCTGGTGGTCAAGGTTTGATTCCAGATCAGGGAACATGCCTAGATTGCAGACTCAATCCCCACCTAATAGGGCACATGCTGGAAGCAGCCAAACAATGATTATCTCTCACCATTGATCTCCCTCTCTCTCTCTCTCTCTTTTTCTTTGTTCCTCCCTCCCTCCTCTCCCTGCCTATCTGAAATAAATTAAAGTATTTTTAAAAATGAATAAATAAAAGTACAAAAAAAAAAAAGCCGAAACCGGTTTGGCTCAGTGGTAGAGCGTCGGTCTGCGGACTGAAAGGTCCCGGGTTCGATTCCGGTCAAGGGCATGTACATTGGTTGCAGGCACATCCCCAGTAGGGGTTGTGCAGGAGGCAGCTGGTCGGTGTTTCTCTCTCATCGACATTTCTAGCTCTCTATCTCTCTCCCTTCCTCTCTGTAAAATATCAATAAAATATATTAAAAAAAAATAAAAAAAAAATAAAAGTACAATGGGTTCTATTCAACTTATCTTTCAAATCAATGCCCATTTTCCTGTTCTCTTTCCTCTAAAACACTTGTATAACCCACCATATAATTTACTTTTTATTATGTTTATTACTGTATTCCATTAACAAATGTAAGGTTTGCAAGGGATGACATTTTTTATCTGTTCTATTGCTAAATCTTCTTAGGTACCTAGAACAGTGTGTGGTTCATAATAGCTGTTTTGTAAATATTGGTTGGGTACCTGAAAGGACAAGAAGTTAATTTATGATCAAAAATCTAATAGATTATTCCCATTTTACTGAGAAAAATTAAAACTCAAGGATGTCTCTAGACTGAACCCTTGTTATTTGCAAAGGGAATGATATCAATTTATCTCTATCTCCTACACTTTTGTGATGATGAAATAAGTGCACCTTTATAGAAGCATGCTTACATTTTAAAGTCCTGCACACACAAAAGGAATCACACAGAAGTACTGTCCCATATTCTTCAGTATGGATTCTCTCTTCTAATCAAAAGGTAATTACTATGACATTTTTTCCCTTTTCTTCTTCTATCACTCTTGACACTTCGCTTCTCAACCTAACTAAATACTACCTTTCCTCAAAGGCTCAGAAAAGCCATTTATATGATAGAAGTTTCCCCCAAATAATCCCCTTCACATTTATTTCTGTGTTCTCTGAACTTCAGGTGCATTTATAGTTAAGACTGAAAAGCTGAAAAACAAGTATCCTTGTTTGTTTGCCAAAATACATTTATTGAAATTGCCTCATACTGTTCATCATTTTAAAGCGCAGTGCTCTAAAGATATGATTTTCGGATCAAGGACATAACTTAAATAAATCACAACTATGACTAATAAGACATCCTAAAAGTCCATATAGAAGAGAGACGATAATTTAGAAGAGTAAAATGACTCCAAATATACCAGTTCTATGCCAATGCTATAAAACAGGGTGCATATTGATTTTCCCAAGGTCTACTCATACGATTTATAATTATAAATATCACCTATGAATATAGCTTTCCTGTAACACAAATCAATTATAAAAAATATATGGTAAGCATAGACACACCTGCTAAAATAAAACACTTTTACTTTCTTAGTATTCAGAAGGACTTTGAGGAATCAGACCAATAATAGCCATCAAGATAAGTTTAGACCAATGCCTTCTTTTCCTTACAATTTTCTATTAATCAAAATTGTCCCATTTTCCCTAGAACTTTGCTCCATCTTTGAATCCTTTCTTTTATTAACTATCTAGATGTCCCTTTTCTTATTACTAAAAGGCATGAGAGTGCATAACCTGCATTGAAGAATTGTGAACGTGGGAAACAGGGAATTAGATGGCTGTTTAAAAAGCTGGGAGATGTGAGAGAACAGACAATGTGATTGTGCTGTGCCTGGCCAATTACAACTTCATGTTCCTTGAGGACAGAGCTGAGTCTTTTTTCAGGTTGTCCATAGTGTCTATCTGCTTTTATCACTGTGCCTACTCTTGAGCCATTTCTCCAGCAGGAAGACACAGGTTATTTTATAAGGTGTTTTTTTTTTTCTTAAGATATATTTTATTGATTTTTTTTACAGAGAGAAAATGAGAGGGATAGGAAGTTAGAAACATCAATGAGAGAGAAACATTGATCAGCTGCCTCCTGCACACACACACCCTCTCTCCCACTGGGGATGTGCCTAAAACCAAGGTACATACCCTTGACCTGGAATCAAACCTGGGAAGCCCATGCTCTATCCACTGAACCAAATGGGTTACGGCTGTTTTATTAGTTTCTTGACAACACATCTCATCTATACCCAAGTCAGGAATACTGTACGGGATGACATACTTTAGTGTGATCTAATCTGGAGGATCCAATCTATTCCTTGTCATGTAACTTGTCATGTGGTTTTCTAATGAGCTTCAGTGACAGGGAAGGACTTGTACTCATTGAAGGAAGCACCTCAACTGACCCTTTAAACTGTCAACAATTTGCCAAAACTGGTTTCGCTCAGTGGATAGAGCGTCAGCCTGCGGACTGAAAGGTCCCAGGTTCCATTCCGGTCAAGGGCATGTACCTTGGTTGTGGGCACATCCCCAGTAAGGGGTGTGCAAGAGGCAGTTGATCAATGATTCTCTCTCATCGATGTTTCTAACTCTCTGTCCCTCTCTCTTCCTCTCTGTAAAAAATCAATAAAATATATTTTTAAAAAATAAAAATAAACCGTCAACAACTTTAGCTAGACATGAATCTGTCAGTTTCATTAACAAATCAGCCAGTTAGTTGTATGATGGCCAGAGAACATTTGCTTGATGTTGGTATTCTTCTCTTTCTACTTTTCTTTACAGCATCAATCCATATAATCTAAATACTTAATGTAAACTGGCTGTGATTCTTATTTGGATTTTTCTTCCTAGCTATGGATGAGCAACTTTATCACACTGCCTCTAGGCTTTCAGATCTTATCCAAAAACTTTATAAAATGCATGCCTTCGGAACTTTGTAAATTGCAAACTGATTCAGGTAGGCTCGGCTCCGAATTTTTTCATTGCTATCTAATAACTATTGTTTTCTAGCGTCAGTTGTACAGTAAATAACTTTACTTCCATCTCCCTACACTCTCTCTTTATGTTTGCCCTTTTTTGTAGAATGCTGTCTTTCTGTTTAGTTTAATATAAACTCTTTTATTTTTTTTGTATTAGGGGGTAATGGCTACAATTGTTTTTCCCTAAGCTAAGTTTCAAAATTCTAATTATGTTTTAAATGGATAATTTAAATTTTTAAAAAGTTGTTGCATTCTTGTCTGGCCTGAGTAGCTAAATGGTTGAGCATCAACCCAGGAACCAAAAGATCTGGTCAGGACACAGGCCAGGTTTTGGGCTCCATCCTAGATGGGTGTACTTGAAGGAAGCAGCATAATGATGATGTTCCTCTCTCATCCATGTTTCTTTCTCTTTATCCCTCTCCCTTCCTCTCTCTCTAAAAAAATCAATAAAAACATTTTTAAAAAGTTGTTGCATTCCTTTTTGTTATTTACTCTTACACATTTAAAAGTTATCTTTGCCTTGAAATGTAATTGTTTTAAGCATGATTTGTATATTACTCATGCAACCTAATAGAGTTTCACCTTTGCAAATCCTTAATGCATGAATGAGCCTATATAATAAAGAGGTAATATGCAAATTGACCCTCATGCTGTCCCATAAGATGGCCGCCCTCATGTGGTCAAAGATGGCCACCACATGATGTCTGGCAGGGGAGGGTAGTTAGGGGTGACCAGGCCTGCCAAGGAGAGTAGTTGGGGGGGGGGCAGGCCTGCAGGGGAGGGCAGTTGGGTGTGGCCTGGCTGGCAGGGGAGGGCAGTTAGGGGCAACCAGGCCAGCAGGGGAGGGCAGTTGGAGGCCACCAGGCTAGTAGGGGAGGGCAGTTGGGGATTAAGAGGCTGGTAGGAGAAGGCAGGGTAGCAGTTACGTGTCAATCAGGCTAGCAGGAGAATGGTTAGGTGGTGATCAGGCTGTCAGACAGAAGCATTTAGGGGCAATCAGGCAGGCAGGGAGGTTGAGTGTTTGGGAGCCAGCAGTCCCATATTGTGAGAGGGATGTCTGATTGCTGGATTAGGCCCGATCCCTGTGGACATCCCCTGAGGAGTTCCAGATTGGAGAGGGTGCAGGCTGGACTGAGGGACACCCTTACCCCAGTGAATGAATTTCATATACCAGGCCTCTAGTTATAAGAAATAAATCATACAGATGGCAAGCAAATTACTATTTGCAAGAGTATATCATCTTAAAACTGTTACTCAATACTTTTCAATTCAAGCTATCTGAATATTATTATTCCAAATGAGCAGGCTTTATAAACTTTACTCAAAGAAACTCTATTTTGACACACTATTTTACCATTTCTTCTGGTAATGGCCCACCTAAGTATGGTTTCAATCACAAACTTATGAATGTACTAGTTTCATTCAATGCAATATACTAGCAAGGTCAGATTACGTTTTGAAAATAAATCTGTAGAGGGAAGTAACAATGTAAATTCTAAATGCAGATTCTAGTTAAAACTGCTCTGGGACTCCCCAGGCGAGTCCTGCAGGGCTCTGTGGAGGGCATCCATTCGTCGTGTACCTACAGTGGGGCCACTCCTGGGCACCCAGGCCCTCTCTCCACGCGCCTGCCTCTGGGATGGACTCCTCTCTCCATGTCAGGGAGGCCTTTTCTGCCTCTTTGTTTGCATCTCTTTGTTGTCCTAAAACTATCCTCATAAAAATTCAGTGCTCTTCCAATCTATGGCTTTTTTGGGGGAAAAGATAAACAACAAAAACTCCAGGTTCTGACTAATCCAAGCTTTAGAGCTGTAAACCTTAAATCCTCTTTTCCTATCATGTAAAAACAAGAGCAAGGACAAAAAAACAAAAAAAAAACTTGCTCTTGTATATGAAAATAGAAATGTTCATAGCTAATTCTTCCTGAAATCTTAACTTTAAAAAGAGCTGAATACTGTTTTTTTTTAATAGCTTATTCCTTTTCTTGAGGAAATTATGCTTTGTCCTAGAGTAACAATCTACCAAGAATTAAAAAACATATCCATATCCCAAATGACTTTAACATGTATATTTTACATATCATAGATATATTTTGCATAGTATATATGCTTTCTGTATATACTACATTGAATCATGAGTGAGAAACCTTTGCACCAAAGCAAATTTATTTCTGGTTATTAAATGGCTACTTAATAATTTATTGCATTGATAAATCATATTTTATTAAGCCACCCTCTTAATATTAATTCAGATGGTTTCCAATTCATTGGTAGCATAGATCATATTAGCACTTTAGCTGCATAGCAAAATATTTATTTATGAACAATATTTCATCATTGCATTTCACTGATGTTTTTTTTCTGAATTGGAGGGTCTACTCCAAAAATAATGTTCTCATTAGAATTTCACAGAGTTTTATGCTTAAAATATATTTCAGCAAAAGATAAATATATGTATTTGTCCAAGTCAATGTATAACTCTTTATTAACTCATCTTAAATTCATTTATTAATGACATTATTTATTTATAGAAATTTATCATAAAGACCAATAAAAATGGAATTTTAAAAATTCTGAAATAACCTTATTCCCAGAATAAAATTTTTAAAAGCCAGTAACCTATAAGTGACTATTTTTTCCAGGTAAAGTTCCTAAGGGCACCTCACATACACAGGAACACACACACACACACACACACACACACACACACACTCCGTTAACCTATCCCTGTGAGGTAGCAAAGACTGTTTTCCAAAGGAAGAATGATAGGCCTGCTACAGGTGAGGAATCAGTGCTCAGAAGTCTCCCATTAAGTATCCCTTTGGAGTCAAAGTTTTTTGTTTTTTTTTTAATAAAAATAAATTAATAAAACATAGTAAAGAAAATACTTAAATGTTTTAGGTAATTCTAACCCCCAGATCTCTTTTAAGTTCATGATTGTTTGTTTTTGTTTGTTTGTTGTTATTTCTTTTACTATTTTGGTACAAAATATTACTTCCCCTATTTTTGCTTATTTTTATTATTAAAAATACTTACAACTGTTTTGTACCAAATAAGTCATGGTATCAAACAAGTTAGCAAATTGAATTTTTAAAGGATATTGCTGGTTTTAAGTTTAAATGTATATCGTAAGCATAATTGGGTTGCAATCCCATTAGCATTATCTGAATATTTAATTACAACTACCATGCATTTGAATCTTGGACTTGTAGTTCAGTTTCTGAAGACACAATCTATGTCTTCACGTAGGTGCTTCTGAGAACTCTTATGTAACTGGAGGTAAAACTTTCAGATTTGAATCTTCCCTTACTTGCAACAATGTTTGTGCATTAAAAGGTATTATAATAGATGTATCTTTTATGAAACACACTTTCTGCTGTATATACGGATTCTCTATGACCTCTGTGTCCCCACTTAAAAGAGTGGCTCTGACCTGTCTTCCAGAAATGTACCCTACTGAGTGTGGATTTTTAGCTGGGCCTGAGTCCATGCCTACAACCTTATAGATCCTCAGAAAATAGCAATTGAATTAAAATCATAGCAGTTGAAATCTCCACACTGACCAGACTTACAAGTTCCCAATCTAATATTATGTACCTTGAGTTTATTTGCTGATTCACTAAATCAGGGTGCTCAGGTCTGTCAGACTGATGATGTATAATGGAATCAGATTGTGTATAAATGAATAACTCTTCTTCACCATGTTCCCGCTGCCTCTTCTCCTCCTTCTGATTATTTTCTTCATTGTACTACCTGAAAAGAAATGTCAGGATATATGAGCCACTGTTCCTTGTGAAAGCACTTCTATTACTTCTTAGGAAACAAATTTAACTCTGGCTTCAATTCTGAGTGCCAGGATTTTCAATGCCGTGTCAGCAATGCTGGGTTTTCAAGGGCTGACTAGCAGGGTGACATTCTCACATCTAAATTTTGTATAGTCTTGACCACTGGATGAAATTCACCTCAATATATTCAATTAAATTTTACTTTTCTCATGAGGTAACTTTTCCAAAGAAACTCATGGTATTATTTATCTAACATTTTCCTTCCAGGGACCTCAAAATAATTTATAGACATCTGGTGGCAGAAATTGTCACTTGAAAACTTCTGTTGACATAATTTGTTATTGTTACAAGGTTATTTTCCATCAATCAATGAACTCATTTTATTATAATTCCAGCATTATTATTATTATTATTATTATGTTGAAATAAGAGAATAAGTAAGTTAATTGACTAAGACCTGTTTATTCTTAAATAATCATCTCAGTTCCATATTATTACAATCTCAAATGGAATTTATATTTATAGCTAAAGGCAGATGTTGAAATATTTAAGTTCTTTCCAAAAAATAAAATTATACATAATTATTAAAAATGTCTAAAAGTAGTTCTAATAGAAACATTTGATCATTTTATCATACAAAAAAATGAAACACCACCAGTAAAACTCCATACTTCATCTGTAAGGAATTTTAAATGTGGAATTGTTTAATCCATTTTTTTTCTATTATACAGTCGCATGAGTCTAGTTGCATCTAAATTGTACCAAACATCCTGTTTGTTTTGTCTTGTTGTATTCATGATCTTGGAGAAGTTGGATCTTGTTTTTGACATTTCTTTCAAGTCCAAAACTTTAAAATGACATGCTGTTTTTACCACACTTTAAAAACCTCCAACGAAGCACATAATTTGAAATGAATTTGTAGAAAGCTGTGTTAGAGGTTATTTTCATTATACTTTAAGAACAGTTTTGGCACTTCACTTTTGAAAAGCAGCTTTTTAGAATCTTTATATAGTCATTATCATTTTGTTGTGTTCACAAAAATCAAGTGACAAAGGAGCGGGATGTACTTTTCCTGTTGGCAATAACTGAGCACAGTCCAATCTTAGTCTTTGTTTTTAGGATCATATAACCATCTTATCAGTCATGGGAAACTTTCAGAAATCTGTTTTGTTTTTGTTTGTTTGTTGTTGTTGTTGTTTTGTCCCTTAACAGCAGGAACAATCAATTACCGTATTTGCCGGCGTATAAGACGATTTTTTGGCCCTGAAAAATATGCCTCCAAGTGGGGGGTAGTCTTATACGGCGAGTATATAACAAACTCTGTATTTTGAGTGGAAATGTTAGGGGGTCGTCTTATACGCCCACAAATACGGTATTCCCCCTTTACAAGTGGCCCAATCAAAGTTTCCAACTACAATTAAAAAATGGTCTAGAGCAGGGGTGGGCAAACTTTTACTCGAGGGCCACAATGGGTTCTTAAACTGGACCAGAGGGCCAGAACAAAAGCAAACTGACCATGCTGGCACTCTCATCTTGGGCTGCTGGTGAAGGAGCAGAGGGGAGAGCAAGAGAACCCTCCGCTCTTTTGGCTCTGTGGGCTGGATAGAACAGCCGAACGGGCTGGATCTGGCTTATGAGCTGTAGTTTGCCCACGGCTGGTTTAGAGCAATACTCTGAAAATATATTACTAAGTTTACACAGGGCCCAAGTGTATAAGTGTTTGTATATGTGCTTCCATCTGCCAGTGTTAGCACAATGGCCAAGATAAGCATAAAATGCTTGTTCAGTTGGACACTTTTCATTTCCCACCTCTCTTGACTTGGTCATGTGAATCCCACAAGCTGAGCTCAAAGTTTTTTCTAGCTATTTGGTAATGGTCACTTTATGTCATTTTGCCAGGCCTCAGAGTTTGGACAGTGAATTGAAATTGTCAATTTGGGTGGCATTCAAGAGTTCATGTGTATTAAAACTGCTGCCAAGTCTTGTTGGTTTGTTTGTTTCTGTTTTGTGTTTTTTTTGCATAAATGTTATATGTTATAAAGAATTAATGTACCATATTGGTAGGGTAATGTTTGAAAATGGATTATTTTAAATTAGGACATTCCTATACTGAATTATCAAATCAAATGAATTAATATTATAGGAGACAAATATATTATAGACTTTGAAAGATAAAGACACTAAATACAAGTTACGTTAAAGTAATATTGGTACAGAGATAAAAGTTTTCAATGCTAGAAATTGCTATATGAAAGACAGTTAACTCTTTGACGACCAAAAGCAACTAATTTATGTTGATGATCATTAGGGAAGGTAAGAGACAAAATTTGATTTTATTTAATTTTGTTATATGCCCATTGCTTTATATGTATGTATATATTTATAGCTTTCATCAATATCCAAAAGAGGTCCATAGGTGGAAGCCAATAGAGCCAGTTTACAGATAAGAAAATTGAGGACAAAGCACAGTCAATGAACAGTGGAACCAGTGGTTTTCCTTGATTCTATATGATGAATATGAAAATAGTACCATGTACTATTAGAAGCAACAGTCTGGCCTTATGTAGTGAATTATATCCTGGCTTCTCTACTTACTGGGTAATTTACTCAATATTTAATAGTCTAATACTTAATAGCCTCGACTGTAAAAAACTTTTCACAAATAAGCAAACAACTCATCACAATCACATGATAGAACACTACCAACCACAATAACAGTAACTTCAACACCATGGGATTCCTTCTTATTCGCCTTACCACAAATATGTATTTATCCCTTAATATATACCAGATATTTTGATGGGTACTATATGTACTGTACTGTGGTAAATAAAGTATCTCTGCACCATTCCATTCAGAATCTTAGGCTAGTAGAAGGAAATAGTAAACAAACAATTGTGTTGGTGTTTTGTTTTGTGTGTGGTTGTTTTTTTCCTTGAAGACCTAGGACAAATTAGATTGCTAGGAGAGAAAAATGGGGTAATTCAAGTGATATACTCGCATAACACCATGCCTGAAGATGCAGGAAGATGAGAAGTAGCCCATTGCGGGCTCAGCAGGAAAGCATGGGAAGGTCAATCCCTGATGTCTGTCATGGGCACAGGGAAGAATGACTGACAATGCATAAGCCATGGGCTTTCTTATCTGTGCAGCGGAGCTTAAAATATGTAGCCATTTTAATGGAGAGATGGGCATATCTTTGCCAGATGACTGCCATGACAGGTGCAATAAACTCCAAGAAGGTCGCCTGACTATGGGGAACCTTGTTTACCACCTATTCCAACGAGGTGATAACAGTCCTCTAAAAGGATGGCCATTCCCCAGAATACTGTTGTCAAAGTAACAGAAAGCCATTGTCCATACTATTGTGCCCAGTACTGAGCCTTTCTGAGCACAGACTGTTTTAACTTTTTTTTTTTTAATAGCCAAGAGAGAATTACTTGTTACTTTTACTTAAATGCGTTCTGATGCGTTTCTTGATGTCAACAAGGGAATCTCTCCATATTACAAAGTGAAAAACGAAAATTCAAAAAGTTCATGTTTGATTCCACAGCCTTCTGATGCCCTTATTTTAGAATATGATCTCCAAACACGAATACAGGGATCACACTGAGTAGCAGTACATGTCAAAGTGCCGTGTTTGTACCAAACAAATATTATTGAATGATTTTATGATTACTTACTGTCTGTTTTTAACCTCAATCCTGATTTCAGAGTTTGAAGTAATTTTAGTAAAATGAGTGCAATTACCATTTCTATCTTGGATAGATGCCTTATTTTCAATATCTTGATTTTGGACTGTACACTGGCTCCAATTAACTCGACAAAAAGATTCAACAGAACACTAATCATTTTTGCCCAGAGAAATCTTTCCTTGAAATGTAACAACCCATAAGTAACAATCAAATCCTACCTCCATCAGAAACAAAAATATTTGGTATAATCTAGAATTTTACTTATTTATGGTTGGTACTTTGACAATAGTATTCTGGGGAATGGCCATCCTTGTAGAGGTCTGTTCTCACCTCGTTGGAATAGGTGGTAAACAAGGTTCCCCATCGTCGGGGGCCACCTTCTTGGAGTTTATTGCACCTGTCATGGCAGTCATCTGGCAAAGATATGCCTATCTCTCCATTAAAAGGACTACATATTTTAAGCTCCGCTGCACAGATAAGAAAGACCATGGCTTATGCATTGTCACTCATTCTTCCCTGTGCCCATGACAGACATCAGGGATTGATCCTCCCATGTTTTCCTGCTGAGCCCACACTGGGCTCCAGATTCCTCTGAAAAATACACGCTCCAGGCAGCCACTGGGGATCGATGAGTCTGGCAATGGAGTGAGAGTCATTTGTCATCCTTCTTCTCTTTGCACCTTGCTTGTTATGGAAAATGACATCCTAACATTACATTTGATATGTTTCATAGGTAAAAAAAAACAAAAACAAAAAAACCAAAACCATAGTAACAGCCTGGCTAGTGTTGCTCAGTGGTAGAGCATTGACCTATGAACCACGAGGTCACGATTTTATTCCCAGTCAGGGCACATGCCCCAGTTGCAGGCTCAATCTCCAGCAAGGGTTGCACAGGAAGCAACTGATCAATGATTCTCATTATTGATGTTTCTCTCTCCCTGTCCCTTCTTCTCTGAAATCAATATAAATATATTTTTTAAAAATCATAACAAATCAGAGTGGTATATTTTAAGCAAACAATAATTTCTCTGGGAGTAAACAGTGTGGCTTCTGAGCTTTAGTGGGACTGCTGGAAGCATTGTATAGAAAATTGAGTGATTGCTAGGGATTATTTTAGCAATGTGAGATGTGCTGTTAGGCAATCTTTCTTTGACAAAGTAATCAGCAGGTCATGAGTAACTAAAGCTTTTCATCATATAGTTTTTTGAACAATTACAATGTAATAAAAAGTTCATAGTATTCTGAAAAGCAAAACCAAAGATAAGACAGAGGCCTGACCTCAAACAGCTTAGTCATCAGATAGCATGGGATTTCTCAGAAGAAAGCAGCAACGTTGTACTTGAAAGTTGGTGACAAATTAAAACCCGCTGTCATGGAAAGAAGGTGACATGTGCACCTCAGAGAGAACAGAACCCAAGTTCATGTCAGTGGCAAGAGAAAGTATCAATCATTATCTGAATTCCATTTGCGGATCTTTCTATCTCACAAAACAAACTTAGGTGAAGATTTTTAACCGAAATAAACCACCTGCACTCTTCTTAATGACCTTATTCAAAACTTCACTATGTTATAAAGGCTGTTACTTTAAAGATAGAACCTATTTCTTTTAGAGTTTGTATGCTTAACTTCCTTCAGTAGTATTTTTAATAACGGAAAACGTTCTTTTTGAATGAATGCCACTATAACATTTACATAGATGACAGCCATTCCTTGGAATTTGAATTTGCTGAGTGACTGCTCAAGTGACTGCTCAAATGACACAATTTATCAGGTTCTCAGTTTTCCTAACTGTGAAAGGAAATGCATTCTTGTGGTATTTCTTCTTCCCCTCTTTTTCATTTTATTTTCATCTATTGCCATTTATCCCCACTATGTCTTCCTCCATCCACCCACTAGTCACCTATTATCCCTGTCCATGAGTTATTTCTCTTTTTTTTCTTTTTCATTCAGTCCCTCCAGTCCCCTCCCCTGCCTCCAGAGCTCTCAGCCTACTCTCTATCTATGAGCCTGCCTCTATGTTGCTTTGTTAGTTCAGCTTGTTCATTAGATTCCACATGCGAGCTGCATCCTATGGTACTTGTCTCTCTCAGTTTGCAAAGAATGAAAAATAAACAATATTCCACACACAAAAAATCCTTTAACCTTCATCGCTTTTGAAGCCATGTGGAAATTCTTATACAGAAAATTATACTAAAGTATATGATTGGTACATCAAAATGCGAATAGCCAGGTCAAATTATTTTTATTATTGAGTGATAAAATTATATTTTATTAAATCCGCTCACATCCAAATGAATTTACCATTTAACCAGACTTGTTCTGAAACAGTTTTGATGGAAGTGCTCTCCCATGTGCTGGGTAGAAGGAGGTTACTGCAAAGTCCCCACCTCTGCCAAGAGTCCGTGGCCTAATCGGGAAGGCTCTGTACAATATTTTGCCGGAAGCCAGTCACAAAGGGCCACATCTGGGGCTATCAATCCACTAAGATGAAAGGCCTACAAGCTCTGCGGAGTATATTTGCAGCCATCATGCTGACAGATACTAAACGAGATAAAGACCACAGCCTGTCCCGAGGAGTCACAGTCCATCTGTCTGACGGTGGCAGGCT
Organism: Vespertilio murinus; assembly: GCA_963924515.1. Classification (NCBI taxonomy): domain Eukaryota; kingdom Metazoa; phylum Chordata; class Mammalia; order Chiroptera; family Vespertilionidae; genus Vespertilio; species Vespertilio murinus. The sequence goes on from OZ004707.1 coordinate 12,370,968, forward strand.
TTCTTCCTCTCATCAGTTAACACTGTAGTGGACTGATGAGCTGGAGGGCTGAGGGCCGACCACTTGCTGTGTCTTCCTGGACGTGCAGTGTTCATTCATTTTCAGTAGGTCCGTTCTTTTTCCAGCGTATTACACAGGCCTAAAGGCTTCTCTTTGGTCAAATGGACAATAGAGTTCAGGACGTCCACTACGTTCACGGGGCAGGCTTGCGTTTTTTAAAATGTGAAAGTGATCAGAACAATTTCATTCCCTGCTCATCGCGGGAGGCTCCGCTCTTGTGTGCTCTCTATGCTGTTATGTGATATTCTCCTGTAGGCACTCTACCAAGGCCAAATTGCAGGATCTTCGAGGTGGAGGGGCTTGAGATGCTGAGCTATTTGATACCTAAATGGTTACCAAAGAGATAAGAGGTTGCAGACAGATGGGGCTTGCTCAAGGCCAGTCGGCTGCTCATTGGTGGCGCTCTGTTGGATCCGAGAGCAGCTGCTCTTAGAATCCACCACTGTTGTCGTTCAAACATGCTGTGTCATTATCATTCTAACTGTGCATCAGTTCCTTTCCCTGTCAGCTGCCTGTCAATGTGTGTGTGAGTGTGTGTGTATGTGTGTGTGTGTGTGTGCGCACACACACACATGTTATATATTTACTAGAGGCCCTGTGGATGAAATTTGTGCATGTGGAGATACCTTCAGCCCAGCCTGCACCCTCCCCAATCTGGGACCCCTCGGGGGATGTCCAACTGCTTAAATCAGGCCTAAACTGGCAATCAGACATCCCTCTCACAGTCCAGGACCACTGGCTCTTAACTGCTTACCTGCCTGCCTGCCTGATTGCCCCTAACTGCCCCCCGCTGGCCTAGTCACCCCCAACTGTCCCTGCCTGGTCTGGTCGCCCCTAACTGCCCCTCTGCCAACCTGGTTGCCCCAAATAGCCTCCTGCTCAGTCATTTGGTCGCCCCTCACTAACCCCCATGCCGGTCTAGTCACCCCACATACCCTGTTTGGTCGTCCACTTGGTTTCAATGGTCACTTAAGCTTTTATTATTATAGATATGTATGTAAGTAGACACACACACATGGGTACTTGCCTTGTATGTACTTGTTTAAAAACTTGCCAGGTATAGACATACCTTGACTTTGAAGGACTGTTTAGTATGATTTCTAAAGAAATAACAAAACAGTGCTCTTTTCAAAAGATTTGCATTTCATCTTGCCTAAAGGGCTTTAAATGAAGGGTAATGAATGACAGCAGTTCCTATGGAGAAAAAAGCCTAATGGGAAATTTGAGAGTGGAACTAATCCCAGTTGCATTCATCTTCATCATTGATGTGAATAAAATGTTAAGGTGATAATAAATTAGAAAGCAAAGCACACACAATAAAGCCATTTATATGATATAAAAAGTTAAGATGAGATAAATTATAGAAAAGATCTAAAGTAAGTGAACTACTGTTTTACTAATTAGGATAAATTCTTCTTTTTTCCATAATGAGTATCTATTGTATTTTCAGCAATAAACTATAACAATGTAGATATAGCAGTGTCATTGTAATAGTAGGAATGCAAAAATATTTTAAAGAAAATAAAGCTTAAATGAGAACATTGAAGATTTAGTTCTCATCTCAGGGAACAATTATTTCAGTCCATCTAATTAGTATAATACCTACACAAACATACATACACAGTGCATACACACATAATTTCTTTATTGATTAAGGTATCACATATTTGTCCTCAGCCTCCCATAAGTAATACATGCATGTACTAACAGCGTGAAACATATTAAGTATATACTTACTACATTTATCCCAGAAAACCATCCAGAGAATAAAATAAATTATCATAGGCATAAATGGTTGACTTTTATTAACTAAAGTTACTATATTTTCTATTACCTTACAGTCTTACTTAAATTTTTACGAATAATTTATTGTTTTATTATCCCAACAGACTTGTGAGTTTGTTTGGACAAAAAAAGGAAGCTGAAAGTTACTGGAGTTAAGCAGTTTCATAGCTAGAAAGTAACAAATATATGTTCCTAGATCTTCTGTGTTTCATAGTTTTCACTACATTAGGGTTTCAGAAGTTCTGGTCTTTGGGGCCAGTAAAATGAACATCATCCAGAAACTTGTTAAAAGCACTTTCTTGGATTCGTACCCCAAACTCTGAGGGCGATGCCCATTAGAAAAGCTCTCCAGTTAGTTTTGATACATGCAAGTCAGAAAACTGCTGTCTGTCCAATAATTAGGATTGAAAGTTAGCCTGTGAAAGTGTAGGCTGTGACTCTGGGGATAAACCCCATCCAGTGTAAAATGTTTCAATATATGACAGGTTCCAACATCGGGCCATTTCTCAGTAAAAATACCATACTATTTTTCATCATTTGTCTTCTGTAGTTTGTCTTACTTTCATGTAGAGATCTCTCAGTATTTTGGAAACTCTTCTACTTTCACTACTATAAGCAAACTGTCCAAATTAAAAATCAGTACTTATAAGGTGGGGACAAAAGAAAATAATTTTGCTATTTCTTGGTAAGCAGGTACATTGCCGCTGTAAAAATTATCACCACCTTGGATGAAACAACACAGATTTATTCTCCTGCTGTCCTGGAAGTCTAAAATCAAGATGCCAGCCATTTTAGGATTCTTGGGGTAACACATTTCCTTGCCTTTTCAGCTTCTAAAGTCTGCCAGCACTCTGACGATTGGTCTTTTTCTCAAATACTTCAATCCCTTATTTCTGTCACCACGGCTCGTATCTCTTTCTATGAATGCTTATCTTCCCTCTGTACTTATATAAGTAACTTTGTGGCAGTTCAGAATCATCTTTGCATTCAAGATCCTTAGTTTTATTCCCTCTGCAAAGATGCTTTCCCAGGTAGGACATTATAGTCATGGGTTCTAGGGATTATAACATGGACATCTTTGAAGGGATGGGGCCTATTCAGCTTACTGCATAAGGGCACATATCGTTGAAATTCCTTATTTGACAAAGACATTCCGGTGCCTATCTGAAGCTGTGATGTGATAGGCAAGAGAAGCAAACACAAATTTCATTAGAGTCACATGTTTATAGACCTTATCCTTGGTCAAATAGGTCATTGAATTACCCAATGATAAGCAAACCACGTCATTGGGTTAGGGAGTGCAGAAAGACACTGGGCTGTCCTGTCATTATATCTCTACTGGTCTGTCTAGCTAAACTCTGAGCACCTTTCAGGGACAATCCTGTTTCTTTCAGAAATTTGAGATCTCTGAGCCCAGCTCAGTTCCTGACACATAATCAACAGTAAGACTTAGGCAAATGTCAATGGAAGTTAAAATGAAAATTTGTAGAAAATGGCCTTGCTAGAGAAATGCCATTACTATTAATCTTTGACGTGTCTGTTAGAAAGTATATTTTTATAGTTATTCTTTTTTTGAGAATAAGAAAAGTAGTAAAAAATGCCAGGTTTTTAATACTTAATAATGTGTATGAGATATATTGTATCAGGGCAGGTGGCCGGAAATAAAGCATAAATCTCAGAAGAGCTAAACTTCCTATAATTAAGAAAGGAATCAATTAGTATGCTAGATGAAAGTAGAATTATGCTTTCATATGATTCCTAACATATAGTTTAAAGCTATGGTGGAAAGAAAAAACACTGGGCTACATCCGCCTAAAACGTCAGCTTTAGTTCCAAAATTGGTATTGTTGTGAGTAAACAGCAATCTAATCAAGAAGAAAAATGTCATTATTCTTCATTGTCACACATTTATTTGGAGGCATATCAGGTACCCATAAATTCTAGGCCTCTCATATTTCACACCACGACTCTACAGTGTAGAGATAATATGTATTCTGAATTATGTTTAACTGAATAAATGAGAAACAGCCCCATATGTGGTCCCCTTCTGAAATCAGAATGCTGCTAAAAGCAAAATTTCCATTGCATAAACATTTTTAAGTTTTGATTATCTTGTGTCAGATGATATAATTGCATAACAATATTTAAGACAACAACTTTTATTGTCCCTTTGCAGACCATCATTCCAATAACTGTTTAGCGGTGCTGCATCGCAGGAAGAAAATTGTGTACCTCAGCTGCTGCCTCCCTGTGCCCGTAATGAAGTCCCTGTAGTGACATAATTGTATCGACTTAGCAAGAAAGTGGAATTATAATGGACAATACAAAGCCAAGCAAATTGCACTATCGGAAGAGACATGCTGACTTAAGCCCTGTTGACATGAATGTCAAAAGTACTCTTTGATAATGGCTAAAATTTGCTTCCTCTAAATTACTCAGCTTCAAACATTAAATTTATGCAAGAAACGTAGTGTTTTGAGTTTTATTTACTCACTGCCATACTTCCATGATTTACAAAAATATTGATGGACTTAATCAATATCCATTTATGCTAACAATCTTACAAGATCCATAAAATATGAATTCAAGGATAAAAAATAATTATGGAAATGTTTGCATCACAGGTTCTGATTCCATTTGTATATTATTTTCTTTTGAGGGATAGTACATCTTTTCTCCATTCTGAAAATATATTCTATACATTTCTATTCCTTGCACTTTTTGAATTAAGTTTATATATATATATATATATATATATATCAATTAATAGGCTGAACTATATAAAACCTCTTGAAATTAGCATTGTTAAATGAAATGTAAGAAAAGTAACATATCAGTGATTTAGTAAAAGGGGCCTGGATTACTAAATATAGGAATTTCTATAAAACATAATGTTTAGTTTGTAACTAGACATGCTTAGTAATCTTCAGAGGAGTTAGAGTAACAGCTAAAAAAATGACTATAAAGCTCACATTTAACAGATAACTTATTTGATATTATTAAAATAATGATACTCCTCTCAATTATTTAGCCATAATCTATAAAGAAGAAAAATATAAAGCATTGAAATAATACAGATATTTATCAGATGACTTTGGCCTCTGGTTCCTTTTTCTCATTTACTTTTGCACACCTTTGAAAAAAATCTCTGGAATCTCAGTCTGAAATAATGATGACACAATATCTATCTAAAATAAATGTTATATAAAGGACTCTGTGTGTACGTGTGTGTGTGTGTGTGTGTGTGTGTGTGTGTGTATGAATATCTCTATAAAAATAACACACAGTTCAATAAAGGATTGTATTGGCTTTGCCATATGTTCCATTTTTATAAATTAAACTTTAAAGTAAACCCTGGTCCACTATTAGAATGCAGAATATAATTGAAAAAGTAAATAATAGAATAAAGTATAAAATAAAAATATATACTTTTAAAAGATAAGTGTGAGTAAAATAATAGTTTCTTGATTTTAATTGATCTTTATCATACACATTATAGTGCTGTGCATAAAATGGAACATAGAAAACAATGTTTCTTGGCCAATTAAAATTTATTCTTTACCTTGTTTAGGAATCCCTTCATGAATTTCCAAAACAGTAGCAATTGCTCTCTTTTGAATTCCTTCATTATTTTTTCTTGTCTGATTTTATCTGATTACAATGATACTATTGTGGTTTTATTTTTTAACATTATATACTAGAGGCCCTTTGCACGAAATTCATGTACATTCGTGCATGGGGGGAGGTGGGTGTCCCTCAGCCCAGCCTGCACCCTCTTCAATGTGGAACCCCTCAAAGAATGTCCTACTGTCAGTCTATAAGGATCAGGCCTAAACAGCATATCAAATATACAAGTAATATATAAACAATACTTTGTTAATTATTGAACTGTGTTAATATATACACAGTAATATTGTTAATCTCTTAACAATATTATTCATTTTAATGATGATTATATTTTCAAGTTCAAAGAATGTATATTTTCATTAAAAAAATAACCTTTGCAGGATGAGAGTAAAACTTTACAGACTTGTAAAATATTCTTTATTATTGCAGACTTTGGGAGTATACATTTTGTAGAATATTAGAGAAATTATGTTTTAAAATAGTTGAGTAACCTTGCTATAGGCAAATTACGGCCCGCGGGCCAGCGTTCGGCTGTTCTATCCGGCCTGTGCGGAGCAGAAAGAGCGGGCCGTACCCTTTTATGTAATGATGTTTACTTTGATTTTATATTAGTCCACACAAACACTCCATCCATGCTTTTGTTCCGGCCCTCTGGTCCAGTTTAAGAACCCATTGTGGCCCTCGAATCAAAAAGTTTGCCCACCCCTGGTCCAGAGTATGACAGAATGCCATCCTATATAATAAAAGGCTAATATGCAAATCAATGAACAGCAGAATGACTGGTTGATATGACACAGGCTGACCACCAGGGGGCAGACATTCAATGCAGGTGCTGGCCCAGGTGGTCAGTGCACTCCCACAGGGAGAACACTGCTCAGTCAGAAGCCCTGAGCGGGGCTTATGGCTGGTGAGCACAGTGGCAGTGGCGGGAGCCTCCCCTGCCTTCATGGCAGCGCTAAGGATGTCTGACTGCTGCCTAAGCCATCAGTGGGACAGCCCCCGAGGGCTCCTGGACCGTGAGAGGGCACAGGCTTGGCTGAGGGGAATCTCCCCCACCTCACCCCACCCCCGCCACCAAGTGCAGGAACTTCATGCACCAGGTCTCCAGTAATTTATCAAAAAGAAAGAGAGAGAGAGAAGCTGATAGAAAAATGACTGTTAAACAAGTTCTGTGGTAGGCTTGGGCAGTTTTGAGAATTGTAGGAAGTGCTACTCAATTTTTCTTAATAAGTAATAAGAACTCTTGGTAAAGCCATCCAGACAATGAGACAACATTATGCAAAACAGGAGTGATTTCTGTGTCGTTTCCAAAAACTAATGGAGTTCACTCTATGCTTTTCCTGTGAGTTTATTGCCTCATGATGTGGACGTGGAAGTTTATTATGGACTTGGATCCTAAAGCCTTCAGTTACTGATGCACAGTGAGCATTGTGAAAATATGAGTAACAAGCATGTGAGACCATTCATCCCCTCTCCCCGGAATTTTGCTGTTTGAGAGTGCCTCCTAGGGAACAGTGTCGTGCAGTACAAATGATTCTCAAAAAGGCATTTACTTCTGAAATGACAATGCCCATGTCCAATGACTCCTTCCGAAGACAGAAAGGACCATACAGAGGAGCAAATTGTGTTTAAGTGAGTCATGAACCATGGCCTTCCCTCCCCGGGCAGCTGCCATGGCCAGATCAGGCGGGCACACTGCTGTAACTCAGTGTGCTCAGCAGCTCCTGGGGCTGGTTTAAGGCACCCTGGCTGTGAATGTAAAAGGATAATTACTTACTGATACATTTTTTAAAGTAAAATTTTAATACATTTTTTATTTTATTCTAGTTCATGCAGACCAATGTACCTCTGACTTTTGATATACCAATTTATACTACTTAGTTGTTGCTTTTTTCTGTCTTTATATCCACAGCCATTTGTTTTTGTTTATTTATTTGCCAGTTTATCTGTTTATGTACTTACTCATTTATACTATCGTTGCACTCTATTTCTGTTAAAGGGTTTCTTCAAATAAGGATTTTAAGAATGATTTTAATAATGATGAGGAGACTTGCAGTCTTATTTACATATTAACTTTTAGTGCTTTCGAAAGTTTCTCTTATAAGAATCCTTCTATTTCAAGTATTTTTAGTGGGGTTTTTTTTAATTGATTAAGTTATTCCATATGTGTCCCTATACTTCCTTTTCCCCCTAACCCCGCCCCACTCATGCCCTCACCCCCCTGTTGTCTGTGTCCATTGGTTCAGCTTATATGTATGCATATAAGTCGTACAAGTCCTTTAGTTGATCTCTCCCCCTTACCCCTAACCTTCCCTACCTTCCCTCTGAGGTTTGAGAGTCTGATTGATGCTTCTCTTTCTCTAAAGTATTTTTTAATATTCAAAATTGTTTCATTGAAACTTGTTTAGATACATAAAAAATAATAATTAAAATATAAAAGGTGGAGTGTAAATATGAAAGGTATACAAGGATTGGGAAAGTCGGTCATCATTTCCCAGTCCCCTTATAGTTTACTTTATTGCAGTTCATATTAAGGTCGTTCTGCTGAAAAGAGAAAACAAACAAACAAAAAATTTACATGTAGAAACTGAGAGTAAAAAGTGGCCAGGGCTGCGAATGGGGAAATAGGAAGAGGTTGGTAAATGGGGGCAAACTCTCAGGTATAAGGTCTGACAGGCTAATGTGAAGCATGGTGACTATAATTGATAATGGTAATGGATAAGTGAAACTTTCTAAGAGAGTAGACCTTAAATGTGTTCTCTCTCTCTCTCTCTCTCTCCCTCTCTCTCTCTCTCTCTCTCTCTCTCTCTCTCTCTCTCTCACACACACACACACACACACACACACACACACACACACACACGAAGCTAATTACATGAGGTGAGTGATGTGTTAATTAACTCTGGGAGGAAATCTTTTCAAAATATGGACATGTATCGAAACACTACATCTTACCATTTTACATGTCAATTTTATCTTAATAAGCTGAAACTTTTAAAAGTTACTCTTCCATTCACTTTCTCATTGATTCAGAGTATTTTTTATAAGAGAAAGTTTATATAGAACATCACAGAGGTAGTTGCAGTGAGCCAGCCGGGCTGTGTGGGCTCAGGAAACGTGCAGAAGCAAAAGAAGGGACCTTGGAGCTATGGAGAGAGAAGGGCAAAGGTAAGGTCCTGGGGGGAAGATAAGGCGCAGGTCTGCTCCCCCGAGGGACAACACTCAGGGGATATTTCTCTATGTTTATTTATTGATTTCAGAGAGGAAGGGAGATGGAAATAAAGATAGAAACATCAATGATGAGAGAGAATAATTGATTGGCTACTCCCTACTGGGGATTGAACCCAGGCATGTGACCTTGATCAGAATGGAACTTGGGATCCTTCAGTCTTCAGGTCAATGCTCTATGCACTGAGCCAAATTGGCTAGGGCCAGAGGATGTTTCTCAAGTGTTTACATGGGTCTGGCATAATTCAGCCTGGAAATAAATAAGTGAATAAGAATATGATCAATGTGGCCTGTTTGCACAGGACACATAGAATTTTATCTAGTTTGTGAAATTTCAAAAAAACCAGTACATTATTGGGATCTGATTACAGGGTTAAATGTTGAATATCATTCCAATTTATTATTGGCAATGGTGTTTCTTTTCTTGTCTTATTTTACTTTTCATAAAATAATTAGTTGTGTGGAGTTAATTTGAAGATAAATAAGATCAAATAAACTTGTAATATAGATATACCTCTAGACGGGGACAGAAAAATAGTGGTAAGCTGCTTTTAGCACATCTATCTTTTTTTATTGGGTGGTTAGAAGGTCCATATGACATGAAATTCTTATTAATTATAAATCCTCAAATGCACTCAGCATGGATTACATACTTTTAGTATGAACTTAGTAATATAGACCTCATTTTAATATCTGTTTGGCAATTAGAAATTTTGATCAAGAAAGAAATATACCATTTGTTTTTCACCTTTATTTGTTTTAAGAATCACCTAATTGTTTTTCATACAGTAAATGTCCAGTATGTTGATCCTTACTGCCTAGTTTCATGGGAGGGTTTTTTTTTGTTTTTGTTTTTGTTTTGTTTTTAAGGTGATGACCCTTTATCCTGGATGAAGAGCCTTTTTTCTGCCAAGGGCCATTTGGATGTTTATAACATCATTCGTGGGCCATCAATTACCCTGCTGTATTAGGTCAAACATTCAATTAACTCACCTTTAATGCCTTGATCTCTGGGGCCTAATGTGGCCTGCGGGCAGGACATTCCCCACCCCTGCTTTAAATGAACACTCACGTAGGTAATCTAATAAGGATGGACGATGCATCCTTTTCCCACTTCTCATTTCCTCATCCTGACAGGATGGTGATGCTCTCTTATTTGTGTCCCCATTCAAAATTAGAGACAATGAATTGTGTTGAGCAGCTACCACACGCTTGCTGTGTCCTTCTGCTCATGTTTAGAACACAACACTTCTTCCACTGAAGTTAATTTCTGTCCAAGAATATTGCCCTTGCCTGTGCCCTGTCATTCTCTAACCTGTAAATAAGAAGATTGTATCCAAAACCGGTTTGGCTCAGTGGATAGAACGTTGGCCTGTGGACTGAAGGGTCCCAGGTTTGATTCCAGTCAAGGGTATGTACCTTGGTTGCAGGCACATCCCCTGTAGGGAGTGTGCAGGAGCCAGCTCATCAATGTTTCTCTCTAATAGATGTTTCTAGCTCTCTATTCCTCTACCCTTTTCTCTGTAAAAAATTAATAAAATATATTTTTAAGAAAAAAGACTGTAGAGAACAGATCTATGAAAGCATGCCTAAGCATTTTAGCTATTGTATTCAGGTCACTGTTCCCAGGAGATGGTCTCCTGGAGTCCATCTCAGGGAGGTAAAGTAAGTTCCTGGAAGAATGTAATTCTAGTTCAGTTTTGCCAATTTTCCTATGTCTAGACAAATAACAAATGTTCTATTCCTAAAATGTAATTCAACCACTTTATATTTAACTCTTGTTCCTATTACGTGGCCCCTCATTATAGACACAGTTTCCCTTGTTATGTAGTACCTGGATTCGCCTTCTTCTCGCCTTGATTATACATTTCAGGGTCTTTTTCCTTTAAGAAGACTCAGCTCAGGACACATTTTCTTCATGGAGCAATGATACACAGATTTGACCTCTAATTATTTTCCTCTTATACTTCCCTCCCACACACACACTTTATATTTGTCTATACAGTTTCAACATACAGTCATAAATAGCTCAAAACAAGCCCTAGGCAGATTTTCATCAATCTCATTTTATTTTATTTTACTTAAAAATATTTATCATTGTCAGTATTATATATTTCTCCTGTTTTGGCATTTGGCCCCTTTTAGTCCACTGCCGCCCCCTGCCCCATGCCTTTACCACACTATTGTCTGTGTTCTTGGGTTATGCATATATGTATGCAAGTTCTTTGGTTGATACCTTCCCACCCACACCTTTCCTCTGAGGTTCCACTGTCTGTTCCATGCTTCTGTGTCTTTGGATCTATTTTGTGCAATTTATTTTATAGAAAAAGGAAATAGAGCACCATCTCATGTCCATGTTCACTCACGTAGCAGACAAAAGCTAATAACTATCCTGGTATAGGTTTGTATGTTTTTATATTGTTACTAATAATGCATATGAGCATACATTTTGTGTGGGTATAAACACACACACACACACACACACACACACACACACACATATATATATATATATATATATATATATATATATATATATGAAGCATTGTTTATTTTTTACATTTAACATATTTTTGTGATCTATGGATGTTAATACATGAAGACCTAATTCAATTCATTTTAATTATGTTATTCTACTCTAAACAATGATAGTTTTATATATCCATTCCCCTATCAAATATTTTAGTATTTTGAGTTTTTCAATATTTTAGTATTGTAAAACATTATTTGAACAAGTTTTGTAATACCAGGGTTCCTTTAGTATGTACACAGAGAAATTCTAGAATATAGGATGATCCATCTTCAACTTAACATATTTTTTTAAATGCTCTCCCAAGTGAGATACCAATTCATTATCCTACTAGTGTTTTTGAGAATTTCTATTTCACCATATTTTTCCTAGCACTTGGTAATCTTAGTAACTTCAAATTAACTGTATCTGTGGGACCATTTCTGAAATTTCTATAATATTCCAGTGGTTTATCTTACTACTCCTGAATTAGTAGCATACTGGTTGAATATAGGTTTATAAAAAAATCTTGATATCTGGTAAGGTAAACACTGTTCTTACTCTTTCAAACATTTCCCCCTATCTTTCATTCATCAATATGAATTCATTTCCACTTTGAAGTAGAAAATTAGTTTACTATAATTCAATATTAGAAAAATAAATCAGTGGGCAGATATGGGTGCAATCTTATTCTGAGAAAACAAAATTATTTTTATAAATATAACTGTAAATTATCCTGTCTTATTTTTAATTATTCATGTGTTTTATATGTTTGTTATCAAGAAGTCACTTTTATATTTTCTTTCTCATGCAGCTTAAGTTTCTTCAAATATGCTTCACAAGTTATGTATTCCTGTTCTCTTGCTTTTTCTTTGCTCAAAATGCCGCCACCCAGGCATAGTCTATATTTATTCAAATGTTAAAGGTTATATTAAGCTAGCTTCAAATACTTGTAGTAAGCCACCTGATATCATATACAAAGAATGAATATTTTCTCCTTCAAATTTCTAGAGCATTTCTTACGTAGATTTTATCAAAAGACCCATAACTGGCCCTTTAAGAACTAACCACCTCCCTAATCCTCCCTACTGTTTATGCTTGAGTCCTCTGTGTTGATTTCCATTCAAACATCCCATTTCTACTCAGTTCCTATAAACTCAAGTGACCTCACTATCATGGATTTAGCCCATTTAATTTTCAGATAGCCTAGTTAGAAAACAATTCTTTTTGATATCTATGGTATCTTCTAAACTTTAACTACTTCCTACAAGCTACACAATCCCCCCTTCCATATTTATATAGCAAATATGCTATTTCTTCAATATTATTCTTTAAATCAACTTACTACATCTACTTAAATAAACCTACATTTAAAGGGCATTTTAGATGGACATAGTGAATTGGAACCAGTTCTATCTGCCAAAAGATAAAAGGGAGGATGTGCCACTTCCACCTGCCACAAGATAACAGGAAGGATAAAACAATGAAAACAAACAAAGTTATTATCCAGTCAGAGAGATGATATATAGCTGAGAACTTTCCTAATAGATTTTTTGGGGGTGTGGAAGGGTGGCTGGAAATTAGGAATGTGCTTACTAACATAAAAATGACTTTCTATGTGACATGCTAAAAAAGCTTGGAAACAAATATAAAAGAACTAGTGTCCCAGTGTACGGATTCATGTGCATTGAAAGGAAACTCATTAGAAGAAAGATTCATGGGATAATTACATTACTGCAAAAATATTTGTCAAAATAATATATATATATATATATATATATATATATATATATATATATATAATATTCTATATAATAAAGAGCTAATATGCTAACTAGACTGAACAGTGGAACAACCTTCCAGAAAGACCAGTGGGTGGCGGGTGGGGCTGCAGCCAAGGTGGCCAGGGCTGCTAGGAAGTAGCAGAGGTGGCTGTGGCTGAGAGGGCCTACCCTGGCATGAATTTTGTGCAACGGGCCTCTAATAATATTATAAAATTAAAACACTGGTGTGATTGGTGCCAGCGAGAGTTTTATATGTATTGCGCATGTGCAGGTCAACGTTTATTTTTAAATTGCCAGTGTGTATCATATGTACCTATAGGTTGGTTGGACGGTGAGATGGATGGATGGTTGATCAATGAGCCTTTCATATATATATATAGGTATACTTCTCTTTATATGAGTCAAAGATGTTTAATACCATGACTACCCCTGTTACTTAAAACAATTGTCCTACCACCAGTAATACAAATCTCAAATTAAGAAAAGCACAGATTATATTCAGTTACCTGCTGGTTTATGATTTTAGAGGCAGAGTTGTATATATTTAAATATATTGAAGTCCTATGTACTAGATATTTAGTAAATTATTTGGAAAGTAGTATGACATAGTTAAGAAAATGAAAACATCAGCAATAACTCCCACATTAATCTACAGACCTGAATCTAAAAATTAATTATCATCTCATTTTTAAGTATGTTGACTTTTGGAGCTCTGGATGTTTAATTACTAAAATGGAACTTTGAAGACTCACTTTTACAGAGTGGTGTACATGAATAAACATGATAATCTATGAGAAGGACTGGCAAAGTGTTTATCCCATAGACAGTGTAGAATCCCTGAATCAGGGATTGGACGGTTTCTCTTACATTTTCCCCCCTCACTAACTCATGTGCCTAGTAGCTCTTGGAGAAATTTCTAACCTCTCCAAGCTTAGTCTCTTTATCTCATATTTAAAATAAGGAAAATAATAACAGCTTCCCAATCTGGGTCGTGGCTAAGATTAAATGAGTTAATGCTTACTGGGGCATTTGTGTCTGGCACAGGAAATTTCTATGCAATCATTTTGCTGTTATTATTATCATTTCTAACAATTCCCGCTTTTCCCCTTGAATGAGGATCAATCAGTGTTAAATATGCTATTCCTTTTAAACTGAAAATAATTCCCTCTCATTGTGTCCCAGAACGTAATTTGAGCCATTATGAATAAAAATGAGTTACATCATTTTTCATTTTCAGATTAAATAGGAACACTTAGCCTTTTAGTTTGGGAATATAACCAAACATGGCTGGTCATAACCATATCTATCTAGTAGGAAGCACTAAAGTGTTGTTAAAATGCAAAATTCTGCAGATTAATACTGTATCATGGAAACAATCTAGTGAATAAGCACTGTGTAGTTTATCATTCAGTCTGTATAATATTTCAAATTAATTTTAATATGTGAATTTTTGCTTATTCAAAGCAGAGTTTCAAGTGTTCTCAACAATTGAATGGTTTTAATTTTTGTTTCTTTTTCTATTCATCCCAACCTATTTTTTAAAGTACAAGTGCAATATGTACTTCTAAGAAAATAAAGAAAATGTATATATATGAAGCATAATGTTGGCTACTCATATTGTCAGTTATTCTTAGAACCAACAATTGACATGTTTTTAGACATTTGTTTTATATTCATTTAGATAAACTCCCAATCTGTGCTTTTTCTTGACTGTAAATAAAGTATCTTTAAACCAATTAAATGCCTTATGAAGATTCCCAAGGCCTTTTCAGGTCACCCTATAACAACTTAAATTAAGTATTGTGACCTGGAATATAGCTTTCCAGAACTCTGGAGAGAATGCATTTTTTTAAATAAATAAATAAATATTTTTGTAAAATGCAATCAGAAAACAATTTATACATTGGGGGAATCTTCAAACAATACTTATGCAGGCTTTGAAGAGAGCACTTTGCTCACCACACCGAGGAGGGATGGGGATGGTCATATGGAGACATGACAGCAAGCTCTGTGCATCCAGCTGGTCCTCTGCCCTGTGGAGGGGTATTGAGAGGGCAGGGGAAGAAAAATAATTGTGTCTACTCTTTTGAGTTCTTGGCTGAAAAAAATAGAGAAAAACCAAAGAAATGTGTATTAATATGTAAAAATCTAACGTATGAGTGGGAAATACCTAAAGAAAAATTAATAACTCCCAGAGGTGGCTTAACATTCAGGCATAAATACCTGTTTGAAAAAGAAAGGGAAGGGGTGATGTAGGCCTCTTATTGAAGAGTAAAGATTCTTGGGAGAGATGAATAGGCCCTTAGCAGAACAGATGGGCTGCATGATCCTCTGTGACAGGTGTGTCTGTGTGTGAAGTCAGATTCCAGTCTCTTCTCCTGACAGGAGTCAGGCCTTCCTGGTTGATAGCACTCCTGGGGAGGGATCTATGACAACCGGGTTCCTCTGGGAGGATTGGCTTTAAGCAGATAAGGGAGCTCAGAGAAAGCCTTTCCAGGCATTTGGCATTTGCTGTTTCTCAAGTGCCTACAGATCAAACTAATCTACACCCTGAAGTGGTATATTTTGGGCTGGCATACTCTGCTACTTTCATAAGCTAAGATAAGAAACAACCATATACAACAGAAAATAATAGAAGGAAGAGGATACCATATACATCCTCCAACAAAACTTCTCAGCTAACAAAACCAATCAATTTATGTTTAGTTTCTTCACACTTTGTATTGAGAAGAGGCTGATTTTTGGCATGTTTTCCATCTCTGGTGGAAAGGCAGTGAATACTCCTGATCTAGGTGAGCTCAGTCAAGGCCAGTGTGAGTGATAACAGGTGTTGCATTCATGTCGCCTGCTGGCTTTTGTCCTCATGTACAGCAGGGAGAGAGTGGAGGGGATGGGGCCGTTAATGATGACTGTTCATTCTTCTTTTTTATACCCTTCCTTCATGCCACTGGCTGCTGGACTGGTCTGCATTTCTTCTCTGCTTATAACTTGTTGTATGAAAACTGGGCCTTGCCAGGCCAGTATGGTTCAGTGGTCAAGCATTGACCCATGAAGCAAGAGGTCACTGGTTCAATTCCTGGTCGGAGCACATGCCAGGATGCAAGCTCAATTCCCAGTAGGGAGTGTGCAGGAGGCAGCCAATTGATGTTTCATTCTCATCAGTGTTTCTCTCTATCCGTCTCCCTTTCTCTTTCTCAAAAACAAAAAACAAACAAAAAAAACCCAAGTAAAACATTTAAAAAACTGGGCCTTATCTTTTTTTTATTCATTTACAACCTAAATAATTCAAGAGAGTTGAAGTCTCATTTTTGGCCCAAATGCTCTGTCTTCACCCAGTCAACATTTAGTAATACTAAGCTTAAAGCTTATTTTGGCTCGATTATGTTGTTCTTTACAGGGTCCTCTTTTGTTTAATCAATTTAAAGCAGAAAATTCTAAATTAAAACATATTCTTTATGAATCTTCTCTTTCCTCAAAAAAATAAAATAAACCTAACATAGAACTCACTAGAAAATTGTGCACCAAAGCCAATTTGACGACACTATACATCATTTAAAGTAATCTGGCAAAACGTAACTAAGGTTGTCAAAGTGGGGGAGAATATGACTTTCAAGAGACTATTTTGAAATTAGTTTGCAGAATGTTTCCTACACGGTGACACTTTCCAGTGAATCCTCAGGGCTAGAAGCCATACTCTTATCTTTGTTCTCACTGAGTTGTTCCACTAACCGTGAAGATCCAGTAAACTCTTGTCTTTCTCCTATTCTCTTTGTTACCATTGTCCCTTAAACACGTTTTGCTGTTGCTCTTCATTACTTTAAATGGTATGGGGACTTCCACTTGCCCAGAAGAGCTCACCAGCTGTGTTTCTGGCAAATTTTCTTTTCCTTAAAGATTTTTCCTCCTCCCCCTGCTGTGTGTGTGTGGCCGCGCTCGCCAGTGGCTCCTCCTGCTTACAATCTTTGTGTGTCAGGGTCCTCCCGGCTGTCTCTGTGGCTTTCAGCGCTGATGTCCTGAGTGGACAAAGACTCACCAGCCTCCTTCAAAATAGCTTTAATGACTAAGTTTTTTCCATTAGGAATACAAGAGAGGATCTGAGAATTGAGTTACTTCCATGTTAGGAACCTAAATCTAAGTCAGTGCCTTAATAAAGGACAACAATGGTGATTGAGTCTTATTCAATAAAAACTGATGAGACACTTCCTATATAAAAGCGCCCAATTAGAGAGTGCATGGAGTATGTAGAATAAGCTAAGAATGACCGCCGGGTCGCTGAAGAAGCTCGCTTTCAATGTCCATGTTTTTATAAAATGTTTATTCACCTGGGACTATGCCTCCCCTTTCATGCCTGCTCAGGTTTCTTTCTCCTGTCACTCTTGGCTAGAATCCTCTCTACTTCCTGTCTCAGGAGGCAGCCCATTGGACTCAGATAACATCTTTCATCATTCTTTTTTTTTTTTAAATGGCCAACCTAAGTTATTTATTTAAGCCATCTCTGCCATAAGCAAAGAGATGGGACATCAGTATACTATATAGTCATCATTTTACATTAGGAAAGAAGTCAGCGTAAGGTCCCATACACCTTCTGGTCCGTGTGCAGAGAATGGTCCTAACGAGTGCTGTGGTCCCCACTGGGCATTGGTCCAGGTCCTCTTTTTCCGTCTTCATAGCCAGTGGGCAGTGGGTTCACATGGGGGTTATAGAATAAAGTATGTGGGTAGGCTGCCTCTTTTCTGGGCTATAAAACCTAACCACAGCATTTTCCATAAACAAAACAGGGAAAAAAAGATCCATTCCCAATAGACTTTTTTTTAATAGCAAACTTTATCATCATGCTGGAATGTGCCTTTGAGAATTAAGTATCATGGGTAGGGGAAGTTAATATCACCATGGTCAGTGGACTTTACCGTCTTAGTTTCTTTCTCCCTCAACTTTAGAAGGGTGTTTAGAGACTCATTTCCTGGGAACAGAAAAAATTCCTTTCTGCTGAGTAAAGTTCATACCCTATAAGTTGGACACGTTAAGCATTTTGATTTTTAAAGTTATAGTTCATTCATTTAAAACAATCCCGGTGCAAATACTTACACACAGCACTTAAATAGGAAACTATCAGTTAAGGGGTGGATGATACATGTTAAAGCATTTTTACCATTGAAAATGGAAAGGACACGTGAGCATCCTGCTTTTCTACTCCCGGGTTGCTCTTGTATAAGTCAGTGCAATCTTCATTTGGGAGCAGAGAAAACTGGGGCAGGAAAAGCTAAGTGAGCTGCCTGGGAGCATAGAGCAGAAGGGCCAGGCCAGGGTTGCAGCTGGGCACATCAATCTGAGACTGCGTTTAGTCTGTCGTGCCCTGTCCCTGTCTGAACAAATAACTGACAGCCTTCGTGCCGAATCTACATGATCAGCACTTAATGAACAGCGAGACCAACGTGACACTCACCACTCCTTCTGGAGTGTGGCTACTCTCAGGAGGGTAAGAGGTTTCAGAGCTAAGGCTCCGTTTTTATGGTCACAAAGATGTTGCCTAGTGCTTCTCAAATGTGCCAAGTGCGAGCTCCCTGACCAGGAATTAAAATCAGTTTTGCAAATGGTGGAGCTTATTTTCTAGGAGGCACGTGCTTCTCTTTCATGATCTTATTTCCCATAACAGGGGACACAGGGAACAAGTCTAAGCAGAAATGAGATACTCAGTTTATAGTTTAATATGTAGAAATCCAATGAGTGAGTGAGATAAATACGCTGCTATTTCCTTCCAGTCTTTGTGCTTACATCTCTGCATTGTACCCAGTGTTTCTGTGCGTAGTGTTGTAAAATGGTTAATGTGAAAGTTAGAAAGCAATTGTATTAAGTATATCACTTCCAATATAAAATTGGCATCTCTTTATAGCTTTATCATCAGGTTGGCAATTTAGTGGCAAAATCTGGACTTTAGATAATAGCTCCTCAATGCCTGGAGTTTGTACTGACTTCCTTTTTTAAAATATATATTTTTATTGATTTCAGAGGGGAAGGGAAGGAGAGAGAGAAAGAAACATCAATGATGAAAGGGAATCGTTGATTGGCTGCCTCCTGCATGCCCCGCTTGGGGGAGGGAGGGGTCAAGCCTGCAACCTGAGCATTTGCATTCACCTGCAAGAGAACTCTGACCCCCTGGATCAGAGTTCAATGCTCAATCACTGAGCCACTCAGGCCAGCACTTGTACTAACTTTCTAATGCCCACAAGTTTTTTGTGCAAAATTGGAGAGTCTATTCTTGGTAAAACTCAGATGGTGGAAAAACTCACCCCCAGACTTCTCAGCTCACTGCTTTGTTTAAAAAAATCTATTATATTGATTTTTTTTACAGAGAGGAAGGGAGAGGGGGATAAACAGCTAGAAAAATCAATGAAAGAGAAACATCGACTGACCAGCTGCCTCCTGCACACACCCTACTGGGGATGTGCCCGCAACCAGTGTACGTGCCCTTAACCGGAATTGAGCCTGGGACCTTTCAGTCCTCAGGCTGATGCTCTATGTACTGAAGCTTTATCCACTGAGCCAGACCAGTTTCGGCAGCTCACTGCTATTTTAAAGTTGTTTGAAACCCTTCTCTTTTCCAGTCATGAAGACACAAACCTGTGGCAGGGTCCCTTGGTCATCCTTTCAGACATCCCCCCCTAACAGTCATACAACAGGACATTCCTTTAACCGCCCTTATTTTTACCCTTAACCAGCGGTAATCTGAAACATTTATCTTATGCATTATTATCACCCTCGACCACTTATTTTCTTCCTCTGGTCTCACAAATAGTAGCAGAGGTTGAATCGTCTTTAGCCTTTCCAGTCTATCTAGAAAGATGTCAGCACTACCTGTCCCCCCTTCAGGCACCTACAAACTTGAACCACAGCACAGTTAGTTTTGCATATGCCCCTGTGAATTCTCCATGTCAGAATTCTAGTGTATGAGCTGGAGAACTAGTCTCCTTGGATTATAATAATTATAGCCTGTCCACATTACCCCCGCTCGTTGGGACCTAGATGCTTGGGTAATTTGCCCTTTCAGGGGTGGGCAAACTTTTTGACTAGAGGGCAACAATGGGTTCTTAAACTGGACCGGAGAGCCGGAACAAAAGTGTGGATGGGGTGTTTGTATGAACTAATATAAATTCAAAGTAAACATCATTACATAAAAGGGTATGGTCTTATTTTTTTTTTAATTCAATAGTTTTACTCACCGGATCTGGCCCGTGGGCCATAGTTTGCCCAGCCCTGTGTCTAGTTCCTCCACCACCACACCTCTGAGAATGCATAACTCAACCCTTGGTCCCAGCTTTGTCACCTAAAATTGGCTCCCTACTAAGCGTCCTTATTCCCTTTCCATTTTCTACCTCCCTTTATATAGACTTGCACTGGTCCCTGATTTAATACTCCAATACCTGACTCCACACTCTCATGTGAAATCCCATTTTTGCTCTTCTTTCCCCCCTCAACAAATGGTCCACATCCTTCACTTCTTTATTTTAAAGTTTCAGTTAGACCACTCTAATAAGTACTTAAAGATCTGTTTTATGCTGAAACCGGTTTGGCTCAGTGGTGGAGGGTCAGTCTGCGGACTGAAAGGTCCCGGGTTCGATTTCGGTCAAGGGCATGTACATTGGTTGCGGGCACATCCCCGGTGGGGGGTGTGCAGAATGTTTCTCTCTCATCGACGTTTCTAGCTCTCTATCTTTCTCCCTTCCTCTCTGTAAAATATCAATAAAAATATATTTTTTAAAAAATCTGTTTTACCTGTCATCTTAGAAGACTTCCATCAGTTCAGTTTCATCTCAGGTACCCTCCTTCTGGGAGGTATTCCCTTTTTACCACAATTAAAGTAGTCTTCCCATTATATCACCTTGTCTATTATCTTCATAGACTCTATCACAATTTAGTAGTATATATTATTTGTATAATTTATCTATTATATTTATTTTATTTGTATATTATTGTATTTATTATCTTCTCCAGAGTATGTTACAATTTGATGCATTTTCTATTTCTTTATTGTGTTTTCTCCAAATATGTAAACTTCATGAGTGGGACAATATCAAACTCTGCCTGCACATGGTTGTCACTAAATGCATATTTTGCCAAGGGAAGACCCACTTCTGCCTAGACTCTCAATCACTGTGCCCTTCTCTGAATATTTATATAACATAAACAATGACACTTGTTACATTGGAATAATTAGTATGTTTCATTGGTCTTAGTATTTTATACTATTGCCTCCTCTTGTGAGGCAATGGGGGAATAGCCAATGATCTCTGCTACTCTAGTTAATATCTCTGACATTCCCTCCAGCTCAGTAGACTTCACCAGAATTTCTCAAGGTCATTCCAGAACATTTCATTCTCTTCTAGTCTTTATTTGCTATACTATCAAATTTACTGAGCAAAATAGCCCTTCCTGAAAACCAGATTTGCCATATCTTTAGAGAAAGATGAATTTACAAGATATAATTCTATTTGACCAGGAATCTCTCATATAACCAGGTATCATGTTGGTAATTTTACTCACATTAGCAATATTTTGAAAATATATTTCTTCCTAAAGAAACCGCAAAGTCCAAATTTAAATCAGACTTTATCTAAATTTCAATGGGTTATAAGTAAGTCCATTTGCCTTATTGTGAAAAATACTCATCTTGATCCAAGGAGGTGAAGACTGTGTTGCTATTAAGTAAGAAAAACTGTATTTTAGAAGTCATTTGACTATAATGAATGCGCTGTCAGTATGAAATATGGTATGAAATAGAATTGCAAAAGTAAGATACAGAAGGTAGTAATTACTTTAAGTACCCAGGAGGAGTGTACACAACCTTGAACACCAAAGGAATTTCAAAGAAAGGTTTTTAAAGACATTGAATTCATATTGCAGATGGAGATAGAGAGGACTGAGCCAGAGAGCTATCTCAGTACAATGTATTTTCTCTCAGGGAATTGTGACCATCACTCACTCTCCTTTCAGGAGACCTACTTAGCTGTTCTGGAAAAATTAGCATCTCTGCAATTATAGGTTTTTTTTAGAATGACAATAGCACTTGGTAAAACAATGCTCTATATTATTTATAAAATCTCATACTGCCAAGGCACCAAGATATTTTAGAATATGCTCAGTACTTGACAATGGATCAACATTTGATATCTTAGGCAAAGGTTGTGAAAGTTTCAAATTTAGGATTGTTTCCTTAATCTGTTAGAGGTGTATGTTTTTATTCTTTGCTGGTAACATCATTGCACTGTGCCAGCAACTACAACCTTTTGTGACCTTGAAAAACCATCTGTGAGATTTAAGAAATAAAGAACTTTTTAAAGAAAACTTTTTGCAATGTACATGCTCTGAAGTATTTTGTGCTGAAGAAGGTATGTAAAGTAATAACACTAAATTTATCTTTAAGCTGACGTAATAAAATATATTTCATTAAATAACAAAATATGTCGTGTTTTCTAGACAACCTTTTCTCTTGGCCTTTCGTTATCCAATTGGCTCTTTAAAATTGTTAAAGGCATTTGCCATGGTTTTCCGGATCTCTTGGTTTTCAATCAAAATTGAAAATAAAAACCTATTGCTGAAAGATCCCTTTCTTTGTAATTTGTGTCTGTTTTATTTCAGAGACCTAATACATTTTTATTTGTCTTAAAGTTCACGCTAATCGCCACTTTATGTCTAAATAGAATTTGGAGAAATAGAGGATTGTAGGAAGGAAGTGTTCTTTGCTATGGGATTAGAGGCAATGCGTGATTGACGTAACTCCAGTTTGATGTGTCATTTTTCAGAGACCAACTCCAGAAGGGGAGGCCTCTGTTCTAGTTAGGCACATGCAGGTTTCTACTCCTCTGTACCTGTATTCCTTGTTCTTCACTGTCACTGTGGGATGGTCCCTAGAGTTACTAATTTCCTCTTCATATATAATCTATTGTCTATTCTATAATCACAGTCACTGCCAGAACTATGCAATTTTCAATAAAAATCTCCAGGCAAAGAAAATCCCAGTGGCAGGTTGTTACCTACTACACCACTTATGTTACACAGCAGTTCATAGGTTACACATCTCCCCTGCAAGTTTGATCTAATTAAGAACTAAACCTCTTTGGTTTAGTTTCAAGGGAACATTAAATGTTAACTTGAATAGTAGGAATGATAATTTAAAAGAGTCCATTCTTTATATTATGAAAGAATTTGTTCTTGATCACCTAAAATTATTATTAGCACCACTAATTGGTTTTAAATTATGATTTAATGTATATAACTATTTTATCATATTATTTAACTATAATATGTTGAAAACAACACTTAATATTATATTAATACAATTTGGAGTTATAGTTCTGAATTTTTTTAAAAAAATGGGAAAAGCCAAATAAGAACTTGTGTTCTTTGAATTTTTCAATATACAATTCAAAATTTTATCTAGAGTAAGATTGGGTGAATAAAAATCATAACATAATGCCGAAACTGGTTTGGCTCAGTGGATAGAGCGTCGGCCTGGGGATTGAAAGGTCCCAGGTTTGATTCAGGTCAAGGGCACTTACCTTGGTAGCTGATCGATGATTCTCTCTCATCAATATTTCTAACTCTATCCCTCTCTCTTCCTCTCTGTAGAAAATCAATAAAATATATATTAAAAAATCATAACATAATAATTTTATTGTATATATTTTGTGTTACAGGTCAGAGCATTTTAATTTTTTATTGTTTTATTTTGATAAAATGTATTTATTATTATTTTGTTGGTATATTACTTAGTTGACATGCACAAGAAAAGATACCTGGGAAAAACCTAAATAGAAAAGAAAGCAAAATTTATCCTTCTATTAAAAAAATCATTTTATTAAAACTAAAGTTTCTATCCTTTAGGTAATAAATGTGTTGTTCTGAAAATTTTATACTATATATATATATATATATATATATATATATATAAATAATTTACTTTTTTCATATTTCTGGGTTGCATCAAACAATAAACAAGTGTATTTTCTTTGTGAAATAAATAATTTATGTCCAAAGTTGATATATTACCCCTTTTCCAAAACTGATTTTTGCTAATATCATTATATTATATTGTAGCAGCAGTTTTTGCCCTTTTTTTTTGTTCTCATGGCACACATAAATTGATTACTAAAATTCTGCAGCACACCAAAAAAAAACTAGTTTTTGCGAATCAGACAAAAAATAATTGGCATAATTTTCATTCATTCACACTAGTTGGCTATTGTTGTGTTGGATCTTGCTCTTTTTTTTTATTTGACCACCTCAGGGAATAGAGGTCAGTGCCCTGACTAAATAGTCAGGTATTGCATGTTTTAAAAATTATTTTAGCACCATTTGAAAACTGCTGCATTTTAGGATAATATAGCATGTTGTTTCATTCTTTCAGAGTTCAGTTTCATTCTGACAGCTCATTGAAATACAACTAAAATAAATAACCAACAAAGTTGCAAAGAAAAGTTTTCATTAAATAATTCCAAATAAAAGTATATTTTCTTTCATTAAATCCTAGCAAAGACACTGTTGTTTTATTAAACCACATACACTGAGCTACTTGTGTACTGCATTTTCAGATAAAGGCATACCAATACTTTGTCACACCATGGTCCTTGTCTACCCTACATAACATTTTTATTTTTATTTTATTCCAAGGATACCTTGAATGTTCATAGAGTTGTTGGTTTTGGACAACAGGAAGTAGAATTGAGTATCTTTAGAGACTCCTGAAAGGAAAGGCTACTGTTAGGGTTAGACAAAGCTGACTGAAAATACTATATACCTTAGAGACATAAGAATAATTAAATAGCTCTAAAGGGCTGCATTGGTGATAATAAGGTGAGGGGATTTTTAATATCTGAACCACATTTAATTAAATGAATTCACTTGGTTTGATTACATAGAAATAATGATGTGAGTGCTACCTACCCATTATCCTTCAGTATGTTGTGTCTTTTGATTAAGAAAACAAAACAATGGCTTTGATTTTGAATGCTTTTCTTTTCCTCTTTGCTCTCCAGATGACGCGAGAACAATACATACTAGCCACCCAGCAGAATCACCTGCCAAAGGCTGAGCACGCACAGCTGTACCCGGTGGGCATTTATGGATGGCGAAAGAGGTGCTTATACTTCTTTGTCCTTCTGCTGTTGGTTACCATGATAGTTAACTTAGCCATGACAATTTGGATATTGAAAGTTATGAATTTCACTGTGGTAAGTACCACCATGATTTTATTTTACATCTATTGCTTTTTGGTTCAAAGATCATCCAACTGTTATGTTTTTAATTGAAAGTTATTCATTTTCATCTTTATATGTACGTATCTTGAAATTCCAAAGGCTGTCATATATAGTCTTAAGACTACGTTCAATATGTGTATTCATGAAATACATCTGACATTACTACCTGCCTTTTAAGCGTGGGGCATTTATGTAAGCAGACAGTACAGCACATAGATTCATTAGAAATTTAGAAAAATGTTTAACCAATACACAGGAATGATTGCTTGGTCTACCTGGGCATCTACAAAATGAGTCCGGTATTTCATGATAATATTAGATGATATTTCACAATAATACTAACATCAGAAATCACAAATACCTTTGAAATTCTTCATATAGAGTATTTGCTTCTCTATATATACTGCATGTTCACACCTAATCCTTGGAATTTTGCCTGGGCTGCATGAACCAATGTCTATAATTGTTGTCAGATGGTAACCTCATTGTTTTAGTATAGGTATGATAAATAAGAGACAAATTAGAAATTAAATCAATTTTATGAAGATTAATAACCTAAAATAAAATAATGTTATGACTGATTGATGAGTTTAGAATATGTACAATAGACCTATTAGCATGGCTTATCTGGAAAAGTTCTCTGCATCAGCAAAGTATGGGTTAGTTCAATTTATATTTTTTGGCTCAATTCTTAAAGTTCTCTACTCTGCCCTTCAACCTTTCGGCTTTTACTTAGAGACCACAGATAGCTTCACAGCCAGGCAGGGATCTTTCACTTGCTGACCAGACTGCTATTATTTAGAACTCTGCATCCTCAGGGCAAGAGGAAAGCTGGTATTTTACTCCACTGGCCTTCCTATATAGAATATCATTTTTTTAAATGAAAGAAAAATAACCAAAAACCTCTTCTGTGTATTGATTTAGCTAGAGTAATTCCTTTGTAACTTCACTAACATCTAACTATAACTCGAAACAGAATCTCAAAGGGCAAAATGAGCCAGCATCGGCCCATGGTGTAGGGCACTGCGGTCGGATGCAGAAGGCTCCATCGAGGGCAGGTGGCCTACCCTTCCAGAGAGAAAACAGCCACGCCTGTGCAAACCATGATATAACAGCACAAGCTGAGCTGTGCTGAGCACAAGCAGAGGAAAAGAAGCTGAGCAAGGCCTCCAATTCCTTCAAATCAGTGCCAATTTCGAAGGGTGTTCATCAAAAACGAAAGGAAGGAGAATACAGGATGGGCAGGAACCAGTATGTTCTAGGATTTGAGAAATTGCCAGTATCCTAGACATGGGTACGTGTTCAGGGTCATTGATCCAGGCCTGAGTCTGTGGATGCATGTGAGGGTCACTAGGCAAGATGTTGCTTTCTGAGACTCCCGTGATGCATCTGAGCCATTCCTTCATCTCAAGAGTTGGCTCAGTCAGTCCTGTCCTCTCCTCTTCCCCTACACATGCTTGGAGATATTTTGGCACAGATGTTACTAATTCTACCCCAAGACTTTCTGTTCCTCTTAGCTCTGGGCCTATCTTCTCTTACTAGTTGTCTGGGTTTCATTAACGAATCATTTATCACAGTAGTAGGGGCAATGTGTATATTTATGCAGATTCTTCTATGCTGTGGTAACCATCAGTCAAACTTGCAATGGCTGACAGCAGCTTTCTCAACCTCATTACCTTAGCCCCCCAAAAATAAATAGATAAAATAAATAAAGGAATAAGAGATAAGAGTAGCTTTTGCTCCAGGTTTTCAAATTTTGAGCCTTTCATTTCCTCTACCAAGAAGCATCTTTCAAAATCTCATGAAAGATGTGATCAATTCTCACCTCAGGGGCTTTCATCCCACTCAGGGACAAGGCCACAAGATTTTTTTTCAGAGTCAAGCCATATAAGCTTCTCAAGCATATTTAAATGAATTAGGAAAATAGACTTAAATACATAATTACATGGCTGCATGCATCAGGCTCCCAGGGTCTTGCCCCATGCTGGGGTCAAGGCTAGATAAGCCAATTCAAGGAAAATAATTGAAACAATCACCTTTGTCCTCAGGATCCACGCAGGCCTCAGGGTATCCGTGGCATATGGAGCAATCTAATTTGAACCTCAGCTGGCAGAACAGTAAATGTCATCATATTCCTGGGGATAATGAAAAGGAGTCTATTTCCATAGGAGGCTCCACACGTGTATATATGATATTTAATTTGGGGCATATCTCACTTATTTTGAAATTAAAATGTTACTGTTCTATACCCAAAATAGAAGACTAACCTTCCTTCAGCCCTATAACCTAATTGAATGCAGCTAAAATAAAAGGAAAGGTGACCTTGTAACTATTCCATCAAGTTTATCTTTGTAAGGTAACATATTCCCTGACTTACTGCAGTAATTCATAATTCAGAGAAATTCCAGATTACTTAAGTAGTTGCTGGATTTAGGGGTCCTGAATCCTACACATCAGATTAAGTTGCATGTCCTTGAAAAGTGTGAAATAATGTGTAATCTTCTTATATTAGAGCAGCAAAAGAAATCAATTTTATGTTTTCCTTGGTACATTAGGATTGTATATTATCTCTAGAGTGAATACCAAAACCACTTGCCACAATATAGTAAGACGTAGTAAATGATGTGTAAGTTGTCTGGAGATTATTATTGATCTGCACAAACTGTGTATCTTTCTTATTTTAACTGTTTTGCCATCCAACAGATAAAAAAAAAATATGTGGCTGTGAACATCTTTTATTTGACAAAACTAGGCATGTTATTGTTATCAAAATAGCGTGTTTTCAGCACAGCAAAGGTGGCTGCCAACCTGTTTTACAATACCTCACAAAGTCTATCCTTCTAGCCAGTGTTACACATGATCTGGATGGCTGATGTGATTTTTTTTTCTGTTTCTCATTTTGTGGGAAATAAAATCACTCTGTTATTGAGATATTCAACTGCACAGAATGAAGAAAAAGGAAATGAGTCTATAGAGTGAAAGACATGGATATAAATACCAGACCAGTGTGGCTCAGTGGTTGAGCATTGACCTATGAACCAGAGCTCGTAATTTGATCACTGGTCAGGGCACATACTCAGTTTGCAGGCTCAATATCTGGAGGGTGGCTTGCAAGTGGCAACCGATCCATGATTCTCTCTCATCATTGATTTTTCTCTCCTTCTCCCTTTCTCTCTGAAATCAGTAAAAAAAAAAAATTAAAGTATGGATTCTGGCACTTGACCACATCCAGCTTTTATAGTTTACTAGCTGTGTTACCTGGTCAAGGTATTTAAACTGTGGCTGTTTGCCATTCTGTAGAATGGGTACAATGTTATTGTGTATTTCATTAGATTGTTGTAGAAATCAAAATTAAAGTAGTAAGAATTCCTTAGATATGTCTTGCATGTCCAAACAGCTTTGTAGGAGTTTGTTACTATTACTCTTACTCATTTTCTACTGTGCCAACTTCACAATTATTCCAGACATCATGTGAATTAACTTGAACTTTCTGTTGAGCACAAACTATCCTAGACACAAAAGAAGGTGTATTAAGCAAAAAAATAATAAATAGATGAGTGTTTGTAATCATGTTCATTCTAAGGACATGCCTAAAGGTTAAAAGAATGAGTGTGTTGCAGAAACCAGTTTGGCTCAGTGGATAGAGAGTCAGCCTGTGGACTGAAGGGTCCCAGGTTCGATTCTGGTCTAGGGCACATACATTGTTTGCAGGCACATCCCCAGTAGGAAGTGTGCAAGAGACAGCCGGTTGATGTTTCTAGCTCTTTCTATCTCTCCCTTTCTCTCTTGTAAAAAATCAATAAAATAAATATATATTTTTTAAAAAGAATGAGTGTTAGAGCTAGGTAGCCAGAGGGCATTCTGGCTCAGTGATGACCCATAGCAATAGACCTCCTGTGAGTTACTTAAGCTCTAACTCCATCCACTTTCTCCATCTGTAAATGGTTAAAGGCACTGATCCACAGAGATATGAGAAGTATTAAGTACCTGAATATTTGTAAAAATGTGTAAAATTGAGTAAGCCCTCAATTGGTGTCAGTTATGTGTATTGGCATATATGATTTCCATCTATTATTAGCTATTAATAATTAAAATTATTTTATATGATGTATTTTATCACAGGAAATGTATTATTCCCTTGGCAAGATAAAAGGATCATTAAGAATTCTTTTGAAATTCTAATTTAATGCTGAGATATAACACAGTTCACCTAAAATTTCTGAAAGGAGAAGTTCAGCTGTCAAAATCATCATTTTGATGACCTAAGCTATTTACTTCCAGAACCTGCACTGCCTGAACCTGAGCCTCCTGGCCTGTCTGAATTAGAAAGCTCATTGGCCAGAAAGTGCTAATATCTTCTTAAATCATTCAAAAACAGCAGTATTTAAAAAAAGGAATGATATAATGGGATTTCCATTCTAGAGCCTAAATGTTTCAATATCCTTTAATGTCCAGAGTTTTAAATTATACTGGATTTTGCCAAAACCGTTTTTGGCTCAGTGGTAGAGCGTCGATCTGTGGACTGAAAGGTCCCAGGTTCGATTCTGGTCAAGGGCATGCACATTGGTTGCGGGCACATCCCTGGTAGGGGGTGTGCAAAAGGCAGCTGGTCCATGTTTCGCTCTCATCTATGTTTCTAGCTCTCTATCTCTCTCCCTTCCTCTCTGTAAAATATCAATAAAATATATTTTAAAAAATTATTACTGGGTTGGGATATTGTCATCTGAATTATGTTACAGCATCCTCAACAATAACCTTTAGACTACAACTCTTCAGTTATGAGACTGCAGTTTATGATGTCCGGGGTCCCATTTTTAGTTAGCAAGATTAAGTGCTTTAAAGACCATTGGCTTTCACAACAACACTTCCTAGCAAATGCTATATCCCCTTCAACAATTGAAGGCACGGAGGCTTAAGGAAATTAAATAAACTTCCCCAGGTCACACTGGTGAGCAAAGCAAGATGCAAGGGCTGTACAATTTGAGACCTTATGCTTTTCCCACCACATTTTATTATGTTAATATTAGTAAAATTAAATTAGTTCAATATTTTTCCTAAATGGCTTGCTTCCCTGTATAGCTAGGGGCATTTAAATGCCACCATTGAATATCTACCTATGACATCACTGATTTTTAATTATATTTTGAATTTGTTGGGCCAAAGATAGCTCATTCCTCTCAGCTGTTGTTTTTAATGTAATGGAGGAATCTACCTGATCTCCCATAGTCAGTGAGTAATTAGAACAGTGAAAACTCCTCAGTGAGTCCCAGGCATGGCTTTACCTTAGAGTTTGGCAGAGTGGACATTAGACTTTAATTTCTGTTAAACTGTATTTTGCTGGGTAGTAACGAATTGGCCATGGTAACAGGCTGATCTGAGGGTGATTTAGGATCATAGCTTTTGTCCACTTTCCTGGGCTGTCACTTTCATTTTCCCAGTGTGCCCCTCAGGACGTGACTCATGATGCCTCGCCCACGCCAAGGTGGGCCGGTACCTTCGGGGGAGGCCAGGAGCATCCTGTAGGAGGGGGCCAGCCTCAGCGCCTGCTTGCTGGAGAGCCATCAGGCCCGCACCGCCCCTCAGTGTGCTGCGCGTGGATTTATGGCAGAATTCATGGGAGTGAATGATATCGCTAATGTTGCAAGACCACTTCCATTATAACTCTCTGTTTGTACCTCCTCATAATTTTCTGACAAATTGTTCCTCTCAGATGAAATCTTTCATGCTTAGTCTTAGCCCAGCAGTACATTTTCTTTCCTGGAGTTTATAAAAAAAAATTTAGTCATTTCTATCCAAGTTCAAACCAGTACCGAGTGGTGGTTTGTGTTATTGAAATAAAACACAAAAACGGTGGCATGCGATAAATCACAAACGATATACAGCCTGTGCAAAATGAGGTACCCTGTAAAACCACATATTCTTCAGGAAAATCACACAGGATTAAGGAAATCCGCCATTGAATAATAAGTTCTAAAAAGCACAGATTTGTTAGTTCATATGTTTATAAATATTTTTTTTTAAATTTTTTCAATGAGTTGTCATACATTATTATTTTAGTTTCAGGTGTACAAGACAGTGATTAGATATTTATAAACCTTATGAAGAGATCACCCTAATTAATGAATCTAGTATCATCTGACACCATGCGTAGTTATTACAATGCCACTGACTATTCTCTGGGCTGTACCTTACATCCTCATGACTAGTCTATAACTTCCAGTTAGTACATTGGCTTAGTCACCCCAGTTTTTCATCCGTTCTCTCATCTGGTACCTATCAAAGTGTTCTCCGTAACTCTGAGTTCTGTTTGTCCATTTATTGACTAATTCAGTGGCCTCATTTTATATAGTGAAGATGGAAGTCCAGGAAGATAAAAGCACATGCCCATGTGGGTGACTCATAGGTGAACATAAAGTATTTTGTTAGGTCACATTGAACTTAAGGTTGTCTGTGCGTGTGTGCTAATGCTCACAAATAATAGCATTTGCTATGTCTTTCGTAAAAATAATAGCATTTGGTATGTCTTACCTAATTTGTCTATTTTAGTAAGTGCATTGGCAGTAGTTCAAGTTTTAAAACCAAATAATTATAATTATCTTAAAAGGGGTTAATGTTTTGCTATTTTATAAAAACAAGATAACCATTTGCTTTTTAAAGACAGTTGAAATGTCATGTGTGCTGTTTCTAAGTCATTTACTAAGAATAATCTGATTGGACAGGAATTTATATGAATTTATTAATTTCAATAATAATATTTTAATTCTTATTGTTGCTAGCCTTCACATTTATCTCATTTTTTAAAAATATTTTTATTGATATTTTACAGAGAGGAAGGGAGAGAGATAGAGAGCTAGAAACGTCGATGGGAGAGAAACATCGACCAGCTGCCTCTTGCACACCCCCTACCGGGGATGTGCCCGCAACCAATGTACATGCCCTTGGCCGGAATCGAACCTGGGACCTTTCAGTCCACAGACCGACACTCTACCACTGAGCCAAACCGACCCCGGCTATCTCATATTTTCAATAGGGGCATGCCATTGAATATTTTCTACTTAGTTTTGGAATGATGGTGAGGTTATCAGTTTAATCTCTGTTAATATTAACTTTTGCTGTATTTTCCTTTCAATTCATGATCACACTTATAGCATATTAATTGTAACAAAACTATAGAATAGCAATGTTTTCTCTAACTTTTCCTGTGATTGTACAAATGCAGTGTAGCCTCTTATCTGAGCATTGTTTTAATTTTATACGAAATCACAGCAATGCTTAACTTTCAGATGTAAGCAGGCATTTTAAACAGGTACAACATACCAGTGATCACTTGCCACAAGGATGTTAGACAGACACAAATCCTGTCATTGAAAACAATAGTCTATTAATTTAGGTATGTGTGGATTGACTGTGCATTTCCCTCATCTAATGCTGGCAGGGCTTCCTCACGGATCTGCAGTCAGCTGTCCAGTCATCTTGTAGCTGTCTGATTTATTCCCAGACGTGACAGTCATTTGACTGTTGGCTGGAGTTACCACAGCATGCCTTTCACTCTAAGTACACAAGCCAAATTTAAGCAGCTTAGAAGTTACAAGAAAGAGCTTAGATATACCCACCATTATAGTATCATACATAGGCATTTAGCTGACATAAAAATCCTTTGGTATGTACCCTAAATATAATTAGAAACGAGGAGAAAAAATTGTGTCTAAAGAAGTACATATTATGTTTATATGAAACAACAGAAAAATCTAAACAAGAAAAATTAAAGCTATAATAATAGATGGGTGTATATAATTTTAATCATTAAACTTAATTTTTCAAATAATAATGATTTTGGATAAGTGTTTAAAGTAAAAGAGCAAGTGAAAATTCATATTTAAAACAATTTTATGCAGTATGTTGCCAAGTCTCTAAAAATATCACAGGAAAAGATTATTTTGATTACAAATAATAAACATTAATGAACTTTAAATTAATTAAAAATTGGCAAAACATAAAATAGTATTCTCAATAAGCTAATTTACAATAAGTAGCAAATGGATAGAAGTTTTCAACTTCTGTATTATATATAGATCATTTAAAATATTTTCTATCTAGTCACAAACTTTATGGTAAAGATGGTACTGTTTTGCAGGTGTTTGTGCATCTTTTTGCTTCATGGTTACATGGGCTTTATTCCCTTTTTATGTAAATACATGTTCTGCTCTTGATCAAGTGTATAAATCAAAGCACCTTTATTTCTAATAATCCAGGAGAGTGGATTTGAATTGCTATTGCCCGAAATGATTTTATTTAGACTGATTATAGTAGGGGCTTGAATGTTTGTGGAAGGAAGGAAGGAAGGAAGGAAGGAAGGAAGGAAGGAAGGAAGGAAGGAAGGAAGGAAGGAAGGAAAAAAAAGAAAGAAAGTCTCCTGTTCATACTCTTAGCTTCTTGATTAATTCTTTCTTTTCTCTAAATGTCTGTTGTTGTTGTTGTTGTTGTTGTTATTGTTTTAATTCCAGTGAGCAGACAAAATGTGAGCAAAGCCTCAGAGTGACACATTTTGTTGCAAAATGCAGAACTTAAAAGTTAAGCTAATAACTAAAGGTGAAAAAAGAAAGAGCCTTAGAGTAATGACTGAGAGATGAAGAATCTTCTTACAACCTATGAGCTGAAATTACACGCATGCTCCACTTAAATCTAGCGAGGTCTATCCAATCACCTCTGTGAAACATTTCCACAAGGTGATGAAATTGTAGAGGACATTGTCATTTAAACACATTTTCAAATGCCCACTTTTAAGCAATGGTAAATAAGAAATAGGAGAAGCTGTAGAGATGTGGTCAAAGCTCTCTGTGTAATTAATCCAAAATATCTCTGCAACTTGAATATTGAACATTAGAACTTACAATGGAGGTCCCAGAGACTCTGCAGGGAGCACTGATACTAGGAAGCACTCAGTCTGGAGTGCAGGGAGAGTCCATAGGTGAGAAGACTTGGGGTGAAGACATAACCACACCTTGTGGTTTTAAAAAAAACCCGGGGGAGCAACCATGTGTAGCGTACCTAATTGTCATTACACACATATGTATATACGTATGAAGTCGGGGTGTGTATAAGCCCTCTTTACAGGGCTTCCGACTGGTAAATCATACACAATAAGGATAATCTTCCTTTTGATTAGCTTTAAGCCAGGAGTTTAGAGAGGCTAATTACAACGGAAGCCCCTAGATCAGGGTTTGATTAACGGAGAGAAATGGCCACTGCCTCTGTTTTTCTCTCCAACTATCTCAGAGCATATTTCTGTAGGCTACCCTACTCAGCAACATATAGAAAGGCAATTATGAGAGATACAGTTTAGCTTACCCAAGTTGACAGATCACAAAGCCATCACATTGAGCTTATGTCAATGGTTTCAGATATTTCAGATTTGCTGGTATCATACACAACCTTTAATTTTTTTAAAAAAAATTATATCATTAGAATATGTGTCAAAGCAGCTTAGAACTCAGTGATTTAAATGACAATTTAAATCACTTGGGATTTAAATGACAGTCTTCATTTTGGGATTAGACCAGCCTGACCTGGAAACGTAGTATTGCTCATGCAAAGCAGCCCTGTTCCTACCTAAGGCTTGCTTTGAGCATTTATTAGGCTCAAAAAAATAATGTTTAAGTGCTTCTATTTCTCATAATAGTATTCTACCCAAATTAAAAAAAAATAATAATCTGTTCCAATATTTGTGAGAGTTTCATTGTTTTTCTTTAAGAACTTTGGTTAGTGACTTCTATATGCCAGGGAGCCAGTTGTGTTCCACTGGGACCCTGGGGAACTAGAAGTAGATCTTATCTTTAAATAGCAGATTATTACTTTTAGATCCAATTTAGACGGTGTCTTTTTTTATATTATGTGTTTACATTTTTATAAAGAAGGACTCTTCACAAAAATGATATACTTTCAGGTATTTTGTTCTGACTGCATGGCAGTTTGGAAGATAATGTAATAATGTTCACATTTAGTCTGGGTTCATATGTTCCTACTGACATCCATCATGAAGTGAGGCTCTTACTCTTTACTTTTAATGAGAAAATAGGAAGTCTACCTGTACTTACTCAGTCTTTTTCATTAATTGTAACTGATATTTATCAAAACATCACTTTTTATTGTAAATTTGTATTTTGAAATAGTTTAAAACTTAAAAGAATTTTTTAAATGTTATAAAATCCCCATGAACCTACCACATAACTTCCCCCAACAATAATATTTTCATAATCATCTTACTACTTAATTTTTGTTCATGAATATATCTCTCCCTTCAATTATTGTAATGTTATCTAAGCTATCGCATTAAATTTCTTTATTTCCCTACCCCATAACTTCAATGTCCCAAGAAGTATGCTGAAATTCCATTGTCATTGTAGACTCTTCTTAAAGTAATTTGGAGCAGTCCTGAAAGCACTGAGTGATCTAATGATAGTTATAAATGAGAGAAAAAAATGAAATGAGTTATATAATTTTAATAAGTTACATTTCCCTTTTCAGTAAAATTATGATGACTTAACATTGCAAGACCAGCTTAGTCAAAGTAAGATTACTTCTCTTCATGTTTAAGTAATATTTTTTGGTAGATTGAATAATTTTAATTGCAGCTCCTGAGGAGAGAGAATATAGTAGGCTATTCAAATGATAACCATGATTCATTCTTGTACCAGATGTAGTCTTTTTTTAAACTATAAGCCATAGCTAAAATTATTATTAGGTACATTCTAACTTAATTTCAGGGTAGTTTTTAAGAAAAAAAAGGAATATTTTCTTATTCATTAAAATTTTCTTACTCATATTACACTTTGTTCAACTCACAGAGATTGCCTGATTTTTTTAAATTAATGCATTGTTTTGCTTTTGTTCAAACAGAACCTTGAAATATGTCATAATAAGCCTAGCTGGCATGGCTCAGTGGTTGAGCATTAACCTATGAACCAGGAGGTCCCGGTTTGATTCCTGGTCAGGGCGCATGCCCAGGCTGCAGGCTTGATCCCCAGTCCAGGGCATGCAGAAGGCAGCCAGTCAATGATTCTCATCATTAATGTTTTCTTTTCTTTAAAAAAAAAATATATATATATATATATATATATATATATATATATATATATATATGATTTTTTTACAGAGAGGAAAGGAGAGAGATAGAGTTAGAAACATTGATGAGAGAGAAACATCCATCAGCTGCCTCCTGCACACCCGCTACTGGGTATGTGCCCACAGCCAAAGTACATGCCCTTGACCGGAATCGAACCTGGGACCTTTTAGTCTGCAGGTTGATGCTCTGACCACTGAGCCAAACCAGTTCTGGCTTATCATTGATGTTTGTATCTCTCTCCCTCTTCCTTCCTCTCTGAAATCAATAAAAAATATATTTTAAAAAAGAAATGTATCATTATAAAATCGAAATTATCAAATTTAAGTAATTTTAATGTCACTTGAGCCCCAAATAAGCTGTTTTATACTGCTTTAGGTGAATTGATTATTTCAGCTTAGGTACCACCAGCCAGATTAGTGAATAGGTACAAATTACTGAATGGAGGTTATGTGCCGAACTCTTAACACAAATCACAGAACATTGTTGAGTAGACCTAAAGGGTCACAAAGTCTTTACTGAATGGTTATCCTTACTTTATTAATTCAACTTTAAATATAAATAACTAACAAGAGTACGCTGATCCTAGAAGCTATATTCCTTCCCTGTGCTTATTCATAAGAGAGTTCAGTAATAAATGTCCTGAAAAAAACATTTTAAAATTGCAATTAGGCTCTCAGTTATATCAGCCTAAAATATTCAATATTCTGTGATATGCACTGGGTATTGGAAAAAACATACAAGTTGTATTTTCTTTCAGTGAGTTTGTCCCCTGTTTGTAGACGGCAGAATTGCATATATTGACCCTTAATACCCTTTTCCCTCCCACCAAGGCGATTGGTCAATCTTACCTCAAGGGCACTGCTCCCTTGTGTGTGGTAATTAGCTCTTTGCTTACAAATCTCCTGCACTAGAATAGCGAACACCTCAGAAATAAAACTCCATGTTTGTTTCCCCATCACTGCAAAGTGGCCCTCGGGTATTAGATGGTCAATAAATACTTAGCTATTGATTGAATGAAAAAAATAAAGGAAGGAAGGCAAATAAATAAGAGGACAATTCTAAAAATGGAATGCATGGGTGTTCAGCTGAATAACTTTTAAGTATGAGGAGAGTCACTCAGCTCATCTCAAATATTAAACATTCAAGCGCAGTTCCACAGTACGAGTGAAAGAACCTATATTATAAAGGGTAATATGAAAATAGACCAAAAATTCAGAACAATCAGTTTCTATGATGAGCGCTGACCACCAGTGGCCAGATGCTCCAAGCAGGAGCTGCCCCCTGGTGGTCAGTGCGCTCCCAGAGGGGGAACTCCACTCAGCCAGAAGCTGGACTCATGACTGGCAAGTGCATCGGAGGTGGGAGGAGTCTCTCCTGCCCCTGCAGCAGCACTAAGGCAGTCCAACTGTCCTGGGAGGTGGGGAGGGAGCGGGCCTAAGCTGGCAGTCAGACATCCCCCAGGGCTCGAGGGCACAGGCTGAGCTGAATGACCCCCACTCCCAAGTGCACAGGGCCTCTAATCTCTAATAAACAGCTTCCCTCCCATCCTTTTCATGGGCATCTAATTATCCCTGCCTCTCTCTATGTGCCTGCTTCATTCGGCCCTCTCTATGAACAAGCTCTGTCTGCGCCCTCACAACAACTGCTACCTTACAACTTCAGCTTTCTTACTGCACTTCAAGACTCCTCTGGTCTCAACATCTGTACTGCAGTTTCCAACTGCGTGGCCAGATGCCAGCATGCATTAGGATCTGTTTAGCCCAGCTCGTGTTTGTCAGACTATGTACTCAGTGAGCTGCTGCAGTGCTCATGGGTTCACACACACACACACACACACACACACACACACACACACCACATCTGCACTCTAAGTCAGCTCATGGCTGGTTTCCTCTTATATTTTTCTGCATTCCCATTTTCTCTGAGAAAAGGATGCTTTTCCACTTGCTCTCCTAAGATTTAACAGCTGTTAGCTCTCCTTGTCTTAGCTCAGATTCTTCTTACAAAATGGTACAATTATAGAATTCTGAGCCAATGCAAGGTCCATCTCTTTCACCCAATAGAGATACATGTAGCATTATTATGGAGGTTACAAGTGATTATTCTGCTGGCGTCCATTTTCTACTAAACTATCTACTAACGGTGGCTAATACTCTAGTTAGCTAAACTTAAAGGTTTATTCTAGCAATTTTCTGTTGCTTAAAAGTAAATGTTAGTTTTTTTCAGATTCTGGGACGCAAATAATTCTATTCTCCATCATCAGGACACCTCTGTGATTTTTGGTGCTGTACCTTGGCATACAGACATATCTGTATGGTCCTTATAGAATGACATTAAGATCTTTCAATAATGTTTTCAATATACATTTTTAAAATTTTAACTAAAATGATTATCCAATGAAACTATTAATTACTTTTCTATTTGTTCATGTGTGTGATAAAATTAGCCATTTTAAATCAAGTTTTATACCTCAAATGTTAATTGCAACATCTATTTTATTAAGGCTGGCATTTTTTTTCTTTAGGAATCCATGTACCTTCTTAAATTATTTAATTTTAGCTATTTCACATGCTAGTATGATGGTTTTAAAGGCATTAATGAAATTTCAATCTAGTAGCTATATGTTATAGTGCTTAGAAGATTGGATATGATTAGTCTATGAGTAGAGGAGAAAATAAACTATTAGAAAGGAGACAATAGTTGGGAATAAGAAATAGAAGTAAAAGAAGCAATCTATTAATTGGCATACATTAGATTCCTCTTTATTATCTTTGTGCCTATTCTTTGCATCCTTTTCAACACTACGAGGGTTATTTCAAGGTTCTTATATTGTTAAGAGCCTTTAGACTACCAGCTGCTCTGGACTCTCAGGTTTCATCTATACACATAGAGTAGAACTTCACTTATTTTTTATGATCAGGAAATGAATTTTTCTACATAAGTGAATTTTCTTGATAGTGTTTTTACCACTCAATAAATATTAAAAATCATACCTGATCAAAATATTTACCTTACAGAGTTTTAAAGTAATTTAATTACTTTTAACTACTCATTTTTGTATTAAATATTCAGTAGTGAACCATGCAATATTATATTTTTTGCCAATCTTCTCATCCCTTCAAAGAATTAACAGGAGCCAAACCAGTTTGGCTCAGTGCATAGAGCGTCAGCCTGTGAACTGAAATGTCCCAGGTTCAATTCCAGTCAAGGACATGTACCTTGGTTGTGGGCACATCCCCAGTGGGGGGTGTGCAGGATGCAGCTGATCGATGTTTCTCTCTCATCGATGTTTCTGTCTATCCCTCTCCCTTCCTCTCAGTAAAAAAATCAATAATATATATATATATATATATATATATATATATATATATAAAAGAATTAACAAGAGGACTTTTATATTTGAGACATTGAATGATATCTCATTTTGTATTTGAGACATTAAATGATACTTCGTAGCCCTAGCTCTTTTGGCTCAGTGGATAGAGTGTCAGCCTGTGGACTGAAGGGACCCAAGTTTTATTCTGGTCAACAGCGCTTGCCCAGGTTGTGGGCTCCATCCACAGTAGGGACCATGCAGGAGGCAGCCAATCAATCAATGATTCTCTCTCATCATTGATGTCTCTCTCTCTCTCTCTCTCTCTCTCTCTCTCTCTCTCATCAATAAAAATATATCTCCTAAATGCCAGATATTTATAAATGCCCTGAAATGTGCATTTTCAGGACAAGATCCTCAGAATATTTTTGATCAATTAACTTAAGCTGTTAATAAATAAAAACACGGTCAAACAGAATCCGAAGTTTCTTCTTTACAAAAAGAAGAATTAACGAATGTGTATTAGATCACATATTAGATTACTTATATTTTGTAACTGATTGGAAGAAGAGAAGGCATACTGTACTTTGAGGTTAATAACATATTTTATCTTCACAATGATGTTTTCTTAGATATTTTAAGGACAGACATGTAATTTTTATGACTTCAAATAACTATAATAGAACAATATGCAAATGAATGGTTTTGCATACTGGGATATGTGGGGATATTTATTTAGCATCTTTCAGATTAAGCCTTTGGCAGATTAAATATGTTTAAATATTTAAATACATTTATCTATAGCAAGCCTAAAATCAGGCATTGCCTATAACACAGCGCTTCTGCATTCCTAATTTACAAAATAATTCTACTTTAATTACCATTCCTGATAGGAGAGGCATAGATCCCATTTTAAAGTGCACTACATATTTCTGAAATGTGTTTCTACAGAGGGACACTAATGTATGTAAATTGTATTATTGTCTGCAATGAAGATGAGATGAAGGGAATGCTCAAGGAGTTGAAGTCAAAAGTGTTTAGTAAAACCTTCAAAGAAGCATTTCTCTAAGAAAGACAGATATGCAACAGTTACCAAAAGAAAATATGCTTGCTATTCTGATCTCACGAAACACATAGGGACATTTAGGCAAAAGCTAGGAAGTTTCCTTCTTGGTAATGTGTGCATATGAACATTACACCTCTCCATTGTGTACCTAAGTGCCTCATGTAGGTCTGGTGATATAAAGAGCACTCCTGGATGAAGGCTAATGCATCTTAGTGAAGTTCTCAACTGAGCTGATTGAAACTGACAGGCCTGTGCTATTTGCAAAGAAAACTTCATGGAGAGTTAGGAACAGATGCTGAACAATATGGCACATTTGATTTCATGCTGCTCACACATGCCAGCTCCTGGCAGTCTTTATGAGGTCAGAGGATTAGTCAAATGGTAGTCAGCAGGAATACGGGGTATATAAGGAGAGGGAGCCAAGCAGGTGTGCCGAAATGAGTTAGGTGTGGGCTTTTCCCGTGGGTGTCTTACTTGCCCTTCAACATATGGCCACAGAATCAGATGGGGAGAAGCTAATGCTCAAATAATTCAATCCAAATAATGCAACTAGTTAGGCCTTTAAACATGTTGAATATAAAGAATATATACGTTGGACTAAACATATATCTTAAATTTAATGTTTATCTTAATTTTAATCTTTATTTTAAAATCTAAATTTTGGTATCATTTATAAAAATATATCAATAAAAATAGAAAACTATGTTGATGACAACTAATTCAATTAATGTCACATGTCACCCGAGGTGCAGATGGTTTTGATTTACTTGGTCTCAGTTTATTCTATGTATCTCTATTAAAGAAAGCTCATGTCTATATTTTTCTCAACCATAAATTATTTTACTAATTTTTCACAAACATTAATGATGAGCTATACTCACTCATGACCACTTATGTTTAGATTTATTGAGCATTTTCTAAGTCACTAATGGCTAGAGCTATATATATATATATATATATATATATATATATATATATATATGCCTAAGAGACCTTTATGACCAGTTGACCAAATGACTGGTTGATTGGTTGCTATAATGTGCACTGACCATCAGGGGGCAGGTGCTCAAAGCAGGAACTTCCCCCCTGTGGTCATTGTGCTCCCACAGTCAATCTCCCAAGGCCAGCCAACTTCCACAGTCCCTCCCCTGATTGGTACTGGACAAGACGGCCCCAATCGGCCCAATCTCTGGCCAGCCCAAGGGACCTGGGCATCTAGTTATTATATGATGATAAAGAATTGACAATAACCACACTTCAGACATATTATGAAAATTCAATTCTATGTGGGCCAGAATTTAAATGCCACTGTCACATGATTCACTCAAATGCATTATTCAGGATTGGCTACTAAAATGAAATGCCCACCAGGTTTACCAAGACAGCAATTTATAATCTGTATTATAGTCAAGATTATTAGACTGAAGCACAGGGGAAAAGATAAGTATTTTTTCCTTGACTTCTTTTCCCTAAAATGTTTCTTACTGACAGTAATCTAAAATAAAATAAAAAATAAATAAATAAAAATAAAAGTGTATTTGAAGCAAAATAAAATGAACAAAAGTAGATATAAAGTTAAAATATAATCATATTGATATCAGTTTTGCTTTATCTGTTACAGAGTGTAACCAACATTTGTTTTTTGTGGTTCTTATAACTCCTTTTTCATGGGAAAGTACATAAATTCCTTAAAGGCCCATGAGCACCTCTTAGTACTTTATTAAAATGGGTCCTGCCATTAGTTAGAGATCTCAGCTCAAATAACACTGGAAATCTCCATATACACACCTCAGTTGAATACTCTTAATAATTTACAGGAGTATGTGGTGCACTAATAAATGCCTGGTTTCTTTTCCCTTAAATGTACCTGGTTTTTTGATCCACTGGAGTGTATGTGTTTATGTCTGTGTATCTCAGTGTGCATGAGTGTGTGTGTGTGTGTGTGTGTGTGTGTGTGTGTGTGTGTGTTTGTGTGTGTGGTGTCATAAACTGAATGTTCCTACATGCTCCCTATAAGAAGTATACTCAAAATGGCCATAAAATATTAAGACAAGTAAGACAAGTAATCAAAATTGATCATTAATGTTAATGGTGAACAGAAGTCTTCAAGGTGAAGTTAAATGAAGAAATATAACCGAAGAAATGAGATATATTTTAAAAGTGATGAATAATTTTTGAAAATTTTAATATCTTATGAATGTGATATAAAAATAGGAATTATAAAGTAGTCAATTGATTAAAAACAGTACATAAGTTTTGTGCTAGTAGAACAGGACTGCACTATCTTCTAAGTCCACAATTATGTCTCGGGAATGACTTTTTCTAAAATGAATGTTATTATTTCTTTTTTATGCTGATATCAAAATACCTGAAGAGAGTTTATATTATAATCTGGAGCATTGAAATAAGAGGTCTGGTTTCTTTTGAAATATTACTTCTGTTATTAAATGGTTGAATAAAAAAAATCCATTGATTTCCTCAGCTGTTCTCTAGAAAACAGACTGGCTGTAATAATCACTCAATAAATGGTTGTTCAATGATCAAATTAACACTTTGAGTCCATAAATTTTAATTTCACCTGAAAAATTCTGAGTTAATGTATTCATCAGAGAGAGGTGGGACAGAAAATGGGAAAGGGAAGTGAAAGAGAGAAGGAAAGTTAGGAAGAAGGAGGAAAGAGATTGAGGCTGAGAGAATGAGAACCAGCAGGCTTCATTTTGCACTGCATTTCCTACTGTCACTGAGCTCCATTTCTGAGTGAGGTAAAACCTATGCTTTGAAGCACTTAGTATCAGGCTAAAAACAAATGAAAACATTCTCTGTCCTAAGCAGAATGTAGAAGGCTATTGATATTCTAACTTTCCATATTATAATAAATAACATCATGACATAAATTTACAAACCATTCTATTTATGTAAAATGTAGATTAAGTTTTGTAAACAAAATGTTTATCAAAGGTCAATGATCACTGTGAGAGGATGTGGCTGTGAAATCTAATCAAATATATTTGGGACATTTTAAAGACTCATAAAATGCTAATTTCAAGTATTTTGTCTAGTTTGTAATACTTTGTTTTTACCATACATTGTTTCTTAGTACATATGTTTGTGTATAATAAAAATGCAGCAAATTCAACCCACTCCCTTCTTTCTACCTTCCATCTCCTCTTATTGCCATTTACACACACAGACACACACACACACACAGAGACACACGCACACACACTGACCAAAATTAATTCAGATGCTCTAATGGGGTCTTTGGGGCAGAGAGTTAATTTAGATTTTTTAAAATGCCAAGCTTGTTTGAATTATATTTGTAAAACTCTTAATAAGAAAGAGCTTGCTTAATTTTGGAGACACTCTTTTGTATCCATTTCATCATTTGTGGCTACTGAAACAGATTTATCTACCCATAGGCATAATGAATATTATAAGTAATAGTTTAAAATGTTGAATTTTCCCAAGCCATTGTTCTCATTCTAACTTTTAATGCAGCCACAGCCCCCTACAAACTTGTCTTGTTTAACCTAATTTACTGTTAATGAATATTTATATAAAATGGTAATTCTGCAAGAATTTAAATTGCTTTTCCATGTTTAATAAAATGATGAGCCTGAAAGAACCATGGGTTCTGTGAAACTGAATTGCTTCATATTTAATTTCATTGTTTTATAGTAGTTTATCTTTACATTAAAAATGCATATATAACTAGTTGGTGACAAAATTTCATGTAAAAAGATGCCCCTGTATCCATGAATAACAAAGAGTAAATATCTAGAAGGTAGTTAATTTT
The DNA here is from genome assembly GCA_963924515.1 of Vespertilio murinus. Taxonomy (NCBI): domain Eukaryota; kingdom Metazoa; phylum Chordata; class Mammalia; order Chiroptera; family Vespertilionidae; genus Vespertilio; species Vespertilio murinus. The sequence continues at coordinate 12,415,509 of OZ004707.1, forward strand.
GAGTTATATGTTAAAAAAAAATACACTAAATGTTAAGCTGGTCAGGAAGACTTTATTCAACACCACAGTGATAGGTGTCAAGATTGTTGAGATGAAGGAGAGAGACTGAATTCAACTGTCTTCAAAACAAAAGGTGGGAGGAATTTTATACTTTAGTCATGAATTAGTGGAATCCAATAAAGAAAATTAAGAAGGAAGTTGGTCAAATGTGTTGAGGCTACAGGTGCCCTCTAATTGGTGCTGATGGAAATGAGGCTCCTGCCTTCTTACAGAGACTGGGAGGGAGGGGTGGTGTCTTTCTTAAGGACTGCAGCAGAAAGGGATGGCCTCCAGGTCCTCAAGTAAGATCTCCCTGGGTTGTAAAGGTGGCAGAGGACTTCCGGAAGATTTATGTCTCAAAGGGGTAGGAAAAGAATTTACAATTGCAAGTTTTCCAAACTAAATTCTCTAAGGAAAGGAAGGCCAAGAGCTTGGAGTCAGGAGAAACATTCTAGAGTGGACTCAGGCTGAGGAAGAACTTTAATGCTGTCTCTGTCGTAAACCAAGAAGCTGTTAAGAGAATGACCCAGAATGGGCGAATGCATGATGCTGAGAAAGCTTTGGTTAAGCTTTGATTATATTATCTGGGCTTGGCAGAGAGAGGCTTTGCTTTCAAACTAACCAATCTTTTCCAAAATCCTTCAGGGACTTGTTTTGAGTCTTCCTTTTTATCCCAATCCTTCTCCCAGGCTGGGCACTCCCCTTTTTGGTCACCATTGTGGCTCCTACCTCCTACTCAGAATGTGCCTATCAGAGGAATATCCCCATTTATTGTTTTGTTTTGTTTGATTTTTTAATATATTATTGATTTCAGAGAGAAAGGAAGAGAAGGAGAAAAAGAGAGAGGGGGGAGGGAGAGAGAGAGAGAGAGAGAGAGAGAGAGAGAGAGAGAGAGAGAGAGAGAAACTTCAATGATGAGGGAGAATATTGATGGAATTCCTCCTGTACACCCACACCCCCTACTGGGGATTGAACCTACAACCCAGCATGTATGTGCCCTTGACCAAAATGGAACCCGAGACCCTTCAGTCTGCAGGCTGATACTCTATCCACTAGGGCCCCTTTGTTGTTTTATCTCTCCCTCATAATCCTGGTTAATGGCTGCTTTTCCCCTGGGGAGATGGGAAAGCCAGTCCTGGAAGGACGAGGGCCGGCGGGAGGCTCTTCTCCATATGTTCTCCCAGAAACCCCAATTGGCTGGTCCTTAGCACCATCCTCAGCAAGCATCCCCCATCTGGGTCCCAGAGGGACTACAACAGTCCATGTTCCAGGCAATTCAAGGGGGAGAGGAAGTGTAGGCAAGTTCGTTCTCTAACATGACGTCTTAAAAGTAATGTGAATGAATAATTCATTGTCCCTACCTGGACAACTCTGAGAATAAAAGGAATGTTAACCTACTTATATACTTTTGAAAATATGTGTTAACTGACAAATAGGTGTTATCCTGATAGATCTGAAAAATAGTTTTATTTAAAATATAAATTATTTTTTAAATATAGGCTATGTTCATGGGCCTGATATCAAAGGTTGATTTGTACCCAGAAACATTGAGAATAACGAGATAGATTATCTCACTGTTCATCTCTAAGATATAAGTTTATGTTAAAGTAAGAGCTTTAGTCGTTATACCCACACAGGAGTCCTAAAAAGAAGAGATGACACCGAGGAAAAAGCTGAAAGCACAAAATGGAGGTCCTCCATTAGTTCTCAGGGCCTACTCTAACTATCCTACATAATAAAAGGGTAATATGCAAATTGACCCTAAAGGCAGAACAACCAGGAATGATGCACACTGACCACCAGGGGGCAGACACTCAATGCTGGAGCTGCCCCTGGTGGTCAGTGCCCTCCCACAGGAGGAGCATGGCTCAGCCACAGGCTGGGCTGATGGCGGAGGGCACAGAGGTGTTGGTGGGAGCCTCTCCCGCCTCCTCAGCAGCACTAGGATGTTAAGGATGTCTGACTGCCAGCTTAGGCCCCATCCCCCAGGGAGCAGGTCTAAGCTGGCAGGTGGACATCCCACAAGGGATCCTGGACTGAAAGAGGTGCAGGCTGGGCTGAGGGGACCCCTTCCCCTGAGTGCACAAATTTTCGTGCACCGGCCTCTAATAATGATAGTGAAAAATAAAAATAAAAATTGATGAGAAATGCTAAACCAGGCAGGAAAATGTTAAGATGGCTAGAATAGATATTTTTTTATTGGATGGCCATGTAACCAGCTAAACCTCAAACAAAGAACAAAGTGGTAGTAGTTCCTGAATAAATTACTAGCCTCTGATGTAGTGACATAACTAGTTTTTCTGCTTTCATGCTTTAACTGGTGATTTCCAGCTCTTTAAAAATACAGATAAAACAAAATATTTGTGGAGTCTAAGCAAATGATTGTAATTTCAGGATAAAAGCTCTCCTTCCTGTGGTATTTTTCAGTTGTTTCCAGACAGAAATCTGAGACAGTTGTGGTCTCATGTTGTTTCTCGTCTCATTTAGAGACAAATAATCTTTAGCACCCTGTTGTCAAGTGTTTTAAAACAATTGCCTCATATATTTTGTCTATTTTTTAAGTTTTTCTATGATCTCAGCACAAGTCCAGAATCAGTTATTATATTTTGATATGAAGTGGAACTACTTATTGACCAACCTTTCATATTTTTAATTTTATATTTTAATATTATTCTGAATAATAATGAATTCCCCTGGCATAAAATTCAAAAGTTAAATAATGTATAATGAAAAAAAATTCCTCCAAATTTGCCAGAGGCAACTAATACTACAAGATCATTGTTTATTCTACTAGAGTTATTACATGTATTTATAATATAAAACACAATAAACTAAGAAATAATGTGATTGCAGGGTCAAAAACTTCAATAATACAATGTTGGGTCACATTGATTGTGAGGTTGAAAACAAATATATATTTTTTTTCTTTTAGACTAGTACTGTCACAGAAAAACACAAAATTAATTATTGTAAACTTATACTTAGCATTACTGACCAAATAATAAATCGAGTATGCCCCAATTGATCATGAGACATGATCACTAACTTCATTACTTTATTACTTACTCACTTCATTACTAACAAGCCATATACGAATCTCCCTAGTCCATATCCTCACTGAGGCTTGTGATTGAAACTTAATTCTGTCAACATGATTAAAGTATAATGCCATCTTGTCCTATATTTGAATATCATTTCCCTGATTACTGAGATTAAATGTCATATACCCATTGTTTATTCATGCTTTCATATTCTATATATTGTCCATTATCCTATTAGATTGTTTTGTTATTATCCACATATTCTGGCTATTAACACTTTGCTGTTTATTTGTATGTTATATTTTACATTTTCTCCTAGTTTCTGAGTAATCTTTTTATTTTCCTGACAGTATCTCTTGAGAAACAGAAAGCTTAGCAAACATTTTCTTAAGATTTACCGTATTTGCCAGCGTATAAGACGATTTTTTGGCCCTGAAAAATATGCCTCCAAGTTGGGGGTAGTCTTATACGGCGAGTATATAACAAACTCTGTATTTTTAGTGGAAATGTTAGGGGGTCATCTTATACGCCCAGTCTCTTATACGCCGGCAAATACGGTATTTTTCAGGGCCAAAAAATCGTCTTATATGCCGGCAAATACGGTATCATTAACTCTGTTTGCATTTTTAAAATAAGAATATTATTTGCATGAAGTCAAAGATATATTTACTTCTATATTACAACAACTTTAAAGTTTTTACTTTTTACGAATGTTTTTAATCTTCAGGAAATTCTTTTTTTGTGTGTATGGTGTGGGCTAAGTGCTTACAAGGGTTTCTGTTGTTCCACAATCTCACCAACATTTGGTGTTACTGACCTTCATTTTCATCAGGTCCATGTCAATTGCATTTATTCAAATATTCCTAAAATGAACGTTTTTGTCTTCAACTCATCCCCTATCCTTCTTTTATGGACAACTTTGAGTTCCTTGAAATGTAAAAAAAGTTCCAGTAACAAAAGACAAATAAAAAGGAAAACATATTAATAACCATGTGTTAAGAGCTATACATTTTAGAGTAAATAAATGATACCAAATTCATAATGATGTGCAACCTTATTAGCTGGATGTATTCCAATAGATGAAGAAGAGATATGATATTTCAATATATATTTTCTACATGTTCTTGCGTTTTAAAATTTTTAAACATAAGATAGTCTAAAATGTGTGCTGTGATAAAAATCAAAGTGGCTAAAAAATTGCTTCTATGTTTAAAAATGTAGGCCTAACATTTTTCTTTTTTGGTTATTTAGAATTTAGACAAACAGAAGCATTTGTTAGATATTGTTTTAGACAGGTTTAGTAGATAATAAACTACTGAAGTAGAATAATATAGTATAAAACGACTATGAGGAGGTATCTAATAAAAATAAGATAATTATATCATTTCTACTACCCACACTCAATTTTGAATGCTAATAGGGTAATGAAAATACCTAGTATGTAAAACAACTCACAGTGGTAAAAAGCATAAAAATATAGGTAGTAAATGTCGATGAAGAAAATTAATATCCATTAATGAGGTCATAAAAAGCAAATGCTTAAAACCAAAGTACTCAGTATCAAAAAGTTTGTTGTGAAGGCTTTGCCAGCAGGTTTAGGCTTTTTCTTATTAATGACATGCAAAAGTGGTATGTCAGTAGAAATTCATGTAATTTTATGGAGAGATATTTTATGAAGTTGAATATTAATAAGTTTATAATGATCACTGTAAATTATTTACAGAAGTGGAAAGAAATGAAAGGTGAACTTAATGGAAGGACATATTATGTAAAGTAGAATGAATGAATATACCCAAATTATGAATTAGGGGATGAGCATTTGTTACGAGCCACAATTCTTTAGAGATTTTGCAAAGGGAACATGGTATGTGTGTGCTGTGGCTCAGGATCGCACTCTGTTTATAGATATATTTGGAAAAGCACAATTAGGGAAATAACAGTTATTACAGGAAAAAAAATGAATGCCTGCCCCTTTGGAAAGGCATAGAGGAGTTTGGGGCCAGAGTCCTCAGGAGAGTGAGGCATGATGCAGAATGTCTGATCGCAGTAGTCAAACAAGGCTGGAGTCTACCTCTTGGTTGGCCATTGAACTATACAAGACCCTGGCAGGAACTTGACTTGTTATAACATCTTCTCATCTGAAAGTGAGACTGTTAACAAATGCTTCACTGAGCTGTGGTAAGAATAGGTGCATTAGCATTCAAAAATGCTACCCATTCAAAGTTTAGAATATAGAAATACTCAATAAATGGAGGCACATTATACTTATTCAGCTCTGATTAGCCATTGATAATTAGTACCCATTGTTTATTCTCTCAAAAGTTAGAAAGATTTGGTATTTGTGAGCTTTGTTTTAATTATTAATTTAAGATATTAAGTTATTTTTTTTTGGTTTTCACTTTTAAATAAGTTATGCACTCACATACATATACATGTATATATAATATTATTGTATATATGTCACATACATGGAACATGTCATATACTTCCTTAGCTCGAATTATCTCTGATTATTTTTTTACACTTTCTGTACTATCCTATTTATAATATCACCAAAGCCTAGGATAGGGATTTTGGTTTTATTGTACTTCCAATAAATTCTAGCATAAAGTATTCTTGTAAATAGATACCAACCAAAGAACATGAAACAAATTGAAATATTAGCTTTATTAGTTGCCATCAATGAAAATTTAATATTAATAAATATTCATTAAATGTATTTTCTTCTGTTTTAAAAACAATTACTATAATTAAAATGAAATATTTATGGGAATGTCATTTTAAATAACAAGAAGGGAATTTATTTATAAACATTATTAATTTAATAATGGTAATATTTTTACTTTATTATTAATTTGCATTACTTTTGTAATTACTTATTCATTGTTTTTATTGTAGTCTGGCACTATTCCCACAATTCTGTTGGTATGAATCAGAAAACATACCAGTTATATAAAGGAGTAATACTCAGATATTGATATGCATTTGGAATAACTATAAAATAAAATATTTTGCATCAGCATCATATTAAAATAAGATTCTTGTGTTCTTTAGTGCCACATAATCTATTATATAAAAAGTCTGTGGTTGTCACGCCATCACGCTGTAATGGCCAATTAGTAGGAAGCTGGCACGTGGGTGGGTGGGGACTTGACTCTGGAAGACTTGACCAGAGGCAGAGGTGTGTTTCTGGGTCCTGCCTCCTTTAGTGGCAGCAGCAGCATAGCTGAGGCTGGAGTTGCGGGACTTTTTCTAGGTCCCGCCCTCATGACCACACAGCGGACACAGAAGTGTCGCATGATTTTACAGGGCCCCTAGTTAAATATAAGTATAAATGCTGGGCCCCTAGTTAAGTATAAGTTGGTTCAGATTGCAATATAAGATATACAACTCTACCATGCTGTTCTTGCACGATCTGAAACATTCATTATCTAAAATAACAACATAATAACTTATAAATAAGTCCACCTTATGATGTCTGATTAGTGAGAAAATAATATATTTCTGAATATGCAATTTTTTGGGGCATTCAACATAGATTTTTTGCAGCTTCCACTGTAAAGAGATCCAAATAATAGTTTTAATTATAGCAGATTTGACCTTTTCAAATCTCACACATTTTGGAATAATGCACTTATAAGATTAAAGCTGTCAGTGACTTAAAATTTTCAGTATCTCTTCGGTGGCTAAATTAATTTGGATATAATAAAAGGTTTTGTGAAGGACAAGTAATTGATTTTTCAGTGTGATTCAAAATATAACAGTAAATTTATGTATTTTAGCTTCTGAGTATAGTTTCAAAGTTCTTTGGAGGAGACTGCCTGGAATATATAATTAAGAAAAGTATTTTTTTTTCTTTTAAATGGACAGATTCATTTTAATTTTGTTAAAGGATTACCTAGTATGATTTATTTTTCCATTCTTTAAATTATCTCATATAGCTTCTTATTAAGTAAAAATGTGCCTCACATTAAAAGAGAATTATGACTATTACTGAAAAATGCTTTCTGATATTAGAAATGGATTTAAGAACTAATTTCTAGCCTTTCTGTATGAACATGTACTCACCTATATCATTGTGTTCATAGACTTAGAAGCACATATACCTGTTATCCCCCCCCAAAAAAAACATTTTAATAATCTTCACTAAATTTGAGAGACCTGAAAAATAATTCATAAGTTTGGATGCTTATATGTACATGAAGTAATTATAGTCCAATTGAAACAATATGGTTATCTAACCTATGTATTTTGCTGAGTATCTTTAATATTTCAGTTTTGAGTGCAAAATATTTTTTCAGAAAATGCTAAGTTATGTGCAAGTAACTCTTTCTAGAAGCAGATTCCCTTTATCAATGTAAACATTCTATTATATTCAATAAAGGATTTGTTATTTCATTTGTAATATTTCCCCCACACAATGAATTAATCAAAATCTGGCAATGAATACTACTACAGATAGGAAAATAATTTTAAAACATTAGTTTTATGGAAGCTATTTTTTCCTTCTGTTTAAATTTAGTATGAACCGTCAATTCTACTTATTTATGTACTAGGGGCCCAGTGCATGAATTTGTGCATTTTGAAAGGAACTGTGGGCTGGAAGGTTGTGGCCCATCCTCTGTGCCCTCGCCTGGCCCCTCCTGCCCCCCATCCTCTCTCTGACTGCAGCCCAGTTCCTGCTGTCACTGCTCCCATGCACTAAGAGTGCCAGTCCCGTTCATACCCACAGTTGGTGCTGGAGCTGCTGCTCGCACATAGAGCCGGCACCCAGTGCTGGTCCTGATCACTCAGTGTATTAGTGGGTATGAGCGATGGCTGCTGCCCCGATTGCCCCTCAGGAGAAGGGGGAGGTTGAGAAGCCCTGAGGAGTAATCAGGGCAGGCAGCCTCCACTTGCTCCCGCTGACTGTGCTGAGTGATCAGGACTGGCACTGGGTACAGGTTGTGGTTACTAGCAGTGCCTGCACTGGCAGTGGGTGCAAGGGGAAGCTCCAGCACCAGCAGAGGGTGCGAGCGGGACTGGCACCAGCAACAGATTCAAGTGCCAGGCAGGACCATGGTTCATGACAGCAAAGAATTTTCAGTAACCACCAGAGCTCACCCCGATGACAGCAACCAGCACCCTGCCTTGGTCTGGTGGCCCTGTTCACCTGCTGCAACATCCATCTGTGGCCGATGCCCACAGTGTTCCGTGCATGCCCCTTGGTGGCAGTGCACATCATACCTACCAGTTGTTCAGTTGTTCCAGCTTATCCACCATTCAGTCTGTTTGCATATTAACCTTTTAATATATAGGATTTTTATCAATTGTTTTCACTTACTTTTCAATGTAGTTGAAAATATTTGTGGAACATTGATAATTATTTTTTTGTAGAATCATTTGTTCATGTAATGAATTTATTATTTTTATATTGTGTATACTTTTTGCCTAATATTTATTTATTCCAGAGTTAAGAGTATGAAATTAGTAATGTTTTTAATCAGGTTATCGTATATGTATAATTTATTTTAAAAAATAAATACCTTTGTTTTCACATGAGGGCAACAGTGGATGCAGGAGAACATTTATTCATTCTTAATTATCTTACACATTAAAATATAATTTGAAATTAGTTATCTATAACCTATTATCTTAGTGAAAAATAACTTTATTTCTGTAATTAGACAGAAGACATAAAGAGAGTACATAAAACATTGTAATGTATTTAAAAATGTATGAGATCAGGTGTAGATTTTATTATATATTTTAATTCATTCTAAATTACCCATTTAATATTCAGTGACCAAGACTGACTTATTTTTATTAAGCATTTATCTTAGATATCATTTGAAATTAGAAAAACCTATAAAATATAAATCTATTATTTTTTGCAAACACATTGACTATTACTTCACAACCAGTTACCTAAACAGGGTCTTGCAGAACTTACAAAACATAAAAAGATGAGCTACTATTGTGGTGTAGCATGCAGGAGACCTTTGCTAAATTTTGGGGGGAATGTTATTATTATTTAGCATTGATGCCATCACCTTGTTTTGTGAGAAATAGAAATTTTAGCTATAGCATTATTTTCAGAAAAAAAGTGTTAAGTTTTAAAACATAATACACCCAATTACACATATTTACATAGTATAACAAGAACATTTTTATTTGTTTTGGAATAATATTTAAATATTGATATATTTATGATTTTAGTTCAATTAGAATTATACTGTACCTTGTGAAGTTATTATAAGAGGATTATTTTAAATGAAGAAACATGTATTGCCACATTCTGATACATTATAACTGAGTTTTCTTATCTATATTAATAATAGCCTGGGTGGTCGTCATGCCCTCACACACCACACCCTAACATCATCACAAGATGGCTGTCACAAGATGGCTGTCACAAGATTGCAATCACAAGTTGGCCACATACATAGCAGATGTGGGGCCTGGTGGAGGAGACAGATTACGGCAGGGGAGGGTAGTTGTGGGCAATCAGGCTGTCAGGGGAGGGCAGTGGGGGCAGTCAGGCAGGCAGGGGAGGGCAGTTGGGGGTGATAAAGCCAGCAGGGCAACAGATATGCAACAATTAGGCCAGCAGGGGAGTGGGTAGGGGCCAATTAGGCAGGCAGATAGGTGAGTGGTTAGGAGCCAGTGGTCCCAGATTGTGAGAGGGATGTCCCAGATTGGAGAGGATGCAGGTTGGGCTGAGGGACACCTCCCATGCACAAATTTTGTGCACTGGGCCTCTAATCTATCTATCTATCTATCTATCTATCTATCTATCTATCTATCTATCTATCATCTCTATCATCTATCTATCTAAAAGCCTCATATGCAAAGTGTCCCCTAGGTGTTCCACCAACTGGGAGTTTGATTGCTCGCTATGATGTGTGCTGACCAGGGGCAGCATGGAATGAAGGAAGGCCTTGGCCAGCCACTGGCAGCCACTAAGACCCTTCCTTTGCATGAATTTCATGCACTAGGTAATGTAATGATAGCCGAAAATATGTGAAAATTATATAGAAAATAAAGGAACATTTTAACACTGTTTTTTTTATCTGATAGATTATTTTAGTTTGTTATTTTTCAGTATATATATTTTCTGGTATCGGTAAAAACAAAACCATTTTACTTAGAATTAGACTAGCACCAATAATTGTCCACCATAAAAGTTTTATTAAGATACATTTTACTAAAATAATATGATTGTTGAAAGTTACAGATGCCTAGAATTATAGATATAATGATGTATTACCATTAAATATAAGCCATAAATTAAATATAAGTTGTTATGCTATCTTTTTCATTATGTCATATAAAATTAAAATCACTTCCAAAGAAATCATTGATTGGGGTCATTGAAAGTAAGATGTATGGAAATTCCTCTTTTCAAGAAGTTTACATTGTAAAGGAGTTAAATTTATTTTACATTAAACTATTTTTAGTAAAGAAATATCTAAGTTCAAGATAAACTCACTTATATCTTGTTTTCACATGCTATAACAGAATGCAAAAGATCACTTTCCTTAGCTCAGCCATTGCAAGCCATACAAGATAGTATAGGGCCATTAAAGTAAAAGATAGTCCAATAGTTTTTACTCTTACACATTGAAGTTGATTCACACTTATTGGTGAATCACATGGTAAGTTTGCCTGTTTGTAAAAATAATTTGTAACTCCCAAATCAATATTCTCTAGTGCATTTGCTATCAGTCATTCAGGGACATGTGCAGAGAGGGGAAGAATTTGAGTCACCTCCTGTGCACATTGCAAACTGAGGTGCAACGGGGACTTGGCATTCCTGTTTCAGTTCTCATGTTGTAAATGAACATTCCTTTTGCAACCTATTATTTGTGTGTGTGTGTGTGTGTGTGTGTGTGTGTGTGCGCGTGTGTGTTGCAATTTGGTGGTTTTTTTTTTTTTAAATCAGTATTTTTCAAACTCAGTTGCTCATTAAAAAGAATCGTTCCCTTTAACAAATGTGTACTGGTTAGGGGCAGAGCCTACAGAGCATACACATCCCTTACTCCGGGATGTCTCCGAGCTAGCGGCTCATCATGCCACTAGGCAGGATAATCCTTTGCAGCTAGAAACCTCTGCAGAGGATGCGTTGTGAAAGGTCCTCTGTCTTAATTATCTCTTGTCTTCTGAGATTTATAAAATTCTTTTGGATTATAGATGTGCAAAAATATGAAAAGAAAAATGCCTCATTTGAAGTTCATTATAATGGCATCTCTGGCATAAAAAAATGTTGTTTCATCTAACAAATGATAGGCTAAGAATTTTGTGATGAGGAATTTTAGTGTTAAAGTACCATGAGAGTTATGGTTTTCTAATCATAAATTATCTTAGTGTTATTGCAGTATTTTAAGCTATTTCTGAGACAGATTTATTTCATTTTTATGGCATTAATTCTGAAAAATGTTGGTTCAGATTCTTTAAATATCTGATTATTTATATTTTCCAGCTTTATTGAAATATAATCTTATTTAATAAAGTGGGGATATGCTAATTGATCATTATGCTCTCACAAGATGGCAATGCCTACAACCAATAAAGAGGGAATATGCTGCCCTAACCAGTTTGGTTCAGTGGATAGAGCATTGGCCTGCAGACTGAAGGGTCCCAAGTTTGATTCCAGTCAAGGCATGTACCTTGGTTGTGGACACATCCCCAGTAGTGGGTGTGCAGGAGGCAGTTGATCTATGTTTCTCTCTCACGATGCTTCTATCTCTTTATCCTTCTATCTTCCTCTCTGTAAAAAATTCAATAAAATATATATTTTTAAACAAAGAAGGAATATGCTAATTGACTGCCATGCCCTCATAAGATGGTGTCACCCACAGCCACAAGATGGTGGTGCCCAGTCCCCTGAGCCCCACAGGAGAAGGCAGTTGGGGACAATCAAGCTGATAGGGGATGGTAGTTGGGGACAATCATGCTGGCAGGGGAGCAGTTAGGCGTTAGGCCAGCACGGTAGTGGTTAGGGGGCAATCAGGCTGGCAGGCAGAGTGGTTAGGAGCCAACAGTCCCTGATTGTGAGAGGGATGTCCCAGATTGGAGCAGGTGCAGGATAGGCTGAGGGACACCCCCCATGCATGAATTTCATGTACCAGGCCTCTAGTTGAAAAATAAAATTGTATACATTTTCAATGTGATTATTTGATATACTCATATACTGTGTAATGATTATTAAAATAAATTTAGTCAACATATATATCATCTCACATACTTATCTTGTGTGTGTACTAAGAACATTTAAGATCATGTAGTAGTATTCATTATATTGGTAAATTTCAAACATACAATGCATTACTGTTAACTGTAGTCACCATGCTGTACATTCGATTTCAGAACTTATTTGTCTTATGTTGAATGTTTGTACATTTTGATGACCATTTCCTCCCTTTTCTCCTACCCCAACTTTTGTCAATCACCAGCCTACTCCATTGTTTAGTAGGTTTTTTTTTAGTTGCCACTTGTGAGATTATATATAGTTGTCTTCCTCTGACTTATTTCACTTAGTATAATGCCCAGGAGATTTATCCATGTGGTCACAAATGACAGGGTTTCCTTCTTCTTCATGGCTAATGACATTCCACTACATAATATTTTTTTTTCTCTATCCACATACCTGTTGATGGATACTTAGGTTCTTCCCATGTCTTGGTTGTTGTAAATAATACTTCAATGACCATGAAGTGCAAGTATTTCCTTTAAATATATACTCAGAAGTGGGATTGTGGGATCATTTGGTAGGTTGCTTTGTTGTTTAATGTCATAGGGAACTTCTATGCTCTCTTTCATTGTAGCTACGTCAGTTTGCATCCTCACTACATTCTTGCCAACACTTGTAATCTCTTGTCTTTTTATGATAGCCATTCTACTAGATGTGAGATCCTATCTCATTGTGATGTGCATTTTCCTGATGAATAAGAGTGATGTTGAGCACTTTTTCATGTATCTGTTAGCCATGAGTATATTTTCTTTGGGGGGAAAATGTCTATTCAGTTCCTCAGGCCATTATTTAATTGGTTTTCCTGGGTTTTACTATTGAGTTGTATGAGTTTTTATGTATTTTGCATATAAGATCTTTATCAGTTATGGAGAATGCTAATATTTTCTCTCATTCCATAGGTTGTCTTTTCATATTGTTAACTTTTCCCTTTGCTATCCGGATATAGTTCCACTGCATTATCTTTACCTTCATTGTCAGTGCTTTTAGTGTCAAGTCCAAAAAACTGTCACCATTGTCAGGGTGTTTCCTGATTGTATTTTCTTCTAGGAATTTAATGGTTTCAGGTCTCATACTCACGTATTTAATCCATTTTAATATTTTTCAGTATTGAGTAAGATAGGGCCTAGTATCATTCTTTTGCATGTGGATTTTTAGTTTTCCCAGTACAATTTTTTGAAGAGACTGTTATTTTCCCATTATAATGTCTTAGCTCCTTTGTCATAAATTAATTGGCCACATATGCATAAATTTATTTCTGGTCTGTCTGTTCCGTTCCATTGATCTATGTGCCTGTTTTATGCCAATATTATGCATACATCAAGCTTTGTAGATCAGTTTGAAATTAGGAAATGCAACGCATCCTTTTTCCTTTTTGTTTTCCAGATTATTTTGGCTACTGTCAGTCTTTGTGACTCCATATAAATTTTGGGATTGTCTTATTTCTGTGAAAAAAATCCACCTATATTTTATAGGGATTTTATTAAATCTGTATATTACTGTGGGTAATATGTACATTTAACAATATTAATTCTTGTAATGATTGGGCATGAGATATCTTTCCATCTATTTTTATCTTCTTCAATTTTTTTTACCAATATCTTTTTTAAAATATATTTTATTGATATTTTACAGAGGGGAGGGAGAGAGATAGAGAGCAAGAAACCTCAATGAGAGAGAAACATCGACCAGCTGCCTCCTGCACACCCCCGACCAGGGATGTGCCTGCAACCAATGTACATGCTCTTGACCGGAATCGGACTGGGGGCCTTTCAGTCTGCAGACCGATGCTCTACCACTGAGCCAAACCGGTTTCAGTTTTACCAATATCTTAAAGGCTCCAATGTACTTATTGTTTTTAGCTCATTGGTATTTTATGCATTTTGGTGAAAATGTAAACGGTATTGTTTTCTTTATTCTTTTCCTAATAGTTTGTGATTAGTGTATAGAAACATAACTGATTTTTGTATGTTGATTTTTGTGTCCTGCAACTTTATTGATTTATTTATTAAATTTAAAAATTCTTTTTGTAGTCTTTATATATAATAAAATAGAAATAGTTTTGTACTTTTCTTTAAAATTTGGTATAACTTTTTTTTCCTTGCATAATTTCTCTTGCCAGGAAAAGCAAACAAAAAGCATCAACACTGACAATATTACAGCGTTTACCAGAGAAAAGGGGGGTGAAGGGTGCTAAATGGTAAAGGAGACCAAATATATGGTAGTAGAGGAAGATGAGACTTTGGGTGGTGGGCACACAATACAATATATAAACGATGTGTCATAGAATGGTATAACTTAAAACCTAAATAATCTTTCTAACCAAGGTCACCCCAGTTAGTTTAATTGAAAGTTTAAAAATGTGTCTCTTAATTTGCTATAGTCTGAGATGTCTTCTGTATTCAAGCCCTGTTGCCTTTCAGTGTTAGATGTTTTGGGCCCTTTCTTCATACAGAAGTCTTAAAAGTTTGGTTCCTAGATATTAAGTCCAAATTCTCTCCTCAGGAAGTAGCTGGGGGTTGTGAGTTTACTTTCAATTGTGTGTTTCTGTAACAGGAGTGGGATTTATGGACACATCATATCTTAGCGTTTTCTATCCATGTTTTTGTTGGGATTTTCTCATTTGCCCTATGTAGGAGTTGCTCAATAGTTTCTAGTGTTTTTGTTTGTTTGTTTTTGTTTTTGTTTTTCAGAAACTATTGTTTTTATGTAGCTATAGTTCCACTGTATCCATGGGAGAAGGTGAATTTGGGATTCTCCTATGTTACCTTCTTGAGCCAGAATTCTTCTATGTATCTTTATTTTGAAAGATGGAAATAGTAAAACAAATCAGTTGTTCTGTCTGACCAAAATTTATATTTATCTGAGCATTCTACCATAAATTAAAGACTTTTTTATAACATGCAGGTGACTTAGCTTGATATGACATGTTCAGGAATTATAAATCTGGTAACTGGAATAAAAATGTCTTAAAGGTGTACTGACATTACATGTTTATTATATTTGTTCTGGGACCCCCAGACCAGGTATGTGCATATTTTGAGCCAGTGAATAAACTGTACTCTTTTTTTTTATTGGTGAGGTGTCCTCTGTGCCCCACCGTTACTGGAGGATAAATAATTCTTGGGGTGCCACAGAAATTAGAATTTCCTGAGGGCCCGATGGCAGGATGAGACGTTGCAGAAAGCCTTATTGACGATGTAACTTTAAGGGAGTTCCCTCCAAGGTCCCATCTCCCTCTGTCCAGCCGTGGAAAAAGTCCCATTGTGTCATTAGCAGAGCTAAGATCAAAGCCACGGCCCCATCTCTGTGCCACGTGAAAACACAGTCCAGTCCAGCATCAGTCTAGGTCAGCTGTGCTCCAGCTGGAGTCCATTACATGGGGGTCTGCATGGCCATGCGTCATGCAGACTCTTGGGCCATGTTCCAGGCAAGCGCAGGTCACAGAGCAAGGGAGAGCAAGAGGGATGAGAGAGAGTTCTTTGTCTTGGGGTTATAACTCGGAGTTTATCCAATTAAGCCTTCAAGAGTTCATATGCTTCGAGTGCCTCTGCCCCCTAGCCGATGGTCTTTGTTCCCAGGTCAGACTGACAGGCAAATGCCATCTGGCTGTCACCCTGACTGCACTGCATCTACACCATCTCCCTTCCTGCAGGGATTTGCGGGAAGTGGACCAGTGGTCCCCGGAGAGTGTAAAGCTGCAGCTTCCTGGCGAACCTGCCCCAGTGACCATGCGTATAATGCCTGGCCTCCCCTTTGCTCCTTTTCTATTATTAACATTAATAACTAGCTAATTACAAAGGTAAAAGGATTAGAGAGAAAAAAAGGTGACTTTTCTGCATCCCTGGGGAATTCTAGTCAAACTTTTAGGAAATATTACAAATTACTTGACATTGTTCTATATGGTAAATGGTAGGAAGACAAAACAAAGAACAATGTCACTTAAAGACAGTGTGCAGTGATGCCGACCTGTGGTATTGTGACAGGAGCAGGAAAGGAAGAGCGTGATTCGTATTTATGATCCTATTTCAAATCAGGGAACGTTAGACTGTTCCCATGAAAAGTGCTCTAGCAACATTACCTGACATTTTTCAAGATATATTTTTTATTAACTTGATGAGGAAAGAGTGGGAGAAAATCACAATTCAGGATTATTTAGAATAAAGCCATCAAAAACTTCAAAGTACTATACATATGTCTTTTGAAGTAGTAGGATCCAATTCTAAGTCATATCATAAAGTGGTCAAATTTCCAAGAGCATCTACAAGTGATTTGATTAAGTCTTGAAAAAAATCACATACAAATATAAAACCACTAGTCCTTTCAATATAGACTTACAAAATATACTCAGACCATTTTAACAAGGAAAAGAGAATAAAAGAAACATACTTACTCCGGGAAAGAATGAAACTTTAATGTTGTTGTGCAAACATCCTCCGGCTAGGGCCTTGGGAGGAAGTCTGCATGTGTTGGTGTTGGCATGCCAGTCACAGGTGTTTCCTGTGGTTCTGCTAAGAGGCCTTGATCTCTTTGTGTTGGGCAAACAGCATTCTGGGGTCAGAACCTCAGGGCTGTCAATCATGTAGGTACCTGTCCGGCAACTGAAAAAGGAAAGGAATGCATTCAAGAAGATAAGAAAAATACTAGAGAGAACATTAGAGCTTAAAACCAACTATACTGAAGCACAAAAAAAGAAAAGAAAAGAAAAGAAAAGAAAAGAAAAGAAAAGAAAAAACGGATAAAGACTGACAGGCAAAGCTGAGAAAATATGTGAGAAGATGTAAGCAAAGATTTTGTTATAAATGCCAATGGGATAATTGTGAATGGCAATAATTAGTACCTGTTAACTCATCGTCTTTGCGCTAAGGTATAATATAGCATGCGATTATAAAGATTTCTTTTTTTTTTTTTGGTCTTAGTATACACATCTTTGAAAGCATTCTGAAAACAAAATGAAAGAATATAGTAAAAATTAGAACCAATAGTGAATAATACAGAATTATATAAAAGGTAAATTATTAGAGGTTCTATAGGCCCTTCTCTACAGTTAAACAGACTGGATTATAACATAGAATTTGAGTGCAATAAATATGACATTAATATGATTTCTTTAGTAGTAATACTGGGAATAGTTGGTAACATCAAATTAAGAAAATGTACTTCCAGCAGATCACATTTGCTTCTCTGTCCTATTAATTTCGAAGCAAAAGATGAAACATTGTAATTATATTGATGATGAGGAAGGTGCAAAACTTTCTATCTTTATGGAAACAAATGGTAGTCATTTCAGCATAACAGTGCACGTTGAAATCAATAAATTCAGCATTCTTTATTCTTGATTCTAATAAGGTTATAATGTCAGATAGTAATTGTAAGTTGGACAGATATGATGAGAATTGAACACACAATATACAAAACCAAGCTTAACTGATTGTTGTAAACTGAGGGAGTACAGAAATGGGTGGATGAGATTTTTGTTTTTGTCATCACTATAGTTTCCATTATATTAAGAAAGAATTGAAATGTGCAATTTTTCTGTCACTGAAGCAAGCAAGGGTCTAAATAATTGAAAATGCTATTTTTATGCTGATTAGATTAGTAAATGAGGTAAAATAGCTCATTAAACTATTAGTCCCTCTAAGTCAGGAGGAGATGTTTCTGTTGTTACTCACTCTTCCATCTAAGCACCTCTTATTATTTGTAGCATGCGGTGGGCAGAGCCTGCCAAACAACTGGTATAAAAGATCAGGTGTAGGGAAGACACCCACAAGACTAGGAGGAAAAATACATTTTTACAACCATCAATATCAAATGTCCGATGGAAAATTTTGAATCTATGATAAAAACTTAAAAAAATCTAGGGAAAACTAAAACTTGTAGTTGAGTTCTGAACAGCCAAAAATAGGACAACTTGAATCCTTATTTGACTATATAAAGGAGAAAAACGCATTAACCTCCAAGGCTAGAAACATTTTTTAAGTGGACAAGGAAAAGTGACATTTCAATCATAAAAAAGAATATATCCTAACATTAAACAGATTTTATATAATTCTAATAATGTAATTTCATTTCATTGTTCTCCAACTTCTGCCATCACGTGGACAGAGAAGACACAGCTTTGTCATGACTGAGGAATGTAGATTGATTAAATAACCAATAGTGTGTGCACTGAAGTAGATAAAGAACAGTTCTCAAGTTAAAACATTCTTTTTCTTATCCGATTTCATTGAATTTTTCAGGTGCATTTTAGCTCGGATCTTAATGCAATGTGTGAGAAAAACAGTTTCCTGAGGAGGATATGTAACAACTCACATTATAGCCTTAAAATAGTGAAATAATTTATAATGCTTACATATTCAAGCCACACTTCAATTTATCTGTCAGTCTTCAGTCAGAAAAATTGAATGCATGTATTTCTAGGGAGGGAATTTAACATGGGGAATTAATAACAGGAGTTAGGAGCAGATGAAAACTCAGAGTTTATATTCACGGGGAGCCCATATCAAACCTACGGCTGGGCAGGAGGCAGGCAGATGGTAGCGCCAGAGGTCAGGAACCAGTGCCCTTCAGAAAAAGAACGAAGGAAGAGGACACTTGAGGATTTAAGTCGCTGGGTCCACCAGTCTGGACCTTAAAACACCTAGTCATATCTATAATCCCAAGATTTAAAAAAATATATATTTTATTGATCTTATTACAGAGAGGAAGAGGAAGGAATAGAGAGTTAGAAACATCAATGAGAGAGAATCATTGATCAGCTGCCTCTTGCACACCCCCTACTGGGGATGTGCCCGCAACCAAGGTACATGCCCTTGACCGGAATTGAGCCTGGAACCTACCTTTCAGTTCGCAGGCCGATGCTCTATCCACTGAGCCAAACCGGTTTCAGCCCAAGAATATTTTTTTAAAATAGTTTTTGATTGATATCAGAGAGGAAGGGAGAACGAAGGAGAAATAGAAACATCAATGGTGAGATAGAATTATTGATCAGCTGCCTCCTGCATGCCCCACACTGGGGATCCAGCCTGCAACCCAGGCATGTACCCTCACCAGGAATCGAACCGTGACCTCCTGGTTCATAGGTAAACACTCAACTACTGAGCAACACCAGCCGGGCTGTAGTCTCAAGGATTTAAAGCTACTGTCAGATTTATCATAATGCACCTAGGAAAATGGAGCAAATGCACTTCACTTCCCGCGTGCTTCTGAATTGGTCAAAGCTAGCTCAAGATACTGCAGGCAAAGACACCTAAACAGTGTCATTTCCAGGTTTCAGATCCTTGAGACAGGAGCGGAGCAAGGTAAAGCCAGGCATAGACCTGAGAGCAAACAAGAAAGTGATGGGCGCTATGTTAATTATCACACCGGAAGTGCAGGATTGGAGAAAGGGCCAGCCAGGAAATATACTTCCTTTCATAAGTAAGTCAAATATCCTCCTGAATTCTCAGTGTGCCAAATAAGAAAGGTCTTTGCTAATGATTAAGGGAAAATAGCACACCATCTAATTTGAAATGACAACCTGGGGTCTGAGTTTTCTCACCTAATTTGAAAATCTAAATGTCATTGTAATCACTTACTATTATTTCTGAGTGCGAAAATAACTTCTAAAATTATTTGAATTTCCTTCGAACTTTCTCCTTTCTCTCCCCATGTTCATAAATGCCTGCATACTCTGAAATACAGTCTCCTTTTAAGAGGATGTGTTGCTGTTACATGAATGCTCATATTTCATAAAATAGATGCTTTCTTAGCATTTACAAGATAATTTATTTAGAAGAGCATAATGTTAAAGATTTTATAGCACAGTATACACACGCTGAGCACTGATGAATTTTTATGTTACTAAAAAAAAAAATCGCACTAGATAAATGTAGATAGATGGGGTGTTTACAGCTAGCTGTAAGTGTATGATTGTTATAACATGAGATGAAATGTTAAACTGAGTTACAAGTAATGCATCTCCTCCTCTGGCATCATCCCTCCTCTGACCTCAAGTAGTTTATTCTCTCTCCTTCATGGTACTCGAGTATACCATTTATTAGTTTCCCCATCCATCTTCTCAAGTCTCTCTATGAGTCTTTGTCTTTGAGCTTTATGCATGGCACATACCCAGTCGCCAGAATACTCATTCCTCTTCCTTTAAATTCCTTATCAGAATCCTTCCCCAATGAAAACCTAGACTTTCCTGATGTGCTCGATGATTTTTAAAACTCTGAGGGTTAAAAAGCACATAATCGGCAGGTGTAACTCCAAGTAAAACAGCCTTTAAACATACATTTTATATAATCATTGTACATATATATCTTTTTCTTAAACTTCAGTAATGCACATACCTCCTTTGGAGGGGGGAAAGAATAGCAGTTGGAAAAATATTGGCTAAATATTGACCAACTAAATTTTCCTATAGAAACTTAGATAAATAATTTATAATTATGGTTTATCACTGCAAATATAATTTTATTTTATAACTGTGAATCTCTTTTTGAAATAAATATTGCCAGGTAATAACAATTAATAAACAAATTTACAGAAATTCTAGAACCCCAAAGAACATGTTTCCCAGCTCCAAATATTGTCTCTCTCTCTCTCTCTCTCTTCCTCATCACTATCAGAGTATGTCCTGTACTTAAATATAAGAACACCTTTTTTTAATAAGACCTGCATTTGTGATACATGTTACTTTCAATCTGTTGGAATGAATAAACAATAGCAAAAGAAAAAGTAATGTGATTTTTTTTAGGATTATTACCTACTATGGACAGGTGTTTCACTGATTATATAAATAATGCAAAGAAATTTAAAAATAGTACATGTTGTTGCATTACTATGGGCAAAATCAATGTGGGAAAGCTAATTGTAGGTGTGACATGAGCAGTCTTTGAGTGACTAGGATCTGTAGAGTGGAAGGAAGACTATGTGAGGGCCATTACCAATAGAGAGAAATCAGAGTGTAGGGTGGGATTGACTTGTGATGAATCACTGGTTTTCAAATCATGTTCTGCTGACCACCAAGACTTACTATATTATGCAATATGTGGTTAGCTCTTCATTGTTCGAAACATATTTAATACAACAAAACAGAAATACAATCACCACATATGTTTTGTTACATAAATCATTTCGAACTCTTTGAAGACTTACAAACAAATTAACTTGTACAGCCAGGCTAACTCACTGATTCCACGAGTGCAGTCCTTTTTTCATCTCTCTGAATATAATTTACTTTCTGGCAAATAAGCTATTGATTAGGAAGTTGTAGCTTTATAACAAAAAATACAGATGTGAGAGTGGGCATTCATAAATAATTGCAGACAAGATAGCACAAGCATGACATTTTGATTAAGACCTGAAAGTTTCATGGCAATGTCACATGTTCTGGTCACATAATAATATAACAGTCATGATATATAAGATTGAATATGGTAATTCAAATAATGTTTATGACACATTATAGGTAACTTTTTTTTGGAATGGAAGATCCAATAAGAACCATAAATTCCACTTGTATTTATCCTAAAAAGATAAATGCAAACATCTATCTATACAAAACTTGTACACGCATGTTCACAGCAGAATTACTTATACTAGCCAAAAAATGGTAACATCTGAAATGTTCATTAATTGATGAATGATATATAAAACGTGGTGTATTCATACAATGGAATATTATTTTACAATAAAAATGAACGAAATGCTGATACATGCTATTCCATGGATATAATATCTCTAAGACATTATGTTCAGTGAAAGGATCTAGTCACAAAATACCCCATATTATATGGTATCATTTATAGGAAATGTCTGGAATAGGAAAATATAGAGAAATATGAAGTTGTTTTGTGAATTCCTTGGCTGGTTGGTAGAGGAAGACTGAGGGGATGCTTGAAGACAGGAGAGGAAATGGGAAGTGACAGCCAAGGGCAGAGTTTCTGTATGGTGTGACAGTAATGTTTACATTTTTTTATTTTGATGACTGCATAACTCTGAAAGTACGTATACTAAAAACGTTGAGTTGCCTATTTTATTTTTTAAATATATACATATATATATATATATATGTATATATATATATATATATATTTGGTTTTTAGAGGGGAAGGAAAGGAGAGAGAGAAGCATTGATGTGAGGGTGAAACATCAGTCAGCTGCCTCCAGCATGCCACCTTCTGGATATTAAACCCATAACCAGGTCATGTGGAATTGAAACCAAAACCAGCAATCTTTAGGTGCACAGGACAATGCCAAACCAAGTGAGACACACAAATCAGGACTGAATTGCCTATAGTAAAGAGGTAAATTATGTGGCATATGAATCTTAGCTCCAAGAAGCTATGGTAACAGGATTTGACTTTGGGTGGTGAGCACGTGGTGCTATATGCAGATTTTATAATTTAGAAATCCATACACGAAACCTATATGGTCATTTTGATCAATGGCATCCCAATGAAGTTTAATTTTTTAAAAAGGAAAAAAAGAAAGTATAGATAAATATTATCAGCTATTGGTTGTTACTACTTGGAAGAGCCTGATTAAGAAAAGTAAAACCTATCACAAATTAATTGAATAATATTAAGCCCAAAAGCATGCCGATGGGTTCTGAAGGGGTTAAAAGTAACTAGTAAGGTAAGCTTTTATATACAAGTGTCTCATTATACAGGATGTGTAATTTTGAAGTTGCAAAGTTCCGAAAAACCTACTGCAAAATGTCTCTCGGAAAGGTCATTCTAGCTTCCAGCTAGAAAGACTAAGAATATTTTTTCATACTAATAGAGCTTCTGTTTTGTGGGAAAGAATATATGTATCCAAAGCATCAATCCATGAGAAAGATGTTATAAAGAAGTTCAGCCTATCACATTCAATGGAGCATCATTGAACTAATATATGGTAGGCACTATTTGTAATCAGGTGACTGCCGAGGCCTATGTCATTCTACCGGTAAATTAAAATATTGGTAAGAAGCAAATTCTGATTAACCTAAATAGTTATGTTCACATTATATTTTGTAATGAACAATAATTATTACATAAATATCTCAACAAAAAGGACCTCCAAAAAAGGCTGAAACATAACTAGTAAGTAATAAATGAAATATTTACAGTCAATGCAATTTTAAATTCTAAAATTCTATTTTTCCCAAAAAAACAATGGTTCTGCCACATTTTTCTCATATCTTAATAGTCACAAGTAAACACTTCAAGTTATATAAAAATAAATATTCAAATTTACCATTTGAGTCTGTTACTTATTTCAGTTAGCACTTATGCTCGTTGAAGCGAGGCTCCAGAATTGATGGCCGAAGACTAGAATATACTAAATGGTCCTAACCTAGGTCTTTGGTAGTAAAAGTGAAAAGAACAGGGTTCCCATCTAAGGGAAGAAAAATGTGTGGATGACAGAGACCTAATCAATAATTGGGGGATTTTAAAAATATAACTTTATATAATTAAAAGCAGTTTTAAAGGATAACTAATGCTAATCCCATTTAAAAGCTGAGGAAATTAGGTCTTGGAATACTCAAATATCTTGCTTACCTTCACACAGCTGAAGGTCTGTCTGCCTAAAACACTTGTCCTTTCACTGAACTCCTGATGTCAATTGAGGGTTAAAAAAACATCTCACTTATGTTGGTGGTAGGAAGCATTGACTAACACAGACATCCTTATGAAAGGTGATTTCTGAGATCAAAGGAATCTATCTGATTATCTGCCAGTAGTCAGAAAGCAGGGCTCAGGGGATTGAAATATAGCGTGAGGGTGTTTTGATGAAGAGGAGGACAGACATAAGTGTCCAAGGCTCTCTTGGGGTGAGCAACCCTAAAGGAAGTGCTCCTATAAAAGACCTTTGATGAGCCAGAAATTCATTTGGAGATGCTCATGACAGGGAAGGGAGTAACTGGTAAGCTTCTGTGATATGTGAAGGATTTATTTGGATACAAAATACTTTTGTGCATCCTTCATATTTAATCTCAAGGAGAAATTATGAACACTTTTATTTAAAAAATGAAATTATGCTCATCTCAACTGCCTAAATTTGAAAAAAAATGTTAAAATAAAAAAAAAACTGGTGCAATATATATTATATATAATAATGCAGGCTTCCAATATCATGGAACATGTAGTTATTTTCATTCTTTACATTAAACTAAATAGGTAATATCATACCTTGATTAGAAATATT
The DNA here is from genome assembly GCA_963924515.1 of Vespertilio murinus. Lineage (NCBI taxonomy): Eukaryota > Metazoa > Chordata > Mammalia > Chiroptera > Vespertilionidae > Vespertilio > Vespertilio murinus. The sequence continues at coordinate 12,439,995 of OZ004707.1, forward strand.
ATGTCATTGCATATTGACAAAGAAAAATAAAAGAAAAAAATATTCCTGTGAGGTAATTACTTACCTATTTTCAGTGGTGAATGCCTATTAGAAGCAGTAATGACTATTTTAATTGGGAATAAATACACTCAAAATTGAAAGTGATTTAGGGAGTTTGTCCTACTTATAAATTATCTGATTTCAGTTTTCATGCTCTCTGTGGCAGCAGACATGTTATGATATTCCAATATTAATAGCTTCCATTAGCTTTAAAAATATGATAGCCTTTCATATTTATGTCATTATCTTAATAGGAATTGAGGAATACTTGTAAACATCTCTCAGGGAGAAATAAGTCAGTCAAAATTTTGTATCTCCTATTATTAGAATACACAAAAGCCAATTGATTTAATCTGAATAAAGGTAGGAAACATTATTCTCATTTTTAAAGATGAGAAAATTGACTCTTACGCAGTTTAAATAACTTTGTTAATACTTACCAGTAACCTCTTGGGCCTCATTCATATATTATCATTAATTCCCAACAATCTTGTAATGAAGGATGAATGTGATCGTGTTACCAATAAGATAACTGCTTCTCAAAGGGATTAAACAAATGTCCTTGGTTAAAATTGGAGCTCTCTGCAATGCACCAGTCTGCTCCTATGGCTTCCTTCGAACAGCACTATTCTGCTGTTTAACCCCTTCCTAATGTTCCCCGGGGGCTATGCTTTACCCTGTGCAGAAGGGAAGAGTTAGGATGTTAACCCAAAGCTCACATCTTGTAACTCCACTCCTCTGAGCTCAGAAATAAGCCCATAGGTAGCCTGACCATGAAGCTTGCTGTTAGTAAAACCCTGGGCAATGTGAAAGGGGGTGTATTAATGACTCATTATTTTAGCTCTCAGTTACTCTCAATGAAACATCTAGCAAGACCGCCCACTTCATTATCCTTCGCACTAAGAAAAGAGCCCAGTAAGGAGGAATTTCTCAGTAGGTGCGCGTGGAATATTGAGTGAATGAGTAAGTATGACTTTGTCATTGGACAGGAGTGATATTCTGGATAATATCTCCAGGTCCTCAAAATCACCCTGGTCTGATTCTCACCGTTATCCATGATTTGCTATCAGATAGGGATTCCATTCACTTAATTGCCCCGTTATCACTCCCATGGCCTTGCAGGTTGTCAAAAGTTGGAGATAGCAATAGGAAGCCAGAGCAATTGAGTTGAATATTATAAAAACACCCAATTTTCTTGTTTAGAAAATATACCCATTTGAAGTTCCCACTTTACACTACATTGAAAGTATGTTGCCTGGGAACTCAAAGAAGCAGAGTGAAGTTATTCCAGGTGGTTCAGGTAATCTTTCCAGCTAAACCTCAAGAATAATACATTGACGATCTGCAAGGTGTAGGCAGCTAGAATGGCAAGGATAATAATTGCCAGGAAAGGCAAGCAAATAATACCACGCTTCTGGTATTACCTTTAAAAAAAGTACCTTCCTGCCAAAACCGGTTTGGCTCAGTGGATAGAGCATCAGCCTGTGGACTGAAAGGTCCCGGGTTTGATTCCCGGTCAGGGGCATGTACCTTGGTTGCGGGCACATCCCCTGTGGGGGGTGTGCAGGAGGCAGCTGATATATGATTCTCTCTCATCGATGTTTCTAACTCTCTATCCCTCTCTCTTCCTCTCTGTAAAAAAAAATCAATAAAATATATTTTAAAGTACCTTTCTTTTGTACTTATCCTCTCCCCCATCTTAAATATGCATAAGATAAAGACATAGTGAATGTAAATCCTAAGTCTATTTGAACTCTCATTTTGCTCCTTTGAAAATGGAAGGGTCATCCAGTACAAAGGTGTCCAATCAGAACATAGTAGGAAGCCTATGATTATATTTTCCAATTGTCTTATTTGATACTAGCATATCTACTTGCATGGAGAGCCCCTCCTTCAGACATTAAGTGCTGGATATCATGCATTTGTCCTTGCATATTTGCTCTCCACCCTTCTCCCTGATACTTGCTTTGGGCCCCTTGCCCCGGATATCTGGTTGTGTTCACCCAACAGGTACCCCTGCTGGGATAGCAGGGGTAGTGAGGAAATTGAGGTCAGGATGCTCTGCAGTATTTATTCCCCTGGCTCTGTCCTCCTCACTGACTGGCTGTGTCCTGGGCTGAAGATTAATGATCCTCTCCACATTCCCCTTTCTAGTCAAGCTCTCCTTCTGAATTAGGGTTACCACCCCCCCCCCTCGTCCCCCAAGGCTCCACATTTATTAACACTACTATGCTGCATTCTTCCTTGTCCTACAGGAAACGGCCCTCTGTGAAATGCCCTCCCTTTGCAATAGTCTCTGTTTTAAATCATCCCCCAAACTGATTCTGAGCAAGTCATGTTTTCTTCTGCTCACCTGACTGGTAAATCCCGCATCCTCTTCCTGTGAGAACCCTACTATTCTATTTGTTTGCTTTCTTTGCCGTTCTCATGATGCTAACTTTTAGCTGGATGTATGATTCTGAACCACAAGGCAATGTGTGCATTTGATAAGAGATTTTTGACTCATCCAGTGCAATTGGAAACTATGATAGTAGACAAAATGACCTTAAGAGAACATGTAGACTGTGACAGAATGTCTAAGGACAGAATAATTATAGCTGTCTTTTATTGAGCATAGGGACACGTACTAAACCCCTTACATTTTTTAAAGTACTTTTCCTATTTAATTTGATTTAATCCTCAGAATTCTCTGAGGTAGATACTTCCATTACACCAATTTTACAAGTTAAGATTTTAAAACACCAAGTGGTTGAGCAACTTGTCCATGTCATTGGCTGGAGAATAGTGGAAAAGATAAAAACCCAAGAAATCTGGTGGTTTTGTTCTTGATACCCGCACAATGCTGTCCATACATGGACAGAGCAGCTGGACACATGGGCTGGACACATGTTTATTTAGACTCCTCTATCTTTATTCTGAATTTAATTGATATCACTACCCAATCACCAAAACTAAAACGCTGAGCTCTTTTTTGGTTTGTTTGTTTTTGGTTTGTTTTTTCCCCTCCATTTTTGTCTGCATTACCATAGGGTTCATTTAGGCCTTGGCCATTTCACCCACAGAGTCCTATGAGAAGACTGAAATCCATGTGAATGAATGGATCCACATAAGCCAGACATGACCTCAAGTATTTGAGTGTGACTCATGTTATCTTAAAAAGCTTTTTGTTATTGTTTTTAATATCAGTGTGTATTTTTGAGGATATTAGAAGTTAGGAAGTGCATAAACTAGTTTAGGATATTACTGGTCAGTTATATTTTACTTTCCTTTTTATGCTAAGCATGTAAAAATGTTTTAAAAGAACACAGCAATTAAGAATACATTAATATTTGCCTTCAAGAGAAGGCACTTCTAAAGTTCACACATTAATTAAAGCAGGAGGCCAAGAAACTTTGCACATAAAAAGATGGCAAGATTTGAAAGTTAATTCATACGGAGGAGGTATTAAATGTTTTTCTCCTAAAATTTTATGGTTTGTACAATGTTCAGAATTCATTAGGATCTGTAAATCAATGCACTTACTGGAGTAATTCTGGGAAGTATCTAAAGGCATGAGAGATATTTGCCTTTCTGTTTTATAAATATAGGACATAGCACTATTTTATCACTTATACACAGGAGACATTTACATTAGACTCTAGAAAACAAAGATACTAACATTTAGAAAGGCAACTGAGCAAAAATAATGCAGCAGCATTTCTCTATCCCTCTCCTCCATTTGGGCTCCCACAGAAATCTCTACCTAGATTTGTTTTGAGATTATTACAAATATTGTTTGAGTTTTGTTCTTAAATGTTTAACTCCCAATAAAACACAAAGTATAAACTATAATAAAAAGTAAATTAAGTATATTTTTTCTAAGTTAAAAGATACACATCATATCTAATAAAATAGTAACATGCAAATTGACCATCACTCCAATACACAAATGACTGCCCCCATGTGGTCAAAGATTTTGCCCCCATTTGGACACAAGGTGGCTGCCACAAGATGGCCAGCAGAGGAGGGTAGTTGGGAGGGATCAGGCTGGCAGGGGAGGAAAGTTGGGGGTGGCCAGCCCTGCAGGGAAGGGCAGTTGGTGGGGACCCAGAACTATAGGGGAGAGCAGTTGTGGGGGACCAGGCCTGCAGGGGAGGGCATATAGGGGTGTCCAGGCCTTCAGGGAAGGGTAGTTGGGGGTGACCGGGCTGGGAGGTAGGGGAGGGCAGTTAAGGGTGATCAGGCTGACAGGGGAGGGCAGTTAGGGGTTACCAGGCCAGCAGGGGAGGGCAGTTAGAGGCAACTGGACTGGAAAGGAAGCTGTTAGGTATCAATCAGGCTGGCAGGGGAGTGGTTAGGAGGTGATCAGGCTGGCAGGAAGAAGCAGTTAGGAGCAATCAGGGAGGCAGGCAAGTGAGCAGTTGAGAGACAGCAGTCCTGGATTATGAAAGGGATGTCAGATTGGAGAGGGTGCAAGCTTTGCTGAGGGACACACACCCTCATGTATGAATTTCGTGCACCAGGCCTCTAGTAATAAGTAAAATTTTTCAATTAAACATGATAATTCACAAAGTTAGAGCCCGTGTGTAAGTCTCACCTAATTTTTATTGTAGAGTTTGATCTTTTAAGATTAAAGTTATTAAATATCTAAAAAATAATGTGTTATTTACATGTATGGTATTAAGTTACATGTAATTTTATAATAGTGTCCTAAATTCAAAATAATTTTACTTCCTTATATATGTGCTTAATGTACTCTTTTTTATTGTAATTTAAGTAATTGTATTCTATCTACCTATGTTATTAAACTAATAAAACTATATCTGACATCAGTGTGTAAACCAGGATTCATCTAAGGTTCAGTGCCCCATGTACTACTCTTGGTCTAAAATAAATACAGCACAATTTTCTTTGGGAACTCTTCTCACTCCAGTTTTTTAGATCAGCAAACATTTTATTACCACTATTCTCCAATTGTGATAACGGGTTTTTAACTTTCCCACATCATTTTTATCACCTTCTACTTCCTCAGTTCAGTTAGAATGACTAGTAGGTCTGTCTAGAGAATCTTACTAGAGTTGAGAATCATTTCCTCACACCACCTCTTTGTGGTACTGGAGTAGTCTCCTAACTGGTTCCCAGCAGTGGACTAATTGCTTTCCTATGAACCCTTCTCAGGACTGTCACTGAGCATAGTACTCCTTGCTTGCACAACATCAGTAGCTTCCCATATGCTATCATACAAATCTGACATTTTAAGATACATATAGAATCTCCTAGTAGGACATAGTCCAAAGTCTTGACAATGACTATTTCTACACTTTAGGGTTAAGCATGATTTTTCTTTATTTGCTTTTCAATATCTACAATAATTATATGCTATGTTGTATGCAAAGGGAGCAATTTTTAAATTAGAATTTATATATATATATATATATATATATATATATATATATATATATACATATATATATTTACTTTTCCATCTTGTCCATATTAGGGAAGAAATGTTTTCACAGATGATGACAGATTATTTTGCTTGGTCAGTCTTATTGTTTCCAGTCTCAAACCAGGCATTTTATCAATCAATTTCTAAATTATCCACTGAACCTCAAGTAGGGTCATATATATATACTTGGGTTGCTTAGCTCTAAAGATTTGTTATTGGGTAGTACTGGAAATGGAGACACGTGTTTTATTTAGTTCTGTGAATCTGGAAGTAGGTCAGAAGTTTATAATACTTGTCCTAACTATTCATTGCAGGTTTCCCCTATCTTTTCTTCCTTCTGATTTGAATGTGTTAACTTAATTCTCCTGATTTATTTTTAGTGGTTTGGGAATTGGATTTTGCATTATTATTTTAATAGTTGTAAAAATGCATTATGCTTGTAGTAAGTTTTATCTATGAAATAAATACATATAGTGTCATTTGGATAATTTTAAATTTCTGTTATCTGAAATGCTTTGGATACTAGCTTCTATTTGTCACATCAACCCATTCTTTTTCATTTTCCTTCATCTTGTGTAATTTGTAACTTCTTTATCATTAGTCCATTTTCAGTAAAGATTTGTCACAGCCCACCCTGCACCCCAAGTTTGGAAGGTTGAAATTTGAGTCTATTATTTCTGAAATTGAATGCCTTTATGTTCCTAGACTAGTTTTTGTGTTCATTTTTCAATTTAATATTCTCTTTCTATAGAAAATCAGATCTCTTGCTCATTCATTGTTGAGGTTAGTGGTTTTTATTCCTCAGTATGTGAATATTTTTTTTTTAAATTAAAGCTACCAGATGGGTAGAAATATTTATCTCATTTTCCAGACCATTAGAAAGTATTTTTTTGCCTTTCTCTGCCCCAATCAAGTACTTGTTCTTATCAGCCACTTTGCCTGCAATGCTTTTTACCCCATTTTACCTCTCAACATTTAGTTTCAGTGACAAGGTGTTACCATAAAAGTATCTTTCCCTTAGGACCTCCCTTAACAGATGGTCCTCTTTTTCTTTTTGGTATTTAACATCTACCATTTCTAGTATATCAGCACACATGTCCTTTATCTGGGAAGATCTAGAATTGAAGACTTGTGAGTGAAATGGAGTACCCCAACAAATTAGGTTAAAACATACTGTATAACAAGGAAATATACAGGGTACATTGGGGCATATTGTCATTTACCTTTAGGTCTCTTTCTCATAATCCTAATCTTCTTCAAACAGTGATAAAATCAGAGAGGAGATATTTAATACATGTTACATCAATTTTCTTCAGGATTAGAGCTTTTTATTTTGTCAGTTTAATTAATCGATTTTATAGCTAATTTGATATGGCTTAGACATACCAGAGATTTCATCTTGATTTACAGCCTACTGACATCTACTGCCACTTTATATTTAGAGGGTGGTTCAGCCAGATCCAACAGATATCATTTTTATAAAGTTGGGGGGAATTCTGGGAATTAAACATAGCTGCATCTCAGCTGGGCTGTATTCAGGTATATGAAATGGTGGGATGATTCCACATAATTTTTCTTTCAGGATACAGAACAGCTTTCTGGGAGGGAAGTGATCTTGAGAGAAGACAGAACCGGACATGATGAGTTATAGCCCGTATGGAAAATTGAGTCCATAGAGGACAGTAATCCATCTTAGTACAGGACTCTAGCTGTTTGAATTTGGTGTCTGGGAGAGAGCACTGGACACCCCCGTGTGTTCCAAGGAAAGAGAGGACCATAAGTAAACAGTGCAGAACTGCTTAATTAAGCTCACTTATGTCTTCAATACTTTGCCTACCAGTGTGTACTAATACATGACATTACTACATCCTGGTGCTCTGAGTACGTATCTTTTCATTCAGAAAATGTTTACTTATATATAACTTTGGACCCTCCTCGGAACATGTTCTTTACATCCCCAATAATGATGTCTGTGGCACCTGTCTCTTCATTTTAAGGAACTTATGTGTGCTGACATATGCAGAGGAGTCCCGGGGGAAGAATAGCTAATACATGGTTATCTCACATTCAGCATGCATTTGCTCTATGCCAGACAAAGGTCTAAGTACTGTGATCTTATTATATTTTTCTTTTGTTGGTGACGGTCAGACAGGTCTATGTATTTCTGAGCTTTTTGTCTTGGATCTAAGATCTTTTTTATAGGTCTTGGTCCTCATTCAAAACAGTTGATAGTTATACAGACAGAAAACGGATGTAAAGAAGTTCTATAAATATTCATTTTTTTAGATTTTTTTAGGAAGAGAAGAAGGGGTTGGGGGGTGTCAGGCGGGGAGAAACATTGATAGGCTTCCTCTTGCATGCCTCCTACTGGGGATCTAGCCTGCAACCCAGGCGTGTTCCCTGGCCTGGAATTGAATCAGCAACTTTTTGCTGTAAGGGTAGATGCCCAGCTAGCTGAGCCACACTGCCAGGGTGGTGAGTATTCTTAAACACTTCTGCTTCTACTACATGCAAGGCCTCAAGGGGTAGTGATATCTAATCCGCTGTCAATTTAGCAGAAACCTAGCCCGGGTTTAACAGGCACAATCTGTTTTGCAAACAAGGCAAGCCTGTGGTCCCCCTTGTCAGTGTGGAGGAAGGAAAGCTGGAGGGAGTGTTTATCCTTCCTGTCACTTTTACTCAGGAGTCTGTATGATCATTCCTCCAGGAGTCCTCACAGGAGAGCTCAGGAAATGGTAAGGCTATCCAGTGAGCTCATGTGACCGGGAAGGAACAATTCTCCCGGAGGTGAGAAGGGTTAGTGAGGTATGGGCAGCAACTGGAATGCTTGACAGAGAGGTAGAAGCATTTTCAGGGAATACTGACTGGCGAAACCATGTTTGTGTGTGTGGGTAAACTCTGGGATTTCAATGTTTGGGGGAGGGGGACTGTTGGAGGTCATGAATCATGTAGGATCAAAAGATGAAGACATTGTATAATGTGAATTAATATTCATAATGTGATCCCTTCAGAGCTATCAGGGTGGCTGGGCCTGAGAAATTTCTAGAAAATTACCCATTTTTACACTCAGAACTTCTTTCTAACTGTACTCTATTGAACCTTTCTAGTTTCTTTTCTGAGAATTATATATATATATATATATATATATATATATATATATATATATATACTATAATATATATATACTAATATATATATATATACTAATTATATATATATATATATATACTCCCATATATACTAAGAAGTTTTGTAATGACTTCAGCCAAAAATGTTAGAGTTCAGACTCAACCATTATAATTAACACAACCATCCACTTATCAAAATCCTATGAATCTGATTCAAGTTTTTGTCACACGTTCCAAGATATATTTTTACTTCTTTTGAGGATCATCAGGTCAGATAAAAAAAAAGGTGGTTCAGAAACTGACTAGTTATGAGAATAAAAAAAATGTATGTATAGTAAAAAATGTGTCAAGAATCATTAAGAATACTCACTAAAATGTTTAAAATGGAAATCTCTTGGAATTGAGAGCATGACAGATGATTTTACATTTTACACTGTACTGTTCTTTATTTGATTTTCATGGCTGTATTTCTTCAACTAAAGAAAAATGCAAACAAAATCAATAAAGATTTGGTAAATTATTTAATATACTGAATTAGAAAAATTGACTATCTACTTGGAAATATATTTTGATAACAGTTCATCATATTATACTTCAAAAATAAATTCTAGGTGAATTAAAGTTAAAATAATGACATCCAAATGTTATAGAAAATATAGGTGATTATCTAGTATTGATTAAAGAAAACCTTTTAACAAAACATGAAAGAATGGGAGAAAGTGAAGGCAATTAGACAGTGCCAGTGACATCATAACTGCAAACCACAGACTGGGAAATATTCCCAATAAATTGGCACATAAAATGTTAATGTAATATATAAAGATTGCATACATTAATAAGAGAAAATTATCATGTGCCAATTAAAGAATGTGGCAGACTTATGGAAGAGAAAATGCAAATGGCTGATAAGATTAGAAATACTCAATATTGTTGGAGTTGTTCTAATGTTTTAATATCTGGTTGGGCAAGACAACTCTCCTCTTACAGCTTTTCTCTATCAGCATTTGCCTGGATAATTATGCATGCGTACTTGTTCACATAGATGTAGCATCAAATTGATTAGGTCCCAAATACTGTATTTTTATTGGAATTTTATAAATTATCTTAAGATCATTTGTCATATTTCTGATATTGTTATCTCATCTGAAAGCTGAGCATGGCTTTCCATGTGCTCAAGGTATGCTTGTAACTCAGAGAAGTACATTACAGTTTTCATTATGTAGGCTTTGCAATTTTTAAGTTTGTTTTTTTTAAAGTATTTCATAGGTGTTGCTATTGCAAATGGCTTTTCTCTACCATTGTATCCTGTATCTAGTTGTTGTTTATGTAACCTCTGAAGGCTATTGATGTCTTTAAGTTAACCTTATCTTGTGCTACCTTATCCAATTCCTTTATTAAGAACTTAAAATAGTAAGCTTTTTTCATTGATTTTGCAAGATTCCTAAGAATATAAGCATGTCAATGGCAAAGAGAAATAGGTTCAATATCTATTTTCCAATTCTCATGATTGTAGTTGGTGTTTTTTTACTGCTTTCATTTGCTGATGGTTTCAGACAAATTATAAATGGCAATGTAAATGTGTGTATGCTTTCCTTTTCCCTTCTATTAATGGGAAGTCTTGATTTATTGTCCATTAACTACATGCTGGGCTAAGAATTATGGTAAAGAGATTATATCTTTTAATAAAAACATCCATCAGTGTTTATTTTTAACTGATTTTAAATAAATGGGCTTGTCAAAGGCTTTTAAAATCTATAAAAATAATCATGTTGCTTAAATCTATTAATATGTTCTGTCAATGGTTTTTAAATATTTAACCCACATTGCATTCCTTAAATAAATCTTACACTTGCTAATTTTCTTAATGTAATACTGAATTCTGCTTGCTAAAATGTCATTAAAATGTTTACCTGCTGTTCCCAGGTAATATTGTTTGCAATTTTCTTTCTTTTATCTGAGTTGGGTCTCATATTACATATTTTGCTAAAAAGACTTTGGAAATAGTCTTTGTTTCCATGCTTGGAACAAGGTTTATAGCATCAGGGGCAAACTATCTGTTTTTGAAGTCTGGGAAGATTCCCTTGTAAAACCATCTGGGCCTGGGCCATTTTAACTTCCTTATTCTGTAGAAATGGATCTAAGTTTTCTATGACCAATTGAGTTCATTTTCAGAAACTGTGCTTTTTTAAATTAAATATATTTTATTGACTTTTTTTACAGAGAGAAAGGGAGAGAGATAGAGAGTTAGAAACATCGATGACAGAGAAACATCAATCAGCTGCCTCCTGCACACCCCCTACTGGGGATGTGCCCACAACCAAGCTACATGCCCTTGATCAGAATCAGACCTGGACCTTTCAGTCCACAGACCATTGAGCCAAACCGGTTCTGGCAGGAAATGTGCTTTTTTGAGGAAATTATAACTTTTCAAACTTGTTTAGATAGACATATTCAACATAATCTCTACTTCATAAGTTTGTGGTGGTTTCGATAGTTATTTTTCCTTGTTATCTCTTATTTTGTCTTTTTTGTAAAATAAGCATGATTTTTTTCCTTAAAAGTTTTTTCTACACAGTTTATAATTCCTCTCAACTCATTCTCTCTTAATCTGTTTATTATATCCTCCCACCCCTAAATCCACTAAAACTGGTCTTTTCAAATCATTAAGGAGTTATGTAAAATCCAACAGTCACTCTTAATCCTTCTTACTCATTCCTTGCTCCATAGGTGTTTTTTACTTTGATTTCCAAAATAAAACACTTCTATAGCTGGTTTTACCTCCTCAAGCCAAAGAATGTTTGGTCCTGGGGCAGTCTTGAGGCTTCATGGTTTTTCTATCTTCTCTGAATGTCATGCATTTCATTGCTCAAAATGCCATGAATGTGCTTAGTGCTCACAAATTAATATCTCTAACCCAGACCCTCTGCGTGAATTCTAGAATTGTATATCTGAGTTAGACTCAACCACATAGTAGCCGTACACAAATTTCATATTTAACATGTACAAAATGGAGCTGGTAATCTTTTTAATTTAAATATGTTTTATTGATTTTTAGAGAGAGAGACAGGGAGAGAGAGAGAGAGATGGAAACATCAATGAGAGAGAAACATAATTTGGCTGCCTCCTGCACTCCTTCTAACTGGGGGTTAAGCTCACAACCCCTGCATATGCCCTGACTGGGAATGGAACCAGTAATCTCCTGGTTCATGGGTCAACCACTGAGCCACATCAGCCAGGCAGAACTCATAATATTCCTTTCACGTTCCACTAAATACTATTTCAGTAAATGCCAGTACTATCTGTCACTGGTTTAAGCTGAATTCTGGATATCATCCCTCTTTCTTGTTTAACCTCATACGAGACCAGCAAGTACTAAACAGTAGAATGTGATTTCTTACCCAATCTACTGCTACCATCCTTTTACAGGCAATCCTTTTCTGTCCTCTAGATTATTGCAATAGCCTCTGACTGATCATGATGTTCCCATTCTTTGCCATCCAGAGGTTATTCTCAATTCTTCAGTGAGTGCCACCCTCTATTGTACAGTAAATCAGATAGTACCATGTTTTTACTCTTCTGCTCAAAATCTTATTGGGGCTCTCTGCCTAATTAGAATGGCAGTAGCAGTGTTTGCAATTGACTATTAGGGACCTTGTGAACTGCCTCTGCAGCCCTCTTCATTATCTCACCAGCCTCAGTTCCTACTCATTTCCCTGGGTGCTTTTCATCCAATCCTTATAGGCCCCCTGCTGTTCCTCTGAAACTCTACCCATCCTGGGCTTTGTATTCCCTGTTTCTCTGCCTTACTGTTTGCTGTTGTTTTTATGTACAAATGTTTTTTGTTTTTGTTTTTTTTTTATTTCAGGGAGATGAAGAGTGAGGGATAGAAACATCAATGATGAGAGAGAATCATTGATCAGTCGCCTCCTGCACATCCCCTACTGAGGGTCAAACTTGCAACCCAGGCATGTGCCCTGACCAGGAATGGGACCCTGACCTCCTGGGTTCAAGGGTCCATGCTCAGTCACTGAGCCACACTGGCCAGGCTGCCTTAATGATTTTATTTCCTCCATGTATCTCCAATATTTCCCTAGAAGATCCATTCCATCATCTCCTTCAGGTGGTATTTGCACAAAATGCTACCTATTCAATGAAGCTAGTCCTGCCAACCTCCTGAAAATTGCACCCTACCAGCTGTGCTTTCTATCCTCTGTCTATGCTTTATGTTACTCCAAAGCACTTTTCACCAGCCCATGTGATGTACAACTTGTTTTATGAGTTTCCTGTCCCTTACAGAGTGCAAACTCTGTGAAACCATAGGTTTTCTTTCTTGTTTACTTCTCTATTCATTGGACATAAATGACCTAATACAGAATAGACAGTAGGTCTAAGAATGAATAATGGAATTAATTTTCTGATATTTCTTTAAAATATATATTTTATTGATTTTTCACAGAGAGGATGAGAGAGGGATAGAGAGTTAGAAACATCAATGAGATAGAATCATCGATCAGCTGCCTCTTGAACACCCCCCACTGGGGATGTGCCCGCAACCAAGGTACATGCCCTTGACTGGAATCGAACCCGGGACCTTTCAGTCCGCAGGCTAACGCTTTATCCACTGAGGCAAGCTGGTCCCGGCTGATATTTCTTTAAAATAAAAATACATATTCCCCATAAAATCTTCAACCTGAAGTACAAGTTGAACTCAATTATAATTTTAGTTTTCTTATAATTTTCAATACTCATCCTGGAACTGTTTACTTTTGGAGATGCTACAAATATTTTCCTGGGGATCTATAAACTGTTCTTTGGATTTCATTTCCTATCTTGTGATGTAGCCCAAAATTCCTGCAAGGTTTTCCAATGTCTCCTCCATGAATTTTCCCCATATTATTTCAGCATATATTGATCCCTCTCTCTGTTCCCTTTAAAATCTCATTCATGCCATATGACGATTATCTTATAAATTTGGATTTTGATTTATTTTTATGGGTAAGCTTAATTAACACAGATGCACAACAAATGATTTAATGGTAAAGATAGCATTTCCTAATTTTTATCTATTACCTTATCATTGTCATTATAAGCTGGCAATGTAGAAATTTAAATATCTAATTTTAATGAATATATTTATAAAACAGATTTTAAATAGATTTTATAGCCAAAATTCTTTTCTAAAATCAGAATATCTTATCACTCAACTGAAGTGACTTGGTTACAAAAAAGTCTTAATGATTCTAATGATACTTTTTATGATCTCTTATTCAGGAGTCTTAGTTGCTAATTGTTCCATGAATATGTTATAGTAAACTATACTCTTTTGTAGACATCTGGATTCTTTGAAGGGAGAATTAACTTTTAATTCAAATTTGATAAATGCCAAAGAGTTCCTGAAGGCGCCTACCATCTGGGCGGAATCTTATTATTTACTTGACTATTTTAAACTATTTCATATGGAAGAAAAGAGTAAGAAGAGAGTAATTTTATTGGATCCCCGATATAAAAGTACATCTTCTTTTAAATGCTGTTATCTATTAGTGTGTTTCATCTGTAACCTCTTTGGAATGATGTATTCATGGGTTTGGGTAGCAAAACACTTAGACATGTACTCTGCAGTGCCTCATCCTATGGGGCTTCCATATGATGTTTGTATCACATGTCTGGTATGACAAATGCAAACTATATTGTATTAGATAATTTCAAATTTCAAGTATATATCTATATCTATATCTATATCTCTATCTCTATCTCTATCTCTATCTCTATCTATCTATCTATCTATATATATATATATATATATATATATATATATATATATATATATATATATCTATAATGACCAGAACAACTTGTAGCTATGAAGAAGCCCACTGTGGCCAGGAAACCGGCAGGATCAGGGGAGTGGGGTTGGCTGGCCAACCTCCTCCCTTTGCACCTGTCCCCTGGCCAGTGTGCCCCTGATTGGACTCTCTCACCCTGATCAAGGACGGGACAGCTGGTCAACCAGCCCAAGACTCTTCCCCTTGGTCAGCTCCCTTCCCCCAATTGGCTCACTTCACCCTGATCAGCCTGAAGCTCCACACCCAATTGCCCCCCCTCCCCCGCTCCAATCAGGGGCAGGACAAGCCGGCCAACCTCCCACAGCCCTCTTCCAGCTGTTGACCCCTGACTGCCCCCCCACACATTTGGGGCTGGAGCCAGCTGGCCAATTGCCTGCAGTCCCTGCCCCCGCTGGCCAACCTCCTGTCATCTCCAATCTGCCCTGATTGGGGCCAGGCCAACTGGACCCCACCAATGCATGAATTTGTGCACTAGGCCTCTAGTAGTAATATATACTTATTCAGTGGATACTATATGCTAACCTTTGAGCTAAGAGTTTTTTTTTTACTTCAAAGAAGAAAAAAATCAAGAAGTCTGCCTATATAACTGTTAGTCCAATTAAGTTTCCAAGATATTCATTGTTAATTAATTGTATCAGTATTACTTAATACATTCTCATTTTTAATATACACATAGAGGATATTTTATATTAACAACAAAAAGAAAACCACTAAAAATATTCAGATGTAAATCTGCTTACTTGCTGTTACCTTCATTGAATTACATAAATTCTCAGAAGTTTATATGCTTTATATTTAGAATTTTGTCAATAATATAAAATATTTTGCTTTAGTAACTTTACATAGTTTAATGATTTTTTTTGGGTTGTGCTTGTCAGAATATCTGAGTTTTGAAAATCACTATATTTATGAAAATTTAATAAAGCCTGTTAAAGAAATATACTACAAGCGATTTAATCAAGGGATATCAGATGACTGACCTGACAACTTCATAGCCACTTGATCAAGAGTATCTTTGTCTACTGAGCTCTAGAATCCTTTGACTTACAGAGAACTGAGAAGTGTGTTTCTATGCCAGTTTACTCTTTGCCATTTAAAACTCTCCTTTCTCCTCCTTTGTGCTAGCTCTTATGTCAAGCTTGTCAGCTCATTAGAACTAAAGGTCTTTTTTAACTCCCTGCGAAGCTCTGAAATGAGGATTTTTGGCCGCAACTGTGGGAGCTGTCCCCAACCCTGAATTACTCTGTCATATTCCTTAATTGTGTATGAAGACAAAGATATGTCAACAATTTAGATTTGAAACCTGACCTATATAATTTCCTGAACTTTTCTTTGTTTTTATTTTTATTTTATAGTTGTCTTTTTAAAATTAATTTCAAATATCATGCCATATTTGGAACAGATCAGAACTTCCTGAGTATGAACGTAAACTTTCTTCTTATAATGAAGAAGTAATAAAATATTTAGAAGTATTTAGTTTAATAGACTACTCATATTATAAATTTTGACCATGCTCATGCAGATCTAAACTTAAAAAAAAAACACATAGAGTATTTCAATCAAGCCAATAAATTTTGAAAACTGTCACTTGTCTCCGAGCCTTCTCCCCTTCCCCCCAATACCAGGTGTTTTCAGGGTTTGCAGATGTATGAAATCCAGACAAATCTAAAGGTTTCCTGGCGGGAGATGTTTATAAGGAGAATAAGCAAAGCCTGCGGGACTATTTGCAAATGAGTCTTGTGCACCCTTAATACCTGGTGCAGCAGCCGCCACCCAAAGAGTTGAAATGAGTAAATGATCGAATGCTTTTTACTTTTTGCTAGCCAGCTAGTAAGGTAAAATTCCTCCAAGCACCAAATTATCAGATCTCCTTTATTGTTAAAAGTAAATTGTTGCTTGGGGACAGGGGGAAAAGAAAAAAAAATGGTGCTCTCAGACCACAAATACCACCCTTCTGTCCTAACTGCACCTCTGTGATAGCTACCTGTGGGTATATATCAAAATGCCCAAGTGCTGCTTGCAACTGCTCCAGAATTAAAAGTTGCCTTCTGGAGCTTTCTGGATATGAAAAATGCAACCTCTAGATTATAATTATAGGAGTTAAGTCTCAGCCTGAAAGTCAGTATTTTTCTCTTAGTACCTGGCTCTGGCTATCCACAGCGTATAGACTGCCAGTAAGTACAGAATGAGAGAAAACTAGTATGGGTGCAAGGTCTCCTGTACTGCATGTTGTCATTACAGAACAATTCCACCTCAAAGGGAAAAGGTGTCAACTGACAGCCACATTGATGTTTTCAAATGTCTTTAGTCTTATGGAGGAAGAAAGGAAATAAAGAAATGCTTTCCCATTTAAACTCCAGATTGGGAACAATTTATCAAATTTTCTCCTTTCTCCAGACCATCATTTTTGAAAGAAGCCTTGAAGAGAACATGCAATATTGACATCCACAAATTGAGAAAGTATAAAATTATTTTTAAAATTCACATTGTATCGTGTTGAATAACTTATGAGTTATGCCAAAATACTTTAAAACTACATTTTCTTAATATATAGTACTATATCTGTATACATGTATTGATAAAATTTGCATGTGTAAGGAGTTGCGTATATCTCTTAACTTTTTATTTAAAATAATAAACTGTAAATAGTCAATGGGAGCAGAGTTTGATTTCTAAAAGTCTTACTGCAAAGGAACATCCACTAAAGAAATAAAACAATTTAGCAAAATAAACAATTGTAAAGCTAAATGAGGAACAAGCTCAGAACAAGGGTACTCAAAATAATAAAGCTAGGAATTAAATTCAATAGACCCAGAAGTTCATTCCTACTCTGAAAGAATGATTTTATGAAATGAAGCTCTGTCCATATGCTGTTTCTTTAGTTACAGAGATTAGCGGATGTAGACTGGAGGCTTTTGTTTGGCCTTTGAACCAGCTCTGAGAAGTAGCAGAACACAAGGGCTCTCGTGGAGACTCTGCAGGAACAAAGATGCTCCCTTGACAACCATAGAACATCAGAAAAGAGTCTATGAATATTTTCCAATCACAACCCCAGCAAGGTTCTTTGCAGATATAGACTAGCTTATCCTAAAATTCACATAGAAATGCACGGGCCCTGGAATAGCTAAAGCAATCTTGATGAATACAGTGGGAGAGGTCACCCTACTTGATACTAAGTCTTACACTCTGACTACAGTAATCAAGAGAGAAGCAGAGAACAATGGAACAGAAGAGAGAAATCTACATGGACCCACACAAATACACTCAACTGATTTTGACAAAGCTACAAAAGCAATTCAATGGAGAAAGGAGAGCCTATTCAACAATTGTGCCAGAACAATTGAACATTCACAAGCATAGAAACAGACTTCTAAATCTCAAATTATGCTAGTGGCCAGGCTATTATGGCCACCTCATCAGTATTTCGTTGGGCCACCTTTCGCCTTCAATGCTCAGGTGATTCTTTGTGGCACTGACTCAGGAGATGTTGAAAGGTGATGAGAGGAATCTGACACCATGCCTGAGGAAAAGTGCAGTCCAGTTCTGTGAGATTTGATGGTGGTGGAACCAGCTGCCTGATGGCTCTTTTAACTTCGTCCCACAAATGCCCAGTTGGAGTGATATCTGGTGATTGGTAGGGCACCTAAGCAAGGTAAAGTCTCCTTATGTTCTTAAAACCACTCCTGCACAATATGAGCACCATGGCATGGTGCATTGTCTTGTTGGAAGAAGCCATCTCCATTGGGATTCACCATCAACATGATAGGATGAACTTGATCTGCAACGATAGTGAGATCTTGATTAGTTTGATTTAAGAATAGTTTCATAATTTGTGAACTTAATATTTGCTATTGTTATTGTTGTTATTATTATTTTCTTCTTCTTATACAGCATCTAGTTAATTGCACAGACTTTGGATTTAAACCAGATTTCCACTAATACAGTTTATAACAGGGCTTTGATTCCTATGAATTGAATGAAGCATCTATTTTTATTATTATTATTTTTTGTAGAATTCCTCTTAGTGAGACTAAGGAGGGGAAAAAAAGTAGTGATCAAGCTGCTAATATCAAGACCTATGCTATTGTAGTTATGTTCATTTTAATTAGGAATATCTCTATTTTTGAAAGTATAGAAATTACTTGACTAAATGTATTAAATGTCATTGCTAGTATAGCTGCTCAGCTTAGCCAAGTGATAAAGTTACCAAAATTACTTTCAAAGTCATTAGCGTTGTATGGGAAGTGATATATTCTGTATTCTAGCACTGTAACACTTGTAACAAAAGCCACTTACTGCGTGTCTTAAAATTTAACGTAGCCACTTGAAAAACAAGTTGGTGCTTATGGGAGAAATGCAAAGCCCTCAGTGATTTGAGAAAACTGGGTCAGTTATGTTATCTCAGTGATTACACAAAGATATAAGGAAGGACATTGTAAACCTTAAATGACTGTCATCCTCTTGTAAACTCAAATCACGCTCCGAGGAAAGTATTAATTTATTTGCTGCTTTAAGTTACATGTATTTTCTCCTTTAGTACTGCAGTCACAAACCTATATGTCATTTGAGGAAGGTTAATTATCAAATAAGCTCAAGTGATATCTTCTTCCTTAAATGAAATAATCTCATTTCATACATGAACAGAGAGATTAAAAAGATATCTGTATAGGCATTGACCTATCATTTCTAGAACTAAGATAGGGATTAAAATGAAGTTGAATCATCATTCTGAGGCTCTACTGAGACTATCAGTCTGAGAATAATGAATATAAATGTATATTATGGCCCTCATTTGGAAATTTCTCCTGTATCCCTTACAAGTGAGAAGACCATAGGTCACTAAAAGAAAGGCACGCTGATAATAGAGTCACAATATATTATTTTAAAGAGAGACATTACTAGCACGAATGCTATATTACTGACCTCAGTAAATGATAAAACAGGTCATCCACATGAATTTTTTTCACTGCTATATTTTCAAACTAATGCTAAAATTCAGTAGAGGAACCGTCAACTCTTATCTTGCCCTTAATCTACTGTGTAAGTGGTAGCAATCATAACTATTTAGATTCAAAAATAGTGGTGCACGGAATTTAAAACAAACCTGAAAACAGAGCATATTAATTTTTACATGTGGTAGATATTAGGGTTATAATGGATTCTTCCAAATTGTGTACTGTACCTTAATAAAATTCAAGAAGCAAGCACAGTTTTGTGAATATATCAAAGATATTTCTATTGTCTCTCTGTGTGTGTATTTTAGCATAGAGATGGGTTTTAAGACACCTTAAGTTTAATTTATGAAAGAAATTGAAACCAACATCATAAACCATACCACCAGTGTCCTGAGCTCCTGATAACAGCTAGAGGATCAATGACATAATATGGCCTCTTTCCTTCCCACCAATTCCCCAGTTCCCGGCCCCAGAGTTAACCACTTTAAATGCTTGTGTTTTTATTCTTTAAATATATTTTATTGATTTTTTACAGAGAGGAAGGGAGAGGGATAGAGAGCTAGAAGCATCAATGAGAGAGAAACATCAACCAGCTGCCTCCTGCACACCCCCCACTGGGGATGTGCCCGAAACCAAGGTACATGCCCTTGACCAGAACTGAACCCAGACCCTTCAATCTACAGGCCGACACTCTATCCAGAGTCAAACAGGTTTTGGCTCTTCTTAGTTTTTAAGATTAGTTATCATCATAAGTATTTTCTGTGTTATCAGACGTATATTAACTGTATTGACTGTGAAAGATGAGGAATTTAATTGATCAATACCAGCTCTGTCTCCTTTTACTCTACTACCTAACATTTCTCCTTTAGACATTTATTTTTTTAAGTTCTAGGACTCACGCTCATAACTTAAAATTGTATACTTCTGCTGAGTATTACATTATTTATTGACAGAGTTTATAACAATTACATTTTGTTTGTTAATATTGTCTTTTGATCAAATTTAAAAATTCAGGTGTAATATAGAGGAAAATATTACATAGATCATTTTTATTCAAAATCAAGTGGTTTTGAGCCTGCAGACTAGCATTAACAATGATATATTATTCATATTGCCATTAAAGTGGCAGTATTTAAAATGTTATAAGAAGTTTTACTTTCAGCCGAAACCGGTTTGGCTCAGTGGTAGAGCGTCGGTCTGCAGACTGAAGGGTCCCGGGTTCGATTCCGGTCAAGGGCATGTACATTGTTTGCGGGCACATCCCCAGTAGGGGGTGTGCAGGAGGCATCTGGTCCATGTTTCTCTCTCATTGACGCTTCTAGCTCTCTATCTCTTTCCTTTCCTCTCTGTAAAAATATCAATAAAAATATATTTTTTAAAAAAGTTTTACTTTCACAAACTCTAGCAAGTGCTCAAAATCTTGCCATAAGTTTATTTGCTTCATGTGTACAAATATTACTTTGTAGATTATCTTTATTATCGTGGGGAAAACTAAATAATTTCATTATATCTCATCACAGAAATAACCAGATTTTTTTATATCATATGCTTTGTTAAATGAAGACTTTTTTCCCCCTCTCAAATGCATTCCAGTTAACCCCCTAATGTTGTCGACTCTTTCTAATATTATTTCCTTTTTCTTAATACACAATATTTCAATCTCTCTTTCTCTTTATTCTGTTAATCTTCTTTCAGTATCTAGAAATTTTTGATAGCTTGTTCATATTTAAAAATATATTACTCTATTGACAAATAGCAATAGCTGGTGAAGGATTTCAGGTAGCATGTATATTATATATTAAAATATCTTATATGTTGTACATGTTACATATGTGTCACATGTATAAATTAGTGTCCCCTCTCAGACTTTTTCAAGTGTCAAAATAGAGAAGATCTGACACTGGAATTGGGCAGTTTACTCTTAGATATAATATGTACCTATTTTTGCTTCTCCCTCAACTTGCTCCACTCAATATGCAAAGTATGCAAGATATTGGCTGATTGGCTAACAATTTCCAAAGAGTATTTACTTAATAGTGCTTTTTAATGACTGTATTATTTTCATAAGCTTTTACAGTGTTCAATAGTTTATAAAATATTTGATAATGATATACAATTTTATCTATTTAACAAATTGATTGAGTAGAATGGACATACATAAATATTGCATTTTATAAATTATTAAATTAAAATCTTATATGAGATGACTTTACCAAAATATTAAAATGATGCAACTAACGATTCAGAAAATCTGCATAGAAGTAAAATAAATATATCAATTTCTTGCTGAAGAATAAATGAAATTTTCTGTCTTGTAAGGTTTGTGAATTTTACCTTCAGAAATAGAAAGGCTAACTATTATTTTTGGCAATCAATCTAGATACTATATCTAATAATGATAGCAACTACTTACTATTCTTAGCAATTAAATTATGAATTGATTCGGAATGAAGAAAACAAAGAATATAGACTTTGAGTTTTTTAGCACATAAAAATTTGTTCTTGTTTTACTGCTGATCGAATATATAAATAATCTGAATCCCGACATGTTTATAGCAAAACATCTGCTTGTACCTTATAAACCAACAAATTACACAAACACTTTGGAATGAATAAAATGTGCAATAAAAATGGAAGGAATTTACATCATAAATTATTTATAATAACAACATATTTTGATTCAAGGACAGTGTTATCACAAATGCCTTATTTGTAATAGTAGAATGTTAGCTTGCCAATTGAAAGAGAAATATACCTATAATTTTTGAAAATATCCATCAAATGCTTTTGTTATTAATGTTGTACTATGGAAAATTACTTGGGAATAAATCCAGATGCTTACAGTTCAATTAGGTCTGCTCTGGAGAAAAATAAGTTTTGTCATTTGGATATAACATTTATGTTGTTTCCCTTACAAAATATTTGAATATGTAAGTGCTAAGAATTGAATAATAAATAGAAGTTAAGTGAGAATTCAAGGGTCTTTAGCTTCAGAATTACTTTGCAAAGTGTCTTTTAGAAATTTAAAAAAAGCAATTTATGAATATATGGGGTGGACAAAACCAGGTTTACAATTGTAAGTACATCAAACAGTTTATTATTGCATTACTATGTATTAATTATTTATTATTTTCCATAACAATAATTTGAAACTTTCTTTTGCTCCACCATGTATATTATGTGCCATATATATATACATATATATATATATATATATATATATATATATATATATATATATATATATTTGGGATACATAAATTATATATACACACACATATAAATATATATATATATATATATATATATATTTAATAAGGATACTCACATGTTTAGGAATTTTATACTACATAGATGATATAATATCATGTTTTACTTATTTATGTTTTGTCTTCTCTGATTGACTCCTGTAGTATGCGGATGTCTTCTTAGCACGTGACATACTATAAATATTATAATATCACTGTGTAAGAACACTACCTCATAAAGAGGAGCATTCTGAACTCATATGGGAAGAGGCCTTCATAAAGATATCCTTTAATTGCTATGCAAAGAATGAGATAAAGGTAACCAAATAAAGGAGTGGAAATGGTTAGAGAGAGAGGATAGTGAAGAGTCAAGGAGCTTGACTTAACTAAAGAACTTAGCCATGGAAGTGGATGTAGTTATCCAATTGGAGTGTGAATATAAAGCAGACATTCTGTTAAATCGATTTAATGGTCATCTTCCTACACTAGTAAGTAGGATGACATAATTTGCAGGATCATAACACTAAAGGATGTGTTGAAAAGAAATAACATGACATGATTTGGGGGGAGATAGCTAAGCATGTGTGCTTTAGAAAGAACTAGAAACAGGGATACAGATGGTATGTGGAATTAGCCTTCTTTATCCTCTTTGCTCTTCTATCCTAGGCCTATTCTGGCTTTCTCTAAATAGCTTAAAGATTGTCAACGTTAACTTCAGTTCTACATTCAAAGAGAAATTATTTAATTGGTTGTACTTAATTTTGAGTTCAAGATATGTTAATAAAAGTGTCTCATTGACTGACCTGGATGTAATGATGAATTCTTGCTTGAATAGCTGGTCAGACCAGGTCAGGAAATGGCAGTTTCTGTGGGAAGCATGTTGCTGAGAAGGGGTTGCCGAAGGGGGAGGTGGCAATTCCCACAAGAAGGATTACATTATGGGCTGAGGTATGTGTTTGACATGACAAACATGAAAAGTATAGAAAGGATGCCATTTGGTACTACCATAAAGTCTAATAGCTAAAACAAAGAAAAGCATCTCATCTTAAATATGTACCTAATGGTTGTTACTACTACTTACAATGGAACATATATTAAAGAAGAGACACTAGACTACATGTTTTAGAAAAAAATATATTCTTAAAATTCCAGGGTGAAATCGATGGAAATCAATATTACCCTTCAAGGAAACTAACAGAATCTCTTAAGGTCTGGCTGAGAGATGCCCGTTGCATTTCCGCGTGAAAAGTTCTCCTTCATGATGAGAAGGATCTTCAGATGTGTTAACAAAGCCGCAGAGACTACATTGGTTTAAGGGGCCACATGCTACAGCTTTATAAACTCAATATTGTACATGGCAAAACGCTGTGGAGATTAGAAGGTCTGTGAACCATAAAATGACCCAAAGTCAGAAAACTCTTATCTATTGTCTCATTGCCTACTCCCTAGTTCCACAGGGAGAATTAGCTTGCTCATCTGTGTCTTCATGGTGTGTCTGTCCTGTTATGAATGACATTTACCTCATATCCCTCACTTTCCAGTTAGCAGGATACCTACAGTTTTAAGTTCAAGTTCATTTTACCTACCCATCTTGTGCAACTCACCACTTCTAAATACATGCATGTGCACACACACACACACACACACACACACACAGACAGACACACACAACTTAGTTATAGGATGTGGATAATTATAAAACAATTCATAAAAAGATTATGAAATGCTTATTTTTTTCTTTACAAAATATTTTGTTGTGATATTTCTTTAAAATGGTATTTGACTATACAAATATCAATAATTTTCCTGGGGGCTTTATTTCCAAAGTGAATTTTGTAATCATTTGGAACTAGAGTTATTATCTCACTGGAAAACTTTCTTCTGAATACTATGATACAGATCTAAGCCCAAAGAAAAATATGCCATGGTAATTGAAGTCAGAGAACAACATTTAAAAAAACAAAATAATGCAAAAATTTTAATAAAGAAGAGATAGAAATTAACTCAGAAATAATCATTAAAATATTAGGATTTCGTACTGGGATTACCTAAGAAAGTAAATTTAACTTACATTTTCTATTTTCATAGTTGCCAAGGTTTACTAGATTTGAGGCTAACTTCCTAGCTGCATAAAATCTACTTAATTCCCTTTTTTTGATGATTTAATTAAAATAAGGGCAGTAGTGTGCCTATTTCCCAAGGTTGTTTTGATAGGCTATTGGCTCATAATTTGCTAAAGCACTCTCTGAATTAAGCTGGTATGCCTAATTTTATAACAGTTAGGGTGGAAATTGAAGATACTGTCTTGAGATTCTGGAAGGACTTGTTAGATAAGACCTTATCATGGAGGCTACTTATGTAGAGTGACCATACCTTCAGTTCTTGTCTTTCATCTGCAGATTCAGAAATGGGATTTGCTCAAGGCAAGAAGTGATCCTTCTTTTAGGAACTGCATTATGCTCATAACAACTGACAAATATCATGTGCAAAACCAGAACTATGATCAGAATTACCGCTCTTTCTCACGTCTTATGGACAGTAAGAAGTTGCATCCATGAAGCAGATCAAATTCCCGGCAGTGTTCAGCCTATTCTCTCCAGTATTCAAAGGCAGCTGTGAAATCAAATGATAAACAGAATTTAGTGGTATTATTCATAGGCTATCAAAAAAATATTTGTGGAGACATAACATTTAACTCTTTTTTAACCTCCTTGGTATACAATGTACATCCTCTTTTAATAAGTGTTCCTACAGTGTTTGTAAAATACACGTAATTAAACTAGTATTCAGGGGACATTATCCCACCTGTTCTAAAATACAGGTGAGTCAGTCAGGGATCCATTGGGGAAAATGTTTGGGAAACTCTCTACTGAACAAAGTAGTTAGGTGTTTTTTTATTGTAGGCATCTAGACTATTTAGGATACTAGTATGTATTAGGAATCTCTGAAAGGGAATTTAGCATGCAATAGTTTTCTAAATTTACTTGTAAACTGAGCATCCCCCCCCCAACACACTAGGTTTATTATAATTCTGGTATTCTATTGAACACTAGAGGCCCAGTGCACAAATTCATGCACATGTAGTGTCCCTCAGCCTGGCCAGCAATTGGGGCCAATCAGGGGCTCTCTCACCCAGTCCTGATCCAGGCTATATATATATATATATATATATATATATATATATATATATGTTTAAGACAGGAATGCTAATAGTGAACCTTTAGGATTTATATTCATATTGCAAAGATTGAAATACAGATATTTCTCAGACACCTACTTACGAATGGCAGTCTTTAGGGGGCCTAGCATTATTAATTCATTATTTAATATTTTTCTTCAGTCAAATCCCTGAGGGTTTTTTTTTCTTCAGTTGTCACGTTTACCACCAAGAAATGTGATGTGTTTTAATAGCATTCTCAGCTTTCCTAGGGCATTGTTGATTAACAAGCCTGTCTTCTCCAAGGTTTTATCAGGTTCTTAAGATGCGACCTTGAATTCCAAGCTAAAGCTGCACATTACAGGGGTTTCCCTGCCCATTTAAAGTCATGTTATACAATTAATATTAGATTAGTAGGCCTGGCCACAGGAATAATTTTTTTTCCTTGCAGCAATTCCTGAGGGAAACCATTTGTTTCCAAGAGTATTGATCATAAAATGCACGTGTGTTACAAATGTCCCTATGGGATTGAACAGCTATGACCTATTCTCCATTGACTTCCAATAAACATTTGCTGGTCTCTTATATATAATATCATTACTATAAGGCTTATATCTTTGCTGATCCCTTATACATAGTCTCATCAGATGTATTGATTGCACCCACTTTTTCTCCACTTACTGGGTGATTGTGATCATATCTATCATGTCATCAAGTATACTGTTGTTTTCATTTTTATTTGCTTCAGCACACTTTCATTCTGATCATTTTGTTACTAAGCAATTGAATGATGTGTGGGTTGGTTAGAAAAAGAAGAAAATATTTGTTGATAAATTATATTTTTGCTAGAGAAAATGTAGAAAAAAATTAAATTTTATTGTATTATGCTTTTTAGAAATCATTCACATGGTTAAAAGGATGCCAATACAAATAAAAGATGTCAAGTGCAATGTTTTTTGTCTTATTCAAAATATAGAAACAGTTAAAACAGTTAAAACCTTTTCACAGCACCGACAATTGGTGGTATATAAATTATTTGAAACTTTGAATATTGGCTAAGAACAAAGGTAATCTATCATGCTCCAGATGGTAAAATATATTATACTAAAAATAAGCTATGAAGATATTGCTATATAAGCTAAATTAGAAGTCAAATTTATAGGCCTATCAATTATTGTCACTGTAATATTTATTTTCTAATAATAGGCAGGAATGAAGAAGGCCAATTGAAATGAAAATAACTTATAGGCTAACAGCAAACAACATAGTAAAAACACTTTCAAAGCAGGCTGTCAAGTTGTTTTTATTTGTTCTTCCTCTTATGCTTAAGAGAAAAGAGTTTATTATACTATATATTAAAAGCATCATATGCAAATTAACCCTAACAGTGAAATCACGTGGAATGACCTGGAACAACTGGTCACTATGATGTGCACTGACCACCAGGGGGCAGACACTCAATGCAGGAGCTGCCCCCAGTGGTTAGAGTGCTTCCACAGCGGGAGCACCCTTAAGCCAGAAGCCAGCCCATGGCTAGCCATGCAGAAGTGACTGCAGGATCCTCTCCTGCCTAAGCGGCAGCACTAAAGATGTCTGAATAACAGCTTAGGCCCAGGGAGGGGGCCTAAGCTGTTAGCCATTTCCTGAGAGCTCCTGGGATGTCAGAGGTATGAATGACTGCCAGCTTAGGCCCAATCTCCGGGGGCCTAAGCTGGCAGGTGGATATCCCCCATAGGGTTCCAAACTGTGAGAAGGCACAGGCTGGAATGAGGGAATCCCCTCCCCCCGCCCCAGTCCACAAATTTTTGGTGCACTGAGCCTCTACTAAATTATAAGTAACAGCCTAAAACAGTTAAAATATATATATTGTTTTCTTTAAGAGTTGGAAATTATATATTTTCCATTTATTTATGCAACATTAAAAAATGAATAATGCTCTAGCTGGTTTGGCTCAGTGGATAGAGAGTCTGTCTGTCTGTCTGTGGACTGAAAGGTTCCAGGTTCCAGTTTGATCCAGGGCACATGCCAGGGTTGTGGGCTAGATCCTCAGTAGAATATCTGCAGAATGCAGCCAATCAATGATTCTCTCTCATCATTGATGCTTCTGTCTTTCTCTATCCCTCTTCTTTCCTCTCTGAAATCAATAAAAATATGTTTCATTAACGAAGAACTTTAAAAAGATCAATATTGAAATGGGAATTATGTTTGTGATAGAATTTTTTTACTTCCCTAAAATAATTCCACATTAGATGTGTTCAGAGCAACTCCATGGGGAACACTTTAGAAAATTTCCTTCAGATAGGATTTGAGCATATATATGGACAGTCACTGTGTGGGATTTAGTGAAGGAAATCCCTCTTAAGAAATGTAATACTTTAAGCCATGTGTCATTCCACCTGTTCTAATATTATCGGCTTTCTGAGTTATAGAGAGTTCTTTCTCCACTTCTCCCACCACTGCCCAAGTATTCGCTAGGTCTTGTCATATCTGGAAATTCTCTCACTGTCAAGATATCAATATCAAAAGCTCCACTTTCTGGTGATAAATCTGAATTCCCCTCTCTCATCTTTCTAAACCCCTATTGATAATGGTCATTGATTCATTATCAATTATCATTCTTTGACCTTGTGCTATTTTACAACCCAACAGTGCTGATTGGCTTCACTTGCTCCTACCCAATAAGAAAAATAATGGCCTGATATTTGAAGGGCATAAGTTTCTCTACTTCAGAATTCCACATCCTTACAACTTTGCCATTCCTGCTTGGCACATCCTCAGTTCTGAGTCTCTAACCGACTTCTGCCTCTATTCCTACATAGCTAGAATGTTGTAAAACTATACTAATTGAGCCAGTATATCGATGGCCATGTAATTAATTTCTAAATCAGAGTCATGTTTCTGGTATAAACTGGTATAAACCAGGGTGCGTCATCATCCTAAACAGGTAGACCATTTTCCCATCAGAATTAGCCTTGAATGGTCCTTAAAATTCTCTCTCTGTTTTTTTTGTTTTGTTTTGTTATGTTTTGTTTTTGTTTTATTTTTGTTTTTTTAACCAGTCCCAGTGTCTGCTTTAAAGTTGAGGCCTCAATGCCGAGACCAGTTTGGCTCAGTGGATAGAGCGTCGTCCTGTGGACTGAAAGGCCCCAGGTTCGATTCTTATCAAGGGCATGTACCTTGTTTGCAGGCACATCCCTAATAGGGAGTGTGCAGGAGGCAGCTGATCAATGATTCTCTCTCATCAATGTTTCTAACTCTCTATCCCTTTCTCTTCCTCTCTGTAAAAAATCAATAAAATATATTAAGTTGAGGCCTCAAGAAATTAATGTCTTCTTACCATCCCTAGTTTAATTCAACCCAAATCTATTACTTTCTCCTTTGATGAGAAGATTTAAACCTCACCATATAAAAAATTATCTCTCTTAATAGTCATTTTCCTTGTCTAACTTAAAAGTCTTTTCATTCTTACTCAAAATTGAATTTATACTACTTTGATGACTTTCTTTGTGAGTTGTGGGGGAAAGGGGAAGAAATTGGGCCATCAGGATGTCCTGGCTTTCTTCTGATATCTCTGGTCACAGCCTCCCAGAATGTATGAAATAACTGTTTTCCAACTCACAAAGTTTTAGAGTAAAATTTGCTCTTCCAACATGATCAACTCAAGCATGCCTTAGGTGATTGGCATCCCCTAACCCACTTTCTACAGATGCAATGGTTTATAAGTATCTGAAATTGTCAAAGTTACCTCAAATTTATAAAGTCCAGAGCCCACTATGTACCCTTATTTAGTCATAGAGACGAAATCTTGGATCAATTGTAAATGCCCCCTTTATAGTATCTCTAGATAAAGTTAGTCACAAGGTCTTATAAGCTGTTCTTCCATCACACCCCTCACACATATGCCAAGTTGTGCATTATTAACCGATACTCTGTCAACTAGGCCCACATAGTATACCAGCATTTTCTTAAAGCCGAAACACTGATAATTTGAGCTCTTCACGAACTTCAGTTTCTCCTCTTGGAGACTGCAATAAGTTCAGACTTCGTAGCTTTGTATTCAAGGCTTTCCTTTCTCGGGACTCAAAGCATACTCCCAGTTGTATTCCCTCACCATATTTCACACACTATCCAGTTTGGATGGCATTGTTATATCCTGAGTGTTACCAGATGTTCATTTTGTTCCTCTCTCCGAGGACATCTCAGGTTCAAATTCCATATTCTTAAGGCCTTTATCATAGTCAGTCTCTTCCATGAGATATGGCATGCTCACTTGCCAGGTTTGAAATCTTTTTGAATTCCCAGTAGCGTTGTTCTGTTCATATTTATTTTACTCTGCCCCATAAACATGATTTGTGTACTTGTTTAACCCTCCTCTTATAGTGTTATTTTCTAAAGGAGAGGACTTGTGCTTTATTTATTATTTGAATATTAAAACACCATGCTTACTTATACTAGTCAATTATTAATTACTTACTGGAATTATCATGTGAATGTGACTATTTGAATATTATAAAATATGTATATAACTGTAATGTGAAAATATTATTAGATTTATGCAAATAAAGTTTTTCCTAATAATCAGGTAGCAAGTATCATTATACCTAACAAATAGTTGAACTGGTTGATGCATGAAGGAAGAGTAGGACTTATTCATAGATACATTCTAGTCTCTGATTGAGCTGAGAGGAGATAGCTGGTCCTTTATATTCCTCTCATCCTGCTTGTGTTAAACAGAGCCCTTGATATGCATGCAAAATGCTGCAGACATTCATTAAATAGATTCAATCTCTCATTTTCCTTAAATCATCACTGACTTGAGCTTACTTACTGTTTTCTCAATTGAGGCCTAATAAAATTATGGCCAGTTATTCATTCTCTCATTAACCTAAAAGTGAACTATATTTCATTGCTTGTAGGATGGTATGGGAAATCTGAGAGTCACCAAGAAGGGAATTCGACTTGAAGGTATATCTGAGTTTCTACTTCCATTGTATGTGAAAGAAATTCATTCCCGAAAGGTATGTGATACTGGCTTTGGCTTACTGTAAAAGATAATTTAGAGGTTATGTTTTAGCTTGAAATAAGAAGATAGAATCCCCTTATCTCTTCAGTATGTAATTAAGTTTCCTTAAGCTAAAGACTTATTTAAATAAATCAAACAATTAAAAAACTAGTGAAGGGTAGTTTCAAAGTAACACATTAGAGAACCATTTAGAATTAAACTGTAGTATTGTGTTTGTTAGTCTATAAAATGTGCCCCTCTATTTTCAGTGGAAGTTAAAAATACTTGTAGGAATTCCAAAAGGGGCATTTGATAAAACTTGAGCAATTTTTTCTGGAAGCATTGACTTGAATTAGTGATTTTTATTTTTAATATATTATATATAGTTTAATGCAGATGCATTTTCTAAGAGATGATGAAGTCTTAGTATAGAAATTAAATTTATTTTGGAATTTATTTAAATCAAGTAAGGGTATTATCCTTTCACTTGTGTGTGTGTGCTCTGCGTGTTTTATCACCTAGCAGCATGGTTATAAATGAGGCATTGTTCATGTTGGTGTGTGTGTTGCTTCTACAAGGGTAGTAAGTATTCTTGGTTACCTCAAAATCTAACTAGAATATTTCCATCTATAAGGCATTCCCTGGGATATGCATGTAGGTGTGGAAATACATTTATTCAGACTGGGTGGAAATTGAAAGCATGTGACATAAAATTTGGAAAGATTGTTACTTATTTCATAAATATGAAAGTATTTTTTAAAACTAGAATTATGTTTAAATGTTACTGATATAACATCTTAGGAAATTGGGTACATAGTAAGACATAATTTGATAATTTGTTTCAAAGCCATTTTTTTCACTTAAATGTCAGTGACAATAGGACAGAGCATTCTTTAATATAAATTCTTTAAAGAGGATAATTATAGTTTTTTATTTTATTAATATTTTTATAAATTTTAGAGAGGAATAGAGAGTTGAGTGAGAGAGAGCTGTAAATGTCAATGATGAGAGAGAATCTTCGATTAGATGCCTCTTGCACATCCCACATTGGGATCGAGACCACAACCCAGGGATGTGCCCTGACCGGGATTTGAACTATGACCTCCTGGTTCATAAGTCAATGCTCAACCCCTGGGCAACACCAGCCAGGCTTAACTTTAAATTTTATTTTGTTATATATAAACCTACAGAGTTTCAGTAATATTCTATATTGACTTTGGGAACTCGAAAAGTTAAGCGATTACTTTCTGCATTTTGGTCAGACAACACAGTAGGCACATGTATGACTACCTAACCTTACTAGTACATGATTAACTATAAATGTAATTAAACTTAAATTTAAAAATTGATTGATGTTTTATTTTTGTAAAAACTGAACAATATCATGCTTACACAGATTAGTGTCTTTCCTCGGACTGAGAGTTAGTGTTATATTTGGATTAAACAATTTCATCTTTGAAGAAATGAAAACTTGTACATAGAAATCAAGAAATTATTTAACATGGGAAGAAGGCAAGAGTCATCATAGGCAGGAACTTCTTTGAAAATTCATCCATTTTTAAAAATATATATTTTATTGATTTTTTTACAGAGAGGAAGAGAGAGGGATAGAGAGTTAGAAAGATCAATGAGAGAGAATCATCATCAGCTCCTTCTTGCACATCCCCTATTGGGGATGTGCCAGCAACCAAGGTACATGCCCTTGACCAGAATCGAACCCGGGACCTTTCAGTCTGCGGGCTGACGCTCTATCCACTGAGCAAAACCAGCTTTGGCAGAAAATTCATCCATTTTAGACCAAATGATAGTAACTACCTGGGAATGCAATACAGAGAAAGTCAGAATTTACTTCCTCAGCTGGGACCGTTTTCAGAGCTATGGATGTACACTAGGATTTTCCTAGGACAGTTGGATGAATGTTTATGCCATCGATTGACCTAATAAGAAAGAACCCCCTGATTCTAATATTCAAGTGTGAGGTGGTGGCAGTCAGGCCTCCTAAACTTTGTCCCTGGAGAGTTTGCAACCTCAGCTCACCAGCATTTCCAAAGCCCACAGTGGTGACCGACATCTAGATGCCGCCTTGACACGTCTGGAGTTCTGCTGCTTGTCCTTCCCCTGTGTCCTCCGGTCGTCACCTCCCTCTAGGAATTGCGAAGCCAAAGGTGATTCAGAGGCTGGGACCGTCTGCAGTCAGGGCACGGGTGTGGCTTGGGGACAGAAGAAGGAGGCCCATTTGCTTCCTGAAATTTCCTCTACTCATACACTACCATTTTTTGTTTGTTTGTTTTTTAATTTAAAAAATCTCAGACAGTGTGGCTCAGTGGTTGAGAAACGATCCATGAACCCAAAGGTCCAGGTTTGATTCCTGACCAGGGCACATGCCTGGGTTGTGGGCTCCATCCCTAGCAGAGGGTGTGCAGGGGGCAGCCAATCAATGATTCACTCTCAGCATGGATGTTTCTATTTGTCAGAAGATACTGTTCCCCACACACTTCTGGTCTCTCAATCTACAAACCAGGGGCTGTTCCTACTGTCTCCATGTTAACTGGCCTCCTCTCCCCACCTCTAGATGTCTATAGATATTTTGAGTTCTATAATTATCTATCTCAACTTACTCTCTTCTTTATGCTTTGGGGGGGGGGAAATCAACCTTTTCTATGGTCCGTTATATCAGTGTACAGAAAATCATATCTGCTTGAAATATCTTAGAATTCAATGAACCTTTCAAAATTAATACATTGTTTTCAAAGAGTTAGAACTCTTGAACATTTGGGAAATTAAATATATAGTTTTCTTCAATGAGAAGGAATAGTGAAGGATATATAATTTGGGGCTACCTCAAATAAATGATCACATTCTGAATCAATCTTCAATGCACATACTCTAACATTAGGTCAAAGGTTTTGCAATAGCAGGAAATCAGGACATGCAATCACCAGGCTGTTAACTGAAGTGTGTTTTCCAAGATTTCATGAGTCTGCAGTACTAACTGCATTTCACTGGTTCTTCCCAGAAATCTGGCATCATGCAGGTCTCCGGGACTTCTTCAGGCATGACCCAACTTCATCTGAAATAAGCTGAATAGCTTTCTTGTTTACTTTTTTTTAGTGAAGTTGTTTCCTCACCACTGCCCTGGGATTCCAGCACCTTGCATAGGAGATTGATACTTGTGCTGGGGAGCCATACCAGATCATCCCAGTTTCCAATCACACCCAGCAAAGCAGACATGCTTGTTTTCTTCATGGCTCCTGCATGAGCGGGACTGTGGATGAGGCTCTGCTCCCCGCTCCGTGCCCATGCATTTCTCCGGGCACCAGTGCCTGGATGCCAACTCCCTTCTTGGTGACAAACAGTGTCTTATCTTGTGTAATCAACACTTTTTTATAAAGTTCAGACACAGAGCCAGGCAAGCCCAGCCAAATGCATTTCTGGTCACGCAGCGTGCTAATCTCCTACTCTGTCTTTTCCCAGGTACCTTTTCTCCCCCATAAAGCTCTGCTGGTTTCCTTCTCCCATGCAAACCAACTCATGCAAAGAGATACGGGAAGGCTTCTATAATCATGCCCTCATTGCCATTATCATATTGCATTTAGATGTGTAATTCAGGTGAAAGTGATTATTTTACTGTAATGTCTTTATTCAAGTTAAAAGAAAAAAAAAAGCCTACAAATCATCCCAAAATCTTTACACTTAGAAAACAAAAAAAAAAAAAAAACACTGTTAATATGCATTGAATATATTCACAGTTATATGTTTATACAGCTGCACAAAAAGATAAGTCTGTAAAGAGACATGGACATGCTTTTTACAGTAACAGGCATTTAGTAGAAGAAATATAATCTGAAATAAATGAAGAAGAATTACTGAACTTTAATTTTTCTCCACAACAAGAATTTTTTAAAGCTTGCCTTTATGTCAAGAATAAAAGTTTATGAGTACCATTTAGAAGCTGGCCGCCTCAGCCCCACGTGTCAGTGTTCATTAACTCCCTGCAGTGCAATTTGAGGTGATTAGCTCCTCTCCAATTTGTCCTCACCCTTTTTCCTTTTCAGTTTTCTGGACAATTATATTATTTTAACTCTGCCAGAGTTCATAGTAATTGCATTTTGTTCTGCAACATTAATTGCCTTGGCACTTTGATCTTAATTCTATCTATAGGCCGCTGCAGTATTCACCACCACTATTCCATTATGGCTTCTCTATAACTGAGTTCAATATTTAAGTTATCCTCCTTACATGTATTATTTCACTGCTAATTAGTTTTGTTTGTGTGTTTGCTTGCTTGCTTGTTAACCCTTGAAATACTTCATGCTGAATGTGTCTGTTTTCTTTTTCTTTTTCTTCCCTTCCACCCCCCCAATGGGGATATTAGCAAGGGTTCATCACTTTTTTTTACTGTTAACTCACTTCCTATGACATTCTAGCACCGAACATTGACATAAAATGTCTGAAGGCCGCCTGATACTTTGCTCTTATTCTGTCTGATCTGATACATATTTTGCATTTTCACTTTTTCACCTCAGGGAAATTTTTTCTATGATGTCATTCGATATTTTCAGATTTTATTTTTTTTGTTGAGTCTTCACTTCAGAGAAAGCAGTAATTCGTATGTTGGATCATCTTTGTCCTGCACAGCTATCATTTTAAACTCTGTTATTTTCCTCTGACTACAGTAGCTTCCATTATCTAGAGTCCTTATTTCCATAGCATTCACTTACTTAAAATTTAAAAAACATGAACTCTGCCCTTGCTTTTTCTCATTCGTCTATTTTATATACAGTGATGCTGTTTTGATCCTCAGAATTTCCGTAAGGTCCACAGTCTCCTTTTAA
This sequence comes from Vespertilio murinus, assembly GCA_963924515.1. Taxonomy (NCBI): domain Eukaryota; kingdom Metazoa; phylum Chordata; class Mammalia; order Chiroptera; family Vespertilionidae; genus Vespertilio; species Vespertilio murinus. The sequence continues at coordinate 12,475,630 of OZ004707.1, forward strand.
ATCTTGTTATATTTGTTGTTGTTAAGCTATGGTTTTTATTTTATTTACTTTTTTTAATTCTAAAGCTTAAAGCACTTGCCTTACCTACCTTGAATTTTCCATGATGGGTCCCAATTTGAGGTAGAGGAATTAAGGGCCAGCCACTGTTTATTTTAAAAAGATAGTTGGTGAGAAGGGGGATACAGATTCTTACTGTCTTTTTTCATTTGAGATGCTACAAAGTGGCTTCTGCCAACCAGACATGGACCATTTTAAGTTTATGGGTCTTGGTGGCCCTTTCTGCCTCTGTAGAATATTTCCAGTGGTATAGACAGTCCTTCATTCTCAGTAGATTTTCCTAGCAGTGTCTACCATCATCTTTCCTCTATATTGGTTAGCTTATTTACATTAGATTTATCACATGATAACATTCAGAGGTCTAGTGCACAAAATTTTTGCACAGCGTGTGTGGGGGGTGTCCCTCAGCCTACCCTGCACCCTATCCAATCTGGGACCCCTTGAGAGCTGTCTGACTTCCCATTTAAACAGGCAGTTGACAACCCTCACACAATCCAGAACTGCTGGCTCCCAACCACTCACCTTCCTGATTGCCCCTAAACACCTCTGCCTGCCAGCCTGATCACCCCCTAACCACTTCCCTACCAGCCTGATTGTTGCCTAACTGCTCCCCTGCTGGCCTGATCGCTTCTAACTGCCCTCCCCTGCAGTCCTGGTTGCCCCAACCGCCCTCCCCTGCAGGCCTGGCCTCCCCCAGCTGGCCTCCTCTGCTAGCCTGATTGCTTACAACTGCCTTACTTTGCCAGCCTGGTCTCCCCAAACTACCTTCCCCTGAAGGCCTTGGTCCCCCCCCAAATTTCCTCCCCTGCAGGCCTGGTCCCCCCCAGCTCCCTCCCTGCAGGCCTGGTCCCCCCCAACTGCCCTTCTCCACTGTCCCAGTCACCCCTAACTGCCTTCCACTGCTGGCCTTATCACCCACAAGCCATTTTGTAGTGGACATCTTGTGTCCTCATGGGGGCAGTCATCTTTGGCCACATGGGGACTGCTATCTTGTGTGTTGGAGAGATGGTTAATTTGCATATTACTCTTTTATTATATATATTTATCCCAAGAACATGGCTCTTCTCTTGATTTTTTTAAAAAAAATATATTTTATTGATATTTTACAGAGAGGAAGGGAGAGAGATAGAGAGCCAGAAATATCGATGAGAGAGAAACACCGACCAGCTGCCTCTTGCACACCCCCTACCAGGGATGTGCCCGCAACCAATGTGCATGCCCTTGACTGGAATCAAACCCGGGACCCTTCAGTCCTCAGACCAACGCTCTACCACTGAGCCAAACCGGTTTTAGCATCTCTTGATTTTTTTTGAGAATTTATTTTGTGTTGTTCAGAAACATTTTTTAACATTATTACTCACATAATCATCATATATTTCTTGTGAGTCATTTTTGTGATTCTTATTGTTTATGAGAATGGGTTTTCCATTCATTTTTCTCATCTGTGTTTGTGTTTGTATAGAAAAGCTGTTCTTTTTTAGTGTTGCAACTGTAATCTGTCAATTTTCTTGAAGTTTTATTGTTTTAGTATATCTCAAATTGTTTTTGTGGCTATTCAGAGAAATAATTATTTTTAATATTAGCTAACATTTATTGTGTACTAGATCTCTGGAGTCCAATTCATACTTTTAAAATTCTAGCTCTATCACTTAACAGTTACTAATTACCCTATTTAATCTCTCTGTGCCTTACTTTATCATCTGTAAAATCAAGTACATAGTGTCCCCTAATATTTTTAAGAGCTAGAATATTATGCCCTACAATTACCTGATATAATAGTATAATCCAATGTTAAGAATGATATGCTTAAGAAGCACAAATCATTACATGTTGCATACCTGATAATTCATTTTGAATATCTCTTTCTACCAATTATTAAGTAATTTCTGTATGTTAACTGCTATGTGCAGGACCTAATATGCATGCATGCTCTTCTAATTCTCATAGTAATCTACATGAAGTAGACATCATTGCATTCATTTTACATATGAGAAAAGCTCACGGTTTAAAAAAGTTACATAACTTACCTGTAAATCTCAGCATATAGGGCAAGGATCAGAACCAGGTCCGTCAGACACATGCCCATGCATGCCCTGAGCTTCTGTGAAATCTCCACATCAGTGAATGGAATATGCCAAGTCTTATCAGAAGAGGTTAAGGGGATTTCTATCATGATTCTTATTTTATGAAACATTCTGTACTTTATATAAAACATTTTTTTGAAAGCCCTGCTATAGAGTTTGTTTTTAAATAAGAACTCAAGCCCTTTAAGAATTTTTCTTGCAGGAGATTAAAAAAAAATGAGCCCTCATTATTCTGAATATCTTGCTCCAGTGAACGGAATTTTAATGATGCTTCAGTGTCACTATTTATAATGGAGCTGAAAGAAATTGTCCTCCCAAAAGTGGATTTCTTTACTGTTCCACACTTGCATATCCACACAAATTTGTGGACTTAATATTGCTATACAGGTTCATCTTTACTCAAATCTCTGTGAGAAGACCACAGTGAATATAGTAGCAACATATGCATTAGCTCAGTGTGTTTTCAACATTTTTTTAGTATGAACCACACAAAAACAAATTATAAGTTGTACATGTGATACACTCTGATTTATCTAGTCTAATATAGTAAGATGGTACTATTTTATTTCATATATGTTAAAAATATTTAAAGGCCCCAATATATCCTAGCTAATAAGAGTAGTATGCAAATTGACTGTACCTCTGTTGCACCTGTAAGCCTTGCCCACCAGCCAATCAGAGATGAGTATGCAAATTAACCCAATAAATATGGCTACCACCACTGATCAAGCAGAAGGCTTGGGTTTCCCCAGTTTTGGAGGAAGCCAAGTTCCTGGCCTGCCCTGGACTCCACTGAATGGTACAAAATTTCAATTATTGAAGATAAATAAATGCCAGATATCAGGGCTTTTGCTTGGGTCACTGGGGGGCATGGCCAGCCTGAAAACTACTACAGGATCCTTTCCCAGGCCACTCCACACCCCAAGAAAGCCCCCACCCTTATCCAGGACACCCTTCATGGCAAACCAGCTGGCCCCCACCCATGCATCAGACCTCTATCCTATCTAACAAAAGAGTAATATGCAAATTGACCATCACTCCAACACACAAGACGGTTGCCCCCGTGTGGTCAAAGATGGCTTCTCTCATGTGGAAACAGATGGCCGCCACAAGGGGAGGGATCAAGCCAACAGAGGAGGGTGGTTGGGAGGGACCAGGCCTACAAGAAAGGGCAGTTAGACATCAATCAGGCTGGCATGGGAGTGGTTAGGGGGTGATCAGGCTGGAAGGCAGAAGTGGTTAGGGGCAATCAGAAAGGCACTCAGGCAAGCAGTTGGGAGCTAGCAGTCCTCGATTGTAAGAGGGATATATGACTGCCCATTTAGGTGGGATAGGGCCTAAACAGGCAGTCAGACATCCCTAGCAGGGTCCCAGATTAGAGAGGGTGCAGGCTAGGCTGAGGGACACACCACCGGTGCCCGAATTTTGTGCGCCAGGCCTCTAGTTTTATATATTTATAGTGGATATATATTACGTGTATATATTGTTGCAACCCATTACATTGATTTAAAGGCCCCAATATATGTCTGATTTGAAAAACACTGCCCTTAGCTATTAAATACTCAGATAGCATGTTCAATAAATTTATGGCCAAATATTTTCTCTTCTCTAAGGTGTCATAGAAATAATGGATTTTTCAGAATGTGAAACACTTTATTTGAATTTCAAAGGACAAAGAGTGAAACGTTTAAATTTCATGAGAACAGCAATCATGTATTTTGACTACTTCCTATAACTGCCTGATAGGTGAAATTCACAGTAAAAAAAATTAAACTCTTTATCCAATATAATTGCATACATACCAGCCTATGTTTGCTTTACTGAGAGAATGAATGGTTGATGTATTCAAAAATGTTCATTAAAACTACATAAAGAGATGTTTATTACATTAGACAAACAGATATTTTGTCTATTACACCGGATATTTTATATTTGTTTCACCAGTTTTCCCCCAATATTAGATCCTAGAATTGGCTTATACTGCATAAGAAAAAAGTAGTCATATGAATTTCATACTTATAAAGAGACATAGTAGGTCTCACCTACATGCTCTAAAAAGAATTGAAGAGAACAGAAGGTCTAACTTTGAATTATCAGAGCTTTATGACTTATTATCATTTTGCTGATATAAACCTAACTGGTCCATCATCTATGTCCCCAAGTTAGTACCAAAAGTAACACAAACTGGGCACACTAGGGTGGTCCTTTAGCCATGAAAGTCCGCCTTATGCTTTTGTGTATGTGTTTTTTTAATCTCTGTAATGTTGCTTGATACAGTCGTTTTTGATAGTTAATGCATTTTTTAAAATTTATGTTTACTTATTTATGTTTATTGTCCTTAGAAGTTAGGCCTGGGAACTGAGCTTGGAAACAATGTTAGTGACTATGTTTTGACTTTAGAGTGGGTCTTGTACATGAAACAAGAAGACCAGGATGCCTCCATATGAAAGGATTTCAGCTGAGCTTTGAGGAAGGATTGGGATTTGCATTTAAAATTAGATCATATTTGTGAGCAAGAAAATAGGTTATAAAACCATTGTTTGTTTAGAAAATAGAGTAGAGCAGCTTGGTTTGGTTTGAGGAATTCCATAAAGCAAGAGTCTAAAACCCAAGGGTGTTCCTAGATTTTTCTGTTTTTTTCTGAGACATTTTCCCCATGCAAAGTAAGGCTCATTGTACTGATAATTTAGGTTATATGGCAGGCATGTTTTATCATTTGCTAAGTTCAATTTGAGCTCCAAAAAATTGTAGTGTTGCAAAAAATACATTTGAAATGCATTTATAATATTTAGCATCAGATATTTTGTCTCTTAAAAACATTAAGCTTTTTTAAACCAAAATATTGTATATATCAGCTTAAAATATTTGAGAAGGCATAGTCAAAAAACTACTTTAGGGATGAGTGAGCACAAATATACTTTGCTTATGCTTATGTGTATGTGTACAGAGAAATAGAGGAGTAGGGAAACATTGATTTGAAAAGCAACTTAGGGCTTCACACATGCAAGAATATTAAGGAACTTAGAATTTGTTCTCAAGGTAATGAAACTCTAAAGGAACTATAATATTAAAATTCCTAGTATACTATATTTCAAGTTAATAAAAATGCATTTTTAAAAATATAATAAGCAGAGATTTCATTATCTAAAAAAACTGTATATTATTTCCCTATTATTTTTGATAACTAAATTTTAGTGTGCTAGATAATCATTCTTTCAAATATTTCTAATACATAAGGTGATAGAAATTTTATAAAATGCACTATACTCAGCCACAGCTAAAGTACAAAAGGCTAAAGATGGGATAAATGGTGATAGAAAGAGACCCAACTTGAGGTAGTGAACACACAATTCAATATACAGATGATGTATTATAGAATTGTACACCTGAAACCTATATCATTTTATTAACCAATATCACCCCAATACATTCACAAAGCAAAAAACTGTGATATAATAAATAAACAAGTAAAGACAAATTTAAACATATAAATATTCAGTATCTTAAAACTAAAAATCCATTACTCTTAATTATTACCAATTATTTTATTTGTTGGATTAGTGGTTTATTGATAATTTTTAGATATGAAAGTTGCCCTTCAAATGAAATCTCAGTAAAAAACAAAATCAATGTAAAGCAAATGGACATGAAGATGTATCCTATCCATGACTGCAATCTGTTGGACATTTGGTATGCTTGCATTATAGGTGGAAAAACACTGGCTTTGACCAATACCTCTAGTATTGTTCTGCACTTTTCTTATTGTACAAAATTAAATTAATCACTAACACTATAATTACTTTGTATTGACATTTTATCCTAATCTTCCTCTTCACTGTAAAGGCCCATAATTTATTGTAGTCATGATTTTGCCTTTTCACACATTTCTATCGCACTTCTGTGATTTTCCTTTACATTAATAAAACTGAAAGCTTTAGGGTTGTCATTCTTAAAAAATAAAATAGCTAGTTATTTAATGAGGAAAAATTAGGTTATTTAGAAACAGCACAGGAATTGCAATTTGGGATGCACAAGCTTCAGCAAACCATAGGCATGTCCAGAGAACAAAGGAGACTGCCTTCACAAAGTAAAAGGGGAAGTTGGGAGGGAGGTCTTCAAATGAAAGACCATTGGAAGAAAGTACCCAGTTCAGGGAGGTGACAATCTCTCAATGGCTGGCTTGTAGCAATTTCTCATTGCCTGGGCTGCTGCTGAGGAGAAAAATGGTCCTCCTTCTGGAGAAGTCAAGTAGGTTTTTGTCTGTTGGGAGGGGAAGGTATACTTCTTCCTCTGGAGTCTAAAGTGTCAGTGGGTAGAAGTGGTGAGAGATCCACTTTTAGAGCTTCTCAACATTGATTTTTTTTAAATACATTTTATTGATTTTTTACAGAGAGGAAGGGAGAGAAACAGGGATAGAGAGTTAGAAAGATCAATGAGAGAGAAACATCGATCAGCTGCCTCCTGCACACTCACTACTGAGGATGTGCCCATAACCAAGGTACATGCTCTTGACTGGAATTGAACCTGGGCCCTTCAGTCCACAGGCCAATGCTCTATCCACTGAGCCAAAATGGTTAGAGATCCACTTTGATTTTAATAAAGTTTCCTTTATTCATTTTCACAGGGTATAATTTATTCCTCTTAACTTTACATCCTCATAGCTATTGAAATCTCTTTTGAAGTAATAATCAGCCTCCTATAAATAAGAGCTTACTTTAAATGAGCACATCTGTGACAAAATAAGTAATCTTTATCACAGATTTACTAAGATATATTAAGATCTTGACATTTCCAATAATTAAAAAAGAAATGCAATGCAATTTTGGTTTGTATTAATTTTATTGCTGCTAAGTAAAATAATTTTAATATAATGAACCCACAGGTTGCCTTTTATAACCCTGCTTTTTATAAACTTAAGATATTTATATCCTACAACTTTACTGATTTTGTTGATAATCCAAAAGTTATTTTTGTTGTTGTTGAGTCTTTAAGAGTTTTTACATAGAGTTTAACACTTATTCTATGCTCTATGGTTAACTCTATTTATCCATAAAATATATATGGACTTACAGGGGACTTAGGTCATTTGGCCACAAGCTTCTGTCACTGTTGTATTCTTTATCCCCTGCAATGTATTAAAAGTTGTTTTCTTTTTCATGATATCTACCCAATTTTGTAACTCTATCTTTTATTAGATTTCCCACTTTTATCCCCTAACAGGCACACATATACTTGCATGTGTTTTCTTATTTATTTTGTAAAGACCCCAGTAAAATTTTAAAGACTTGCAATGTTATCACAACACAGTCATTCTTATTCTCTTGTCTCTTCCCTTTTGCCCTTTCCTTTTTTTTTAAGATCAGCAACCAAAAAGTTGTTTTTTCCTTTGATAAGTTGATGTTATACTTAAAATTATAGAATATACATTTGTGTTTTTTTCTATAAAAAATGAAAATGTAATGGAACAATGCCCAACAATTTGTTAACAGAATTTATTTCAGATAACGGAAGTGAACATTAGGACAGAGGACATTTTAATTTAGACACTTTTGTTTCTTCATCACTACAAGTATATGTTAGAGGACAAAAATTTCGACTCAGTTCAGAGTCCTAGTTTTAATGCTCTGTCCCTCAGGGCCACGATAACCTTATAATTCCCTTTGTCCTCCTTTTTATATACCAAAAAAGGAAAAAAAGTTGTTTTTGCCAAAGAAAGTTTACACTTACCTATATAATTCGAGTAATAAGAAAAAGAATGGAGTGAGGGAGAGAAAATATGGGAAAAGCCAAATATATTTGTTAGGTTCTATTAAAGTGGATAGTAGCACAAGAAAATTATATTTAGATATTGTCATTGCTTTTAAGATATGCAAATCCAACTTCTGAACTGTCAAAACCTACTGTGTGTTGCTGAATTGTTTCTTTGATCCTAACACTATTATGGGAGGGGTGCTATTTGTGTCCCCACCTATTGCCAGTGGAAGTGGGAGTCTTGTGATGTCATGATAAAATAAATTTTCTAAGAATCGCTTGGGAGAATAAGTGATATTTATTTTCATGGGATTAAACCACTGAGTTTCCAAGGTCCCATCTCCCTCCATCCCTAAAAAAAAAAAAAAAAAAAAAGTCCTGCAATGTCTTTAGCAGAGCTAGCTTTAAAGCCACACACAGCCCAGAGTTTCCTCTCCATATTTGCACAGTCCATTCCAATATCAGGCTAAGTTAGTTTGTGTTCCCAGACACAGTCGATTGTGTGTGGGGTGTGCATGGCCATGGCCATGCAGCCTCTAGGGCCACGTGGCTATGGAGGGAACATGGGGGAGTACTGCCAGGGCTGATCGGCATACACTGAACAATGGATGAATGATTACTCTGACAAAACATTTGCTGTGAAAGAGAGGGCTAAGGGACTGCCTGGCTAAAGGAAGCAGATAGCCTCTTAGGCTTCTATTGTTACAGCAGTTGGAGATAAAGTCTTTTAGATGCAATCAGTAGGGTAAGTACTCTTGGGAGGGCACATGTGTTTGCAGTGTCCTTTAAGCAAGGACACCCAAAGATTAAGCATAAGGATTCCAGTAAACACCCAGGGGTCTGCATGTGCACAGGCTTGTTTGGAAAGGTCAAGGAATCATTAGGGGAGCTGTCTTTGGCACTCCTCTAATTCAGAATTCCAATAAACAGGGTGAACAGCTTCTACACACTTCAGTTTTCTCAGAATGTCCTTACAAACTTTCCACCCAAGTCTTATGTGCTTCCTAACAGAGTATAAGGAAACAGAGCAAAGCTGGAGAAGCAATATAGAAAGAGAATTCCTTTTTCTGTGGATTTTAAATAGGAGTATAACCAATGAAGCCTTCAAAGCCTTCAGGATTTAACATAGTGGCTCTGCACCCCTCCCCACAGCCAATTATTTTTGTTTCCATGTTAGACTGACTGGCAAATGTCTTCCCTAAGGCACCCTGACTCACTGCCCATGTGACCATCACCCCCTTTATTGGACCCCTTTCCCCAGGTATTTATGGGCAATGGACCAATGGTTCTTTGTGGAGTGTGAAATTGCAGCTCCCTGGAGAAGCTGGTCAGATACCCATGCTTATAATGTCTAGCATTTTCTTTGCTTTATTATTACTAACTAGTGGCCAGCTGCAGAATTTTTTGTGCATTGAAATGAAATTAATTAAAAGAAATAGTTTAATATCACTATTCACCCTTTCTATATAATAGAAATATCAGAGATGAACAAAAATTAGTAAAATGTATATGATAATAATATATAAATTGATTAATAAATAACATGATAGAACAAAGATATGATATAAAAACAACAAAAATGATATAAAAACAACAGTGATAAAAAATGACTGATATATTGATTAAACTTATTCTTATATCTTCCTGTATACCACATTAAGAGAAAAAACACTTTCAGAGTGCTTGACTAATTTCCCTTGTGATGAAGTATTTACAGCTTTAACTTTAATGTCACACACTTTTTGAACTCTAGAGAAAGCAACATATAACTGACCGTGTATGAAAACAGGTTCAAGTAGGAATATTCTTAATCTGTCTAGAGTTTTTCTTTGTCATTTATTAATAGTCATCGCAAATTCTGGCATCTCTGGGAACTGTCTTTGAATTAATTTAAATGGGAGACCAGTGTCAGATGGGGATAAAAATCACACATGCATGAGTCAACATTTATTTTTAAATGCCAGTGCACATCTTATGTACCAGCCAGCCAGTCGGTCAGATGGTCAGTTGGAATTGGGATGCATAGCTGTTCACTTAGCCTTTTTAATATATAGATAGATAGCTAATTATAATGGTAAAAATACCACTCTGAAGATTAATTACATGGTTCTAATATTTAACCAAGTTACTAAAATATTAATTTATAAACCTGAATGACTGTAAGATAAAGAAAAAGACAATAAGAAAAACATTTATTGAAATCCCATATTTTTTGTGCATCTTATATTCACTTTTTGATTCCCATGTTTCAGTTTTGTTTGGTTAAGTAAAAATTATTTCAGCTGTATCATTTTTCCTGATAAAATATTTAATTAAAAAATAATTTCTCTTTTTATTTTTCTCTCATTTCTTAAATGTAAATCAGTGAAAATATTCCCCTTCAATAAATTTTAGTTGTAATTAGTAATTGTTTGCCATTTCATTTCTTATAGGAATTATTTATGAAGTGAAATTTTAATGAAAATATAAACCACCATCTTTGTCCTATCTTTTAACCTCTGGTACTTGTGCAAGATAATAAAAAGTAGTCTTTTTTATTTCTTTATTAATTAAGGTATCACATATTTGTCCTCAACCCCCCATTCCAACCCCCATCCCTCCCCACTTATGTCTTTTTATTACATATTTTTATCTCTTCTCCATTCTTTATATAAGTTTTATTTCAATCTGACACTTTAAATTATCATTTTCAAATTTTATTCTTAAGTAGAAAAAGATAAATTTAACATAAGTTATGCAAATGTCTACACTTATTGTGTATGTGTGTTTTTACATCAGTGCCTATATAACACCATGTCATTCTTGCTCTCTTGATTTATCTTTGATTTGCAATCAGCACCTCATGTTGCATTTCACTCAACTTACTCCACTTACACCACATTGTCATCTTATTTTGTTCATCATGGGAGATCATCCAGTATTGGAAAACCCTTTTGCAGATCAACTATTTAACATTTCCCTAATGTCTTACATTTTATTTGAAATAATGTTTGATTGGTGGAATAGTCACACATCTCACCTGCCCATTATTTCAAAAATCTTTGAGATCAATGGACACAATTTCTGTGGATAAATACATAAAGTAGTTTTATTAAGGCTTGTCTGTTATACTATAATATCATCACATTAACATTGTTTTTCTTTAGTCCTGCTGTTCTATAGAGTATATTTGTTATGATAGCTATTAAAATTAGTTTAGTTGTATACATTCATTATATGAAGATTGATCTAACTAGCTTTTGATGGGGAAAACAAAACAAAAAAACCTCTTTTGCCCAAAACCATAAACATTAATTATTCTCCTCAATTTTGTGCATTAGCCAGGCTTTGTCCTAACTGGTCTGGAGCTCCTCTCCCTGGCTGTACTGGCTGAACTAGCACTCCTGTAATGCTGTGTCTGGTAGGACTTGTTCTGATTTGAGCACATGGTGAGCACTGGTTCCCAGCAGCCAGCCCCAATGTGCAAATGCAGCGCAAGCCTCTGCTATGACAAATCAGTCAAAGGCTCATTAGCCAGTACAAGTCACATGCTGAGCCCCAATGCAAGGGGAGGGGTAGAGAAATCAATTCTACCTGCTGATGGCTGAACAGTAAAGTCATTTTCCAAAGGGGCCCAGAATAATGGAAGACTCTGTGGCCACCATTCAGCCTACCACAAAAGCTTTCATCATTTCTTATATTAATAATTTTATAGCACTTTTTCATTTCATAGTCTACCAGTAGCGCTTTGTATAAAAGACTGGATTGTGTACTTAAGGCTTTTGTTTACAAAAAGTAAACACTTGTTAATTAAACTTGAAAGATCCATATTATTTTTTCACTTAAAATCGAATAAAATTCCTAGATTTTTGCTCTCTTATGTTTATGGCAGAACTTAGTTTTAAGCGATTCAAAAACAATGGTTCTTTGGAGATATGAAAGGTCGGCTTTTGAGTTATTTGAAAGTTTTAGTATTGTAGCATCACAATTTTAAAATATGTATGGGGGAGCAATGGTAAGATATGTACAGAGATAATAATTTAATTAAAAATGGTAAAAATAAAATAAAATAAAATAAAATGTAAAAACTCTCAGAACTCAAAAAAAAAAACAAAGCAATATAAATATGAGAAATATTGGGTGCTGTGACCATATCAACAAATGTAATTTATTTGGCATTACTATGACTTATGAGGTATCTATCATACTAAACATTACTCATCTCTTTGAATTTATGTGATTATGTTGTCCTTCTGACAGCAATATTGGTAGATTAGTTGTTGATATTGATTGACCTATGAAGATTTATAGCTTGACTTTATATTATTTTAAAAGAAATACCAGTGAAAATAAGATATGTGTTCAGCCTACTTTGTCTAGAATTTTTATACAATAAAGCACTTTAAGTTAGGATAGATTACTGTAATGCTTTGTAAGTGCTGTTTGTCTCAATATTTGATTAAATGAATTATAGATTTTGGTGTAATCACCATGATCTATTTCTCTAGGTTGCTATTAACTGATAATCTAGGAATACTACAAATCTCGGGTTTCTTTTTATTAATTTCTATATCAGGCAATTTTTTACTGCCATAATATAACAGTTATATTCATAATTAATATGAAATAGGTGTGCTCCTTCTAGAATTATAATAGAATGGATATAGTGTTCATGTTCACAGTTAAAACAACCTTAAAGTTTAAAATTGTTGCCTTAGAGAACATTTGTTTAAATAGTTTGGCCATTTTTTTTTCAGGAAGTGAAATCAATCACAAGAGGTTGATTCATAACAATGAATCATAACAATGGAATATAGAGCTATGTGAGATATATACAGTTAATTTTTTTCTTGTATACACATACCTACATTAGTACCACTTGACAATGAGATTATGGCAATAGTGTCAGGTGATCTTATGATTTTATAATTCCTTTAACATATAAAAACATTTTACAATTACAGCTGACTATATAAATTATCAGTTGCATTATAGTGTTTCAGAGAAATACAAAGAATAAATTGAAAAAATATATAATTTTAGTAGAATGAGATTTTTGCTGTCTTAGAAATATTTTTATTTCAGGAAAAACTATAACTACTTGGCCAACTGAGGGAATCATTTTTTCTAAATCATATAGATGTAATACAACTCCAACATTATTCTAGTGAAAATAAAGTAAAAATCACTGACATTATAATTACTAAAAATGAGTGAGTCAATAGCAAAATGAACATGATATAATACTTTTTAATTTTTGGAATAAAAATATATTGCTACTTATATTTATTTAGTGGGTTATTCATTATTTTCACTGATGTTAAAATATGTCATTATTGATGTGTTTTGCTTCACTGGAAATTTTTTAGAGTCATTTAGTTGAACAAAAATGCATATTTGTGGCCCATAAGTTTAGTTTGGCACTTCTATGAATCTACTGACAAATTGTTCATTGAAGCAATGTTTGTTTTCCTAAATAGTATTTGGAGTTTATTTCGTAGGACTTCTAGCCTGTGAACACCTAGCTCGTGTGTGTGTGTGTGTGTGTGTGTGTGTGTGTGTGTGTGTGAGAGAGAGAGAGAGAGAGAGAGAGAGAGATTAGGTTTTTAATAAATCCATGATTTTTAATATTTAAAATGTCTAATCTTGATATTTTATGAGGATTAAGTGACAGTTACATTTTATTTGTAAAGTAACTATGCTCTGTATTTATGCGATTCATATATGTTTTAATTAGGTTTAATTAGTTTGCCTTACATAATGTTTTTTATTATAGCTTTGCTCTTTAGCTAATTTGAGAATACATTGGGGTATATTATTCCTTAAAGAAACTGGTTCCAAAATATGTTTGGACATTTTAAATGAGTTTGTTTTATTTTATATTTAAGACTTTTTTTATTTCCCTGTCTCAGACAAAAGTGGCCATTGAATAGCTGATTAGATTATGGCCTTAGAGGTGGGATTTGTAAAATAATAGGTGAGGGCGGGGTAGGGAGAGAGAGAGAGAAGGGGCCTACTAGTAGGAGGAAGAGCTTGAGCAACTAACTAGTCAGAGTAGATGTTCAAACATGACTGAAACTAGAAAGTTTTAGGTCACACTGGTTGTTTCTAAAAACTTATACCAAGAATTTAGATTTTATGCACTACAGAAATAGTCATTGGATACTTTTTAAGCCTTTAAGTGTCCTCAAATTTTATTTTAAGAATAGTATTCTAATATATACTATTATTATATATTAGTATATAATACTAATATATAATACACACACACTAGAGGCCTGGTGCACAAAATTTTTGCACAAGAGGGGGTCCCCTCATCACAACCTGCACCCTCTCTAATCTGAGACCCCTTGAGGGATCTGAATGCCAATTTAGTTCCAATCCCTAGGATTGGGCCTAAACTGGCAGGTGAATATCCCCTCATAATCTGGGACCACTGGCTCCTAACTGCTCACCTGCCTGCCTGCCTAATCTTCCCTAATTGCCCACTGCCAGCCTGATCACCCCTAACTTCCTCTGCCTGCCAGCCTGATCACCTCTTACTGCCCCTCCTGCCAGTCTGATTGCCCCCATCTGTCCCCCTGCCAGCCTGGTCCTCCCAACTGCCCCCCGCCCCAGCCTGGTTGCCCCATGCAACCTGCTGTTCAGTCATTTTGAAAACCCTCACTAACACCCCTGCTGGCCTTGTGGCCCCACACAACCTGCAGATCAGTCTAGTTGCAATTTATTTACTTATTCGGTCATTACTGTTCCTGGGATGGTGACCCAGACAATTTGCATATTCCTCTATTGCAGGAATAGAGGAATATGCAAATTGTATATATATGAACAATAAAATAAATGTGTAACTTAAAAACAATTTGCGAAGTACATTATAAATTTTTAAAATATTAAAACCAAAAGTGTTCCCAACCTTTCAACTTATTCACCTCAATTTTCATTTTTAGTTTTCTAACATGTAGTCAAAATGGGTTTAGGGGCAGAGATGCTACATTGAACGGATACAGTTTTTCAATAAAATTAAACTAATGTCAAGTAAAATTATTCTTATTTTAGAGAAACTGTTATCATCTATAGCATCCTATTAATAAAAGCCCAATGACTGAAAGGCAGAATGACTAGAGGGACCAGGACAACTGCAGCCCTTCGCCCCAGCTGGCTCTGCCCCAATCGGCCCCCATCAGGGCGGGACAACTGTACCTCACCAGTGCATGAATTCATGCACCAGGCCTTTAGTTATGTTATAATTGACAATGATAGAAGATTTGTTTATATAGTCTTTGGCCTAGTAGACTAAATTAACTGTCACTGATTCAAATTTAATCTTATTTGAACAAACTCCTAAGGTCATATGGCTCAGAAAGAAGTCAAAGAAGTATGTTTGACTTCCACAACTAAAAAAAAAAAAAAAAGAAGAAGAAGAAGAAGAAAGAAAAGAAGAAAGAAAGAAGAAAGAGAAAGAAAAAAGGCTAAAGTAAAATGAATTGAGCAAAGCCCCAAACTGACTATTTTTTTATATTTAGACTTATGTCATTAAGACTAAGATCAATACTTTACTTAATAGATTGATTTAAAGAACGAGTTTTCATGCCTACTAGTGCAGCTCAGATGTTAAGCATTGACCTATGAACCAGGAGCTCAGAGTTCCACTCCCAGTCAGAGCACATGCCTGGGTTGCAGGCTCATTCCCAGAAGAAGTGTATTGGAGACAGCCTATCAGTGATTATCTCTCATCATTAATATTTCCATCACTCTCCCTTCCTCTCTGAACAGAATGAGTTTTCAGATCTACCTAGTTGCTCTTTATTTTCTCTGTTGAATAAAATAGGAAAAATGCATATGACATGAATATTTCAATTAAAAATAAAAATAATTTTTCTGAAATTTCAATTTAAATATCACAGTGAATGCTATTGAGACTATGTATTTTCTTTGCAGACATTGCAAATGGCTTCACCTTCCCAAATTGTGCAGTGAACGTAACATTTCTAATATTGTGGTATGATAGCACATATCACATAATATTGTGATATGTCACAGTTAAGAATTCTTAATGTATCATTTCTCTCTTTTTTGTTATTAATAAAGTAGGTTCAGATCTTTTATTGTAAAGAAATTGAAGAGATTTTGGGAGTCCTCCAGTTGTTTCTTTCTCTTTAGTATTCTCTATCTGAAAACCCAACCAAGTGAGATTCCAGAGTGAAGACAGATTTATGAATCTTATAATTGAAAAAGAGTGATAATACAGTTATCAAATGAGCATGATTATGTTCCAATAAAACTTCATCTGAGGACACTTAAACTTGAACTTCCTATAATTCTCATGTGTCATAGAATAGTCCTCTTCCCTGGATTTTTACAAACTATTTAAAAATGTAAAAAAAAACAAAAAACAAAAAACAAAAAACAAAAAACCAAAAAAAAACCAAAAACTGTTCTTTGTGAATGTAGAAAACAATCAGCTGGCAGAGTTTGTCAAGTGAGAGGTAGTTGGTTGATCCCCAAGGCAAATGGAAAAGGTCCAGACCAAGAAGTCTTCCAAAAGTTATCAGGAATGATTGAGAAAGGAAAGAAGAATTAGAAAATGTTGAGATATGGAGTAAAAAAAAAATCATGTGAGTGCTTATTTCCAGGGGTAGGGATTATTTAGAGTGCTTTTTAGATTTCTTGCTATTATTGTTCTTTGTTCTAAAATGTCTAAGACGTTATATTCTGTATTATTGGGAAAATAAAACCATATAAATCTTTAGCAAAACATTGAACTGTAAATCATCAAATACCCGGTTCTTCCTAATGTATATCAAGTATTCATCAGTACTGAGAGTTTGAGGGGGATGTGGAACATAAAATTTCAGATTAATACATCTCAAAATTAGCCACAGTCAGAAAATGTTTGGATAAAGTAGCACTTACCTTTAATACATTTTAAAAGAAAAAAAAAAACAAACATACCCACATCTGTTTTCTTTCTTTTTTTCTCTCTAAAACTATAGTCTCTAAGACACCTAGTCAAGTTCTTGAACTTGGATTTTTAAAAATGAATGGGTAGCTGTGATTGAATGATCAGAAGCTAAAAGAAAAACACATTATGTTGCTGTTTAGCTAGTGGGGTAGACAAGCACCTCTTCAGACTGAAACCTCGGAAATCTGTACATTTCTCCACCAGAGTCTCAGTTCCATTAGTGACCCTGATGTGAGCTCTTCAGCATCACTGTCCTCTCCCCCAGACATCCTGGGGATGGAACGCGATACCCTACAAATACTGGCATTGACCCCTTCCCCCAGAGCGAACAATTACCAATGACAGCAACCGTTTGTCACCAACAAAAGAAAATTATTATTTTGACTAAAATGATACTCATAACAGACAAGTACCATAAACATTAGGGAACGTAAGTCTCTACTGTTAGGAAACAGTGCTTCCTCGGATCCATATAGCTTCCCTCACACCACTCTAGCTGTGCTATTACTGACACCCCACTGTTTTCAGCCTCCTGACCATTCCTGTGCAGAGTCAGGAAAGAAACTCTAGGCCAGAGCTCTGAGAAGGAGATGACCCACTTACGGAAACTCTCCCACTCCAGTGACTGATTTTCTTCTCTCTCTGTTTGAAGCCGTTCAAGAGGGTCCGCTTGTTTGTTAGACTGGAAGCTGATCTCCTGTTTACTCTTATGTGGCCAACTAAAAATGATATACAGTAGTTTCCTCTGAAGCAAGCACACAGAAACAAATAAGTAAGAAAAAGCAGCTACCTGAGGTAGTTAGCTAGATCTCAAGCAATACTGCCTTGACATATTGATGTCATGAAAAAAGCATGAGAAGGAGGTAAAGGATTCTGTATAAGCTTCACCTTGGCTCCACGCATTTGCCTGGTTTGCTAGATGGACAGACCCTAGCAACTGGTTGAATCAGTTTCTAGGTATGCAGCCCAGTCTGTACTGAATCCTGTAATGAAAGCCCATGCTTGACATTGGCTGACCAAAGATCACTTGGAACTTGACTGACCAGCTTCCACTGAAGCTCTGGCTTCCTTAACAGCTGCCTAGAGAGACCTGGTGTGTAGAGGGGGGGGGGGCAGATAGGGGGGTTAATTATAAACTATGGCATATCCTTTGATCAGTAAGAAATAGGAAGCCAAATAAGCACAGCCCCTGGCAGATGACTGTCCTCAGATATCATTATTCATAAGGCTTCTCTGATGAGGGATGATTATCGGTGACCATCTAGGTCTCTCTTCTCAGTATAAATGTTCTTTCTTTTTCCATGCCTCACTACATTTCCCTCCTTCTCTCTTAATCACCAATGACTGATTGGAGTCCTTAATAAAACGTTAGCACATAATATTTTACTCAGGCTCTGATTTTTAGGCAATTCAACCCAAGATAAGTAATTAAGATTAAATTGCACACCCAGAACAAAAATGAAGCAATATATTCCTATTATTTCATCTTAAAGAGACATGTCTCCATTAAATGTCTAGACTGAGAATTAGAGCTATTTCCTTAAAACATCAATTCATCAGGGGAGAGACATGCATTCTAAGAGTTTATGATAGCAATTTCCATATTTTCGTGGGCTGAGAATTATAACCACCTTGTGGCTGATTGAGGATATTTCTGGGAGGCTTGTGCATATTCTGAGTATGTCACAAACACAAAGTCTCATGTAGAGATAGGTCACAGGAGAACACCTGCTTCTTCATTGAGATGCCTTAATTGGGGGTTTGCTACTGTTAATAACCTAATAACCCTACATTATAGGAAGAGATTTAGCTTCATATTGGGAAGATTATACAAAAAAATGCATAGCTTATTTGTAGAATACGTGCTGCTTGGGAAATAACAATCTAGAAAACATAGAAACCTCTATGAGTTTGTTATCACTATTTCACAATCTTTCATTCTCTTTTAAGACCTTTCACCTTGACATGAATTGCCCAACAACTACAAGTAGTTGATCAAGAGACTCTTAACACATTAAAAATACTGATTCTGTATATACTTTTACCATAGAAGTCGCTTTGCTCATGGTAGCCTTAGTTTGACTAAACTATTTGCAGGTCTCTGTAGGGAGAATCAGACCACTTAATGTGGTAATACTTGGTGACTATTAAACTGCTTGAAAATAAATGGAGCTAATAAATACTGTATAATTTACACAGTTAATCCTCTCATTTCATTCTCTCCATTTATATTCCAGATGCTATGCTTATGATGGTTTTTCTTCTCCCACCAACACTCTAGCAATTTAACAATGCTTAATTTATTGCTTGTTTAAATAATTGATTGATTGCCGAAACCATTTTTGGCTCAGTGGTAGAGTGTTGGTCTGCAGACTGAAAGGTCCCGGGTTTGATTCCAGTCAAGGGCATGTACATTGGTTGTGGGCACATCCCCGGTAGGGGGTGTACAAGAGGCAGCTGATCGATGTTTCTCTCTCATTGACATTTCTAGCTCTCTATCTCTCTCCCTTCCTCTCTGTAAAATATCAAGAAGATATATTTTAAATTGATTGATTGATTATAATAAAAAAACTATTCTTCAGTCAAGTTGAAAAGACAGATATATAGACAAATAATATAGAGTAATATGTGCATTGATAGCATATAGTCTGGAGTTAGCAGAAATGAGGACGTGAGTATTTCTGAAAGGAGTTGTAAAATATCATTTGCACTGGCACTTGAAATTGACCAGATAAACAAGAGAGGAAGGTATTCCTTGAAAAGGAAACACATTTTCAAAAGTTGGAAATTATGAAAGAGCATGTTCCAATATGTAATCACTTTGTGGCTGCATTTTATTGAAATTCAACAGGGTAAAAGTGGTGAATGGTACAAGTCAATAATGGGGAGTTAGGCGGATTTCACATTGTAAAAGTTGTTCATGTATTTCTGGATAATTCAGACTCTCTTCAATAGGTGAGAGGAAAACAGAAGTGGGTTAAACATGTTCTCTGTGTGTGTTCTCATATTTACAGAGTAATGGAATAGAATAAAAGGATCAAATTTTAATTTTTAGAGTAATACCCTTGACAACAGTATAAAATATTGATTAGAAGGAGAAAGAAGTGTTATAAAGAAATAAGAATGTTTAGAACAGTCCAAGTGAGAGATGAACACCTAATTTAAGTCGGTGGGTAAAGAAAAGGCTTGGAATGGGGCAAATATCTCAGTGATAGGATGCAAAATTAAGACTCTGTGAAAATTTTGTTGTTGAACTCATTGGGAGAAAATAAATCAAGAATCGCTTACATGTTTGTTTTTTTTGAGAACACATGGTGCAGGATCTAAATTAACAATCACTTCAATCATTTTTTAAAGCATAGTTATTTAATGTCTGCTCTGTTTCAATCACTGTGATAAGCACTGGGAATGCAAAAAAAAATAAAAATGAATGCTACATGTTTTCTAAGAATCTGTGACAACATGATTAAATGAAATTGTTTTAATCACAGTCTCAATTGAGACCCCAAGAAAATGCACACTCATTCCAAAGTAATGAATGGATGATCCCAAAGGACTTGGCAAAGAAGCATGGGAAAGTAATTTACATTACTCACCATACCCACCCAACTGAGAATACACAGGTTTAGGATTATGTGTAAAGAAGAGAAGTTATAGAGCTTTTCATGGATAGGTCCTCTGCTAGTCCCCCAGGGAAAGGCGTGGTCCCTCTAGCACAGGGGTTGGCTCCCTTTGGAGGATGCTATCTATGACCGTGGAGCTTGGATCACATAGAGAACTAGTGTTTGACTTAGACCTAAGAGATTGTAAAGATGATAGGTTAGCACATTGGAATGGCTTTGACTCCCAGAGTTTGGCAGACAAAGAAGCTGAGGTTCATTCACCATTAAGCCAGATGGTGGGCTTCTGTGAGTGAGAGCTAGCTTAGCGTTGCATTACATCATCAATAAGGGTAAAGTAACCTGTACCAAGGTGGAGCTCAGGATTCCCAAGTATAAGAAAACAGTTTATTTTTTCATTTATTTTTTAAAAATATATTTTATTGATTTTTTTTTCAGAGAGGAAGAGAGAGAGAGAGTTAGAAACATCGATCAGAGAGAAACATCGATCAGCTGCCTCCTGCACACTCCCCACTGGGGATGTGTCCTCAACCAAGGTATATATGCCCTTGACCAGAATGGAACCTGGGATCCTTCAGTCCGCAGGCCTACACTTCATCCGCTGAGCCAAACCAGTTAGGGCAAGAAAACATTTTCAAATTGCTAGCTGATGAAGAAGGGTTCCACTTCATAAAGGGTCCTGCAGGAGAGGGATCCCCAGCCATTGGGAGGTCCCACCACTAAATCAAAGAAATGTGTTCCAGAAAAGTGCAAGGAGATGCCTCCAAGTACCTGCCTTCGGCCTGACGAGCAAACTCCAACCCAGAGCAGTATTAGTGAAGAAGCATCGTTCCCTCTCTTTTGTTCCTGTTGTTGTCCTCCATGTGGTGAGAAAGAGGAGGAGGGAGAGTAGAAGCTTTAAGATTTGGGAGAGAAAGGAACTAATCTCCCTTTTACTTCAAGGCAGTGAGTATCAGCAGGCTCCAGCTGAGGAACTAGAGGGGAGATTTGAGGCTTGGGTAGTAGTACGTAGATTAAATACATTAAATACTACACAAAGAGACCTTTTAATTTTCTGAGAGGATCCTGAAAATGCAATGGACTTTGCCTAGATTTCATCTTTAATGGGACAGGAAAGAGGTTGTTCTATGGAGTGGGTTAGAATAGATAATGGGGTGGGGGGGTAGAATCTAAGTTTACACTGTGGGTTTACATTTGCTATTCATGATGATTAGAAACCTTTCAGTTTAAAATATTCAAATATTTGATGTTGGTTAGTTTACTGAAATTTGACTATGGGTGAGGAGACCTGGGTTAGCTCTGACCTGAATTACCGTAGGCCCGTGATCACATCATCCCATGTTCTCTGTGTTCTCATATGTACAGTAAGGATTTAAACGTTTTTCTCTGTCATGTCTCACATTCAGTTCTAAAATCCCGAGTTCAGAAAATGAATAAGATGACTGATATAATTTATTTGTATATAAGATGCTTATGAAATAAGAAAATGAGCTGCCAAAAGTCTAGGGAGCAATTGAATTTGGGGCCTCAATTTTCATTTTACACAGTGCTTAGCATATTATTATTATTATTATTATTATTATTATGTCACTGCAGTTTATACAATAATATATATTTCATGTGATTGCCTGAGAAGCATACATAGAAAACTACAAAAAGTAAATTTTTTGTGAAAAATAATAAAAGGAATAAAGAAGGCCACCTTTGAGGTTGTTTAAATATACTTTTAGTAGGTCTCTAAATGAGCATCATTTGAAATAAAAGTGTATTTGGAACTTATTTTAAGGAGGTTGTCATATATAATAACACTAGAGCTCCAGTGCATGAATTTGTGCACCTGTGGAGTCCCCTCGGCCTGGCCTGCAGGGATCGGGCTGAAACTGGCTCTCCGACATCCCCCAAGGGAGTCTGGATTGCAAGAGGGTGCAGGCCAGGATGAGGCATCCCACTTGTGCTTGAATCTGTGCACTGACCCTCTAGTATCTCTTCCCAACCTTCCCCCCTTCTCTCTTCCCTCTGAGATTCATCAGTCTATTCCAAGTTTCTATGCCTGTATTTTCCACTCCTGCATTGAGCACATGCCCCCTGGTGGTCAGTGTGCATCATAACTACCAGTGGGTTGGTCAGTCATCTGGTTGCTTAGGCATATATATAAAGTCTTGGTAATAACACTAGAAAAAAACAACAGAAGAATACTGTACAGGAGGTTTAGGCTTTTTTTTGCAACTTCAACATGCACTCTAAAAACAAATTCTACTTGGTCTTATCAAATGTTTCTAAAGTTCATCAGAGGTGAAAATGAGCATCTTGTGCATAACTTGGTAAGATGAAATATTTATGCGAACCAACTGTTTCTCTTGTGCAGAATTAATCATAAACTTTAAAGTGGTGAAAGGTGTGGAATCCACTTGAAATTTCTAGTGAACTGTCATTTTCAATATTTTATTTCAATACTTTTTCCTCTCACATTTTTGAAATAAGATTTACTTTATTACAATCCAAAACAACAACAATAGTTTAAGAAATTGGGTGCTCAATATTCTATCTCAATGTCTGCAGATACAATCTCAAAACACAACTAAATGTGAAAAGATTAGAGTATATTTTAAAAGAAATTTGATCAAAGAAAGAGACTCTGAGGAATCTTCCCTTGACACCTAGTTAGAACAAATGGTAGCAGGAGGCAAGGCCATCTGTCTCAGTGTTTGCTTGTTGCAAACGTGCAGGTATGTTGGTTAAAAACCACCCCATCTTCCTCGGAAAATAACAAAAAGAATTTGACAACTTCCAAATTCCTAAATTAGAGGGTCATGAACTTGCTACATTTTTGAGCTGAGATAAAATATTAAGTATAATGTTTTGCTCTACATCCCTTGAGAGGTTATTACAATGCTCATTAGCTTTTATACTTAGTATTCAGGTTGCATTTGATATTGCCTGAGCTCCTTTTCTTTGTTTAGGACAAATACTGAAATAGCTTACCAACACACATGATGGTAAGCTATAATGTATATTAGCTCCTATCCTTGGATGTCCTTGGTTGAGGACTCAAGGTCGATTTTTCTAAATTCTAAACCTTAAACCCTAAGGGTTGGAAGGAGTGTGGCAGTATAGTTGGACATTATGATAGACAGTATTTAAAATTCACAAATAAATGTCATTATGCAGGTTGGAAAGGCTTACTAGGATTTTTTGTGGGCACAGATTTCTTGGAATGCCGTGGGAGAGTGCAAGGAGTTTTGAATTGTATTTCCATCTCAGGGCATCTTGTGTGCAAGAAATGTGAGGCATATACACATCATTTCAGGAAGAGTGAGAGAGAGGACTTCAATTCAAAACCAGAGGCGACTTACTGCGATGTAAAGGAAGGAAATACTAAGTCTTTTTTTCAAGTATAATTTGTTGTAATGAAAATATAAACCCTAAGCCTAGGACTAAGAAACTAAGAAGAATAACACAGAAAAAGAAAAACTTTCTATTAGTTTTATTTTCATTATTATTTATTCTTTAGAAATATGTTGTACCTTTTTTAAAATAACAGCCTGAATGATTTACTGTCACTGGGGAAAAGGTTTTCATTATGAGACTTAGGTAATAAAAGCATTCCACAAATAAAATTGGAATTTGTTATAGCACTCTCATTTTACTTAAATGTAAAATTTATTTTTAACTTGCCATTCACAGTGATATATTTAAATTAATGTAGAGAGGGAAAAATAGATGGTTGTCATCCTCTCCATTTAAGAGCTAATCCAATTGACTTCTGTAACAAAAATTGTTGCATATCAACTCAGTTTGTAAAAAATGTTACCTATAACTTATTCATGTATAAATTTGATTTCTACAGTAGCTTCTTTTAACACAGGTCAAAGCTAAGGTTATAAATGATTTTGGCTGATATTATAAATGAAGCATTAATACAGTTTCATGTTCTTCTCTATAATAAGGTCTATGAAGCCAAATTCACTTCAGTTCCCTACTCCCCTTCCCCCTCCTCTAACCCCCTATGTTTGTTCTCTTCCCACTACCAGACATTCCCTTCATTTCTTTTTGGGTCCCTATTTTCTCCTGGCTACACATTATTGAGCATTCAAATATTGAAGAAAATCTCCCCTACCTATGCCTGTGTGCAGTGAGTCCTTTGGTGCTTCTATAGAACTCTACAAGACATATATCATCATATTTTCCCATTCTAGTGCATTAATGCTTCACCCACCAAAATAGAAGACACTTTTAAGACAAGGATCAAGCCTATAATATTTGTACTAGAGGCCTGGTGCACAGAATCTCTGCACAGGTAGAGTTCCTAGCCCTGGCCAGCAATCAGGGCTGATCTATGGGGCGACTGTTGGGTGATGGGGAAGCACTCCACCCCCACAGCTGGTACCTGCCTTGGCTGGCATTGTGCCACCCACTCATCGGCACCAACCTCCGCGGCAGCCACCAGTAACCTCCCTCTGTGGGGTGACCAGCAAGGTGATTGGAGAACCCCCTGGCACTCGTCTTGGCTGGCCTGGGGCCTGCCAGCTGGGGGCATCTGCCCCCTGGTGATCAGTGTGCATCATAGTGACCGGTCATTCCAACAGTTGCTCCACCGTTCAGTCAACTTGCATATTAAGCTTTTATTGTATAGGACGGCTTTACTCTTTGCTCCATATTAATGGGTCATTACATTTTGGTTGAATTCATATGAACTGGTATTATTTCAGACTTTAACATTTTTATTAGTCTTTCCAAGAAAAATTATTGGACCAACTTAAAAGAGATAGTACTAGCACTGACCATAAAACACAAAAATGATTTCGTTTTAGGATTTCAACCACTTTTAGAAAATAACTAATTTTTAATACTCTTTACAAAAGTGTATGTGGCAGGTACTTGAATTCTATCCATTAAATGTTGACTTTATGAGTTCTATAGATATAGTATAAACTCAAATGAACATACTAAGAATTAGGTAAAGTGCCTTTTGATCTCAGAGTTGTGCTAAGTTTTCAAGATCCGTATCAAGAGGAGTCAGCTGAGGTAGCAGGGGCCTGGGGTTTGGATAGACATAAACTGGACCAACTTAGGCTCAGTGGACTTCTGCTGGCCTGTGGATCCCTTCCTATGCCGAAACTGGTCTTGTGTAAGAAGAGAGCTACTTGGAATGAGACTCTTTAGCACAGACTAAATTATTAAAATTGACAGTTTTTATGATTTTAAGTAAGGAAGAATTGTTTGGACTTATATTCAATTCTAGCACTTAGAAGTTGACAAAAGAGGGAAGATCCTCTTTTTATCTTAGGAAGATTGTCAGAAACAGGACACAGGCTTATCAAAATACAAATGTTCACAATGGTATTTTTAATGCTTTTTAAGTGTTTTTCATAGACTTGAAAGGTAGTACCATACGCTTTTGGGTTATTTTCGTTCATAAACTGCTATACTTTTATTTGCATTCTATAATTGGTTTGAGGAAAGTTTTTAAAATGTTAATTTTTTACTAACTAGTATTTAAGAAAAATTCCTATTTTCATTACACACAAAAACAAAACAATGAAATTAAAACTAAAGAAAAACCATGTTTTAATATGAAGCAATTCCAAAGTAATTATCTCCTCATTCTTCACAAAATGCATCCTTACTTTAAAATTTAAGAAAAAAACAAATCCATATTTAAAAAACAAACAAAATATATGTGATGGTATAAAAGAAGTTGATAAAGGACTTCTCAATTTTTTTAAATTTAACTGTTGTAACATAGTGAGTACTTAAGGATGTCGGATTCTATTTCTCACATCTTCATCTTTCTAATTTAGAAATCTGTGTTCATGTTGGATTTTTTTCTGCAGCATTGTTTGAAACTTATTTCATTTAAGGTTTGCATTGTTTTTAAAAATTGTACATTAATCCTCATATCATGATACATCTTTGATAATGGCAATGATATATGTATTACTTATTCATTGTTGATGCTTTAAAAATTGAAAACAATAAAAAAGTAAAAAGGCTAAATATAATAAATTACTTTAAGCAATATAAAAAAATAAAATAGGTGTTCTGAAAATAGAATACAGAAATTAAAGGGAATGAATTCTCTAAAGAGGTTACTTTATGGGACTGGATAGTTCTATATTTTTATATTTTCCAATATTATATCTACTAGCTACTCGTGGATATTAGATTTTAAATTAATTAATATTAAATAAAATTTACAATTAGCTTCTAATTTTAGGTGCTAATTAGATACCTGAGACTGGTGGATACTCTCTTGGATAATGCCAGCGATTCTCATTATCACAGATAGTTCTCGTGGGCAGTCTTGGTCAGTTGGCGTAGGGCGGCAGAAACAGTTAGGAGGCCAAGAACAGTTTACGTATTAAACCACATGTCATTTTATAACATTTAAGCTTATCCATAAGGATTTTAATCTTTAACCTGTCACTATATTTTTTTAAATTACTAATGATTTTATCAGCAAAATTAAGGTTCATTCAATACAAGGTTGATTTAGTGGCATTTAGTGCAGTTTTTTACCGATTCATAGCCACATGATCATCCAAGGATTAATGCAGTCACGGGTTAAATTATCTAAAAAAACTATAGCCTGTCCTTTCCATGAGTGTCTCATTTGTCATGTTTAAATTTCTCAGGGCAGAAATAGGTGACATTCCTAATTTTTCTTCAACTAGAGGCCCAGTGCATGGAATTCGTGCATGGGTAAGGTCCCCAGAGGCTGCCGGCTGCTGACCAGGGCCTCCCTTCCCTAGCTGTTGGATGCTGGCTGGGGCCTCCCTTAGTTTTGTGTCACCCCCTGGTGGTCAGTGCCCATTATAGCAAGAGATCAAACTCCCAGTTGGTCGAACTCCCAAGAGGACACTTTACATAATAGGCTTTTATAGAGAGAGAGATGTGTTTAAAAATACCAAATCTTTTAGGAATATTTTTATCTTGAAAAACAGTGATTTTTTAACACTGATTTTAGTTTTCAACTGAGTTTAGATTACCTGATAGTCCTACTTTAAAAAAAATATATATTGTATTGATTTTTTACAGAGAGGAAAGGAGAGGAGAGAGCTAAAAACATCAATGATGAGAGAAACATCTACCAGCTGCCTTCTGCACAACCCCCACTGGGAATGTGATCACAACCAATGTACATGCCCTTGACTGGAATTGAACCTGGGACCTTTCAGTCCGCAGACCAAGTCTCTATTCACTGAACCAAACTGGTTTCAGCCTCAGTTGACTTTTAATAGATTCTTTTTCACCCTAAAGAGATATCCTATACTTCCCCCAAAACAAAACAAAACAAAACAAAAACAATACTTTAACACATAATTTTTGGAGACCATTTCTCTAGACCAAAGTGAATACACACCTTTAAAAATGGTTTGATCATTTCTTTTCCAGCTTTAAATTGGTAGATTCTCAGCATTATACTTTGGTCAATATATTGACATGTAAATTTAAGAATAACAAACATTGAGTTAGCTAAACTAGTCAGTTTATACATAACATTGATCCTAATGAGCAAATTAGTTTTGAATTGTTCTACAAAGGTTAATAAAATAGTATGTTCAGTAAAATTCTTAAGGAAGCAAATTTATTATAGTTCTTCATTTAAAATTCAAAATATTTATTAGCTTTTGATGAACTAGGTGTTTAGAGAAGAGCCTTCTTTTTTAAAAAAAATTATTGTCTCATTCTGCTAGTTTCAGGTAACAACTCATTTGCCTATAAGTTAAAGAGGAGCAAGGCAATATAATTGTGCTTGAGCATAATTTCTTTTTAAAAAAATATATTTTATTGATATTTCACAGAGAGGAAGGGAGAGAGATAGAGAGCTAGAAACGTCAATGAGAGAGAAACATCGACCAGCTGCCTCCCGCACACCCCCCACCGGGGACATGCCTGTAACTAATGTACATGCCCTTGACTGGAATTGAACCTGGGACCCTTCAGTCCGCACTGGTCTTCACCGACGCTCTACCACTGAGCCAAACCGGTTTTGGCATGAGCATAATTTCTAGTGGCTTAAAATTTAGTGAAATAATTTCATCTTTCAAAAATGTGTTTTTGTTTTCAAGAGGAACATCATTTTCCTCTTTCTTTAATGTTTCTCTGGAGTCACTTCTCCTCATGTTTCCTTATTAATAAATCCAGTAAATATTTTATATAATAGGCTATGACAAATTGTTAATTACATTTGCATTGTAAAATATAGTATTTCCGATCCATATACTGGAAGCTACATAGGCTAAATGTATTTTCATAAGATTAATGGCTCAAGTATAAGAGGTAGTTTTAGCATCCTCTGGAATCAAACACAAAATGGCAGCCAAGTATATGTCATGATGATGGTTAAGCAGCTTAGTGAAAATTTTGTAAGGCTAAAAGCTCTCTGCCTTTGCATGATGCTACATTATTTGGGATGTCCATTGATTTTTAGAAGTTAGGTTGCTAGCATGAAGATGGCAAGGCCATGTTGCAATGATTTATATAAACTAATCTACTTCTCATTCATTTCTACCAAGCTGCACATAATTCTCACACTTGAAGGTCATAAAAGTTTTTCTAAAATATCTGAAGATGTTCAAATGGTAGCGTAATTAATGCCTGTTTTCCCCACTTGCAGATAAACTGATTACAAGACTATTACATTAACCCAGTGACATTTATAATTATCATGTTATATTGAGTACACTCTATTTAGAGCTCACTATAACAATGTGTAGATGAATTTTGAATGTGAGATTTATTAGTTTATAAATGGTTAGCACTTATTTTTTTAGAAGAAGTAAGTCTTCTGTTACATTTGTTTACTCTGTCCATTAATTTACTGTACCCATAACCTGTGAGTCTAGTTCTAACCTGTAACCTGTTAACCTTGGCTCATTCAAAATGTCAAGTGGATTTTTAGAGTTACTCTTAAGATTCCAAATTACCTCTCCAGAGATAAGTGATTTTCACCTTTTTCTAATGCATAATCAGAGGATTCCCAGATCAAGGATGTATTGGACATGCGTACAGAGGACTAATGCACTGCTCCATATTTTCAATAAAAGATTTCAGACTAGTGATTAATAGTGTAATTTTGGTATTCGGAGAAACTATGTATTGAAAGAAAAAATGTATCTTCTTTCTCACAAGGACATACCTGCTTTTGAATTATTGCCATTGTGATCTTCATATGTGGAGAAAATATTTCTTTAAATTATCTTAAGATATGCAAATTACTATTTAATATTTATATTCTCTGGTAGGCTATAATCTTTCTAAAAATCTAAAGAGATCTAGTAATGGATGGTATTTATTTTGAAAACCACATTACTATGTTGGTTGTTTTATAGTTAAGAGCATAGCTTCAACCAAAATGCCTGCAAAATTCTAATTTCAACAAATTCTTTTGTCACTTCGTTGTTTAAAAGATATTGAAACAAATTATTTCTTTATTAATCTTAAATTGCTAGGTAGGTGTAGCTACATAACTATCTATCTGTATTCATATTTAGACTTACAGCATTTCTTGGTATCAATTTAAATAGCCACAACATCATTGTGTCTTATTGAATATGTGCATATGCATATTAACATAATTTATACCATTGTACATTATTTTTCCTATTTACACTTACCTATTCTAGAAACTATAGTTAAAATAACAAAAATTGTACAAAAATATAGCTAGATATACACAAGAATAACTTAAGGAATGCTGGATTGGAAAACATTAGAACAAAAGTAGAGCAGGATCAGAAAAGAAAGAAAACTCCTTAAATCATTTTGTTCCTTCTGCTTCCATTTTTACTTCAGGAAGTGAGGGAAAAGAAAGGTAATTGGTTACAGTTTATGCTGCACGCTCACTCGTGGGTAGTAATTGGGACCAGGAGGGTGCCTAGACCACTGTGTTCACTACATCGCCTGAAAAGAGTCAGGGCAAGAAACAGAGGCCAATCGGGAGTGAGAACATCCTCAGAATGTATTCCTATCAGTGACTCCCGTGACTAGATAATTCACAACAGACAATGAATCGCAGTGAGGAACTTCTCAGAAAACATGCTGGGAATAGAAATAGAGAAAAGTTGACTAATGAATAAGTGTTCTTTCTCCTGCACTACTTTGCCTTCCAGTTAACATATGAATGCCGATAATTCCAGGAAGTCAGTCTAACAGCTATTGATATATTCCTTTTCAAGATCAGGGCTGATGCCTTTAACATATGTATTTCAGCAATTAAGTAATTTTCACTCTGAAGGAAACAATTTTGATTTATTGTCTAATTAATCAAAAAATTTTAAAAATTACCTGTTTTGCAGCTTCTTGAGAGATTTGAATACTTAAGGAAAGGAATGTGGTATCTGCCTGGAGCAGCAAAAGATGAATATAGTAAATCAAATCATAATGTGATATGACTTGTTTCACTTAAATGTCTTTTAAAAAACACATTGCTCTGGGTAAAAAAAAAAAAAATAGTAGCAAGGTAAGTTCTGTGTGATCGGAGCACACACCCAAGTGAGCAGACGCAGTCTGACTGCATCATAAATGTGTCAGGATCAGTTCATTCCCTCAACAGGTATTCATTGAACAGGAAGTAGGTACCAAGCGTGAGGCAAACTATATTTTCAAAAGTCTGCTTTTGGGACATGCCAGTGCAATGGAGGATATAAACAAAGAAATGATCAACATGAAGCAAAGGCAAAAAGTCCTGTGACAAGTACTGTCATCAGCCCCCGCTGAGGCGCTGAAGAGTGGGAGGTGCATTTTAACTCGGGAGAGGCAGGAAAGCTCCGGAGAGGACATGACTGTCACCTGAGACTTCAAAATAGCTACAGTTATGCAAGTTTGGAGAAGTGGATAAGAGAATCTCAGGCATAGGAGACAGAAGACGAGAATACACAGCAGTGGCTTGTTTTCAGAAAAATGGAAATGTGGGTAGTGCTTGCATGGTGAAGGGTGTGAAATAGAGCTACAAAAGTACAATCGGAGAATATCATAAAGTACTTTATATTATAAGAATGTAATTTTTTTTCATACTGGGAATGAGGAATCAATACATGTTTTATTTTGTTTTGCTTTAATTTAATTATGCCAATGTTTTCTTATTTAAAAACTAGAGGCCCAGTGCATGAAAATTTATGCACTGGAGGGTGGGAGTGGGGGGGAGAGTGTCCTTCAGCCTGGCCTGCCCCCTCTCACAGTCCAAGAGCCCTCAGGGGTGGGAGGTGACCTGGCAATAACGAGAAGGCAATGCCCCCATCACACCTCTGCTGCTGCCACTGCTGGCAGTGCAACCCTTGGCCGGTCCTAGTTACCTCAGCCTCAGGAGGCCCTGGGTGACCGGGAAGCCAACATCTGAGGCTTGTCTATGCCTCAGGTCCACCCTGGGTGGCTGGGCAGCTGACATCCAATGCTTGCCTGCACCTCAGGGCGGCCCTGGGCAGATGGGGGGCTGAGGGTAGGTCTGGCCACACTGTGCACCTTCCACCCCCCAGCTGGACTGAAAGGACTGGGGGACTAGGCACTGCCATCTGGTAGCTATGGGAACCATCATCTTGTGACTATGAGTGCTGCCATCTTTGTGATGGTAAAATGGTCAATTTGCATGTTCCCTCTTTATTAGATAGGACATTTTTAAATCTAACAGTGGATATGAAAAAAATCAATGTAAGAAAGAAATGGTTATCATGATGTGAGTTACCAGTCTGTTACATGTGGGGGTCACAGGAAAAGGTGTATTGAAGAAACATATATGGCATAGCTGATTGGATATTGAGGAAAATGGAGATGAAGTTTGGAGATAATGTAAGTCATTACAAAATTGTATAATTTCTGTCAGTGAGGATTAACTAGAAAATATATCTAGTAAAACTCAGGTAAAATCTGATAAGTTCCAGAAATGACATCAAATGTATGTCATCTACATGGAACAATATGTATCATTAATTCAATTTATCTTTGAGGATAGCAATTAGGGAGGCTCTTGTAGGTCATGTGTTCTAGAATGTGTGTGCAGAGGGTATTGCCTGGAGCATCCCCCTTCCTCTCCAAGCTGGGCAAACACAATAAACCAGCCCTACTGAAGCTTGGATGATGCTGCTGTGGAGGTCAGATCTTAGCTCCCAGGCAGTATATGTATCAGATATTTCAGAGACTGGGATGTTTAAAACAAGTTTAAATTATATGTGTCCCATTATTTTGAATTTATTTTCAGAGTTTGGTTTGCCATTTTAGAAAGCCTAGAAATTAATCACCGGCCAGTGAGACAGTATCTTACTGTGCTTGACAGGGTTTGATCCAGACTGCCGGTTTGACTACGGCCTCTGTTATTGATTAGCTGTGTGATTTAGAGCAACTGACTAATACTCTTTGCTGCAGTGTCTTCACAGTGAAACACAGCGGATGGTAGCTAACACTGTCATTAGTAGAGTACTGGAATGCAGTGCAGAATAAACAATTAAAGCAAACACCGATAGTGTCCCTAGCAAAGGTGAGGCCCTTGCCTGAGCATTTTGTGTACAATATATCATTAACCCTTTAGAAACCCCACAAATCATGTATCATCACCCTGTTTACAGATACAGAAAGGATGGTACAGAGAAGTTCTGTGAATTGCTGAGTCAAGCAGTCAGAATTTGGTAGATTCACTGTTTGAAATCAGTCCAGGTTCACTGCCTGTCTCACAACCACTTTCTTAATTTTTTTTTCGTGGGCAATTTTACTTCACGTTCATAGATGTAAAGTATTTAGAGCAGGATCTAGCACTGATTAAGTACCAGCACATCCTAGCTACTGTTTCTACTGCTATTTCTACTATAATTTAATAGTTAGTCTAGGGAGAATGAATACAGGAATCTGAAGTGCCTATATACCTGCCACACCTTATACACATATATACACAATGTCTTCTCATCAGCACAACATACTCTTTTAGAGAAATGTCTATCACAGCAGCTTGTGAGTGTGACATTCTCTGTTTTGTCCTACCTTTTATTTACTTGGTTTATTGTCTGTGTGCCTTAGTAAATTATGAAGTCTGTAAGAGAAGAAAGTGTGTCTTTTTCTGTTACCGTTTTACACACACTGATGAGCAAAGAACTGGGCACATCATAGATACTCAGTAAGTATTTATGACAAACAAAAAATGAACTCAATAGAAATACAAAGAAAGTAATCATTTTCCCCCTTACTCAATTGCACAGCCTGTCACAAAGGCACTGCAATGAGAACATTTTGCATTATTTTTTCTACTAGAAGCCCAATGCATGAATTCTTGCACCAGTGGGGTCCCTCGGCCTGGCCTGCGTGATCAGGCCAAAACTGGCTCTCTGACATCCTCTAAGGGGTCCCAGATTACAAGAGGGTGCAGGCCAGGCTGAGGGAACTCACAGGTGCACAATAGGGGCCGGGAGGGATACAAGAGGTTGGCCAGCCAGGGGAGGACCACAGGAGGGCTCCAGGGCATGTCCAGCCCATCTCACTCAGTCCTGATTGGTCAGACCCCAGAGGAAGCTAACCTACCAGTCAGAGCATCTGCCCCATGGTGGTCAGATCACATCATATGCTAACTGGTTACCCACTTGTCTGGTCATTAGCATATTACACTTTGAGTGGTTGAACGGATGACCAGACGACTAAACACTTAGCATATTGGGCTTTTATTATATAGGATTAGGCTTTTATTATATAGGATAATCACTAGCAAGGTTACAGCCAGATCCTCAGCTAAATAATGCATGCTTGAAGGAATTGTAAGCAGGGCTCTCAGGCCCATTTAGTGGTGCCATTGCCTTTCTCCCTGTACAGGCAGTCTTCAGCTTAAATCAAATTTGATGTGCTTTGTGGTCTCCCATTTGTTTATTAAAAAAATGTTCCATCATTTTAGCATATGTACATATGTCCTTTATATTTTTATTATTTATTCACCACAAGTAAAGGTCAGGAATTGTTATCTTTCTTTTAATTTTTTTAATGTTTCACTTCATTACTGCTGTGTATGTGTTATATGTGAGTGACATACGTGCTTATGTATATGATTCAACTTACTGCAAAAATCATGTTATGTCATGCCACAAGAATGAATCTCCAACATAACCCAAAGATGTACCATGTCTTCTACAAGCTTTGTCTCAAGAGTAGCATCAGAAGTACAAAGAGCATAAATATATTTCTTGTAGTTATAGCCAAGATGCAGGTCAGCTCCAGAGAACAGAAATAACTGTTAATAGAGGATATCCTCGTTTTGATGGTAATTGAGTCTAAGCATGACATTTTTCTTCCTCCAAAGAACATGTATTTATACTAGTGCATTGTGCAGACTAAGATGTCACCTGTTCATCCTTACTTTGTTCATTACTACTCCATGAGATAATACCACCAAGTAATTTCCTCCCCATTATGTTCCCAACAAAAATGAGCTATAAGGGAGTACTGTTATCTCTATTTTAATATCTAAAACTAGACTGACCTTCCAGGTGCTGGAACACAGAATTGCAATTTAAAGGAGCTTGAAGAGAGAATATAAAGAAGAGAGTGGGAAGCTATGATCTGTTAGTAGAAGAGATTTTCTTATGAAGAGAACTTGGGAGAAATGAATGCAAATACAATATAAAACCTTCCTAAATGTCAATCTTTTTTGGAAAGAGGTAGTTTCTTGGTACTGATTTTCACTTAAAATGGCTTTGTTATCATATTTATAAATACTTTAGTATTATATCCTCTTTAGATGATTGAAAGAGTTGGTATGATTTTTACCATAAGCATTTGTATCAAATACATATTTTTTAATTGGTACTGGGAATATTGTGTAAAAGGTTATGTGTTGAACCTAAGATAAATAGGCCTTGGTTTTAACCCCTCAAAATGTTTCTGTGCTTATCTATAATGCAGAAATGATGGTGTGATTTGTCAATAAAAGAAGGTGTTCTTACATGTTTTAGATTTCATAAACCATAAATAGTTACTTGGTTTTGATTTAGTTCACCTAATCATGGTTTACCGTAGCAGTGTAACAGTAATATATTGAAGTACATATGAAGATTGTTCATTACCTCTGATAGCTGTGTGTGTGTTTTTAATTTCTTTATTGATTAAGGCATTACATATGTGTCCTTATTCCCCCATTGCCCCACCCCACCCCGATTCATGCCCTCACCCCTCTGTTGCCTGTGTCCATTAGATAGGCTTAGATGCATGCATACAAGTACTTTGGTTTATCTCTCCCCTTTACCCCCACCCTCCCCTACCTTCCCTCTGAGGTTTGATAGTCTGATTGATGGTTCTCTGTCTCTGGATCTGTTTTGTTCATCATTTTATGTTGTTAATTATATTCCACAAATGAGTGAGATCATGTGATATTTATCTTTCTCTGGCTTATTTTGCTTAGTATAATGCTCTCCAGTCCCATCTATGCTGTTGCAAATGGTAAGAAGTCCTTCTTTTTATTACTGCAGCGTAGTATTCCATTGTGTAGATGTACCACAGTTTTTTAATCCACTCATCTGCTTGTGGGCACTTAGGCTGTTTCCAAATCTTAGCTATGGCAAATTGTGCTGCTATGAACATAGGAATCCATATATCCTTTCTGATTGGTGTTTCTAGTTTCTTGGGATATAGTCCTAGACATGGAGTCACTGGGTCAAATGGAAGTTCCATTTTTTTGTTTTGTTTTTTTTTTGGGGGGGGAAACTCCATATTGTCTTCCACAGTGGCTACACCAGTCTGCATTCCCACCAGCAGTGCAAAAAGGTTCCTTTTTCTCTGCATTCTACCCAGCTCTTGTTTGTTGATTTGTTGATGACAGCCATTCTAACAGGTGTGAGATGGTACCTCATTATAGTTTTGATTTGCATCTCTTGGATAATTAGTGACTTTGAGCGCTTTTTCATGTGTCTCTTAGACTTCCTTCTGTATTCTTTTCAAAAGTATCTATTAGGTCCATTGCCCATTTTTTTGATTGGACTATTTATTTTCCTTTTGTTAGCTTTTATGTGATGAAGCATGTTTATTGATTTGCAGATATTGTATCATCCTCGCATCCCTGGGATAAATCCTACTAGGTCATGGTGTATGATCTTTCTAATGTACTACTGAATCCAATTAGCTAGAATTTTGTTGAGGATTTTGGCATCTATTTTCATGAGGGATATTGGTCTGTAGTTCTCTTTCATTGTGTTGTCATTATCTGGTTTTGGTATTAGGGTGATGCTGGCTTCATAGAATGAGCTTGGATTTTTTTCCTTTTAATTTTTTAGAATAGTCTGAGGAAGATAGGTTTTAGTTCTTCCTTGAATATTTGGTAAAACTCCCCTGTGAAGCTATCTGGCCCTAGGATTTTGTTTGCTGGATGCGTTTTGAAGATTGCTTCAATTTCTTCCATAGTTATTGGCCTATTGAGCTGTTTGGATTCTTCCTTGTTGAGTTTTCAAAGGTTATATTTTTCTAGGAATATGTCCATTTCCTCCATATTGTCTAGTTTGTTGGAATATAGTTATTCATAGAATTTTTTAACAATCATTTTTATTTCTGTGGAATTTGTTATTATTTCACCTTTTTCATTTCTGATTTTGTTTATTTGGGTCTTCTCTCTTTGCTTCTAGGCAAGCCTGGCTAGAGGTTCATCAATCTTGTTTATCCTTTCAATGACACAGCTCTTGGTTTCATTGATCTTTTGTATTTGTGTATGTATGCATGGTGTGTATGTGTCTCTATGTCATTTATTTCTGCTCTGATCTTTATTATCTCCTTCCTTCTGCTCACTCTGGGCTTTTCTTGGTGCTCTATTTCTAATTCTTTAAGTTGTAGAGTTAGATGATTTACTACTATTTTTTCTTATATTTTAAATTAAGCCTGTAGAGCTATAAACTCCCCTCTCAGGACTGCTTTCGTTGAATCTCATAAATTTTGGATTGTTGTATTTTTATTGTCATTAGTTTCCTGCTTGTTTTTAATTTCTTCTTTGATCTCTTTGGTAATCCAACAAGATGACCAAAAAGACCCACACCAACACATACCATAATTATGATGGCAAATGTAAAAGACAAAGAGAGAATCTTAAAGGCTGCAAGAGAGTTATAGAAAGTTACATACAAGGGATCTCACATTAGATTGTCAAATGATTTCTCAACAGAAATACATCAGGCCAGAAAAGAATAGAAGGACATTTACAAAATGATGCAAAGCAAGGGACTGAATCCAAGAATACTTTATCCAGCAAGGCTATCATTCAAAATTAAAGGGGAAATAAGGAGCTTCAGAGACAAAAATAGGCTAAGGGAGTTTTTCACTGCCAATCCAGCAATGTAAAAAATGCTAAAGGAACTGGTATACAAAGAAGAAGTGAAATTATAAGAAGGAACACAGCACAAAATATAAAAATGGCTACAAACAAGTGTCTATCAATAATAACTTTAAACATGCATGGACTAAATGCTCCAATTAAAAGACATTGAATGGCTTAATGGATAAATAAACCATGACCCCTATATATGCTGGCTACATGAGACTCACCTGAGAAAAAGGGACTCACACAGACTAAAACTGAAGGGATGGGAAAATATCTTTCAGACAAATGGAAATGGAAACAAAAGCTGGGGTAGCATTACTTACATCTAACAAAATAGACCTCAAAGTGAAGGCCATAACAAGAGACAAGGAAAACCGGATGTTCATAATGCTAACGGGATTAATACAATAAGAAAATATAACCTTGATAAACATGTATGCACCCAATGCAGGAGCACCCAAATACATTAAAAAAAGAAAGAAAGAAAAAAGAAAGAACTTCTAGAAGATATCAAAGGAGAGATCAACAATAATACAATCATAATAGTGGCCTTGGATACACCACTGACATCACTGAAGAAATCCTCTAGACAAAAAATCAACAAAGAAACAGCAATTCTAAATGATTCACTAGATCAAATGGACTTAATTGACCAGTTCACCCCAAAGCCACAGAATATACATTCTTCTCAAGTGCACATGGGACATTTTCCAAAATAGACTACATATTGGGTTATAAGCAAAGTCTTCCCAAATTCAAGAAGACTGAAATCATATCAAACTTCTTAGATCAGAATGGCATAATATTAGAAGTAAACTACAACAACAACAAAAATCCAAACACTTGGAAGCTGAATAAATAGCATGCTATAAAACAATGATTGTGTGTTTATATTTAAAATCAGTAAAAAGATTGCTATTTTAATCATAGTCCTTAAATTATATTTTAAAATGGTCATACTATTTTTTAAATGCTACAGTTCACAGAAACTTAGTTTTAATAATGCAAATGAAAGTATATAGTATCATTGATTTTAAAATATCTTAACTACAGCCATACTTGTTATATCATAAAATATTTTTAAAATGTGAATGAAAATTCTACCAATTTTTTTATGTTTTGAACAGTAGGGTGCTTTATAGACTTCTGCTGTTCTAACATCCAAATTAATGTTATTTAATTCAAAGCTTTTTAAAAAGATATATATGTAACATGTATTTATTTTGCCAACATAAAATGAAATACTTTTTTGTGCTTTTATGAGCTTTTTCTTTTTGCATTATCCTTACTGGAAATAATTCTTTGCAAAAAAGTCCTCAGTCTCAATTTATATTATAAAAAACATTTCAACATATTTCTTGAAACAAATGATCAAATTAATTTAAAATACTTCAGATATCTTCAAAGGTGAATACCTAAAGCATAGAAATATCTATGGAAAAAGATCAGATATTTTTTAATCCTCACCTGAGGATCTTTTCCGTTGATTTTTAGAGAGAGTGGAAGAGAGGGAAAGACAGAGAGAAATATCAATGTGAAAGAAACACATTGATTAGTTACCTCCTGCATACACCTGACTAGGGCTGGGCCCTGGCCTGGGAAGGATCCTGCAACCACGGTACATAATCTTGACTGGAATGGAACCATGGGCCTTTCTGTCCACAGGCCAAACTGGAGCAAGATAAGATTTTTTTAAATTTCAAAAATAATGCGATTTGCAAAAAGAATTAAGTTGTGATGAGAGACAGGAAGGGGATTAAATTGTATTATGGTGGTTTATGTACAACTATGCCTCACTTTACAAAATATATATTATCTTCAAAATGTGGGAAATTATTTTTAAAAATCAAGTTTTAGTTTAGATAAATTAGCGAAGCACACTTTTAAGAGAATGTTTGTGCGTGTGCATGTGTTTGCTCAGTGCTTTGTATCTCGCCAAAAAGGGCACAAAACAGCTTTAGAAATAAATGCCTATCCTCTTCCTATGTATATCCAAATCACAGATTCCAAATCTTAATCTAGAAAGAATTTTTATATGGCTTGAGTATGAAAGTACATGTATATTTACATTGACATGGAATGACAGACCGTCTTGATTGTGAAGATACTGTTGGGAGATATTTTCATTGTCACACAGAGTGAAACAGCAAATATTTGTTGAATGAATGGACAGTATGTAAATAATCACCCTAATCACGTTTTAGATAATAAAAATGATAATGTGGTCAGTTGTAAGCTAATTGTCTGAGACAGGTGGTGGCAAAAGCCTCATATACTAGTTTCTTAGGCAATGATAATGTCCTTCCATAAATTATTTTACTATTAACTACTAGGCCAGCGATACAAGGAAACATCAACCAAGGTTATGTATACTAAAGGAGAATTTACAGGCAAACACCTTCTGTTCTATATACCTCCACACTTAAATCATCTGTGATTTACAAATAATTTGTACATGGGGTAGATGGCTAAATATTTGTCATGAAGATGTATTTATCCATTCAGTAAGCACTTAGGAAATGCTTTCCTTCAGCGGTATGTTGAGTAGTGAGGATATTGTTGTGTACACATGGTAGCCATGGTCCCTGTGCCATGGGTAGTTTCTCTCATGACAGAAGCAAGTAAATAATCAAGTAAACCCATAGATGAGCAAAATAAATTCATCTGATGATAAGAACTTTGAACAAAATAAGTGAAGAGTGGGGATTTTGGAATGGAATGAATCTATAGTTAGAGTTTTCAGAGGAAGCAATTTAGAGGAGATAACATTTAAGCTGAGATCTGTACATTGCAAATTCAGCTTAAAAAGAGACATTCTTTCTCAGTTGGATAAGGTCTAGAATATCTCCAAAATAAAGTCCCTTGGAGGGGAGAAAGAGACTAGAATATCTATGATGCATACAATAACCAGTGAAGTTGGAAATGCTTGCACCCAATAGTTAATGCCCATTCACCATTGTAGAAACATTCCTATTCTGTACAGTAGTTAAGAAGCACCCATATTTTTTTATATTGTTCAACCAGTGTTTGGGATGTTAAAATAACTGCCCAATATAAGCAAAATAGAATTTTGATAATACCCAAACAGAGTATAATTTTATATATTAAGTTATGACTATATTTCTATTTTTTATTTGATTTCTTTATTTTATACATGTTTCCCAGGATAGTCCACTGGTCTTACAGTCTGACAGGAATGTAACAGTGAATGCAAGAAATCACATGGGGCAGTTAACTGGACAGCTGACAGTAGGTGAGTCTTTGGGGGTACAATTACTTCTACCATCTTACTCCATTTAAAA
Organism: Vespertilio murinus; assembly: GCA_963924515.1. Lineage (NCBI taxonomy): Eukaryota > Metazoa > Chordata > Mammalia > Chiroptera > Vespertilionidae > Vespertilio > Vespertilio murinus. The sequence continues at coordinate 12,516,651 of OZ004707.1, forward strand.
TTCTTGTGGTTGTTGAAATTGGGAAAAGAAGAAGTATATTATTTCTCATATATTTAACTAGACATCCCATACAGCCCAATAATCTTGCACATGTTTTGATTTGTCATGAGGCTAGCTATGGTTTCCTCTGTCCAGTAGTTATTATTCTTGTCAATGTGTTATTATAGGGCTGAATTATATATATTTTGCTATTATTACTCTTGAATTATAAACTACAGTTTTCTTACCAAGTATATCCCTAGTATGTGTTCAATTATAGTATATAGGCTTGAACAAATATGTAAGATATAACATTATGTGGTCTATGTATTCTTTATTTTAGGCAAATAATTTACCAATAAATATTATTATCAGCTTATATAAAAGTGACATAATAGTTGAATGTAATAAATCTAACATTCATGAATTACTTATAAATTTGATATTGAATCACTAAACTTTAAGGCTAATAGGCTTTATAAATAATATAGTTAGTGATAAAATACCTATTTGATTATATTTTCATAATTTTAATATAGAGGTTCATAATACACTAGAGACCCGGTGCATGAAATTCATGCATGGGTAGGGTCCCTAGGCCTGGACGGCGATCAGGGCCAATCAGGGCCTTCCTTCCTTCAGCTGCTGGCTGTTGTCCATGGCCTTCCTCCATCCCATGCCACACCTGGTGGTCAGCGCACATTATTGTGGGCAGGTGAACTCCTGGTGGGTCCAACTCCCAAGGAGATAATTTGCATATTAGCCTTTTATTACATAGGATTATATAGGATAGCATTATTATTTGGGTAAAATTTTGTAAAAAGAAAGGCAAATTAAAAGGTAGTCATAGTTATATAAGATAATACAAAGATTGAATTTATGTGTAATTGCTAAAATATATTTTTAGAATATAACAATTTTCTCTTGGGAAAATTGCCTATCATTTATTGATTTTTGTGTGTGTGTTATGTATGTATGTATGAAACTATATTACAAATGGTAAATTACAATTTAATTTTGAGGACTGAGTTATTCTTATCTTGATAAGTACAGCATAATTTTAAAGCACATGTATGTTTCTAATATTTTTAATTAAACTACACAAAGTTATATCATTTTAAACATGAGATGTATAAACATGAGTTTGATTCCTTCTAGTTCCTTTGTAGGTATATGAAATACTTCTTGGTACACTATTTATTTAATGAAAACAAAAGTGGAACTTACATATATTTCCAAAATATGTAATTTCATGTTGATTATAATTAAATTTTATTTTATATATCTTTAAAGTGTAAGCGTTGGTCAGTAGGTATCTATTAATTACCAATACTAACTGGTTAGTATTTTGTGATACATAGAAATATATTAATTAGGAATTGGGGTCGTATGTAAATGTATTCAAAATTAGAGAAAAAAAATATGTCTATGGATGCAAAACTGGTCCAGAAGCACCAGGCACTAGTGTAAATGACCTGCCAACTCATTATTGTTACAATGTGGGAACTATAGAAACAGGCTTAAACGGGCAGATTTTTTCATATCATAGTATTTTTAATGTTGAGAACACTTTAGATAGATAAAACTTTATTTTATATCCTGATCTTGATTTTAAAAAGAATAGATTCTTGGTGGAAATGCCTAAATGTGTATTAAATACAAAAAGACACATACAGGTATCCATTGTAATACATTAGCTACATAACTATTGTTAATAGAGCCAGACAGCTGTTTGATTATAGGGAGTAATCAAATGCCATTTCCATTTGCTGCATGCTTTCCTGCTGGAAATATAAAGAAAGATAGTATCATGATTGTATTTTCAACTTTTGTTTCAAGTTGATTTTAATATAGTATGAGTATTTGTCAATTGAGGTGGCGGGGGGGGGGGAGAGAAGAATGAAAAGTCAGGGCGGGTGGAGGGAGAAAGGTTATGCTTTGTTTTAAATAAAGCAAATAAATAAGCTAATGATATTAATGCATATGTGAATGGAAATATACTCAATCCATTGAGGCTTAAACTAAAAACTGTTTACTATCCCGGTCATTGGGGTCTACTGTTGGAGACCTCCATCTTTTCGGTGCTTTGTCTCTTTGAATGGACCTAAAGAGGACAAAGGAACATGTAGAAAAGGGGGAGCATAGAGGGGATAAAGTGTTCACATTTGAAGTCAAACTATTGAGACTCTCAAAAATAATTTATCTGTTGGATACTCAGTTATTCCCTCTCTAAAACAGAGATAAGAACACCTACTTAGAAGACCATTATAAGAATCAAGGCAATTTCAGTACCTCAAATGGTAGGCAGTTGTATTTTTGAATCAGCTATTTTGATGATGGTGATTGTAATCCTAATATATAAAAAGCCAGAGGCCCTCACAACCAAAACAACCAGATGGATGACTATACACAGGCTGTGTGGGGCAACAAGGCTGGCCGGGGGGTTAGTGAGGTACAACCAAACAACTGAATAGCAGGCCGTGTGGGTTGACCAGGCTGGCAGAGGGGGGCAATTAGGAGCAACCAGACCAGAGGGGAAAGCAGTTGGGGGCAACCAGGCCGGCAGGGGAGCAGTTAGGGGTGATCAGGCTGGCAAGGGGCAGTTATGGGCAATCAAGCAGGCAGGCAGGTTAGCAGTGAGGAGCCAGCAGACCCGGATAGTGAGAGGGATTTCCAACTGCCGGTTTAGGCCCAGGGATAATGGAAAGAAGGCCTGAGCAGACCTGCTTTTTTCATTCTAACCCAGACTCTTTCTGAGAATACTAAACCAGATAATTTCTAACTAAATAGATGCAAAGAAAACATTTTATACATATGACAGCTCAGACATATTCAAAATTAAATAAATCAACATTTGTAGATTTGGGGTTTAAAAAATCAATTGAAATATATTTTGTGTGCTTATAAAATTCTAGGCTTTGTATTAAATTTATTTTAATACCAGAATCCTGCCTCCCACCCCCCAATGACATGTATGATTTCAGTTTTTCATAGAAGGAGATGAGTGAATTCAAGATTACTTTACACAATTTATTTTTCTTTGAATAAAACTGAAAGAGAGGACTAAGATTGTTTTTAAGAAGTGATTAAAGAATATATAAGATCCTAAGAGGTCAGATTCCTTCAAAAAAAGAAATAATAATTTTCTTAAACATGTACCAGAATCATTAACCACGTCAAAATTTCTACTTTTCAATCAATAAATGTCTATGTTAGCAGGGTGTTCCTCTTTTATATGCAACCTAAAGGGTGTGAGATTTTATATATTATATACTCATATAACATATGTTGATAGCATAATAGTTTCTATATTTCAGGATATGTTCATCAAATAACATGGGTAAAATGTGAAGTATGCATTTTGTGAAACACATCACATTTTCTTAGGAAACTCCTCTAATGTGATACACAGAATAATAAGTCACTTTTAGGGATGTGCATGTGTAATATTATGTTGTTTTGTTACAAACTGTGTTCATAAAACTGATCATTAATTCTATAGTAATTGGATTTTCTAAAAATATAATTACCTTTCCAATAATATCATGGAGATAATTATCTTTTATTTCCCAATAACATTACTTTGATGTATAATAGAAAAGACAAACTACTTTAAATAGTTTAAAAAAATAAATTTTAACTCCACCAAATTAATTGCTCTTCAATACCTCTTAGCCAACTTGAGTAAGGTATTAAATTATATGTTGCTTATTCTTACATTGCATTATAAAGTATTATTTAATTTTGATAAAGCAATGGCTAAAAAGTAATTACATATATATGTATATATATGTTTACTTTCGTATGCCTTGTTATCAGTCAGTAGCAGGAAAGTAAGGATAAACTAAACCTTGAATATGGAATAATATTACTAAGAAAATATAGTTTTGGTTTTAATTATTTTTGTTTAGTAGCATCCTTACTTTAAATTTCGGTCACAATGTTGATTTAAAAACCCAGAATGATTATGATTGCTATGTGGTCCTGTGTTGAAAAAATTAATAAAATCCATGCTGCCACATCTATATCGTTATCCTAGTAAAACATTAAGACTAATTGGTTATTAAATAATTAGAATGTCATTGTTCTGACATTTTTCTTTTAAAATGTGCTGAAGTCACAATCTTATGCTTCAAATGGGAACATGTATTTCATCATATTTCTTCTTATGTAGTGCTCAATAAATTTGGGAAAATTAATTAACTCCTAGAATTGCTAGCTGTTATTGTCAGAATCATTTACTCATCATTGTCATTTTCATTTTTCAAGAATCAGGGCATATCGAATTATATAAGAATCTCAATTACAACCTACAGTTCCTCATTTTTCTTTCTTTAAAATTTTTAAAGAAATCACCAGAGTATACATTTTTATTGATTTTAGAGAAAGAGGGGAAGCAAGTGAGGGAGAGGTGGGTGGAGAGAAAGAGAGATGGAGGGGGAGAAGAACATCGAAGTGAGAGAATATCATGGAGTGGCTGCTTTCCATATGCACCCCACAGGCCACCTTTGGAGCCAATGCTCCAACCTACTGAGCCACACCAGCCAGGGCTTTTATTTTTTCAATTTTGTTTGTTTTTATGTCTGTCTTTAGTCACTGTTTCTTCAATGCTTTAAACTTCTTCCAAGTGATTCTTAAATACATCTAGCTAGCAGTAAGTAAAAAAATGCTACGGGCAAAAAACTAAACACATTGACATTTACATTCAGTGCCAGTTTTCTTTAAATATTTCACATTTTCAGGCTTAATCACCAGACAATGCTGCAAACTAGGGCAGAGGGCCCTGCGGGAGAGCGGACCCGGGCATCTTCGGCGCCTGAGGAGTTGGTTTGCCTTCCCTGCCCTGGGGACTGGGGAGGGAGGCACTCGGGGAGCCGGGCTGATGAATGAGCAGCAGATGGGCCCGAACAGATGTGGCCGCACTGGCCCTTTGCCTTTTCCAGGGCCTGTCAATCCACTCCACACACACACATCAAATTCCTTTTATTTATGACTGGAGAAGATGTGCTTGATAAGAAAAAAATTACACTTTTAGAGTTGTGTAAGGAAAATAGGTTCCTCTGATTTGTTTTCTTCTCACTTCCAGTTGATACACACAAATAATACAGTTAGTTCATAGGATGAAACAAACAGAAAATATAGTAAGTTTATAAGGAGATAAAAATGTATAAATATATAAAAATACATTGAAGTTAGTACAGTTTATCTATACATAAGCTATTTGTGTAATATAGAGTAACTAACTAAACTACATTGACCTCCCTGGTAGTAGAGTTACAAGGGAATTGTAATTAATTATGTGCTACCACTACATTTAAGGAAAAAACATATGAGCTTCTTATGGAAACCAAAATTACACTGAATGAAATGTTCACATCCTATATAATAAAAGCCTAATATGTTAAGTGTCCAGTCGACCAGTTGTTCATTCAACCAAACAAAGTATAATATGCTAATGATATGCTAAGGCCACTCAACCACTTGCTATGACATGCACTGGCTGGCAGGGGCAGACGCTCCAACCAGTAGTTTAGCTTGCTGCTGGAGTGTGGCCAATAGGGACTGAGCAGCGAGACAGGCCGGACATGCCCTGGAGCCCTTCCCGCAGTCCCTCCCTGGCTGGCCAACCTCCCACTTCCCTCCCCAGCGCTGATGATGCACCAGTGTGGTCTCTCAGCGTGGCCTGTGTCCTCTCACAATTTGGGATCCCTCAGGGGATGTTGGAGGGTCAGTTTCGGCCCAATCCTACAGGCCAAGCCGGGGGGGCTCTACTGGTGCATGAATTCATGCTCCGGGCCTCTATTTGATTAATAAAAAGAAAACTGGGTGATACAGTGTATACTGCGTTTAGCAACTCTACATCAAAGAAGCATTGAGCCTGCTAATACTTTGTCATAGGGCTTCAACGAATGCAAATAACAAGGCAACAAAGTGCAGTTAGATAAAAATCATTGTGGGTGGCAAAAATATAATATTTTTACTGGTAGAACTTAATTCAAGGATAAAGATCTAGACCTCCCTGCAAGAGATTATGTGTGCGACCATTGTTTAAGTGATCTATAGCTTCACCTGCACTTGTCATTGGTGAGATGAAGAAAGAGCCCAAAGATCTCAGTGGCTGAGACTGTAGCTGTATCTTTTCATTTCAGAAATCAAGTAACCTGATGATAAAGTCACACACTTGAGTAAAAACTGGAGACCCTACGTCTTTTAACTGTGTCAGTGGTGCTCTGCCCACCTCAGTACAGCCCCCAAATGCCAAGATAGACAGATACACACACACACACACACACACACACACACACACACACACACACCACATAGAAGGAAAGCAAAGCCAGCACAACTTTAAAGAGATGTTTCTGAGTCTACCACTGCACACAGCAGGGTTGATGGAGACATCAGCATTTTATTCTGTTCAATATGCTCCAAGCTAATTTGCTTAGGAGCTTTTTAAAAAAATTACCAACCAACTATCATGACAAAATAAAACCTCTGAAAAGCAAGAAGTACATGAAATCACATAATTTTAAGGGTTAATCTTATCATAAGTAACAAAATTTTAATAATGACTATGTTATAATTAAAAATTTAATATATATTGATTCTTATTGGATTGTCTAAACCACTGAGTATTTTTTAATGTTCCACAAATTTAGATTAATTCCCATGTCCTAAGATTTTATAAGATTAGACACAAGGCATGTGTTAAAGAGGCACTTTGATTATGACTAATTATTTTTAAAATATATATTTTATTGATATTTTACAGAGAGAAAGGGAGAAGGATAGAGAATTAGAAACATCAATGAGAGAGAAACATTGATCAGCTGCCTCCTACACACCTCCTACTGGGGATGTGTCCTCAACCAAGGTACATGCCCTTGACCGGAATTGAACCTGGGACCCTTCAGTCCGCAGGCCAATGCTCTATCCACTGTGCCAAACTAGCTAAGGTGATTATGAATAATTATTAAGGATTATTCTAGAAAGCCAAAATATTAGAGCATGAATTCAATTAAAAGTATTTTTAAAATACAGGCTTATATCGGTTTTCAACAATAATAATAGTATGAGGAAAAAATACTATGAGGACTTGTTTAATAATGGTTATATACCAAAATGATATAAAGAAATATGTTCACCTAGAAATCATCATTTCCTGGGAAATTAGCTTTTGGAAGGTATTGAATTTTTTTCTGTATTGATTAAGGTATTACTTATGTGTCCTTATCCCCCTATTGCCCTCCACGCCCACTCATGCCCACACCCCCCTGGTGTCTGTGTCCATTGGTTACATTTAAATGCATGCATACAAGTCTTTTGGTTGATCTCCCACTGGATGGATGAAAAAAATCAACTTATGGAAGACATTACATTTTAATAATTAATAGCACTGGGCCTTGAACAGCTGTCCCATTCGAGTTCTGTGATCTTATGCAAGTCACACTGGCAATCCCCTCTAGTATTCATCCCATTCAGTAGATGTGAGGATTAAATAAATGAATATATGCGTAACTTGGGGAATACTTCCTGAAGCATGACGTGTATGTTAGTAATTGTAATTTTTCTTAGATCTCCATGTAAGTAATTCTGTATACTTGACCAAGTCTCTGAATTTCACTTTGCTCATCTGTGAAATGGGTATAATGCTACACTGCCTCCATGTTTCTCTCCTGTTTCACACCTAAAAGTGAAAAACTATTTTTTTACCTTTAGAGAAGGAAATTAGTGGATGAGTAATTTCATCCATTAAATTCCCCACTGTATAGTGGTCCTGACAAAATGACACACTATTTGAGTATTTGAAACCTTAGCCACAAATTAGAAGTATTTTAATTTTAGAATTAAGAACGTGAATAGACACAACTAAATCAACATCATTATGTTTTTATACTTTCAGCAAATTTTATAATAAAATTTAATACACAAATTAATTCAACAAGCCCAATCAGCTTATTTTTGTAAATACTAAACATCAGCATGTTTTGTCCTGAAATAAATGGAGAAAAATGTAGATGAGGGTTTTATAATAAATATTTAAAGACCCCTAAAGTGACATGTAATCTTGCATTGAAGCAATTACTACTGTGAACACCTGGGAATTGCCTAATTGACTGCAGATGGTGTAGAACATAAAAAACGTAGAAGGTTACAGATTATTCTTATGTACCAAATTTATGTTTTTTTCAGTGTCTCATTTTTTTTAACTTAGAGAAAGCTGTAGTAGTTTGGAACAACTTAATAAGAATGAATATTTTATGTAAAATAGGCTGCAAATCTTGGAGAATAGATATACAAAACACAAAGGTTTAATGTTATACATACATGTAAAATGATTAAATACATCATTGATTTTTAAGGGCTCATTGTTAATATCAATCATATTAATTAAACTACTATTAATTAGTTTATTAATTATTCAGTTTGGGAAAGTAGTGCATTAAAGCAGATGCCTATGATTTTAGGACAAAGATTGCACTCTTAGAAATGAGGACCCTTGGTGTAACTCAGTTATAATAAAAATTACAGTATCTAAATACAATAAAATAATGGGCATGTTTTGGAAAATTATATCACATACGATTTTTACGTCATTGTCATAGAATCCTGAGTCATTACACTGCCTTTTTGGTGTTAGTTGCAAATTGTTATTACAATAAAGATAGAACAAATGGTTTTTCTCAAATATTTAATTAAATTATCAAATATGTGTAGAGTTGGGCATGCAGGATCAAGGAATGCTGAGGATTTTCTTCCTGGAGGACCTAGACCGGATTCTGAAATAGACGGTGTGGCTCAGTCATCTCTAGCCTTTGCCTGCTTCTGTACTCCTGCTCTTATCAAGCACCCGTGCCCAAGTCTGGGACCCATCACTGTAGTTCTCCCAGGCCAGTTCCCCTTAACAGTGCTCTGTTGTATGGTCCTAATGACCATCCCTGCATGGTGTTGGCCTCTCCTTGTCAAGACCATGGGTAGCTAATCTGCTAAAATTGTCGGGGATACTAACTAATGCTTTGACTGATAGGAAGACATCATGGAGTGTCTTCCTCTTCAAGCAAAATATATGTTTCAAAATATGGCAATAATGCCTTTAGTTGTCAAAGAAATACATCTAGTCTTGAGTATTTGGGAGGGAAGAGCATGTGGAATAAAATGAAAAATGGTGACTCTATTAGTACTTATTGTAAAGGGCCATACTCACCATCTTAACATTACCTAGGCCAGTCCATCTCTATGTGGTGATAAAAGGAAGCAATATAGTTTTTTTTCAATAAATGTAATGCAAGAATTGAGTACATATTTATGACATAATACTAAGAAAAGCACTAAAGGGCTGAATAACTATTTTGTTAATTATGTGATTACATTAAATAACTTAAAATGCACCACAACTATAGCTCAGTGTTTAGATTTTAACAGTAGGAAGATTGTAAGGAAATAAAAATGACATATTACAGAGCTTACTACAGGATGAATAAAATAAAGCAAGCAAAATACAAGAGTTTTTTTCTTTACTTCATCTTTCAAATGTTTAGTGAGCACTCTAAGTGTATGACTTATCTGAAATTAACGATCCTATAGTTTATACACTGAACCAAATTTTGTTTTTAATGAGGCTCCATTTGTGGGACCTCAGTGTTGCAGGTGCTTTGAGTTTCATATATAATTGACTTATTGAACATGCAAATCTTTGTTGGCCTCAATAAGAAACTTGTCTTTGGAAATTTGCTTAATGGGGCATACTGTTCACAAATGTAAGGTTATGGGACTAATTATCTGCAAACATCTGTGGTAGGAGGCTAAATAAGACTTAGGGGTCCGCGTATACACAGAAGATTATTTATCTCAGTTTTAGGGACTTGGATGAGGTTGCAGTGGATCCCAGACTACGAAGGAGCAATACTAATGGCCTGGCCATGGAATACAGGGAGACAAACTGTGGGGACCATTACTTACGATGGTCTAGTTCTATTAAGTGCGTTAGGCTTTTTTCTCAAATTTCACTTTGGAGTATGTGTCTATTCTTATGTGTAGTTTTGGAGAAATCCCAAGTCAGATAATGTACACATCAGAAAAAATAATCACAGTGTGAATAGAAAATGGAGTATAGGAAAAGGGAAAATGAACCAGAGCAATTCTTGTTTCCAAGTATTTGCTGGACCCCTATAACATACCCCATAAGAGTATTACCATATCTCCTAAAGACTGACTTAAAATTGCTATCAGTCCCTTAATCTGAATTATTTAAAGTATTTAACTAGCTCTGAATTTACTTGCAACCTTTCCCCACAATACCGTACTTAGATCTTTTGTCGTATATGTGCCTAAAATCAGGAATATAGAATCTTATACTTCCCCCATACATAGATCCAATTGTGGCATGGCTAGTTTTAAATATTTCAGCTGAGGTCCTGTGTCTTCTCCTTTCTTTTCTAAATGCTCACAAACACATCAGACCAGTGCAAATTTCATAGTCCATCCTCCTTTAACCCCTGCAAGGAATTAAAGCATGTTAACGCCTACTATTTAAAACCTTTCTCTCATGTCACAATGTTTAGAGGGGGGAAAAATCCCTCATTTCTAATTTTGCATTGCTTTCACCATTTTGTATCATTCCACAAAGATTACTAAAAGTAACTTACAGACCAGGTACCATACAAGTTATTTTGGAAGACTAGGGGTGTGTGGGTCTAAAAAATAAGCTTACTTTCCCCATAGTCTGTCTTCCTGAGTCTTACAATTGGATCTCCTTTTTTCATTCCCTGCGGCCTCCTTTTTCACTCAATTTTCACTTTTAAGTGAATCATTAAATGTATCCAGAAAAGCCGCACTGGAGTATTGTGGGAAATAAAGTCTTCAATATTATATCTGGAAAATAAAGCCTTCAATATCATACACTAAGACATCAATTATATGTATTTTTACATTAAAAGCCCCGAGAAATCATAAACTAGTCATTACAATTACTAGAATGAAAGATACTGAGGACACCAAGTGCTGGACGGGGTGAGTTCCATAAGCTGCTGCTGCCGGGGACAGAATGCAATGGCCATTCTGACTAAGGTTTCCTGTTTCAGGTGAAGTTAACAGGGTCAAACTGAGGCTTTCTTTCTGTTTGTTGGTTTGTTGGTTGGTTGGTTGGTTGGTTAATTTCGATGAAGCTAATCAGCTTCCCTTCAAAATACAGCTCCTGTGTCTGTTTCCTCACCCATAATCAACTGATCACTTAGGAGAGCAATTGTTTCAATACATCATTAAATAGGTCGTCTCTGCTTTGGAATAATCTCCCCAACGCTCAGGGAAAATAGAAATTAACTCTGGACCTCCTTTGTTGATATCGCATGGATAACCAAGGCAATGAAGGCAAACAGCGTGAAACTATAGAAAATACAACCGACGGTACTGAATAGTTTATGGTTCTTAGGATTAAGTAGCTTCAAAGAAAAGTGTGTTCAGAATCTAAAAGCAAGAGGTGCTGCGAGGCTGGCTTCCTGTCAGACAGAGGGCACAAGGCCGCTGGCTGAGCCTGGAAAATGATGAACTCCTGTGATCCTATTCAAAAAACACCAAAAATTTTCTTATGAGTAGAAAATGTAACGGGTTAAGGAAAGTGTTAGTAGTAAGGTCACAGTGTAAGTAATGAGAATAAACAGTTTTGAGATTTTAATAAGTGTTTCAAAGCAAGAATGTCATGTGATATTAGAAATGATTTAATAATGATTATGATCTTAAATGGGTTTGTTGGCCTCCTTCCACCCTCTCCCTTTATCGTGCCTCTTTTCCCCGGGGTCATTTTATAATTTTTAGAGTAACATAATAAAAGCTCTTTCATGTCAGAACATCAATAGATCTGAATTTATTATTTTTTTCTTTCTGTGAGCAGACACATTTAGAGGAATGAAAATAAAGAAATATTATTTAGCATGAGAGATCTTTCATATACTTAGGGGTATATGTCAAAAAGCACAAAGCTATGTGATATACTAAATAGTGACCAGACATTTTGGTTCAGTGCCATCAAAGGCACACTTAGAAAGTTTAAATTATTTTCCATCTCACTACTTCCGCATCCTCCTAGCTTCAGAGCCACAGCTCTTCCCCTTGGACCTGCCACCTGGTTTATACCCATCAGATGCCCTAGTGATATCTTATCTGCTGACAAGGAGAATTCTGCAACTTACTGCATTATCATCAAGATTCTCATTTGTTCTTAGTAGGTCTATCCCCTTATACATATATTTCTGGATTCATTAAAGTAACAATCTACTTTACTCAATTTAAAAATGATCTACTTTGTTAGAACAGTTAGTTTGTACAGGTTTAAACTTGAAAAACCAGTTGAGTCCATGTTGTATCATTTTCAACAGAAGTCCAAAAACTGTGGGCCTTATTTGTTATTCAGAGTCACTTTAAAACCTTAAGCTCAGAGTGCAACCATGGCATTAAAGATGTGCTCTGTGATGCAAATTAGAAATAAACTGATGAATAGGTGCAGGTAAAGTAGGTCTAGAGCAGTGGTCTGCAAACTGTGGCTTGCGAGCCACATGCGGCTCTTTGGCCCCTTGAGTGTGGCTCTTCCATAAAATACCACAGCCTGAGCAAGTCTATTTTGAAGCAGTGGCATTAGAAAAAGTTTAAGTTTAAAAAATTTGGCTCTCAAAAGAAATTTCAATCGTTGTACTGTTGATATTTGGCTCTGTTGACTAACGAGTTTGCTGGCCACTGGGAGGATAAAGAATGCTTTCAACACATCTTCCTTTGGGATTCCTGGAGAAGATGACCAACTGTGTGCAGAAAGCACATAGGAGGGTGCTTTTGAGAGGTACACAGGTAAGAGAATGAAGAAGGTATGAGGACAGGACTGTGGAGAGGAAGGAACTGATGCCATGCCCTGCAATGGAGGCCTCAGAGTGTCCTACTAATAGGCTCTCCGGGACTTAACTGCTGCTGGGAGTTCAGCATCAACTCCAAGTGCCATAGGAAGCAGAAAAGCATCTGAGGGAAGAGCAGGGACCCTGGAGACAGGCCACGGGGATTTATTCTCATGCATCCAGTTACCAACTGTGCGATCTAGGCAAGTAAGTTAACCTCTCTGTGTCTGAGATTTCTCACTGTAAAATGGTTATAATGATAATATGTGCCTTGTTATTTTGGTCATTAAATAAGTTGATCTAAGTGACATTCTTAGCACATATTAAGTACTACTGATGTGCTAGCTGCTAGTATTAGTAGTATGTCTTAATGAGAGACCCACCAGAAAAGATTTATTCAGATGTGCCATAATTTTTATTGGACGGTGATCACTCAAGGTAACATTTAATTCTAGCTTCATAAAGTTATTGAGTGCTATCGCTTGATTTATTGGCATGGGCAGGTGCCTTCACATGTCATGACATTCACAAGACTACTGCTGGGCGATAAGCACAATTAAATTACCCATAGCATCTGGCCCTTTAACCAGTCACTGACAGGACATTAAGGTTTTATATGTGTTCTCTCCTAGTTTTCTGACATTCGTACAGCTCATTAATTCTGGCAACAATAAATTATTCTGGATGTGAGTGTTTTATATGAGCATAAAAATGAGTAGTGAATAATGCCGTATATTAATTATATTACTTTACATTGTTATTGAAAATATACATGAAAAAGTGAACTCTAGAATATGAATCTTTATTAAAGTTATCAGTTTTCCACAAAGTTGACTGACAAATGAAAAACAATTCAGATGAACATATTAATGGGCATTTTACAACTTGATAAAATATTTATAAACAATATAATTTAATTAAAAGCCAGGAGAATTTTAATATGTGTAACATCAACTATTACAGGCACAATGGCTAATACAATTTGGGGTGAAAAAAAGCAAAAAACGTAATTAGAACAAGATAGAAAGCCAAGGAAGTTACCATGTACCTTCAGTAATTCAGCATAGGTTAAAAATATCCTGTGAACTCAAATAGGGACATAAGAAGGGGAATTACTAAACACAGGAGGTTGATTTAATTGTCCAACAGTTAGCAAGAGGTAAATCTCTACACCTTTATACAATAAAACAATACGTTGACCTTGGAGAACCATAATAATTTTATTTGAAATTGGAAACAAATAATGGAGAGAAAAAAAAATATATATATATATATATTAGAAGAGCCATCTGATCTTGTGTGGAGAAGGTCTAGCAGAGAATACTGTGCATTAAAGGCTGCAGAAGAAAAGACTAATTGATTTATATGAATGAAAGTTTAAATTCTTCTAAAAGTCAATACTCCCATAAACAAAGCGGAATGCTAACATCTAAATATTAACAAAATTACCGTCTTATTTGAATTCACTCTCTAAACAAGTTTTCCATTTTGAGTTCATTTTTGTGTATGGTGTAAGTTGGTGGTCTATATTAGAGGAATCCACAGGCAGCAAAATCTCAGACATATGCCAAAGCAATATCTTCACCCATAAAGGCCCTACGGCAATGGAAACTGAAGAGAAAATAAACAAATGGAACTATATCAAAATAAAAAGCTTCTGCACAGCAAAAGAAACCATCAACAAAACAACAAGAAAGCCCACTGCATCAGAGAACATATTTACCAATGTTACCATGTTTCCCCGAAAATAAGACATCCTCCAAAAATAAGACCTACTTCATGGAAAAATAATACATCCCCTGAAAATAAGACCTAGTTCATCTATGAGAGCAAAACTTAATATAAGACAGTGTCTTGTTTTCTGGGAAACAGGGTATCACTGATTAGCGTTTAATCTCCAACATTTACAGGGAACCCATACAACTTAACAAAAAGAACATAGACAACCCAATTGAAAAAAAAAAAAAGCAACGAATCTAAATAGATACTTTTCAAAAAAGGCCAGAAGGAAGGCCAAGAGGCATGTGAAAACATGCTCAAAATCACTAATCATCAGAGAGATGCAAATCAAAACCACATTGAGGTACCATCTCACACCTCTCAGAATGGCTATCTCAACAAATCAACAAACAACAAGTACTGGCAAGGTTGCAGAGAAAAAGAACCCTCGTGCACTGCTGATGGGAACACAGACTAGTGCAGCCACTGTGGAGAACAGTATGGAGTTTCCTCAAAAAACAAAAATGGAACTCCCTTTGACCCAGTGATCATCACACTTCTAGGATTATATCCCAAGAAACTAGAAATACAAATCAGAAAGGATATATGTACCTCTATGTTCATAGCAGCACAACTCACTATAGCTAAGATTTGGGAACAGCCCAAGTGCCCACCAGCAGATGAGTGGATTAGAAAACTGTGGTACGTCCACATAATGGAATACTACACTGCTGTACTAAAAGAAGGAATTCTTACCGTTTGCAACAGCATGGATGGGACTATAGAGCATTATGTTAAGCGAAATAAGCCAGTTAGAGAAAGGTAAATATCACATGATCTCATTCATTTGTTGAATATAATGAACAACATAAACTGATTAACAGAAACAGAGACAGAGAAACATGGATCAGACTGTCAAACTTCAGAGGGAAAGAAGGGGAGGGCGAGGGGAAGAGGGAGAGATAAACCAAAGGACTTGTATGCATGCATATAAGCCTAACCAATGGACAGAGACAACAAACTACAGGGGGGTGAGGGCATGAGTGACAGGGGGGGCAATGGGGAGACAATAGCACATATGTAATACCTTAATCCAGTGTTTCCCAAAGTGTGGTACAGGTACCCCCAGGGGTACGGGAAGAGTTTGGTGGGTATACGCGATGCACCAGAGTTTGGTGGGGATATGCACTGCACCATGCTAAACTGTGCCTAATTCTACGTGCTCATGAGTCAAGTCAATTTCATCCTTCACATTGATCCAAAAAATGTTATTTATAATATAACTTTTATCTGTATTTTATTACGAATAATTTTATTTTTTGTTTATTATTATTTTGTGTATGTACCAAAAAAAGAAAAATAAATATATTTTGATTGTTATTAAAATACATCCATTTTTTTGACGAGGAGTACTCAGAGTTACAAAAATTATAGAAGGGATACACATATGTCAAAAGTTTGGGAAACACTGAAACAACACATTAAAAAAAATAAGGTTTTCAATAGGTGACATCAGTCCTCTTGGTCTCTCCAAGGAGTGCTATCATTGGCATATGTTTTCCCAATTCTCTTCTGATTTTGAGCCCCACTCTTACTTATGATTGCAACCTACATTATGACATACTGTGGGCAACATGGTAAAATTTTTATTGTAGTGTTTAGTTCTTTCCCATTTATATTTAACTGTAATTTTTGATATCTTTCCACTTAAATATACCATCTTGCTGTCTCTTTTCTCTTCCTCTGTTTTTTGATCCTTTTATTTTCCATTCCTGCTCTGTTTCAATAGCTGATTGCTTTTTAGTATCCCATTTTATCTCCTCTATTGCCTTTTTAGGTAATCTTGTCTCATTACTTAAGCGTTCATTAATTTCACTTGGATCTAATAATTCTATCAGATAACATTTATTCACTGCATGTAAATGCCTTTTTTATTTCCATTTTACCTTTATGAATTGAAAGAGCATGAATGCATATAAGATGAAAACAATTTCTGAAGAATAATAAGTCACCTACAAACTTTGTGCCATCTACAATATCGAAGTGCTGTAATTTTATGTTTGTATACTATGTAAAAGCCAGAATATTTTGCACATATGTAGTTTGATTGGGACCTTTACACAAAACAATAGGTCAAAACGGTCACTTTCACTTCTCTTAAACAATTTGGTCAACAGAAGTGGAATAAAGAGATAGATTTTACCTGATTCTCAAAGTTCATAGAGACCAGGTCCAGGAAAAAAAAATACCATAGTAGTTTAAGAAATGGTTGGCTAGGTAGTCTATAAGTATTATTATTATTATTAATCACCAAAACAACAAGAATATAAGTGTAAAAGATTACACTTATACCATTAAGGTCAGGTTTTAGAAAAATCTAAATAGAACTCTAGTTTGCCCAATACAAAAGACTATAAGAGAATTTAACTCAGTATATGATAGTAGCTTTCTCAACTGCATCATCTCAGAACTATATATATATATATATATATATATATATATATATATATATATGTGTGTGTGTGTGTGTGTGTGTGTGTGTGTGTTTTGTGTGTATTAGACACTGATGAATTTTTGTAGTGATGCAGTAATTTCTATTTGACGCAGGGAGAGAGAGAGAGAGAGAGAGAGAGAGAGAGAGAGAGAGAGAGAGAGAGAGAGAATGATTGCACAAAAAGCATAAAGAAGAAGAAAATAAAGAGTAACAAAAATGCAACTAAAAAACAGCCAAATCATGAAGTATGCACTATTCAACATGGGTGAGTAATTTATTGATTCATATAATTGGAAAGTGCAGCGGTACATTGGTTTTTCTCTGACTGCACCCAGTTGTTTAAGCAATTATTCAGGATTGTCTCTCTCTCTGTCCTTGTCTTTCTCTTTCTGTTCCTTTCTGGTGGATCGAATGAATTATCAGGCAGAGTTTTTCCACATGGGAGCTAGACTTAAAAGCTTCAAGTTTATATCATGGTCAGTGTCTGTGATCTGAAAAGAAGAATGTGCCTCTTTCAAAACTTAGTGTAAAAATCAGGAGAGTGAGTCAGGTGCTTATGTATGAATTAATTGCTTTGGTCAGGGAAAATAATACCACTCGGAAGAATGGACACTTCTAGAGAGTCAGCCCCAATGCCCCCCCCCACCCCAGACTGACTGTGAGGAATCTATTGTTGGTAAGACAGAAGAGAAGTGGTATTTAAATTATGTTTATTCCAACAGTAATCAGGGAATTATACATGGAAAACATAGTGGCATATCTCTTATATGCTTAGATTGGCACAGATTTTGAAGTAGGATAATACTGGGTGTTTGCAAAGATGGAGAGCTACAGGACCTCTCATATTCTCTGGGAGTAATGTTAATTGATACAATCAGTGTGAAAAATTTAAAGTACATTTTCTACTATCTCACACCCAAATATAAGCCCTAGAAAATTCTTGCCAAAGTATAGAAGCAATCTTGTACAAAGTTTTACAGGGTCATTGTTACTAACTCCGTTATCTACTAAAAGATTATCAGTAGAAAATGGATCACATTGACCTGTGCTCTATCTATATGATAGGATAAAACAATGAATATGAATAAACTGGAGATACATGTATTGAAATAGATGAATCTAACAAATTTAATGTTGTATGCAAAAAAACCTAGTCACTGAAAATATAAGTACTATAAAGGTGTGTGTGTGTGTGTGTGTGTGTGTGTGTGTATAAATATGTCAATTTTAAAAAAACTTTTAAGAATGCATACATAAGTACAGTTATAAAATGGGAGTGATGGAAACTAATTTCAAGATAATGTTGACATTGGAGCTCTCCAAGCAAGGAAGGGACATGTGATTAAGGAAAGTTTGCATTAAACATTTTATCTATGTTGTTAGTAACACCTATTTACTTGTCTGGGTGGTTGGTAACACTATTTATATAATCTTTATATGTGCAAGTTTTTCATAACTTTTAAAAAAGGACAAGGAGGACCAATAATATGTGATTGTAGGGACATATAGATAGGCGAGGGCGTGACTAACAAAGCACTGAAGTACAGATAATGGGAAGAATTGGAATTCATTAAAGTACAAAATAATTTTTTATTGAGGAATTGATATTCAGTGGTCCAGACATGGGGAGGAAGTCTCAAGTAGGACTACAATGGAGAATATAAATTCAGAGTTCTTGTAGCAACCTTACTTTCTGGAGGAGAATGTCTCCTCCTCCTCTGATTCCAGAGCAGAAAACAGCTCCCGTGTGTGTCTGTGTGTGTGTCTGTGTGTGTGTGTGTGTGTGTGTGTGTGTGTGTGTGTGTGTATAGCAGGGGGAGTGTGGGGTAAAACTGATCTCTGGCAGGATCCTATGAGAATTGCAGATTCTAGCTTGGCCCTGGTGATCTCTTACTTATTCTGCTTCTCCTCCCCCTCTGCAAGTACACTAGTACATTTCCCATGTGAGTTTTTAATGACACACATAGTGTGAAATAAATAAAGTACAGGGCCTCTTTATATCTATATTTCATTAAAGCAGCTTCATTTTTTTTGTTTCCAACTTTGTTTTGTTTCACCCATGATAATTCTAAATTAGGACTTTCAGAACACTGAATTTAGCTGAGTATATTGAATCTTGTTTTTGTTTTTCTCATGGGGATTTATAATCATTTAATAATATTCATTTTCAAGACCTAGAAAGTATTGACAGACACATAAAATTGCAGTTACATAGACAAAGAAACTCATTATGATATGCTTGAGGAAAACACAGTAGAGATGATCAGACATACTCATGTTCATCTTTGCCTTGTTTTCTTTAAATCAGTACTAAATCGTACCATAAGGCCCAATCTATATATATAAAAGCCTAAGTGACAGTTTGACCATTTGATCAGTAGCTGTGATGCACACTGACCGCCAGGGGGCAGACACTCAATGCATGAATGGAAACATGGAACAGACTGATGAATCTCAGAGGGAAGAAGGGAGGGGGAGGGCAGGAAGAGTTTAACCAAAGATTGTATATGTATAGTAGAGGCCCAGTGCGGGATTGGCTGAAACCAGCCCAGTGCATGGATTCCTGCACTGGTGGGGTCCCTTGGCCTGACCTGCAGGGATCGGGCTGAAACCAGCAGTCCAATATCCCCTCGAGGGTCCCAGGTTGCAAGAGAGCACAGGCCAGGCTGAGGAACCCCATAGGTGCATGAATCCATGCACCGGGCCTCTAGTGGTAATATATTGTGTTAGCACCTTTGGAGATTTCTATTGAAGAAATTTTTACCAATTTATGTATTTGACTGATTCAGTATAGAAAATTCAAAGACACGAGATAAATTATTAGAACCTCTGTACTTCCCATCCAAACATGCCTTTGGCTACTAACTACAACTATAAGAATTGTGGATGTTTTACAAGGCAACCGGACAGTATCACAGGGTAACAAAGAAATTAGCTTAGTTGTTATTTTGGTTTGTTTCTTTAATACATAGAATATTAAATGAACTAGAGAAAATATTTTAATACTAGAGGCCCAGTGCACACATTCATGCGGGGGGGTCCCCTCAGCCCAGTCTGCACTCTCTCCAATCCAGGACCCCTCAGGGGATGTCCAATTGCAGGTTTAGGCCCAATCTTGGGGATCAGGCCTAAATCGGTAGTCAGACATCCCTCTCAAAATCTGAGACCACTGGCTCCTAATTATTCACCTGCCTACCTCCCTGATTTCCCCTATCTTCTGCCCCTGCTGGCCTGGTCACACCCAACTGTCCAGCTCTGCTGGCCTGGTTGTCCCAGCCTGCTATTTGGTCATTGGGTCGCCCCTCACAAAGCCCCCTGCCAGCCTGGCCACCCCATGTAGCCTGCTGCTCAGTCCTTTAGTCACTCCTCACTAACTCCCCCTAATGGCCTAGTTGCCCCATGCAGCCTGTTTGGTCGTCTGTTTGGTTGCTTTGGTTGCTTAGGCTTTTATATATGTAGATGGATAGCACTGTTAAATCCTCTTATGAAACCTTTTATTTCGCTTACACATTCTCTCTCTTTTTCCTGACAATTCTCACTTCTTCTATCCCTGACTGCTTATGGTTTGATTTTGAAGTTGCTAGAATAAATTTCCTCAGAGATATACCTAAGGAAACATTTAGTTAGCACGTTGGGGTTTAAGATAACTAATAAAATATAGAACTGCCTGAACAACCCCACCTCTTATGATTTATTTAAGGAAACAGAGCTGCTTGCCAGAGTCATCAGGCACATTGCTCTCTGGCAACCCCGGAGGCCTCACTGGTTGAGATACAATTGAAGTGGACATCACCTCTCCTGTGTACACTGGATCCTAAATGGACCTAACCGGGAGAATCTGTTATGCCAGAAACATAAAAAACAGAATTAGACAGCACAATGCATGTTGGGTTGTAATAAATTTAGTTTTATATAGCCTAATATACTAAATTTATGCATAACTATTCACAACAATGTAATGTATACTCAACTACATGTATTTATTGGTTTTCCTTGGCAGAAGAGAAAAGTAATATACAGAAGTACAATATATTAAAATTATTTTCTGAAGTGAATGTTTATTTATTATCAATGCATTGCTAATTGCTTCCAATTTTGTCTTCTGTAATTACACTAATATGTTGAATAAAGTGTAGCCTGCAATAATAATTTATGTATATATTTTAATAGTTCTGCATGCATTTATTTTTTACCTTGATACTTCTCTTCTATTCCAGGTGTGTTTACTTAGTTGCTTTGCTTATTTAAATTTAATGAATTAAGATTTCAACTCATCTTTCCATACCCAGACACTTTACTTATAGTTCTAATAGTTTATGACATACAATATCTCATTTTTATATTAATAAAGCATCTCTTATATGATGGCATTAACCATTATGCCAAGAAAAATGTTGCTATTGTGTGTATATATTGCTTATATAAGTATTTATGAATGTAAGTATGTATGTAGTGAGTAGTGATCTAATGCACCTCAATATCATTTAAGTCAGTGATATATTGTGCAGAACAATTCACCCAATAATTAAGTATATGTGAAGGAAGTAACAAAATATATATGTTTAGGTTTTATGTGCATAAGAGCTATAATATATTTCAGAAATTTAATATTTAATATATGCCTGAGTTCCTTGAAGAGAGATTAAAACATAGAGGCCACAAAATTCGCAATTCACATTTATCAATATATCCACCTTAGACATTTTTTCAAACATTACCTAGTTTTATTACTACGTTCAAAAATTTAAAGAACAATGTAGACCATAATTAGAAGAAAACACACTCAACTAAATGCAGGCTGCTCAAATAACTTTTCCAAGACCAAATGCAATGACTGTTAATGAAGGACAATTGGTCTTCCATAGCATTTTCAATATTGTCATTAAATTCCACAAGGGAAGTTCTTTGCTTTAAAGACAGATAAAGAACTGACTTTAAAATATAATTCATGCTGCTTTAAACTTGACAAGCCTGTGAGGCTGTCATAGCAGCTTTTCAAATTTTCTGAATTGAAGTGGAAAAAAAAATGTACCTAGTTACAGAATGTAAAAAACATACATCTTATTTTCAGAGATTTATCTGTCATGTTATCAGGGATTGGAATTAACTTTTCCTCCTGTTCAGTGATTCTCAGAAACTATGATGATAGTGAGGTGTAAGTAACTAAAGCCAGTGGTCTACGATTGGGTATAGGGCTGAGGACTAAGGAAAATAAAGTAAGCTTCAGTCTAGGATTTAATTACCTAACATTGTCCTACTAAGCACCCACAAGGAACCAGACTCAATTTTAAATTTGGAGGCTATTTCACAATATAAAGATGATCTCATGTTTTCAATTCCAGCGGGCCATATCCTATATAATAAAAGCCTAATATGCTAAGTGTCCAACCATTAAACCAGTTGCTATGATGTGCACTGACCACCAGAGGGTAGACGCTCCAACTGGTAGGTTAGCTCGCTGCTGGGGTCTGGCCAATCAGGATTAGGTGAGAAGGGCCAGACACACCCTAGAGCCCTCCCTCAGGCCCCTTTCCCAACCCCAATATTACACCAGTGGGATCCCTCAGCCTGGCCTGTGCCCTCTCACAATCTGGGACCCCTTGGGGGATGTTGGAGAGCCATTTCAGCCTGATTCCTGCAGCATTTAATAAATAATGGCAGTACATTTTCCTAGTCCAGGCTGCCATGATTAAATACCATTGGCTGAGTGACTTAAACAACAAAAATAAAGTTATCACAGTTCTGGAGACTGGGAATTCCAACATCAAGGTACCAACAAATCCAGTGTCTGGTGAGAGGCCTCTGACTGCCTCACAGACAACCAAATTGTCATTGGTGTTCTCACTTGGAGGACTATAAAGAAAGAGTACACTCTCATGTCCTTTTGTAAGGACACTGATCCCATTCACAAGGGCTCCACGCTAATGGCCAAATTACCTTTTAGAGGCCTACCCTCCTAACAGCACTACACTGGGGGTTAAAATTTCAATGTATGAATTTTGGGAAGACGCAAACATTAAGTTAATAGCATGTGCTGAAAAAAATGAAAAGCAGTATGCTCAGAGTGTTTCATGCCTAGGTCCCTGACTGGGCTGCACTGTAACTCGCACAAATTTCTGATGTAGGCATATGGCAAAGGAGGGATGTTCCAAATATTAACAAGAGGGGAAGATATAGATCCATATGTGAAAACAAGTAAATGTTATGAAAGGAATAACTTCTCACCCTCTGACCTGTTTTCTCTTCTTACTGAAGCCCTCCAAACTCCCATATTCATTGTGTTTTCCAAATAGGGGAGATGGGTTTGTAGTCTGTGAATGGATTAATATGTAAAAGTACCCAATAAATTAAAAAAATAGATTTCAAGTCTATACAGTAATTATATTTATTTAACATTATATTTTAACAAATCAAGAAAAACATTTTATTAGAAGGAGATGTTTGGGAGCACTAATATACTTACATATACATGAATATGTATATGTATGCAAGATTACTAAAGGATTCACATTCAGTGATAGTAAAAGGTGAACAAATTTTAATATTAGATTCTGAAATGTAAAATAATTAAATTTTCACAACTGAATAATGCTTCATAGGTCTCTTGTGATGTGGCAGGTATGGGCATTATTTTCTGCGTATAGAGAGAAAACATGAGTCATTCAGTCCATAAGTGTTTATTGAGCCTGCAGCAGGTGCCGGGTGTAATGCCCCATTTTCAGGCTACAACCAAGCATTGTCTCTCCTTGTTTATAATACCGAGTTTTGAACTAGCTAACCCCACAAACATTTCTAGGATCACATCAGACATTTCGATGTCAGATTTTTGCCCAGCCATCCTAGCCCAGCAATAGTCTTCCAAATTGTACAGGCTACTGAAAATATAACACTTAAAAATATGAATCTGGGTGTAAAACATACTGCAGAGATAAACTAAACAATATATATGCATGTCTCTTGTCTTCTAAAAGTACATATCGATGGTTTCCTGCTTACCAGTTTCATTTGCAAACCTTCCCTCTGACCACAGGAGCTGATGCTGTGGAAGCTCAGTGTAAAAGGTTTGAAGTGAGAGCGAGCGAAGATGGCAGGGTGCTGTTTTCTGCAGATGAAGATGAGATTACCATTGGGGCTGAAAAGCTGAAAGTTACAGGTACTGTAGATTGAGGTATTGAAACATTGTTTATTTCTTGAAAGAATGTATAATTTATAACTGGGGGGAAAGCTACGTTAGGAGGTGTGTGATCCCCATGTCCAAAATTGAGTTTCACACGATATCACAATGTTTGATTTTCTAACAGTCTTCAAAGAGAAGGCTGTTTGTGGATGCTGAAATGAATGTAAACATTGGCCTTGTTGATGTATAATTAACCTGTGAGTCTAAAGGAGGAATGGGTGGAGGAAAGGGGTTATGAATGGTGGAAGATAAAAGGTAGGCCAAACACTAAGTAAAGCTTTCTATTGGTGACAGACAAATAAAATTTAGAGATGTAATTTAAAAATAAGAGATATGTAAAATGAGAATAAAGTGTAAATACCAACTTTAAAATGAAGTAGAGGAAATATTATAATATAAGTAAACTACATGATTATTCTTCAGGGCTCATAATTATCTTTAAAAGTATATAAACCAAGAAATAGTGCTGATCACATATTATTTAGGAGTTAATAAATTAGGGTTCTAATATTAGGCTCATAAGTCAATCAACAACTGAAGTTGAAAAGCAAGAACAACAACAAAAACACAACAACAAAAAAACGAAAGTTAAAGGGATGATTGGGAGCAGCAAATAATTTTTAAAAGCAATTTTAAGCACAATTTCAATTCAATTATCCCATTCATAACAATAATACATGTTTTATTAAAATTAGCCAAAGATGCCTACATTATTTTAAGAAAGAAAAAAAAATGATGAAATACCTTTGACTTAGTGTTATCCAGATCAGAATTTTGGAACAGCTCCTGGGATATCTATCATACCTAATTAGGTCCAACTTAGTCCTCTGGGCCATGTGAGAGCAGTTAGCATGGTAATTGGCCTGTTCTCCATTGGTTTTTTTTGGTTGAATCCTATCTCTACTATTCAGTATTCAATATTTTAAATAAATTATCATGCCTCCAATTTTTCTTAACCTAAATGATAAGGATAAACTTAGTGTCCAACTATGTGTGTGTGCACATGCATGCCTGTATGTGCATCTGTTTGTTTAGAAGGTTTTCCACACATAATAAAGACATTGTAAGAGTTAGCTCTTTATCCTTACTAATAAAGAGAAAAAACAACGCTGTCAATGCCCCAGACATGGCTGCATGGACTTCAAGAAAGGTGTACTATTAAATAACAATGAAACTCAACAAGGATTGTTGGGAAGGGACCCTCATTGTGCATCCCTTGGTTGCTCATAACCCACTACCACCCTCTCATGTCCTCCTGTCTTTGTGAGAGTATCCTGCTGACTAGCTGAGGCCTGTAACATCAGGTTGGTGTTTGGTTGTGGCCCCTATTACTGTCCATCTGCCTCATTTTCTGTTTTTTCTTAAAATTCCTTGGAAAGGTCAATAAAGGAGGTATGCATGCGAGGCAAAAATTAAGCAGATTGACCTTTCTAAGTCCTGTGATAGGAGCAAAAGAGACTTAAAAATTCATGAAGGTATGGTTTGTGCAGAACACAGACAAGTCACTAAGGACATTGACTTTAGGGCCCTTTGTGCTAAGGTGAGTTGCTGGTTGGTAGGAACGTTGGGGATGTGCTCAGAAATGTACTCAGGGAGCCTGGGCTTATATGATTTCAATATTTAACCATCTTTGAACCTTGGTAGTGCCTCCTGGTTATCAGCTTTAATTAGAGCATAATTCTGAGATAGCATTTAGGATATTACCCAATTATCCCAAAATTATTTAATCAATAGTCATATATTCCCAGGGGGTACACTGCATTCATAAATGAAGGGAAGTTCTGGAGCTCTTGACAGCTTTTAGGATTCATGGAATTGTAACTTTCTCTGATCTTTATGTTACCTTGACATGTCTCCTAACAATTGCAGTGGAGTGCTCTCTTTACAAAATTAGACACATTCAGTAGTTTTTGAATTTTTTTCTTGGAGGTAGGTGGATACTCAATTTTCTTTTCCTCTTTTTCTTGGTAGCATCAGACTATAATTTGAGCCATTAAGTCAGGGGAGAATTTGCCCCCTGATCAATCTAAATTTTTCTGCTTTTTAATTAATTGTCTTGTGGCAGTCATCTCTGCTAACCTGTTCATTGTATTCTTTCTCTCTCTCTCCCCCTATGTAACTGAATGAATGTGTCAATATGTATGTATACTATATGTGAATAGTATATATGTATATGTGTATGTATAGATGGATAAATAATTTTATCTCACTCTGACTCTCTTTTTCTATTTCTTTCTCTATCTCAAAATTATACACATAGCTGAGTTTATTCTTTATATATCCTTGATTGATTTGTATTTCCCAATTATCTCAGAAAATTAATCAGTTTTACATTAGATTTATGTACTGTATGATTTCAAAAGATCCCAAACAATGAAATAATGTAATCCTGAGACCATCATTTCTGAGTCCAGTGTAATTTTGTAAGGGTTTGAAGAATAGCACATAGGCTGAAAGAATGAGAGTGCCTCTCCACATTGTTAGCGGATGCATGGAGAGTAACTTAACTGCATAGAACCACCACCACCTCCCTAAGTCTCCAGGCACATTTCTGTTTCTCACAGACACAAGCATAGACGTGCCCTCTCCAAGCCCTGCAAGGCGTACTCCTTTACCAGATCATTGCCTATTAATTTTATAGTAGCTGTGTTCCTTCCTGTGAAAGTTCTCAAATAAAGGGGGGAAAATATATCAAAGGCAACTATAATTTAGAATTTTACATGCTTGGAGGAGAAAACTGTGCATAGCGTAGCATGCAATTTAGGGGCACGAGAATTGATTAGTAAGCCCACATACACTTTAAAGCAGTGTTTGAATCATTTAACACACAACACTGCAAAGAAACATTGGCTCCCGGGCACTTCATATAATTAGTTAGCTGTGCTGACAAGACTTCAAAGTTGAAGTGACAAGAGAGATCTGTGTGGAGTTTATTCTAGAATTTTAACTTTGTGACACAAAAATGTTCTATTTAAGGAAGATTCTCAGGAATCAAAGCCCTTCCTTAACTTTTTCCTTTGCAAACAATGGTATTTTGTACATGGGCTTCTCTTTCAGGGCAACAGATATATGTGCATGTGTTTAGTGTGTCTATACACCTGAGGCAAAATCATTGCTGACTAAAGTTATTAATTGATCTAATATCGCTTAGAATGTTTACATTTACCCTCCCTTCAATATAGCAGGGATTTACCTCATGCATGTGAATACTAGTGTTCAGGAGGAAAGAAGGAAAATGGCAAATGATTACCTGAACACAACCACCCCTCAGGACGCCTATCACCACAATGAGCAGTCATATGCTTGAAATGTCTAACTCTTTAATCTTGATATTATTTGACTTGCTTGGTAATTATTTACTTAAATCTTAATTTGTGTTTCTTTTTTTCATTTAGAACATATCCTTATTGTTTAGAGTATTATAGATGTCCCCTTGGGTGTTCCTTTTTCCCCACCGCCCCCCACCTACCCTGCACTCGCCCTCCCAGGTCTTCGCCACAATATTGACATGGGTTATGCATACGTACATATCAGTTCCCTAATTAATCTCTCTTAAATCTTAGTTTGAATACACTTACTTGACCTTTACATGCCCTCTCTGTGTCATTGGATGTTTGGAAGTTTCACATGTTAGCTCACATAGGCGTGCTTGAATGCAAACCTCATTTGCATTTTTTATCCCCTAATATTAGCCAATGATACCACTTAATGCAATTATCTTTTGAGAGAAGATAAATAAATAGAAGATAGAAACCTTTACACTCAGAAGACTCAAATTTAGTGCTTTCAGGCAGAATCTATCACCTTCAATTTGTACTTTCATTTGTATGCCAGGCCGTATATTCACTTGGAAACCAAGTGCATGCATAAGTCATTTGGCTTTATAAGGGGAACGAATGTGGCCCTATAGAATACCTTAATGTTCAATTAAATGCTATGGGTTAGACTTAGACCTCTCTCTTTTTCTATTTGAGTGAAAAAGGGAGGGGGGAAATAAGCTAGATGACTGAGGAGAAAGAGTATGTCTTTTATTTCCAGAGAGAAGCAATTAAAACTGGCATTCTGAAAGAATAAGCAATCCCAGCCACGCATGTGCCCAGTGCCCTTGTGTTGACTTGAAAAGCGAGAGTTCCACTTCTTTGTCTCTGTTCTAGCTGGGTGCCTGGGAAGATAGACACGTTCTAATGGCCTGTGTGACAAGTGAAGAAAGGATTTTCTGAGGAGCTGTCTTTTAAATTAAACACCATGTTTCTGGGTTGAAATCAATATTTTTCTGGGTTGTTTTGATTAGTTCGTCTGCTACATCCTTGTTCTTGTCTGTTAAATTGGCACATTTGGAACCAAGCGTTCTGTTATGCAGGACCATTGCGCCCCGCCCTCCCCCCCCCCCACTACCTGTCCAAATGCCAAGAATGTGCACCACTCAGCCGGCAGGATGGATGGAGCGCCTTGGTCCACATGGTACTTGGAGAAATGTGATTAGATCAGGCTCTGAGGAAAGCACTGCACAGGCATTAATTTACTCGAATGTGGCATTTCAAGTTCACAGACTAGGGTAAATCACACGACTCACTCACCTCTTTTTCAGGTTGCTTTTTAAACCTTTTGAGGAGAAAGATTTTGGAGACTCTAGTGATTAGTACCACTCTACCTTATGCCCAACTCTCCAGGTGAAACTTTTGGAAGGTTTTCAAGTTTATAAATAATAAAATGGGCAGTATTGGCAATCCTCTCCAATCCAATTATCTTTCCAAGCTTTCATTTGAATCTTTCCTATTTTTGTTAAAGCAAAACTTGAAAATATACTTTATAATGAAAATGTGAAAAATGTCTCAAAAGAGGACAGTCACTTTAAAAAATAATTGGGGTGTGTTGAATTAACATGTTTTTGTAGTGGTTTTAAGTTTTTCCATTGATGTTTAAAATGTATCTGACAGCTACGGGCCTTAACTCCCCAAATATCTCAAAGATATAATGTATCCTTCCATCACGTAAATGGATTGTCTGATTTCTTATATGTCACGATGAAGTTTAAAAATGTATTACTTATAGAATGTGGTGTCCGGGAGTTGTGTGCAGTTTCTCTGCTTGCTTGCTGGCTGTCAGCCAGGAGCTGGGGTTCCCTCCCAGAGGGCCTGCCTCTTCCTTCCCAGGTTTTCTAAGTCTCCTGCCTCCAGGAGCACTGGGTTGAGTTCTTCTTATGATTCAAATCCTCCAATATCCTCTTCTGCCAACTCAGGAAAAAGGTGAGCTGCTTTTAGTAGCTCACACGATTACATTGCCTATTACATTGTCCAGATGCCTACATAATCCCGGAGGATCTCCTCTTTCAAGGTCAGCAGGTTAATAACCACCATTGCATCTGTGAACCCCTTTTGTCAGGTAGCATATTCACCCACAGCAGGATTTAGGGCGTGGACATCTTTGGAGAGGAGGCCATTTTGTCTGTCTTCTGTACTGTACCAATCGTTGAATCTCTCTAAGCCTCTGTTTTTCTTCTTTAAGGGAGAATGTAGAAGAAACACCACATATGATTTTGGTGGAGGCAAAAAAAAAAAAAAACACAAAAAAACCCCACAACATATTAAAAATCACTTAATAAGAACCCTAGCACAAATTTTCCATTTAATAACAGCCACCATATCATAATTTTTAAATACCATTAATACTCTCCTGGTTTGTTTGATGTTTTTAAGGTAGATAGTTGAAAAGGAAAATAAAATACATTGCACAACAGATGAAGAAAGAAAAGAAAATAAGAGGGTTGGAAATACATGGCATGAAAATTATATATTCAATATTAGAAATGGAAAACTATACACTTAACTAGATATTTAGCAATAGTACCATAGAAGAGCGCTTGAATAAATGTCAACAGAAGGATAAAATATGGATAAGTAACACTAGTTATTGTGCCAAAATACAGGAGCTCAAACAGTATACATTTCATTTTTCTCTCCTATCAGAGTTCAGACATTGGCAGATACTAAGACATTTAGTGATAATAAGTTCCTTAAAACTTACATGTCTACAACCCTTTCTGTCAGTTTGATGCTGTCACATATTGGGCTTATGTGTAGCTGGGCTAGCTGGAGGTTATGTTCTTTGCTAAAACATGGAATGGGAACTTCTATTAGTAGAGGGAGAATGGGTTAAATGAGAAAAGGAACCACTTCTGCCACAGGAAGTGATTTAATAATATAGAAACCTAATCATGACTTTGAAGGGAAAGAAAGAAAAAAAGGATTTTTAAAATATATTACCATTTAGACAATATCAGCCTTCAAAATGTGTGCTCTTCTTCAATCCACAGCAGTCTCCCTTATCATATCTTACCTATTGCAGGAGTTGCCTACACAGTTAATGTTGACATATCTGTTTTCTGAAAGCCACTGCTATCATGTCATACAAACAATGGAAAAGGAGCCAAATACATGATGATGGAAGATGATATATATGACTTTGGGTGGTAGGCACACAATGCAATGTCCAGATCATGTACTTCCGGAACCTGCCGGCAATGAACAGTACCTGATTGAGGGGGTGAGGATAAGAAAAAGACAGACAAGAACAGACGGGGGTCGGGAGGGCACAGACCTGAGGCCTGCAACCACGAATTTTATTTTCCCAATATTTAAATACAATTCTGAAGGAGGAAATATTTATTTCAGGCAATCATGAGGGTGACCGTTTCTCCTAACATGATGAATTCCTGGACAGATAAGTTCCTTCAGCACCTGACCTATTACAACCACCTGGCCTTTACGACCACCTGACCTTTACAACCATATGACCATCTTCCTCTTATCTTGCAGCTCCTAAAGCAAAGACATCTGCAGTTAGCAGCATTCCTAGGGGTAGTAATTTTCCACTTAGGTGGAAAGGGGGGCACATGAGAGCTGTGTCCTACACCCATGCCTGCATTCAGGCATATAGGACCCCTGCATTTAGGGCAGCTCCCCACAATGTATCATAGAAATGTGCATTGAAACTTACATATCCTATTAACCAGTGTCACCCCAATACATTTAAATAAAAAAGAAATCAAGAAAATATCTTCAGTCCCTATTGTCATCTTCATCAAACTGAAATCTTCCTCCCAGTATCAGGATAAAAAAAGTTTATTGTGGCACTTTTTAAAAATCTCTCTCAACCTGTACTCTCTAGGTAGATCAGTCAACTCATTTTTCCATCCCTTTGCAACTCTAAATGGTTGATGATAAGAACTGAGTTTTGGAGAGTTAAAGTTATAGTAGAAAATTACTTTTAGGCAACTCAGAATGTCTAGGGCTGAATGAAAAGAGTCAAGTCAAAATCAATAGAGGAATTCTGACATTGAAATACCCAGGAAATAGCAAGCGAACTGCAAATCCAGAAGATGAATGGCTGAGGTGAATTCGGAGATTGAGACAATATTTCAGAGCTGGATGGATAACAGTTTGTGTGAAACTAAGTACAAAACAGATAATTGTGCTGTGTTGTATTGAGGGTAGAAACCAGGCTTGATTATTTACATCTCCATTTATGGGACAAAGGCCAATAATACAGATGTAGAAGCTCATTGCAGATGAAGAGATAAATTATTTTGCCCTCCCTCCCTCTCTCCCTCCCTCTCTGCCTGCCTTTGAAAGACAGTTTAGAGCAAAGACAGACCAGTGGAAGCAAGAACAAGTAAGTGGAAGGTGAAAAGATAGGGAAGTGGCACTTGAGCTTGGGAAAGAAGCATGGCAGGGACAAGGGCTCATGTGAGGAGGGCATCAGAGAGGGGCAGTGGAGGTGGACCCGGTTGGTAACACGGGTTACATGTGCGGGATTGAGCAAACACAAAAAGGTTGCATGCAACATTTAGCCCCACAAGGATAACAGCTTGCAAAACAATTTCATAAACAGGATATTGACAATGATACAGTCAAGATACAGAGCACTTTCATCACCTCAGGTGTCCCTTCTTGCCCTTTTAAAATCACACCCTCCCTTGCTTGAATCTCTTGTGTTAAAAATGTTATTTAAAGAACCACTTACTAATGACCCTCTGAGATTGATTTTTTTCACTCAGCATAATTCTTCAGAGATCCACTTAAATTATCTATATCTATATCTATATCTATATCTATATCTATCTATATCTATATATATATATTTTTTCTTCCTTTTTATTACTGAGTAGTATTCCACAGTGTGAATATACCACAATTTATTTAATAACTCACCCATTGAACAGCATCTGGGTTGTTTACATTTTGGGGTATTATGAATAAAGTTACTATGAAAATCTGTGCACACATTTTTGTGTTACATAAGTTTCACTTTTCTGGATAAATGTCCAAATAATTCAATTACTGGGTGATATGGCAGATATATGTTTTGTTTCACAAGAAACTACCAAACTGTTTTTTGGAGTGAGTGTGACATTTTATAATTTTTCCAGTAATGTGTGAATTGCTCAGTTTCTCTGGATCCTCTCCTACTGTGGTATTGTCATTATGTTTTTATCTAAAATCTGCGTGTCAGTATGGTGATTGCTGTGAAGTTATATTTCATTATGCACTTTAAAATATATTTTTATTGATTTCAGAGAGGTAGGAAGAGGAAGAGAGAGATAGAAACATCAATGATGAGAGAGAATCATTGATTGGCTAAATCCTACACACACAAACACCACCACCCTCCATCACTGGGGATCAAGCCTGCAAACCGAGCATGTGCCGTTGACTGGAATTGAACCTGGAACCCTTGGGTCCGAAGGCTGAGCTCTATCCACTAAGCCAAACTGGCCAGGACTCATTATATGTTAATTTGCACTTGCCTGATGCCTAGTGATATTGAACATCATCCTTTCATGGGTCTATTTTTTCATCCATACACCTACTTCAACAAAATATCTATACATTTTCCAATTGGAATGTGTGTATTTTTTTATTTACTATTATTTGGGGAATTCTTTATATATTCCAGAAATTAGTCCTTTGTTGGATATATGGTTTGCAAATATGTAATCCATCTCTGTAGCTTGTCTTTATATCCTCTTAACAGGATCTCTAATGGAGCAAATTTTTAAATTATTTTAATTTTTATTGTTGAAAGTGTTACATAATGCCTCTTCTTTCCTCCCCACCATTAATCCCTTCTAGCCCCATATTTTAAAACTTTGATGAGGTACCATTTGTTCTTAATTTTGTGAATCATGCTGTTGTTATCAAATCTAAGAACACTTATATCATATGACTTTATTTAATTCCGTATTTATAGAAAATTGTGCAGATTTAGGGGATTTCTTATGTAAATAATCATGTCATATGCAAATAGAGATAATTTTTTAAGCCTTATGATAGTGGCTATAGATTCCAATACTATTTGAATACAAATAATGAAATGGAGAGAAGAGATATTTTTCAAGCAAATATTTTTAAAAAAAACTAAGATGCTCAGGTCTTCTGAGGTTCTAGTCATTCTATTCCAAGATTAAGGATTGTTTACATTGTTTTCTTGTAAATAATATTTAACATTACTTATATATGTTTTATGAAAGAATAAGTGTATAAAAACCATCCAAAGTCATGAACATGCCACAGAACATATGGAATCTATAATTACTTTTATATTGCACATGAATCAAATAAAAATTCAATTAAGGAAAAAGTACTAATTATTACTTCAATGTTACATAACTAGTTTTACATTTCAGAGGTCATGATAAAAATTGACATTCTTTAAATAACAAAAGTGTCCATCAAAATTGTTGAAAAATAATAGAAAAATGTACAAAATGAAGTTATAAGCTAAATAAACAAATAAAAGCTGTATATAAATACATATGCATATATATTTGATGTATATGTGCATATATACATATATAATATATACATATATAATATATATACATATATAATATATACACACATATATATATATACATCAATACTTTTACATTATTATAGATTCAATCCCCAATTTGTAAAGTAATGACTAATTAGTGATTATATTTTGTTACTGTCATGATGAAAGATGCTAAAGAAAAGGTTTTAAATTTTGGTCCACTAAAACTAGCTATAAGAGATTTATTCAACAAAGTAAGCTCTGGACCATGATAACCTGTCACTGAATATAAATACAGATATAAATATATTTAGTTTTATGACAATCTAGCTTTTTGTTTTTACTGTTTTGTTGTTATTTTCTCACCCAAGGATATTTGTCCATTGATTTTTAGAGAGAGTGGCAGGGGGAGAGGGAGGGGCAGAGAGGAGTGAGAGAAAGAAACATTGCTGTGAGAGAGACCCATTTATTGTTTGCTTCCCCCCCTCCCCCTACAAGGGCAGGGGATGGAACCTGCAACCCAGGTACGTGCCCTTGACCAAGAATTGATCATGCTGCCCTTCAGCACACAGCCAGTGCTCTCACCACTGAAGCTCACTGGCCAGGGCACAATCTAGCTGTTTTGAAGGGTCAGATGGGAAAGGAAGAGTAGGGTTTGGAGAGAAACAGGCGAGGCACTCATTACTGAAGGGCTTCAAGGGGTAGTGATTGTACGCATTGGCTCTGACGTTGCAACTCTTCTGCTTTCTAGATGAGTAATTATGTTCATCTATAAAACAAGGATAGAAGAAATTTCATTTAATTAATTTAAACTGAATCATGTAAAAGCCTGATATCTGACACATAGTAAATGGTCAATAAATGTAGGAAATAATTATTGTTGTTATAACCATTATAAAGACTTTAATGTTATGTTTTAATAAAACAACATTCTTCCTCCTATAGCACTTACTGTAAAGTCCTTCTAAATATAATTGTTTATAATTTATCTGGCATATACACATAATAATATACAATATAATATGGAACATTTTATGTAATACTGAATAGTATTCAACACAATGTAGGTCTCTCAGAGGTATTTAAGTGAAAAATGATAAACGGTCACAATTAAAACTAAAACTAAATGTAGAAAATGTATTATATCTTAAATTTTAGAGCAATATAGTAATGCATCACAACTATCAACATAGGAACATTAATAACATATACGCATAAATTTTGCTATTGACAAACCACAGTCATTTACATTAATTTGTTTATTCCTCACTGCACAAGGTGATGGGTATTATTGTCTTCATTTTGCACACTGAGTTCTCAAGGTTAAGTGATTTTGCACAGAATGCCAGCTCTGAATAGCCAAGTCTCCTTTCTGCTTTATCTGTGTTGATACATGCATGCCGTCTGTAATACATTCAGATCCCGAATAAGAACTTCTGTAACAAGAAGTGGAGCTCCTGGGATCTGATTTATTTAGTAGCGAGGTCATTATTTCAAGCAGATTTATTTAGTAGTCTGGGAAAAGTTCGAGGTGAAGGGGGATGAGCATACTTAAATGCTATCTTTCTGACTTTCTCCACTAAATCATAGAGAGCTCCCGGAATAACCTCTGTGTCTTCATGTAGCTATGTAAATTGAAAGCTTAAGATATGCCTAACAATGTCAGGGGAAAAGATTGAGATGAATAATTGATGTTATAATCACTTTGGAGAAACAGTAATATAATCTTGGTCTGTAATTTTAAAGGCCTATTGAAATTTGAGGAAGAACAAATTTTAGCTTTAAATCCACTGTGTATTCATTCATCAGGCTGACCTTTATCTTCAAAAGGATTGTCTAAAGTGTGTCAAAATGAATTTTATTTCTAATTTCACTGTGGAGTTTTCCCTGTGTGCTTTACATAAGTGGATAAATTCTGTGTTCATATAAATCAGGGGTGGGGAACCTTTTTTCTGCCAAAGGTCATTTGAATATTTATAACATCATTTGCAGGCCATACAATATTATTATCAACTTAAAAATTAGCCTGCTATATTTGGTCAAACATTTAATTAACTCACCTTATGAACCAGACCAACTGGTTTTGCAGGCCTTCTATGGTCTGAGGGCTGAATGTTCCCCACCTTTGATATAAATTATAACCAGGATAATCTTGACTCTATAATAATAAAAGCATAATATGCTAATTAGGCTGGACAGCTGATCAACCTTTCCGGGGCTGCAAGGGCTGAGGCAAACCTCCACAGCTGTGAGGGCCAAGCTCTTTGCAGGAATTTTGTGCATCAGGCCTCTAGTTTCACTATAAAGGTAGAGAGGGAAGAAGAAAGGTAGCAAAGAAAAAAGGGAAAAGCTATTGCAAGTTTGAATGGGTTGCCTACATTTTCCAATTACTAATTAATTGCATTAATTTATATTGCTGCTATGATAGTAATTACCACAATCTTAGTGGTTTAGAGACAACAAAAATTTATTATCCTCAGTTCTAGAGGTTAGAAGCCTGAAAAGGTTCTCAATGGGCTAAAATCAAGTGTCTGCTGGGCTGTGCTCTTTCCTAGGAGAATCCATTGTCCTGTCTTTCCCCTTCCTAGAGGCCCTTTGCATTCCTTGGCTCCAGGCTCTGACTTCTGCTTCTAAGCCAGCCATAGCAGGCCAAGTCTTCCTCATGCTTTCCTGTCTCTGATTCTCCATTTTCACCTCCTTCTTTTATTTCCAATGATCATTGTGATTTTTTTGGACCCTCCTGGATAACTTAGGACAATTTCCCTACTTTAAAGTAATGGAAGTAGCAATCTTCCATTTGTCGTGGAAATTCGCCTTTGCTTTTAAGGAAACATAGTCACGGATTCTAGTGACTAGGATGTGGAATTTGGGGTGGGGGCAGGATAGAAAGAGAATCATTCTGCTACCACACTAAGTATGATTGATCAATTCCATCAAACATTTTTACTCACTAAGTTGAGAGTTCCTGGAAGATCGGAAAAGTAAACAAAGGTTTCCTGATTTCTTGAATTCAGAATTGGCAGTGAGAAAAAAACACGCAAAACATTTGTACTAAGGGCATAACTAGTTTATACATTTTTTTTTAAACTCTGGGTCATCTAAATGCTAAATACTTTTGGACAAGTTATCTATGCCCTGTGTGCTTTCATTTCATCAATTGTAAAATGGGGACATTAGTTTTTAAATTGGTTTCAGAAGTTTATGATGAAAATTATGCTTTTTTAAATGATTTTTCAGTGCTTAATACATGACTGAATTAGTGTAACTGTTCAAAAAATGCCAGCCATGATTAGCATTATCTCTAGGAAGTGGAGGAACTAGAAGGTATAGTGCTCTACCTCTCTTCCTTAGTTTCTGACCTCCTCACAAGCTTAATCTAAGAATCAGTTATATTATGTGTGAGAGAAGGCTATACTTCTAATGACTTGAAATTAGGGCCAAGTATTTTTCTTTTCAAAATGTGGCCAACGCAAAAAGAGAATTTCCCAACTGCCTCTCATAATTGTCCAACTGAAAGGCATGAGGCTGGTGCATGTATTCATTAGTTCGCTGCCTCATTGGTTGGAAGTTTTCTCAGTGGTGCTAACTCCCTGACAAGGTATTTTGGGGGTGATTCTTGGGTGCTCCTTGTGCTGAGCATGCTTTCTGGGGCTCTGAGAAGCAGAGAGAGGCTCAGAACATGCTTGAAATGGAATGTTGTGCATATGAGTCTGAGGTGTTCACATCTGTGCCTGAAACCAGATATGAGGCAAGGAAATTTGCCCATTTTATTAAGAAAAGAAAATATATTCATTTTGATCATGGCTCTGGACATGAGCTATGAATCCTGTAACATGGGAAGAAAGATGTTTAAGGATTATGTTGTAATACTAGAGGACCAGTGCATATATTTGTGCACATTGAAAGGAAATTAATTAGAAGAAATATTTTAATATCACTATTTGGTCTTTCTCTATAATAGAAGTGTCAACCAAATTCATGATCAATGATGACAGATTGAAACATAGGCATGCAATTGGCACCATTGAGAGCTTTGTATGTATCGTGCATGTGTGAATCAACTTAGTCTCTTATAGATATAGAATAAACTGGCTTTATTAGACCTCCTTTCTGATTTAGCTAAACTTTTTAAAGCCCACTGAAGCATACCAACTTCTTTTTCAGGTAATTGTCAGCAACACAGCAGTAAAAATTAACATGAAGCAGATTACTATAGATCACGCTGGGAGAACAAAGGATAAAATATTTAACTGCAGCAGTGCCTGACTATATTCTACATAGTGAGAAAACCTGAAATCATTTTCCAGTTCCACCTTTTCCTACTTCTTTTCAATCAGGTCATTTCTAAACTTTCTAAATCTCCATTTCCCTGCTAATGAAAAGAAAATAAGTCTCTTATCTACCTACTCCAGGACTTCTGTGAAAATCAAATGAGATGAGGCACATGAAATGCTTCACAGACATTGGGCTAAAGTGGCACCTGGCTATGAAGCAAGTCATGTTCCGGGGCTGAAAAACTCCAAGGAGCCGAAACCGGTTTGGCTCAGTGGATAGAGCATCAGCCTGGGGACTGAAAGGTCCCAGGTTCGATTCCGGTCAAGGGCATGTACCTTGGTTGTGGGCACATCCCCAGTGGGGGGGAGGGGGGGTGCAAGAGGCAGCTGATCGATGATTCTTTCTCATCGATGTTTCTAGCTCTCTATCCCTCTCCCTTCCTCTCTGTAAAAAATCAATAAAATATTAAAAAAAAAAAAAACTCCAAGGAGGCTAGTCGCTAAGGAGAAGAAACTGGCATCATTTCCGGGTGCCCGCAATGAACCTCTTCCGGGCTGGGCTGGGTTGTGGGCTGCATTTTGCACCATGGACTCTTGGCAGTGTGGGCTGTGATTTGGTGGCATGTCACTATTTGTATAGCCTTCTCTCACACATAAATTTATGCATATATGTTGTAGTGGGGCCTGTGTCCCACTTACAGGAAGCCAAGTGTTGCTTTGTTGGCTCCAGGTCTGCAGTGCCATTTATTTGTAAATGGCCAGTGTACATCACAGCAGCTCCTGCATTGCGCGTATGCCCCTGGTGGTCAGTGTGTGTCATAGTGACCAGTCAGACAGTTGCATGGACACTTGGCATTTTAGCCTTTCATATATTTAGATAAATTGTGCCAATACTTCAATATCAGCTACAATACTCATTTATAGGATCAGTTTCTTATTTAACCAATAAGCCTTTAACATTACTACTTTCCGCATATACCACTACAAAGCCCATATGAACTATGCAAATAACTTATGCTTCACTACATGGCCTCTTTACAATTTATAATTGAAAATCAAGCAATTATTATTTGGTGATTGTTGATAATTATCCTGGTTGTTTGGTCCTTAAGACAAATGGATCAGAATAAGCTTTCAGTAACCAGTGTATTTACTCATCACTTCTTTACTGTTCAGGGATGAGAAAAAGGAGATTTACAGTTGTGAGTACATGAAATAGCTTATTCTTGTATTATTATTTGTGAATTAATGTATTTATCTGTATTAAAACTGTAAGCCTACTTTTCTCCACTATTTTAATAGTTAAGATAGTTATCATGGAATCTCAGCTTTAAAACTATCTTCAATGTTAATTACTCCACTTTTCAACCACGCTTGCATCATCTTTATTTTATCTTTGTAATATGGTCAGTCTTTCCCTCAACTCTTGGTAACCGAAATCTCATAACCTGGAAAGACAATCTAACTTTATCTTTAGATAAGATTAACTTAAAAATCACTTTATCTCTAAAGTAGATAATAAAATATTTTATTTAAGATGACATCTCTTTGAGATACTGCAACATTTGAAGAAGAATTGTGTATGTTTTGTTCAGGTACCTGGCTCATTTATTAGTAAAAGCTCTTTTATGTGTTAAAATAGAACACTTGAAGATGAGATAGTGTTTCAAGCAATAATTTTCTCCTAATAGAGATGAAGGACAAAAGAAAAGAGACTAAAAACAAGGGGAGAGAAACATAAAGTTGACTATAATTGCAAAGAAGTCTGCCAAAAGGCATTTTGACCAGCTAATATTTTATAAGACTCTTTAACAACATAGATATGTATGCATATATTAATATTAATTTTTAATTTATGCCATTTAGAAGTGTCCAGTAATATTTAAATGGCTAAAAGTATTGTTGAACCATAATAGTTTATTAATTCTCTAGTATGGGACATTTGGTTTATATCTAATAAACCTGAACAGAGCTTTCATCAACTTCTTTGTACTCACTTTTTTTGTATAGTAGTAAATACAATTTGATTTTTCCCATCATTTATTGTTTGCCATTTATATTCAGCAGTGACTGTCATAAATCCAGGTTCCATGTGGATGTAAGACCTTTGGTCTGTTTCTGGGGTCTTCTTTTACTCTATTGGTCTATTTCACTAACTGAAGTTCACAACCACACTAGAATTTTATAAGTTTTGTTATCTGGTAGGGGAGATCTGCCCACTTGGAATTTTGAAAGGATTTAAAATTGCCTTATTATTTTTGGTCCAGTACTCTTCTCTATATATTTAGAATCTGCTTGTCAGTTTCCATGAAAATATTGTTGACTACCTAAAATTGCATTCATCTGAATTTTTAGAAAATTAGCAATTTTAGGTTATATCTTATTTAGGATCACATTATACTTCCATTATATTTAAATTTTCTTTAATGTCCTTAATTAAAATCAATAAGTCAATCTAGAAAGGACACATAACTTATTAATTTTAAGTCAAAGCAATTCTCTTACTAATTCATTAAATTATCTGTAAGTTCTTTTAGGTTTTCTATGAAGAAAACCATATAAAAATTGAAAGTGTGAGGATTTTGTTACTACTTCCCTAATAAAATTTTCATATCTATACATTTTTCCTTCCCTTACTACCACATAATAAGACAAAAACTATAGTTGAGAATTGAATTGAAGAGTAATTCTAGTCACAAGATAAACCACACAGAACTTTTGTGGAATTGCTGTTGTTAAGTGAAACATTTTAACACATCACCAGTAACTTTGAGGATGCTATAGGCTTTGTTGTAAATTATATGTATTGGTGGGAAGAAATTCATTTGCATTCCTACTTTTCTTTTTTAAAATATTTTTATTGATATTTTACAGAGAGGAAGGGATAGAGATAGAGAGCTAGAAACGTCGATGAGAGAGAAACATCAACCAGCTGCCTCTTGCACACCCCTACCGGGGATGTGCCCGCAGCCAATGTACAGCATATGCCCTTGACCCGAATTGAACCCGGGACCTTTCAATCGCAGAACTACGCTCTACAGCTGAGCCGAACCGGTTTCGGCGCATTCCTACTTTTCTAAAAGGTGATAATTATTGTCACTATTGTTAATCATGAAACAATCTTGAAGTTCTGGAATAACATGTCTACATCTTTTGATATGACTAAGTAGTGTCCTCCATTAATACATTATTATGGATACTTTATTAATTTTCTACTGTTAAAGCAAATTTACATTCCTATAATAAATCCTAAGCAAATAGTCCCAATACTTCTTAAATTATTGTTGGCTGAATCATGATACTATTTCTTTAGGATTTTGTACCATACCCATGAATACATGTAAGCTTTTAAACTCTTATCTTATACAGTTCCTGCCTAATTTGGCAATTAAAATAATTTTGATAATTCTCTAGATAAGTTTATATTAGATTCGAATTTGGAGGAGAGAATATTTTTGATACTTACAAAAACAATCTGAATTTAGTTCTACCCAGTGAAAAAATACCATCATCTATAAAATACACACACACACACACACACACACACACACACACACGTATAAGTTTGTGTCACAGCTCATGCTTCCTAGGAAAGATGTCAATAATTTACATTGAAAATACTGCATACCTGCTCAACCAGTCATGGTGAGATATTTGCAGAGTATATCAGGGGATTCCAGAAATGTGCAAGTATAATCGATTATTCTGTCATACACTACCCATGATTTCCCAACACAGAACCTTTTATATCAAAAGGCTAAAGAAAACTCTAAACATTATTTTGTAGCTCAGAGGACCACCATCTTAAAAGATAGTTGGGTGTGGTGCATAAACAACTACATCCATAAATTACAGGGTGACATATTAGCACAAGAATTTTTAAGATCCCTGGACTTGTGCAAAGCTTTAATGGCTATTATAATTGCTCTAAACATAATGGGAAGCTATTCATGGCAATCATGGCTGGAAATGCCATGAGTGTTCTTGGTGAACTTCATTATAGAAGAAAACAGTGGATAGTTCTAAAAAAAAACAAAACAAAAAAAATCAGCTACTTATCTCAATTAATTAAAAGTCATGTTCCCAACCCTCTTACATGTAGAAAATAATCATTAATAAATGAAGCTCTCTTTGTTTATCTATTAGAACACAGGGAATTCACAGGAACAATCTAGAACATCAGGAGGGAAAAGAATGTATCTCATAGAAGCAAAAGGATGAAGGGAATTTATTTCAGCATTAACACGTGTGCTTTCTGATGTCTGTATACCTGCTTGTTCCCACATGGATGCTATTATGAATGCCACACTATCCTGTTACTAGAGGAGACTTATTTTTTTTTACCTGAATGTATTACTAAATGAGTGAAATAATATATATTAGGGTAAGTTGAATGTACAAAGATTCCAGTTTCTGACAGTCCACATCTTCAAAGATACTCCAAACATGACAGGTGACCCCATAAATCTTTTAGAATCAGTTAGATATCTGGACATGAGAACAAAAGTCTCCCTGAATTGTGTTTAGTGAGAGACTATGTTAAAAGTCTTAGCTGCATTCCCATGGCAATGTGTATAGATTCATCATATAACTCAGACTTATAAAACTACTCACATAATTAGGATCTTTTTAACCTACATTTAAAAAAAATTCACAATGAAAAACATATAGAAAGTCTCAGATAAATCACTAAACACATGTAATATCCGAAGCTACTGATGACAGTCAGGTACCAGCTCTTTGGACACCTTCCCTACTGACTTTTATTTCCATAGAAATCATTTTGATGGCAGTGTATCAAAAGTCCTAATGGGAAAGAACCACGAAGAAATAAAAGCGCTGCTGAGATGAGCTCTATTTCTGTGTGTTCCTCTTGGTAATGAGTAGCATCAGCATCGTGCGCCCATCGGAAATGCAATCTTCCCCCGGTGATTCACAGCAGTAGAAAGCCCATCTTACTTTCCTTCAAAGATCAATACAGGGGTGAAAAACTGCAGAAAAAAATAAGACCAAAAAAAGGGGCTGGATCAAGGTATTCATCAATTTTCCCAAATAAATCT
The DNA here is from genome assembly GCA_963924515.1 of Vespertilio murinus. Taxonomy (NCBI): domain Eukaryota; kingdom Metazoa; phylum Chordata; class Mammalia; order Chiroptera; family Vespertilionidae; genus Vespertilio; species Vespertilio murinus. The sequence continues at coordinate 12,560,045 of OZ004707.1, forward strand.
GAGTTTATGTGCAACTGCCAGATTTTTAGATAACTGAATTTCCACATGGATCACAAAAGCTGATATTGCATATGATGATGATGATGATGATGATGATGATGATGTGAATGAAGGAAAGGGTTGCACAGAAGATGTGTCGCTATCCTATCCATGTATTAGGTGCCATGCCCGAACCTCAGAATAAAATATTTCTACTAGCTTAAGTGTCTCAGAGTTTAAAAAGACTATTTAAATGTGGTCAGAAGATAATTCATCTAGGGATCCAGTCTTATTAACTTCCTTAATGGCATCATGCATTAATCTCTAAGAAATCTATAAAAATTTAACCATATAGCTTACTTATCAAGTTATTTTGTTTTTTATATTTCAGTTTCTGTTAGAATATTTATAATGTAATGATAAATCATCTCAAACATAGCTGCCTTTTAATAAATTTGTGACAATAGGACTGTATGATCATGTTTGCCTGAAATGTGTTCTGGGTGGCACTTTTTCACTTAGGATTTATTAGAGGCCTCAGATGGGTATTTCTTCTTATTCCTTTAGTAATTACCAAAGCCATGGGGAAAAGAACAACCTAAGTGATTATAAACCTTAGGTTTACCTATTATTTCCTGAAAATATATATCCTTGGAGTGAAAGTGCTCTGTGTAACCATTATAATTATTTTTGGAGGTGGGAATTAGAAAGAGGAATTATGTATGTATCTTTCCTAGAAGTTTCTATTAAACCAAATATTTATTCTATCTGAAAACAATTTTTTTCACTTATTTTTCTTTACTAAAAAAAAGAAAAAAATTAACCAATGAAAAGCTTCTTTTATCCTGAAAATTAGAGACATAAAAGTTAGTAAATTCCAAGCTATCTGAAAGTTAAAAAAATATAAGCAAGAAAGGACTCTGCTTCATTTTGAATACTGATCAATGTAAGTCTAATTTTCTTTATTAATTACAAATGATTTACTTTTGAAATATACTTCCTTTCTGGAGAAAGGATAGATTTATTCTAATGCATTTTCAATATGATCACCAAGTATCATTCCCATTATCTCTTTTAATCTTCTGAAACCTTCACAAGTGGAGGAGACAATATGAATTGGCATCATCTGAGGGTAAATTCCTGGGGATGTTTTTATACTCATGAAAAAATGTTGACTGGAAAATAAAAACAGATTTTGAAATATTTTCTTTTCGGAAATCTTGGCAGCTTATCCTCCACTCTCAAATGAACAATACGGTGGGTTTTTGTTTTCCACCAGAGAGAATGATTTAACAACATTGTTTTTCGCATTTTGCTAGAAATATTAACATTGGATAGGCCTACAATAACAGTTTCAATAAATTCACATTATCCCCCCAGGATATTCATAAGCTGATTTGTGTTAAAGCATGAAACAAAGAAATATCCTAGGAAACTGAAACAACATGTTTTGCATATAAATTCTAAAATAGAATAATTTTAAATTATTCTTCTTGTAGTAATGTTTTCACTCCCATTCTTTGATTTACTGGTCCTCAGCTCTGTATCAGAATCAAGGAATAGCACCAAGTGTACAACATTGATTAAGACAAAATCCTTGAGCTCAAGGAACTCATATTTACCAAGCATGTGTTTAAAGCATATAGCCAAGCTTTCTCATGTCACATTGTGATCATGCTGTACCAGTAATTTTCAAGGAGCTGGAGAAGCTGGACTGAGGGAGGAAGGACAGCAAGGGCACATAATATATTTCACAGAGGAAATAATCTAGAATCAGATCCTGAAGAAAGAGCAGAGATTACCATTCAAAGTGAAGAGGGGTAAGGAGTATGCTTGGAAGAAATTATACTCATGACAACCCTTAAACATTTCAAAATCTGAAAGAGTTGTATTGTCACTGAAATGTAACATGCATATAGCTGCTAAGGGTTAAGTCCTGCCAAGGAATTTGTACTTGACTTCTATAGACGATTGGATACTTGACATATTTCTAGTGAGAATTACACAGTCAGCGGTGTGTTTTGGAACATTTTCTGGCAGTGGTATGGAGAAATAATTAAAAGAAAGATAAAAGTGATATTGAATTTGGGGAAAGAGATAAACTAACAAAGAAATTGACCAAGAAAGAACATCTCAGGATACTTCTCCAGTTTCTGATTTGAGTGTGTTGGATATGAATGTATCATTACTCAAACAGTGATCAGAAACAAGAGAAAACAGCTTTCAAAGAGAAGGGCCTTAAAATATTGACCCTTATCGATATTTATTAATTATCTCACCTATATAAGACACCACGTCGTTCACCAGAATTCAGTGGAATACAAGGGATGTGCCTTTGATTTTTTTTTCTTTTTTGGGGGAGTAACACATAATTTTAACTGTAAATTTCAGAACAGAGATGATAGGTTCCAAATGAGTGTTACAGGTAGTAAAGCCTGAATAGGCTCAGAACATGAATGGATTACAGTTACTTGAGCAGGTGGCAAACCTAGTAAGAGAGAGTTCCTAGATGAGTAGAGGAAAAGGACTCTAAGTAGATGGATGGGGTCAGATTGCAGAAGTCTCGAATGCTGAGCAAAAAGCAGAATCCAGGTATAATTACAGCTTTTTGTCCAGATGAGGCTCAATCTAGCAATGTGTAGATTGAATTTTGCGAAGTTAGCTGGAAGCCAGAAAACCATTTAGATTATTAAAATAACACAAGGAGAAGACTTCTTTTCTTTTAAAAGATAATGAGGCTTTCAGAATTCAGAGAAACTCATTTTAATGGAATAAAAGAAATGACAGTTAATAATTTACTTTTGCCAATATGATTACTCCATTCCTTCCCCCAAATAATTTTCTATAGATATGTAAGGAAAATCTCATTTCCACTTGTATTTAAGGAGAATTGAGAGAGTTATAGCGTACATGCTTTGACATGTTTGAAAAAAAAATCATATGACTGTGAGTTAGAAATTGTAGTACCTTAGAGATCACATTATTCAGGGCTTAATTTTACAAATAACATCCTGAGGGCTTTAAATGCTTGTCAAAGATCAAAGAATAAGCTGGAAGCAGATCTGGGAATAGAATGAAACTGTTCCCTGTCTAATCTTTAACCTTACCAATTTAGATTTGGGGCGAAAGAGATTTCAAATTAAGGAAAAAGAAGACAAGAGTGTGAAACCTTCCAAAGAATTTGAAATACTCAGTAACAAAGGTTCACATTCTGAAAATAAGGAATAAATAGGAAGCTGTCTGGCCCTTGAGAACTAGATGAATTTACCCTTGAACCTAATCTGTACGCTAGCGCAGAAATTTAAAAAGCTGCTTAAGACTCCACTGTCATGGCCAGAGGGCAGTGGACATAAAGGCTCATGTTCTCTTAACCCCCTTAGCCTCCTGGTCTTGGATTCCTCTCCTCTTGTCTGTTCTGTCCTGTATTGATCTGTATGTAAAGCGTATTCCCTTCTTTGTCCCCCTTCAAACAAATAAAAACACCTCAAAAATGTAATTGATCACAGTAGATTTTATTGAAAACCTGAAGTCAGGAGGGGTTCTCATTTGGCAAATATCAAAACACAAAACTTAAAAATAGAATTTAGATACTTCTCTTTTTTAATATACTAGAGGCCTGGTGCTTGAAATGTGTACATTTGGGAGGCTCCCTCAGCCTTGCTTGTGCCCTCTTGCAGTCCAGGAACCCTTGGGGGACGTCCCATTGATGGCATCTGTCTGACATCTTAGCACTCCTGCCACTGCTGCTGCTCTCACCAGCCTTGAACCCGGCTTCTGGCTGAGTGGTGCTCCCCCTGTGGGAGTGCACTGACCACCAGGGGCAGCTCTTACATCAAGCGCCTTCCCCCTGGTGGTCAGTGGACATCATAGTGACCTGTCATTCCGCCATTTGTTCTTTTGATTTGCATATTAGCCTTTTATTATATAGGATTTTTATTTTTCTGATTTCAGAGAGGGTAGAAAAGGTGGAGAGAAAAACATCAATGAAGAGACATAAATTATCGCTCAGCTGCCTCTTGTATGCCTCCTTGTGGGGATCCAGCCAGCAACCCTGGCATGTGCCCTGACCAGGAATTGAACTATAACCTCCTGGTTCATAGGTCAAGATTCAGCCACTGAACTATGCTGGTAGGGTCAATTCTACTCCTCTCTAGCTTTCTTTCCCACAGGGGAAGGTACCCCAGTCTTTCTTGGTTTCTTTAGTCCCCTGCCTTCTTGGCTTGTCTCTCCAGAACAGCAAGCATTCTGTGCCAGGTCTTCACCTCTCCTTTCAAGCCCTTTGTGACAGCATATGTGAGGCCCTAGTGAAGGCTGAAGACGCTCCCTTCCTAGGCAGTATTCTGCCACTGTGTTCTTCATCTGACTTCCACACGATGAAAACAGTCACTTATTCAGCAACATCAGATAGACATATTAATGAATGTCTATATTATGCCAGATAAAATGCTAGGAAATACAACTACAGGGTGAAAAAGGCCCCTGATATCAAAAAGAATAATAAAAGAGATTTATAATTTATTAAGCCACTTTCAATTTAATGTACTAAAGAATTTGTATGCATTCAATAACACGGGATCAAACTTGAAGAGAATGAATAAAATGAAATTTTTTTTTTTTGCTCCTTCGATCTAGATGTATTTGCTCTGCACTCAGCCCTATTCCAGGGTGGGGATTTAAAATGCTATCTAAGGTTAATTGAATTTTGATTATTTAAAAGTCTTCTAACAATCTTATAGATTGGATTAGGGAGGGAGTGTGACTAATAATTACTCAATTTTCTCCCCTTAAGTTCTTAGAGCTAATTGCTATGTTGGAATTTTTACCGATTCAATCAAGATTTCGCATTGGAAAGAGAAATAGTTCAAGGAATTGTGTCCTGTTCAACCCTTTCCCTTAACTCTTGCTTTTATTTTTCAAAGGAAAGTAAAACCTGGGTAGAGTTCAGGACTGTTTCACTTACTTCAGCTAGTGATATGATGCATTTCTGTTATATCTACACAGAGAACAGAATCAGACCAACACACCGAAAAGTCAGAGCATATTTTCTCAATATTTTCAACATTAGGACAGAGCTTAATTAGAAGTGAGATTGTGCCAAATACAGCATTTTATTTAGAAGAAACCTCCCTGAGCGCTCAGAGGTTATTTGAGCATCGACTGATCCTATCTAATGCCTGGGCAGCTGCATCAGGGAATGCCTCAATTTACTGCATAGCATTTTGTTTAATAAAATGCATTTTCTATTTGACATTTAAGAATCTCTTTACACTGCCTAAGTTTCAGATTTCGAAATCCAGCATGAGGTTATGACATTTGGGGAATAGAGTGACCCACGTTGGGCCATTACCTCTGCACACACAATGTGTAGATCTTCCGTGGCTGACTTTTATAAAAGGGACGGGAGGGGGGAGAGAATTAAGAAATACTGCATCCTTACAATAAACCGAGGTACATTTACATCCTATTTAAGAAAAATCCAACTTAAACTATAGGTTGGCATTACTATTGTAATTTTTGTCCGAGGAAATGGAGGTTTGGAGATATTAAATGACTTCTCAAGGCCACTGAGGTAGGAATGAAGAAGCTAGGCTTGCTTCCTACGTCTGCTTATGTCAAAGTGAGCAGTGCATACATAAGAAAACCTTAAGGCCGGTATTCTAGCCTTGTCAGTGAGCTATTTTATTTCTCTGACAAGATCTCTCTTGTTATTCAGGTGTACACAATGTGTTATCTACTTATGTTAAAAAGTCCTGTGAGAAAAAAAATGGTATGATTTATGTAAAACTAAGATTTAAAAGCATATTGCTATCCTCGCTTGGCTTCCATGTGTATTACTGATCCTAAGTCTCCCACACAAGGCCAATATCATAAGATTGTGTCTGAAATATACTGCGGTAGAACTCATGGAGAGATGCTGCATTTCAGAGAACTTTCTTCTTTTCAGTTACTGTAAAATTAAGGAAGAACCTGGGAATATCAATTTTTTTGTTTTTATTTTCATTTATTATGCTGCCTGCTTTGAGGCAAAGACTTCCTTAAGGAACTATGGAAGCCAACAGGTTCGTAATGAGTAGCTTAGAGGATAGCATGTATAGTATACATAGCCACATAAGGAAGGATGTGTACATTTAATTTTAATAATTTGTTTTCATTTTCTGTGGAGTGATATTTTATGTTGAGCACTTGTAACATCCTAGTTTATGCCTTAAACAGTCTTTAAATATAAAGTAGAAGCACATTCCGTATATACTCTTTCTCCTTTCTAGCAAAAACATTCTATGCTATTCTTATTCTTTTATTTTGAAACCAAAAATTATCATATGAATGAGATCCAAGAATTTTTGACCCTGAAGTTTGCTGGGCTCATTTTTTTTACTGATTATTACAACAGTTAAAAGTCTATGTTATCCCTAAGTCTCATAACATCACTTTCACTTTAAGGTAGTGAAATACCCTTTAGCATCTAATGTTTAATTGTCAATAAGTTTAAATACATAATAGTAAATGTCTATACTCTTTTCTTTTTGTCCTTTCTCTCTTCCTTTGTTTTCATGGTTTCTATAGCTTACAATGTGGGATTCATCACACCTTCTTTCTTTTTCTAAAGTGAGAATAAGTCAGACCTGTACTCTTTGTACCAAACGAATGTTGACTAATGATTGAGTTAATTTTGAATTTCTTATAAGCAACAAATTATTTCAGTATAAGTATATTCTCTTCAAAGATTGTATATTTAATCTAAAAATGATTTAAAGCTTACCTAAAATTAAAATTTAATTGGGTGGCCTATATTTTTCATTGCTAAGTCTGTGACTTATTAATAGTCAGACACTTCCCAATCCGTGGGATATATATCTTTTTACTTTTGAGTTAGTTGTGTGCCCGGATCAGATGGCTTTTATCCTCTTTCACTGATTTCCTTATAAGATTATCATTGTTGCTTATTAATTTGGGTCCCTTTTGGCTCCTTCTGGGACAAAAATGAAAAAGATGAGAGTAATTTTCTCATTATCTGGAGGCCTGAACTTAGCTAATTATTTTTCATTTTATTCACTTTTCAATTTATCCCTGTAGGTGGTACAATTACACATTTATTTCCTAAAGAATTATTTTTAAATCATTAATAATGTTCTATATTGATACTTGGAATTGAGACTTCTATCAGTTTTTATCCTCCTTGGTAAGTTAAACTTTTGATAGCATTCTACTCTCCCTTCCACTGATATATTCTGTACTAACTTACTACATGTGTCATTCTGTATCTGAAAAGCAATATGGCTACTATTCTTTAGTTATATTTCTGCTATCTCATTTTGGAAGTTTATAACATTTGGACTTTACCCATGCATCCTTTTGGAAGTTATATTTTATTTTGTAGATGCCAAAGGAGCCTCCCCCTGAGATATGCAAATGTATATCTTGGAATGTTGTTTCAAATGCCACCCCCACCACTATCACACAATTAAAGTTTTATCTAAAATTTTTACTTTATTTTCAAAGACTCATCTCTAAGAATGTTTCACTCACAGAAATAAAGATCTTACAAAATGTCAAAAGAACAAACTCCTTAAGGAAATCATTTTTTGTAATAGTTGCCCATATAACAGTGTACACCCTTCAGAGCCTCTTTTTTTTGGGGGGGGGGGGGGTAAGCACACTGAAAGCCAGTAACAAGTCAAAAACACCAATAGATTTTTAGCTCATAAATGAAAACCTATAATCTTAGAAATCGACTAGGGCAGACCCTTATACATTTACCCTTAGAACCATAATATAGAAGAAGCCATAGTGTAGTCTTTGAAAAAAAAAAAAAAACTTTCCTCTCCTTTTGTGATTCAAGATCAAGGTCTGCATTGCTGTCCTGTGTGGAGGAGTCACCTGATGATTTTAATATATTTCCTTATATAACCACTTATATTCCAGGCATCTAAACATTAGCTGTAATTTCCTCATGGCAGCTTCTTCTTCGGTTACTGAATCAATACATTTATGTTGCTCTTCACAATAAACAGAAGCAGCTTCATTGTGTAGCTTTAAAAATTTGCATTTTTCAATGGCAGTGCATTATTAAGCTAGTGTCGATGCCATTGATGGAGCAGGCATAGCATTCTCACACCAAGCTATATAAAGAATATTAGACTAAAAAAATGATAACCTTTATTCAGCAAGAAATTATATAAAACATTTATGTGAAATTGAAAAAGAAAAAAAAGAGGTTTCTTTTTCATCATTTTCTTTTAAAAATGTGTTCTGCATTTAATTTTTGAAAAGTAAAGCCATTCTCTTTAACTCAGTTAAATTATGGAAGAGCTCTTGAGAACACAGAAAATCAACTGGAGTCAATAAGGGAAAGCTTCAATTGATAACTACGACCCCATAAGAAGTCAACTCGAATAAAACGAATTCAGGCAATTCATGGTCTTAGGTGGAGCCTTGCTTCCAGCAAGGTCAAAGGGAGGTGCCTGTTCTTTGCAGTGTGATGATCACTCTCATCAAAGGCGAGAAAAATGCTCAAGGCCCAATAAGTCCTATCTATGCCTTTAAATATTTCATAATATACTGTACTGGAGCTCTTCCCATTTTCATCCATGCTCTGCTGTTTGTAAAAAGACAGAACTGTATATTATTGAGATAAAAGAAAGTTAGATAGATAGGAGTGGGACCAGGGGAGGAGGAAGTGAAACTGGGGACCCAAGGAAGCAGAGATACTAAGGCATCCCAACTGGGTGAGGAAGGAAGGGTGTGGAGCGCTGAGGGGCATGAATGTATGAATGTTGCTAAGACAGACAACATGCAGATAAGCAATCACAGGTAGCAAGGCAAGGCATATAAACCAATCTCAAGGATGTTGCTAAGGCAAAATTCTTTGAAAAGACCAATGAGGAGCTAGCATGGCTGTCTCCACCCCCTAAATTAAAGGGCATGCTTACCTCAATGAATTCTGGTGGGGAAGCACATTCCTGTGCACAGGTAGCTTATGGCCATGTGGACCTCAACACATGGACTAACAGACTTGAATTAGTTTGGATGTGAAAATACTCCGCTCTGGTCACTAGCCTGCTCCTGGCATCCCTCGACTTCATTCGATTTTACAAAACAAGGAACTCAGACTCAAACCCCACATTTTGGTTTCATTATGACTTATTCTTCCCTCAACTTCACTTACCTGGGAAATAAAAGAGGAGAAGAAGATGAATCTTTGTTCTTTGGTAAAAGGGTAATAATTCTAACGCAGACTGAATGTTAATAAATAAGATCATCTTAAAAGTGGTCAATACAGGCACATTTAGCTTTGTCTTCCAGCCCTGTGCTACCTTGAACTCTTTTTCCAGTTTTTCTCCTAATTTCTGTATTCCTATTTCCTGTCGTCCCATGTGTGGAAGCATATTCAATCCATAAAAATACAACTTAAAACCAGTGCATCTTTCCACTTGCTTGTACTGACATGGGATTCATGTTGCCCTTAGGCACTGAAGGAGCAGTATTCGGGCACTCAGTGGAGACACCTCACATCAGAGCAGAACCTTCCCAAGACCTCAGGTAAGTCTCTTTTATTCTAAAAATAACCATCAGTATAGTGTTTTCAAATAAATATACAATGAATAATATTGTATATTTATTTGATATAAAATATCAAATAAATATACAATACACACACACACACACACACACATGTATTAGGAGTTTGAAAAAATAAAAGAAAAGGCAGTTTTAGCATAGTTAGGAGGAGGACGAAGATTTTCCTTGCTGGAAAATCTGTGCTAGATGATGAAATATACTATGGTGCATAGACTTAAAGAATAGGGAAGCAGAGATTAGGGGAAAGCTATTAAAGGTCAGGGAATATTATGTAAAGGAAACAACAAAAACAAATATGGATAGTAATTAGGGAAGGGCAGAACTTAATTGCCCCATGATGGACTCATCAATCTAATATTTCCAGTGGAATAAGCTGCTTCCTGTTTTTAAAAGGTACAGTTACAGGTAAAAGCTCTCTTACCAAAAAGATTGTGAGATGACAGTATTATAGGAAATTCTCCCTGGGGTAGTCATGGCAACTGTTTATTAAAGTTAAAATAGTAAAAAACAGTAATAGATTCATGGATGTTCTCAACTCAATAAGTGAGTTAAGCTTTAGGAATAAAATATATTTTATGAAATTTATTGTGGTGATCATTTTATACTGTCCTATCTAATAAAGAGGGAACATGCAAATTCTCCATCACAACATCACAAAGATGGCAGTGCCCACAGCCACAAGATGGCAGCACCCTGTTCCCTCAGCCCTGCCAGACTCTTAATATATATATATATATATATATATATAAATATATATATATATATATTAACATGAAATACTGCTATATGGAACAATATAGATGGACCCTGAGAATATCATGTCAAACAAAATAAATGAGTCAGGAAAAGCTAAGAACCATATGATTTTACTGATATCCTATATAATAAAAGCCTAATATGCTAAGTGTCTGGTCTACTGTTCAACAAATCAAAGTGTGATATGCTAATATGCTAAGGCCGCTAAACCACTCACTATGTCATGCACTGACCACCAGGGAGCAGGCACTCCAACCAGTAGTTAGCTTGCTACTGGAGTCTAGCCAATTAGAACTGAGCGAGACAGGGCATGTCCAGCCCTGGAGCCTCCCACGGTCCCTGCCTGGCTGGCCAAGCTCCCACATCCCTCCTTGGCCCCAATCATGCACTGGTGGGGTCCCTTGGCCTGGCCTGTGCTCTCTCACGATACAGGACCCCTCGGGGGATATCGGAGGGCAGGTTTCAGCCTGATTCTGCAGGCCAGACTGAGGGACCCACTGAGTGCACAAATTTGTGCACCAGGCCTCTAGTGTGGGGTATAAAACTGAAACTCATAGATACAGATAAATTTATGGTAGTTTTATAGGGAAGGTGAAGGGTTTAGTAAAGGTTAAAGGGTGTCAAATATATGGGGAGGGAAGATGATTTGACTTTGGGTGGGGGCATACAATGTAATATACAGATCATGCATCATGGAAATGTACACTTAAAATCTATATGAACCTAGTAACCACTGTCAATACAATTAATTAACTTAAAAAGGACAACATTGATACCCTGTTTCCCCAAAAATAAGACAGTGTCTTATATTAATTTTTGCTCCCAAAGATGCGCTAGGTCTTATTTTCAGGGGATGTGTTATGTTTCCATGAAGTAGGTCTTATTTTTGGAGGGTGTCTTATTTTGGGGGAAACATGATATTTCAAAAATAAATCAACTATTATAATCATATTTGAAGCTAAATCAAAGTATCTACCTGGGAGTCTTTGTCTTGAAAACGCTATGAAAATAGTAAGAAAAAATGTTTATTTCATAAATATCAGTTTTAGCCTTTCCCATTTTGATGAGTGGGAAAGACTGCTCAAGTGAAAATAGAAAAATAAAGTAAAAGAAAATAATGCCAAAATAGAGATGCTTTTAAAAGTATAAAATTTGCAGACCTTATAGTTCTATGATAAAATTTCCTGAAGAGCTCAGTTTTTTCCCTATTAGAGTAATCCAGGTGGAAAAAAACTAATTAACAATAACAGAAGGTGTCTTCTTACTGTGATGAAGGTATCTATAATAATAAAAGCATAATCGACCAAATGGCCAAACTGTGGAAAGTGTCCGGACGACCTTCCAGAAGAATCCGGGGCTGCAAGGGCCTAGGCAGCAGCTGAGGTGGCGAGGGCCTACTCTTATATGAATTTCATGCTTCGGGCCTCTAGTTTGTTTATAAGATAACCACAATAATTACTTAAGCTAGGCCAAAACCCCAAGGATTTAGAAGGATTGGAGAATATGTATAAATAGTGTCTCATAGTGTGTTATAGTCTCGATTTATGACTCATTTCTCAGGAGTTTAACATTTTTTGTGTAATTATTAATGTTATCCCTCTCCACCTAACTAGGTTGCCGGCTCCATTGGAACAGATCTGCACCTTCTTTGCCTTTTATCTTTAGTTCTGTAGCACCCATCACTGTATCTCACCTATTATAGCGTCTGATAAGTATTTGTTCACTTGAATCACTAAAATTTAGCAAAACTGAATAATGAGAACTGCTTAACACACACATATAAGGAATGTGTCAGCATTTGTTGTCCTATTGCTAAGGCACATTTAACAAACACTGGTTTCAGTTGCTTTTGAACTGTTTTAATACATATATCAGAGTTGGAAGATTCATTCAATAAAGAAATATTTTAAAGTACTGAGTTCTAAAAGAAACATTTTTTACTTCTAACATTTTTAGTAATTATGTACCCTTTTTATGCTTTGTGGTTAGGAAAGCTATGTTGCCTAAAGAGGAATAAGAACCAACTGGTATTTTAATTACCTTGCTGGTGTGTCTCAAAATTCACCAGGGGAAATGTGGATGAAATGATATTAGTATATAGTGTGCCTAGTTTTTAATTATTCATCAGTGATTTAAGGATTGACTTAAGCCAGGCTTAGCTGCTGCTGCTAAAGCAGATTGGCAACCCCCAAGATGAGTGATACTGATCTAAATTCCACAACTGAAACATAAGTAAAGCAGAATAGCGATGGGGTTATTCAATTATTTATGTGTGTGCTGAAGATTAAAATTAGAGTGCCCGAGATCTTTACAAGTTTTGCTGACAATTTTCCTCTCAGCGCAACAGAAACACTTCTAGTTGACACCTAATTTTAAGTAACAAGGTGGGGTGGTTGGGCAGGTAATTAAAATGGTAATTTGGAGAGTAAGTAGACATATTGCCTTTGATTTTGCTTTTGTCAAAAATAAAAGGCTTTAGAAAGGAGTATCCCAAATCATTTATTATAGAGTGTATGTAATTGGTTGGTATGGAAATGTAGTAGATTTCTATAATTTATCTATTTAACGGATGTTTGATGTATGCTTAATATGTGCCAAGTTCTGTGCTAAGTTTCTGTGTTCATTTTAAACCTACACATGTTGGATTTCTTGTATTTATTTTTATATCAGGTGAAATTATTTTTTAAAAGAGCCTGTGTTTTAAAAGGCTAAAAAAAAACATGCTCAATGGTGAGTAAGGAGATAATGCCACATTTGTCTGGAACAACTCATGTATGAATGTTCTTCCTTTTACATTTTTAAGTTAATTTATAAGGAAAATATTACAGTTCAGTGGGGTTCCTGCACTCTACGGTGAGAAGTGATGAAATCCGTTATGTAATGCTCACTGCCCAAAGATTGTATAAATCCAAGTTCCATTAACTGTTCCAAAAATAAGATAAGACTCTTGACTTGGAATCAGTAAATGAGTTTAATATTTAATGATGTAATAGGCATCTTTTCATCATTTCTATCCTTGCATGAATATAATTTAAAACTGAAATATTGAAGTTTTATATTACTCTCTGGAAACATGTTGTTCTAATTTGCATCATTTTTAAGTTCAAGGAAAAGCCACCATTTATTAAGTAGATGAGTATTTTTCTCTGAAACATGTTGTCCAATAAAGGGGTAAAATACTTTGCTGGTATTGTTATACTAATTAGAGAAGAAGAAAGAGTATTATTTTTATCCTCTCCTCCCCATCCTTCCCTTCTCTACTTCCCTGCATCTTTCTTGATTCTTTCCTTTTATTCTTTCTTGACTCTTTCCTCTTATTCATTCATTCTATTCTTTCATTTGCATTTATATGTTTATCTAGAGTTAGTAACAAATGAGCGTTATGAGAAGCTTGTTTTGGTTTGCAAACATGGGGAAACAGAGATACGTGAGCTTAAGATCATGTGAAAGAGGAAACCAGAATGGCATGTGCTAGTGAGCAGAAAACAAGAAAAATGGAGAAAACAAAAAGAATGGGATTTGTGCTCTTTCCAGTCAATGAGGAGGTGGAGCAGCCTCGCCAGCAGATGCAGACACAGATCTTAGTGAAGACCCTGCTGGCAAGTCCATCACCCTTGAGGTTGAGCCCGGTGACACCACCGAGAAGGTCAAAGCTAAAATCTAAGGCTAGGAGGGTATCCCGCCTGACCAGCAGCGTCTGATTTTTGTGGGCAAAGAGCTAGAGGATGGTCTCACTCCCTCAGACTACAGTATTCAGAAAGAGTCCACGCTGCACTTGGTGCTTCCTCTGAGGGCTGGTATCATCAAACCCTCCCTCCTCCAGCTCTGGGAAAAGTTCCAATGAGACAAGATGATCTGCTCCAAGTGTTATGCCAGCCTGCACCTGGCGCTGTCAACTGTGAAAGAAGAAACACAGCCACACCAACCTGCGCCCCCAAGAAGAAGATGAAATAAGGCCCCCCACCAACTCCTTGGCTGCCCAGGGCAGCCTTCTACCTGAACCCTTTGACACTGGGGCCTCAATAAAGTTTCTCTTTTGTTGACTGGAGAAAAAAAAGAAAGAAAAAGAATGTGGTTTGCATCCGAAGAAATACTTTCCGTAGCCAGAAATAATGACAGTAAAATTTCTTATATATTCAAGTCACAGCTGGCGTTAAATTTTTTCCTTTCTTTTTAAAAAAAAATATTTTATTGATTTTCCACAGAGAGGAAGGGAGAGGGACAGAGAGCTAGAAACATAAATGAGAGAAAAACATCAACCAGCTGCCTCCTACACACCTACTACTGGGGATGTGCCCGCAACCAAAGTACATGCCCTTGACCGGAATCGAACCTGGGATCTTTTAAGTATGCAGGCCGAAGCTCTATCCACTGAGCCAAACCAGTTTTGGCATTTTTTTAAAAAAATTCTTAAAACACTTTTCTGTTCAATTCTCCATTCATGCCATCATCGAAATCTCAAATAATTCATGAGTGCTTACTATTTCTCTGGCACTTTGCTAAATATTTAGCAAAAACAAGATACATGATGCTTCAGTCCTACTTACATTTCTATTTAGTAACTGCATCCTGGCATTTACTTTAAAAGAATTCTGAATTCTTTTCTCGGAATGTTGAGACTTCTCCTAAGAACTAGGCCTTTCATTTTCAATCTGAGAACTGCACAACCTTCAAAGCAAAACCTTGTGGCACCTTGGCTGTGTTAAAACCATGAAAACCGGAATCACTTGGAGAAACAGGCAGACTAGAGTTCAACAGCAATGCTTCTCTGCTGTATCTTTGGGTATGGACTCTGAAAAATAGTCAGAAATTCATTGCTGTGAAGTTAATACTTTCACAATGAACACTTTCATATTTTATAGTTTTTCCCTTTGAATGCATATAGTGGAAAATTAGGTTATGAATTTTCTTCTAAGTTTCTGTTGAATTTTATAGTCCGTGATTTCTTTCTTACTTTTTATATTTTGAATGGATGAAACAAGAAGTTATTCCTGCAGAGTGTATTAAGGATACAATGTTATTTTCTTCAGTTTTGTTAGTCAGTTTATTAAGCATCACTTATTAACATTTATTAAATAACCTGGTATTTTCCAACACTAAATGATTGCACATTTATCGGATATTTCTCATACTTTCTATTTTAGATCGAATTGTGTTTTAATGATCCAATTTCTATTTCCAATATCATTTTAATTAAAATAATTTTAGATTAAGTTCTAATTTTTAAAAAATCTTCCACTTTATTTTATTTTTTAAATCTGGTAATTGTCACACATACTCTTCTCCCCCAATTATTTTGAGATGATGTTTTAAATTTCAAGAGATTCTATTGAGATTCTTGCTGGATTTTTATTGCATGTTTTTATTACTTTGTGAAATATGGGCAGTTTCATGATATGATATATGTATGAGTTTATTTTTATCCAGGAATATCTCCAACTCTTGAATTTTCAAGTAGAGAATATTAAATGTCTGTTTTATACATCTCTCTCCCAGAAATAATTATAAAAAACAGGCACTAAGTCATATACCATTTCTATTAATATGATAATTTAGCGACATGAATTATATAGTTTAAAGGTTTCCCTACATGCTGACAACACCCTTGCCTTTTTGGCAAGGTGTGTTCCCAGGGTGTGGCTTTGCCTAAGCCATTGGGTTCAGCTGACAATAATTAAAGAATGGCCGAAACCGGTTGGCTCAGTGGTAGCGCATCGGTCTGTGGACTGAAAGGTCCCGGGTTCAATTCCGGCCAAGGGCATGTACATTGGTTGCGGGCACATCCCCGGTAGGGGGTGTGCAAGAGGCAGCTGGTCGATGTTTCTCTCTCATCGACGTTTCTGGCTCTCTATCTCTCTCTCTTCCTCTCTATAAAATATCAATAAAATATATTTTTTAAAAATAAATAATTAAAGAATGCCCATGTGCCTTCACAGGGGGTCCTCTTCATATGATCTCACTCATTTGTAGAATGTAATGAACAACATAAACTAATGAGCAAAAATAGAGCCAGAGGGGGAAAAGTATTCTAGAATATAATAGAAATAATCCTTTTATTTGCAGATTTTTTATATTTCCTACAACTTTTGTGATATCATACTATGTTAGTATACTATGTTAGTATGGTTTTGGTAATATTGTACTTAAAATTCTTTTATTCATCAAATATTAATGTGATTGCATGTAATATTATATGTAAGATCATTCTTCCTTGAATAATTGGTGCTTATTGCATGTAACATCGTATTTAAAATAATTTTTCTGGAGATATTAAAAAAGAATAACATTTTATATTATAAATAATTAACAAATGGAAATAGTAGAGGTCACAGATATACTGTTTAAGGTGATATAAATTTGGAGGCGTATCTGGGAAAATTAATTAAAAATACACATTTTAACATTCAGATTTTGAAATTAAATAATGCGTCAAAGTATAAGAATTATTAATAGAAAATTACAAGTGATTCTTTTTCCTTTTCAATTATTCTGTAAAATGTGTGATTTTGTTAAAAAAAAAAAAAAGACAAATTAGATATTTCTTTAAAGTACCTTATTAAGAACCTGATATCACTCTTCACTTCTGCCAGGGATATTTTTTTAAACACAGGCTTTAACTATATTTTTAATTGCTTTTTAGAAAGAGAGGAAGGGAGAGGGATAGAGAGAGAGACACACCCATGAGAGAGAAACATAATTATCTATTGTCTGCCTCCTGCACACTCCCTACCGGGGATCAAGCCCACAACCAGGGCCTGTGCCCTGACTAGACTCAGACTTTGACCTCTTGGGTCCTGTGTGGACTCTCAACCACTGAACCATGCTGGCCGGGCTCTGCCAGGGATTTTATGAAGATGTTCAAGAGGGATGAAAGTTTCAAAGTTGTTGGTTTTTTTTTTTTAGTTGAAAAAAAGAAGAAAAGTCACTTGAACATGCCCAAATCACTCTTCTAAGTGCTGGCAGGAGTCCCTCGATATCACTTTCAACTTCACTACTGAGGAAGAGAGCTGATCAAACTGTTTAATGTGGTTCTCTCTACAAAACAGCTCTGGATCTATGGCCTTGCTGTTGGGAGTGATGGTGCATGTGAGCCTGAGGGGGACTCTTGTCCTGAATTCCTGTGGTCCAGGGAACACAGGCCACTGCAGCCCAGAGCAGAGCACTTATCCAAAGCCCAGTTCAGGAGAACAGCGTCTTCTCACACTAGTGCTTTTTACAACTGAACTCTATTTTCTGTATTCTCCCTTCCTTGGCTCTTTTCTCTAGTTTTATATTTGAAGATAATTTTGAAACCTCCCAGCTACTTTTCTCCTGCAGACACAACTATCTTAAACACTTCTTCTCTCTAAATGTATGTAATCGATCTTGAATGACTACAATCTCAAAATGCATGTAGTCAGTCTTGTACTTGTATATCATCCCTTACTTAATTTTCCTTCCTTTAGACTAATGTCTTTTATTCTGTGGACATTTTCCTCGACCAGTACAAGTTAGTGGATGGAGGAAATGTCTTATTTCTTCATTTTGATTCATTTCTTTGAAGTCTAAAGAGTATTTTGAAAATGTTCAAGTTTACAAGTGTTTACTGTGGGTGTCTGACAGGTTACAATATTCATGATTTTCATTAAAGCTCTCTCATCTGCACAAAATAGGGACTCTTTATTGAGGGATATTTATATGCTCAGTTTGTAGAAATGTCTTTATTAAAACTCCATCATTAATATTGAAAATGTATAAAAGATTTAAACAAGTAAACTTATGATCTTTTTTTTGTGAAGGGAAGCAACATAAGAAACTAAGTAAATCAGTGTACAAGTGAGAGCAAATCATTGATGCCAACAAATAATTTCATAAAAAGCCCCCAAAAAAATAAGGCAATCAAAAATCATTATAAATGTCACTTGTGTTTTTTTTGTAATGGCAAATATTTTTATTTATTTCTACCCACTTCTCTGTTTTTAGTTGACTAATGTTATCTTTTAGTCCATCATAATATATTTTTTATTTTTACTCTGAAGGATTCCTTTGTTTTTCCCCTAGGCTTGAATCACCAACCAGGTCCTTGATAATGGAGGCTCCTCGAGGGGTCCAGGTGCGAGCTGCTGCTGGAGACTTCAAGGCCACCTGCAGGAAGGAGCTGCACTTGCAGTCTTCAGAGGGTGAGGTGAGTTCCCAAGGTACCGGTGGCTCTTTACTGGTGAGAGTCCTTCCGCTCAAATTAATGCATATGGTTCCAGCTGAGACATAGAGAGCTGCTTCTTAAGATAGCAATAATGATGACCACATTAATACTTGTTGAATATGACATTCGGTAAATCTAATGTTATTTTCTTAAGTCAAGGCTCTATTTATTTTATATTGAAAGATATTCATTCATATGTCAAGAAAGAATGGGGCATCTGAATTCCTCTAGTTTCAAAATTGGCAGATACACATCATAAATGTCAAGATACTATCAAGAATGAATTAATCTTTTTTTAATTATATTTTGGTCTTGAAAACATGTTCATATAAAGTACCTTGAATGTTTGTTTCTGTAGTAATAATGCCTAGCCCGGCTGGCATGCCTCTGTGGTTGAGCATGGACCTATGGACCAGGAAGTCATCAATTCCTGGTCAGGGCTGATGCCCAGGTTGCTAGCTGACCCTTGATTGGGGGTGAGCAGGAGGCTGCTGATCAATGATTCCCTCTCATCATTGATGTGTGTCTGTCTCTCTCTTGTCCTCTCTTAAATCAATGTAAAATATATATTTTAAAAAATAGTACTATTTTTTTTAAAGTAAAACGAAATGAAAGTTTAACTTATTCTTTAACCGTACTGCTATTTCCTGGGTGAGGAGATACTCTTTAATAGTTTTTATGTCCACTTTATTTCCCCCAAGAATCTCCTTTAAGTCTATTGTCTTTCCTTTAAAGACCATGTGCTTTTTTTCACTGTCTGCTCTAAAGAACCTTTTGTCTTCGGTCTTGCACTCTAATGCAATAGTCACCATTTATTCCCTTTCCCCTTACTTGCTCTAAACATTGTGATCGTTGTGTCTGTAAGGTCACATTTTTGTCAATTCTTCAAGTTAATCAGCCGAATGTCTTCACCTATTACCTCTCCTCGTTTTCTCTGTGGACTTTTTCTGGAACTCTGAAGAAATGCCAAGACTTTTCATTGTTTTGCTCTAAGAACCCTTAGTCTCTCCTTCCTGCTTTCTGTTTCTTTGTCTCCCTGTGCCTCGCTCCGTTTATTTATTCAGGTCTGCATGCCCAGGTTCTCTTCAGTGTCTTATCGCATACCTAATCCCTACATTGAGCTTTTAATTTTAGTAATTACGTTGTTCATTTCTAGGATTCTCATCTGTTGTCCTTTCAAATCTGCATGGACATTTTTGTAGTTTCTCTTTTGTTTGCCTGTTTGTTTTTCATTCTACCTTAATTATTTCAAAGCCTTATATATAAAACGTATTCTATTCTGTATATTTCTACTGTGCCTCCCAAAGCCCTTGAAGGGCTAAATCTGTTGCATTGCTGTTTATGCCAATCAATTCCCTTAGTATTTTCTTCCTTTGTGTGCTTATTTACTTTGTATTATGAGTTCAGGAAGTTTAAATTGAGAAGAAAAAGAATGGAAGGCTAACTTAAGAGCTGTTCTGGAGCATTTTATACCTCTTCAGATGTAAAGATGAGAGCATAAATTAATAGACTCAAAGGGAGACAATCTTTTTTTCTTTTACTTTTATGCCATTATCTCAGTTGTTGATTCAAGATACATTTTAATTATATATTTGCTTCATTTTTGTAAACAAAGTTATTGTCAGAACCACATTAGCATCTTGTTACAATGTATGTGAGCTAGAAATATGCTTTATGATATTTTAAAAATATACCCATATTACCTTTTAGGGCTCTTTCCACTACTATTATATACTACAATACTTTGTCGTCCACAGCAAGACAGAAATCTTTCAAAATATCTCACATTCTTTTTAAAGAGTTGCTTTTATCATGTTAAGAGTTCATTCAAATTATTCACAAGAAATATTGGTGATTATTAATCTTTGTTCTTTCCTGACTTACAAACCATTTTACTGATGTCCTTTTATTCAAAATATCAGCAGGTTCCTTGGATCAATTACAGGTTGGCATTTAATTGCAAATTGAGTAAAATGTTCTAAATAAATCATATCCAGAGGTATTCAGCTGTGGTCATTTTTATACTAATAAAACAAAGATGTAGAAAGGCATACCACTTTATATTAGAATAAATACCATGCAATTTTCCTACAAAGAAATGTGAAATGATATAAATATATTTCTCTTGGCTTCACTGACTATGCCACAGAAAGGCAGACTGATCATTTATTAAACAATATAAAATGATGTCAAATCTATATTTAGACAGTTTTTGAACTAGTTAAAATCAGAGCAGGCTTAGCATTGAGGTTACCAAAATAATGGACAAAATGTGTACAGATTAAATTACACACAAAATCAGCACTGTAGAAGATACAGTTACTTCTCACAGTGTTATAAGGAAATTCAGATTCAGCTCTGAGGACAATGTGAGTCATAGCTGTAAGGACACTGGGCATGTTATAATAGAATATGCAAAGCAATTGGGGTATTTACATGTTACCAGATCACAGAGGAAGAAGAAAACAATTTTTAAAAAATATATGTTTTATTGATATTTTACAGAGAGGAAGAGAGAGAGATAGAGAGCTAGAAACGTCAATGAGAGAGAAACATCGACCAGCTGCCTCTTGCACACCCCCTACCGAGGATGTGCCCGCAACCAATGTACATGTCCTTGACCGGAATTGAACCCGAGACCTTTCAGTCTGCAGACCGATGCTCTACCACTGAGCCATACCGGTTTGGGCAAGAAAACAATTTTTATTTTTCAAACTGATTAAGGTCTTTCCTACAGCAATAGGTCTTATTTCAACAAGTGAGGATGGGACAAATGAATTCTTAGTGGCGAGAACACAATGGGCCATGAGTTAAAACCTCGGGGGTGTAATTTTGAGTACCAGAAAGAGTTTCCAAACAAATGGATTCCATAGTTTATAGGACAATATAGAATAGAAATATCAATTTGAGGAGTTGGAAAGCGAACAGTATTACTAGCAGACAGAAAGAGATACTAGCAAGCCCATAAGCAAGCCCATCCATGCTGCAGGAGCCTGCAGCAGCTGAACAATGTTGGGTTGAACGAATCAATATATATATTGTCCCTTTTACCTCTTGACTTATGTTTTATCTTAGTCAATAAAATATATTTTATTTTTCTTTTTAAATGCCCTGTTCATTTTAATTTATCTATGAATAAGATATACCTCCGTTATGTGGGTGAGGATAGAGTTTGGATCTCAGAAATTTATGGGATGAAGTATTGTCCCAGAGCTAAATATTGTGTGGAGCGGCCCCTAAATGGATGGGAGAGCTGGCAGGTAGTGCGATGAAGCTGAAGTGAGCCACACACCATAAGGTTCAAGGCGAGGGCTACTGATGAGGTCTCTCCATCTGTGCTTGCTTCGAAGGCTGCCACCTCCGTGCCCTTCCTGCATAAAAGCAGCTACTCTCTGCATTCATTCCCTCAGGCTGCACCCGTGGGAAGACACTTAGCTCCCAGCTATGAAAGCCAGTGTAGCAACATGGGGTCAAAAGGCAATGCAAATCACCAGGGCTAACCAGTGACAAGTATCTCTGTGTTTATTCATAAGTGCACCATTCACAATATCTACAGTCATTTGATGGATCCCACATGACCTCCTTATCCACATGTTCTTTAGCTTTCCATATTCCATTGTTTGTCATCTAAGGTCTCAAGATTTTTTGGGCAAAACACCAGCCCATGCCAAAACCGGTTTGGCTCAGTGGATAGAGGGTTGGCCTGCGGACTGAAAGGTCCCAGGTTCGATTCTGGTCAAGGGCATGTACCTTGGTTGCTGGCACATCCCCAGTTGGGGGTGTGCAAGAGGCAGCTGGTCGATGTTACTCTCTCATCGACGTTTCTAGCTCTCTATCTCTCTCCCTTCCTTTCTTAGCCCAGGTACATAGGGCTAAGAAAGAAGGATTCATGGTAAGCGCAGTGGAGGCCATTTGGAAACTTTGAACCCTGGGACGCCATGATTTGATCTGCATTTTTTAAAAATTTACTCTAGCAATATACACAATAGACTATGAGGGGTCAAGAATGACAGCTGGGTGGGCTATTAGGCAGCTCTTTCAAGAGTCCTAGTAAAAAAAGAATGAATGCTGGATGAGGATAAATATGTAGAGAATGGTATACTCTCTGGTTCTCCTGTCCTTTAAAGATGTGTTTAGGCAGTAATTTACTACATAACCGTAGAATGAAGGAACAGCCACATGGTGTTTTATCTTTGCTCATTCAAGTTCAGGATTCACTTTTTCTTTTTTGGGGACTTCAACCAGGCACATCTAAACCAAGCGACTGATGCCCTTGAAAGCGTCAAGTCCGTGATTTAGAATGAGTGAAGCAATCTCGAAATTTAGAAGATACAGCCAAGCAGGCATTGAGTACAAGTAATATGTCTCATGGACACTTCCAACCTGATCATAGCTAATAATTACCTGTTGTTAATCCTTCAGATAATCCATTTTGAATATCTTTTAGACAGTCTGCCAACATGATTTTAGGAGTATTTTTTTTTAATTAGGCTAGAGTTATTTTTTTAAAAAAATTATTAATTAATTCCTCTTCCCTTCAATAATCTGATCTCCAGGAAGACCTCCCCACTCTCCCTCCCCCCATGCATCTATGACATGTGTGTATAAAAGCCTCATCAGGATCCAGGAGAGACTTTCAAGTTCTTTGTATATTCTTTAAACTAGGCGTGATTAAGAAGTGCAATGGAGAGACGCTGTCAAATCATTCATTTCCTGCGGGGATTGAGTGAGTGGCCGGCGTGGCTCCTTAAGCCCATTGCACAATGCTCCTTTTCAGATGGAAGGAGGCCTTCCCATCAGATGCAGGGTGTCACTGTGGAGCGTTGGGGCTGTGCCGTAGGAGTGTGGTTTGTTTGCTCCCCACAGCGTGGCAGCTGGACCAGCGAGCATTGCTTGTTGTGAGGTCTTTTCTCACCGGGCCATGGTGCAAACACTCTGAGCCCTGGGGAATGCGACCATGAATTAATAAAATGCAATTTTCCCCTCTACTCCCCCGTAGATATTTTTGAACGCGGACACAATTCGGCTGGGAAACCTGCCCACCGGCTCCTTCTCCTCGTCGTCCTCGCCCGGCTCGTCCAGCCCCCGGCAGGCCGTGTACGAACTGTGCGCCTGCCCCAACGGCAAACTGTACCTTTCCCCGGCGGGCCTGGGCTCCACCTGCCAGTTCAGCAGCAGCGTCTGCTTGTGGAGCTGAAGGGACCCACCGACTCCCTCCTCGCACCAGAATAGCCTTCTGTTCCCGTCTGTCTGCTTCACGGTTCTGCTCGGTGTCCCTGGTGAGCAGCCCAGAGCTGGCTGCTGCGAACTAACGGTCCACGGGTCGGCCGCCACCTGCTCCTGTGAGTGATGCACCGCGCGGCTCGGAGAGGGTGCGAGAGGCAGGGCCGCTGAGACTCGTCCCCGGCAGGAAACCTGCATCACACCTTTGGCTCAAAGGGAGAATAACACAGGTGCCTTTGCTACATGAAGTGAAGCACACGGTTTTAGGGGTTTTATTTTTTGCAGGACCTGGATACGAAAGCCACAGAGGACCAGAGGACCGCTCCACGGATGACATGCCCAGGGTCCAATGGCAAGAGGACGTGGTTAACCCTGTGAGAAAACTAACGCTGCAGTCTGAAAGCACAATTTTCCATTCATCTTTTTTAGATGTACATGCCCTCCCCACGCCCCCCACATCAGAATTTTAAGATGTCAAAGCATTATGTAATGCTTGCTTTACTGAAAATTAAATTCGATACATGGTTTTTAACAAAACAGAAAACAAGACAGAATCCCGCCCTGAGTTTTGTTTCTTTATTCGATTCAATCAATGTGTCATTGGTACTCTTTGTCTACTATGTCAAGAATTTTGTACATTGGCTGATTTTGAAAGCGCTCAGCAATATATTTACAGAATTAACCGTAGGCCACCGTTGCTGTCATGTGTCAGGTCTGAACGTCCTTATGTCGTATTTACTTGGCTACTGCATGTGACATACTTACTTTTAGCAAAACGTCTGATTTATGGCGATAGAAGGAAGACAGGATAAAGAGGGCCATGCAGGTGGTGTGGGTCCACGGGCTATTGGTTACACGGAGGTTCTAGTGGTACATTTTTTGTTTGCACCATTCACTTTATACTTGACTCTGGCTGATAAATTCCGATGTCCTCTAAATAAATGAATGCTAATGTGCTGCGTAGTGCTGAGAATGGATTCCCTTTCTGCTGGAATATCATCTTCAGAAGGATATCTATGTATTTTTTCTTCCACCGGAGATCAATATTTAAGGACAGTAGGAACTACATTTAAAATCCCTGCTCAAATAGTAAAAGAAATATAAATGTTAACAAGTGTTGAAGATGTTTGTACATCGTTAGATCCATATTTTAAGGGATTTGTTCTGTCAGCCCTTAACGTTGACTTTTGTCAGACACGCTGCCCTCCTACCAGATATAGTTTCTTCCCTGCTTATTTTTTTGTAAATTAGCTTCTAAAAACAACACCAGAATACTGTAGGTTCATTTATCATAACAGTCCTTAATTCAAATTTTTTGAACCTTACAGAATCCAAGAATGTAAAATTGTATTAAGCATTTTGTATTATGGGACAATGGCTTGATTACTGCAAGGTAAGTCCTTCATTTTCATACATCAGTCAATCTTCCCAGGCTCCCCCATGCACATAGATCCAGGTGTGTGGGAGCTTCATTCTGAGGGGCCCTGCCTGTAGACACTGGAGTTCAAGCCTCTGCAGCACAGAGACAAGTGGAACAGTGAGATGGGTGAGGTTACTGGGGTAGTAGAAGCAGGAAAATGGGAAATGTAAGCAACAGAGTGAACCCTTTAGCCAGAATTATCTTCTTTGCATGATCCATCATATCAAATAACTGAGAAAGCTCCATTTCATTAAGTAAGTTCTATACCCAGCAGAAGCAGAGAGCTAGTGCTGTCTTATTACTTTTAAAAGATCATTTAATTTGTGTTTGGGATTCCTTAAGTAAAACTTTAAGTCAACATTGGAGAAAGAATTAAGATATGCTATTACTGCTATGGCTTAAAAGTCCTATCAGAACATGAGAATTCAATTTCTTTTAGTTAAAATATTAGAATTTAACACTAGAAATTCTCATAATGTTTTTTTTACAGTAAACTAATACAAAATACAACACAAGAAATGTTGAGAAATTATGAAGGTTAATCACTGTTACAGACTTTTTCAGAAAACACTACATATTCATTTGAGTCATATTTAAGTTGAAAACACCTCTAAATTAAAACAACTAGAAGGGTTCTTAATCAGAAGGTAACAGGTTTTCTTTTAATGGTAATTAGCTGTGTTTCAAATCTCAGCTCTGTCTTCTACCGAATTCTACCGATCGTGAGCTGATGTAGGCATCTGGGGAAATCTCCAAGTTTCTGTTTACTCAACTTTGCAACAGAAGTATTGAATCACATGGTCTCTTGAGGTTCCTTCCACCTCAAACATGTTCTGATTTCAAGAGCAAATATTACAGGAGATGGAAGGGGCCACAGAAATGTTAAATTATGTCACAAGAGGAGAGCGGATGAAAAGAGTGAGGAGACAAAACCCTGTAAAAACCAATCTAGTGAGGGACTGTCACCGTTTGAATTCAAATATATTCTGAAATGTTCTAGAAATAATTAAAAAGAAACATATAAACTAAGAGATTGAGATTTACATCCTAGTTCTAGATGATGTGAAAATATCTGTTCAATTTAGTAAGAAAAAATGTTGATACAGGTGGCTTTCCTCTCCAATACCAAATAATTGGTGACTGGCTGCTTTACATTCCTTAGTTTCTATGTATAGACTCAGGTGCAGAGTTCAAGCTTCTGTTGAAGACACAGAAGACTGCTCTTAAAAGTCCTTCCGTTTCTTACAAAGATTTGATTCCTTCCTAATAAAGCACTCCCTCAATTGCAGACTATCCATGCAGATTCATTGTCTGTGTTCCCAGTACCATTTTTACATCACGACATATGGAAATAGGGTCAAGTTTATTTTGTTGCAAATTTAATCTTTTCTCAATCAAACTCAGAAAAAAATGATTTAGTGTAGTACATGAACCCTAAATTTTACATTCAGTTTAGCTATGGACAGCAGGAAGGGGGAGGGAAGAATGCAGGCAGGTAAAATAAGAAGGAAGAGGGAAGGCAAGGGGACTACTCCTGACATTTACATCTTAAGCTAGGAATGAACAGACTGAGAAGTAATTG
Organism: Vespertilio murinus; assembly: GCA_963924515.1. NCBI lineage: Eukaryota > Metazoa > Chordata > Mammalia > Chiroptera > Vespertilionidae > Vespertilio > Vespertilio murinus. Next base: position 12,586,766 of record OZ004707.1, read on the forward strand.
AGTTCAGTTGGTGGGGCTAAAAGAAAAGAAGCAGACAACCAATCCTTTTTCTTTTCTTTTTCCCCAGAATATTTCAGTAAAATACTTCCAAAAAAATGCACTTCCAAATATCATGTTTCTTTTGTTCTATATCACTAAGATGTCTATCCTATACTGCTTTATCCTGTTTTTGTTTGTTTGTTTGTTTGTTTGTTTTAGGTTATGAATCATAAGCTTTATAATCTGGTACAAAATTATTTATCAAAGAATTTAAAATGATGCTCCAAATTTTGCATTACCCAGAAAATCTTGGAAGTTGGCACCCCAAACCTTTGAAAATAGAGCCAGGAGTTCTAATTCTAGTTGTGCTCCCCTACTCATGTGACCTACAGAAATATAAAATTAATTATCTTAGCCGGAGCTTACTTGTGTGAAAGGGGTATATCAAAGTAGGAGGATTTTTGTTGTTTTTGTTGTTGTTGTTGTTTTCATCTCTAAATTTAATTGGTTCACTTAAGACTCGGTAATCTTGAGTTCAGTAGCCCAGTCTGAACTGGCACCATTAATCTCTTATACCTGACTTAACATGTTGCTTATAAATGTTGAAATGCAAATCTTCCAGCATGCTACTCCCTACTCCTTTGTTTTCTATACTCCCTTTCTTGCTCTTACCATTGGAACATTAATGTCTCTTTTAAAAAATAATGCTTTTTTGACAGGTTTCAGTAATTTGGTTGACCTTCAAAAGGAAAAGAATGTATTTGGATCTTATTAAAATGACTATTTAGGGAAGTAATGGAAACATTTACCAAATGTTAATACCCTGTTGGTCATTCTATTATTATTTATTATATCAAACTAAAAACCATTGTGTGTTTCTAAAGGTAATTTGATCAAAAAGGTCAACTGCTAATTTTTTTTTATATTATGCCATTCAAAACTCCTATGTAATTCTGACATCTGAATTACTCAATTGGAAGGTGCCTCCTTTTATAAAATTGGCATTTGATACAACAAAACTTTAATGAATTATGCCATTGCTAAAATGATATCTCTGAATGAGGCAGCAATAGGTAGAGGGCTGATGAGTGCTTAATGCATTTACATGGCTAACTGTTATAGCAGGTCATGTCAACATCATAATACTAAATTGTTGTAGTCAATGCGGCTTAATGGCCAAATTCTGTAGAGCCAGCAAAGCAAACACACAGTTCAGTTGTGTATTAGTGAGGTCTTGTCACCTTCTTTCAGTAGCTTCGGTCTAGTTAAAACTGCTCATGCGACCCTATTTAGAGATAGTTATTTTTCTCTATATCCTCTTATACATTACAATAATGAATATTTCAAAATATCATCGGTAAAATAACATTGCCCTTTTATTCTTTTAAAACAATCATAAACAAATAAATGTCCTCCCTGAACATTGTTATTTGTATTGTTTAATATTGCAGTTCATTAGCTGTTTAAATCTCAAAGACCAAAGATTGAGATTTCTATTATATTTAACTCTAAAACACTGCTGCTTCTACTAATTTATTCAAATTAATAGCAGGACTGATAATTATAATGTGAGGTAGTAAACATCCTCCTTGCCAGATTCTGAGCTGTAGATGATTAATTAATGCTTTTGTTTTAGAAGGAAGTCTTTCTTAGTGTAGTCCACTTATCTTTTATACATGCATAATAAAATCCTTGTTATCCACAAAACCAGTATGTAGACTGTATCCCCACAAGGGCCCAGGATGGATTTACTGAGCTGAGTTTACACTTTCCTTGCTTGCTAAAAATTCCTTGGAGAATATAATTAATTTGAAATACTTTTAGAACCACCGGGCTATTTTTTATGTTGATTGAAGCGATTCCAATCTTTGAGAAAGTCAATGAAAAACATTAAAGGAAATGAGGTATAATGAACAGTGATTCTTTTTGTTTTTTGCATTATTAATATCTCATTTGTTTGAATATTTATAAATGAAAGCCAAACAGGGTTAACAATGTGCAAGGACATTCGCTAACAGTGGAGATGTGTAACTTTGTGTTTCAGTGTCTCATTGTTTTATAAGATTCTTTAAACCAGGTCCACTATTTATTTTGTTTTGTAATTTTCATGTAAATGTTTTCTTGTGTACATATGACAAATGGAACTATTTTCTTACACATACTATGCAATATGTTTGTAAAATTGCAATATTACCAAAATTACAAAAGCTGTGCTTTTGTACTCGGATCTTGCTTTATGTAAAAAAAATCTATCTTTTTCTATTTAAATGGACTATCAGTTCCATAAACTGTAGATAAGATATCTATTTAAAAATCAGTCTATTGTATCTTTTGTTTAGTTCTGGGTAGAGTGGGCTCTATTTCTTTTGGGAGAAAATGCACAAAGTCCGGCAGTTGGAAACTTCTTTTCCTCAGAAAATGAGACCTTTGATGCATGCAATGAGCTCATATCATTTAAGATCTCTCCTGTGATTCTTGTATTTTGTCCTAATTTTGGTGCTACTGTGTAACCACGATTAAATGTGATAGTCAACAAAGAGGATCAATACTCACATGCTATCATTTCATTTATTTTATTGAGAAAAGCTCGTAAAGAAGGTAAATGAGTATTTGCAGGGAACAGAGACCTCTTCAATGATGTGTTTTAAAATATCAATTCTATTAGGATACATATTTTAACAATTTTAATTTAATTTATAAATTTATACTTGATAAAGATGCTTCTCTTATGAAAAACTGAACATATGGTCCTCTTAAACATATGATTAATGAAACTGAAGAATTGAAATCCATTTAAAAGTAACAGTTACTACATTTAACCAGATGATTAGCTAATAGTTTAACTGTGACTTTTGGGGATAATACTAGGTAGATGCCATTTGCTCTATCACACCTCTCCACACAGATGTAGATCATCACACCTAAATACACATTCACATGCAACAGTGAATATAAACACATACTAGTTGCACATTTACTTGAATAATGCTGTATTTCTTCATTTCCTTGTTACATTCAAAATATCAAGAACCAGCACACCTTTACCTGTTGGAGAGAGAATTCCTGGGCCAATACGTTCCATGCTTTGAGAGTGACATCATTTCTGAGAGGTTCCAAAAGAGCAAAAGTATCCATTGGAAGATGTTGTGTGTGTGTTTTTATGTCATGATCATTGTTTTCTTTCTCTACAGCCCAAATATCTATATACTCTAGTCCAGGTATTAGAAGATGGGGGGAACAAAATCAGAATCATTTACACTCCTCACAAAATTTTTCAAATTTAATTCTAAGTAGAAAATAAATGAGAGCATTATTTCAGGAAATCATATACAGGGTGTCCCCCCAAAAAATGTATATACACTTTCATAGCTGATAGCTCAATTTTGAAAATTAAATGCATTTTAAGAAACACTGCCTTTATGATGAGTCAACGTGTATGTACACATTTTGGGGGACACCCTATATATTCTCCAGCAAAGTCTGGGATGGTTCTAATAAGCAACCAGACACATGCATGCTTATTTCCAGCAGATCCTTAGACCATTTACCACCCATATAACTCCTTCATTTTAGTAAACTTTTTTCTCTTGTGAAGTGTGGGTATTAGAGAGTGAAGGTTGGGGTGGATATAAGTCAGATAATTCCAATGTAACTTTATATTCGTGCTTTCAGAACTTTAGCTTATCACGGATAGAACAGAAAATAGAATTTCTGGGAACTCTAAATGTTGCTGTAGCTTCTTCTAATTATCAGGTAGAAGATTACCCTCTTTCTGTCACATGACAAATTTTAGAAGGGAAACACATTTTTCCTACATTTTTATCTCTCTCAATAAGGAATAATTCTCGCCATAAAAGTAAGGTTTATAGTAACAGAAAAATCTTGCTTTACAGTATTCACTAGTTATTTTAAAAGTCAAATATACTCTGTTAGTAAAAAAAAAATATTCTAACTCAAAAAACGAATCACTTAAAATTACTGAAAGTATAAATTGTGACCCTGATTTTTTTTGCCAGTCAAAGTAATCCCATTGATACTAAGAACAAAAGAAACACTATGCAATAAAGAAAAAATTTAATTGCACCTTACAAATACATACTAAACTTTTTATCAGGACTAGTCAATCTACTAATTTTATTCCAACAGTGGATATACATTTTTAAAATAAAATGAATATATTCGCTTTGTTCAAAAAGAATGTTTAGTATCTTATATATAGTTAAACATAAGATTAAATTGCATTTGCAGATATGATTTTAGCTGATTTAATTAGTGTTTCTATGTACTAATCATGTATTTTTTAAATATTTCACCTGTTTTCAGAAAGAATATTATTATTATTATTTTTGTTTTACAACATAGAGTAATCCTTAAAACAGAAAAAACAAATTAAAGGAAGTTTTTTTAGAAAAGAACAAAGACCAAAAGTTTTGTCACTAAAGCAAAAACTAGTTAACATGTTGAATGTTAAAGGAACATTTATGTTTTCTGAAAGCCAGATATTTAAAAGGAAGTGGCATAGGCTATTATTTTAGAAATATATATATATATATATATATATATATATATATATATACTGCTTCAGAATATATTTTTATGTTAAATCTAAATTATTTGTTGCCTAAATACTTATGGATCAGTAAAGAAAATACAGTGCCTTAAAGAATTATTTTATTTTAAAATGCTTTTTTTCTATTCACTTAATAATTATAGAATATAAGATGTTGGAATTACTTAGTATGTTGCAATATATGAGAATTGCAATTGATCCATAATTATAAACCATTAAAATACACATAAATTAACTCAAATGTCTATAAACTATGCCAAATGTTTAAAACATCAAGCATAAATGGCATAGATCTAAAGCATTTGATATTTTGACAGATATTTTCCAAATATATAGTGCACTTAGTATATAAATTATATAGTTTATCTTATTATACAATACTTCTGTCTTTTATATAACTACTAGAGGCTCAGTGTATGAAATTCATGCACTTGGAGGTGGTCCTTTAGCCCCGCCTGCATCCTGTTGCAGTCCGGGAGTCCTTGGGGGATGTCCGACTGATGGCTCAGGTCCGTTCACTGGGGCAGCGGGCCTAAGCCATCAGTCAGACAGCCTTAGCGCTGCCTTAGGAGAGGCTCTAACCACCGCCACTAAGCTCGCTAACAGTGAGCCTGGCTCTGGCTGAGTGATGCTCCCCTTGTGGGAGTGCACTGACCACCAGGGGGCAGCCCCTGTATTGAGCATCTTCCCCCTGGTGGTCAGCGAACATCATAGTGGGCAGTCGTTTTGGGGTTTGGTTGATTTGCACATTAGCCTTTTAGTATATAGGATCTATTGATGAATTCAGCAAGTAATGTTGAAGAGTAAACATTGGGAAAACATTGTAGATGAAACATCTTGATAAAACTCTACACCATTGACATTTTAATAGCATGATGAACTCGGTGTTTTCCTTCTGTTTACAACTTGGTAGAAGATTCTGAATTCACCAGCCACCAGAATGAAGAGCTTTGCAATATCATGAGGAAAGTTACCTATTGTTCTCAAAGTTAATTAAAGAATTATAAAGCCAAAGAAAGAACTAGCCCAAAATCTAGAAATATATAATAGTATTTTAATTGGGTCAATCTCATTACCCAATTAGGTATTATGGGCTATCATGAATTTATAACTGACAATGGCATTGTACTATGGTTTGAATGAAAAGCACATTATATGAAGACACTGTTTAAAGGAAGTCTGAAAATCCAGAAAAAATAAACTTTAGGTATAGCCTCAAAGAAGAGCACTAATATAACAATATAGATTCATTAAATAGTAATTGAAATTTCAAAGTAAAATATTAAAAGAATTAATATACATTCCCCTTTGCATCTCATTATTTGACCTCTTTATTTTTACTGTGATCCATTTATCCATCTTGAAGTAATAATATTCCTGTAAGTAAAATGGATTTGATTTTTTAAAAATATTTTATTGATTTTTCACAGAGAGGAAGAGAGAGGGATAGAGAGCTAGAAACATCGATGAGAGAGAATCATCGATCAGCTGCCTCCTACACACCCCCACTGGGGATGTGCCCACAACCAAAGTACAGGCCCTTGACCGGAATCGAACCCAGGACCTTTCAGTCCACAGGCCGAAGCTCTATCCACTGAGCCAAACCGGTCCCGGCTGGATTTGATTTTTTTAAAAGGGGCATCAGCAAACTAGAAGTCAACGAATCATATTCTAATTTCTGAGTTGCTTTGAACATGAAAGGTTGAAACTTTATCTGTGATTGTTACTTGGGTTTCATCTTACAAGTCAACTCTAGCCAACTGAAAAGGCTACCAATATAAAATATTGTATTGAGTCTGATTCTAGAACTAAATCCATCCTTTCAGGAAGAGTGGCATGTCATCAACAATAGCAAAGGATCTGGAGTCATTGAAATGCATGAGGTCTATGTTAGCAGTGATTTGACCTCAAGAGCTTTCAACTTAATGTTGGGGCTTAGTTTCTTGAATTATACAATAATGTGGTTAAATACAAAATATTTTAAAACCTATTAGTGTTCTCTTCTTTAAGATTTTAGTGTTTAATTCTATGCTATATAGAATTGACTTTTACTCTAATTTGGAATATACTTCCACCTATTTAGAGCAATGTACTGAAATGAAATAAGGAATAGAGGTGGCAAGCTGTTAAATATTATTTATACAATTATATAATAAAAAAAACATAGTGGGATTATCTGGGTTATGTAAATTAAGCTCTAGATAACAATTTTACTTGATGTCTACTTTTCAAAGGTAGGAGCAAATAAACTAACATAGGTGAACTATATATTGTTTATTCTATACTGAATTAAGAACAATTAATTTATATTATTTTTAATTATAAACTCAACCTATCTTGGATAAATTTAATTGGTCCCTGTTTTATAGATCAGAAAGCTGTGTTTTGGAGAGGTTATGATAGGTTCCACATCAACCTATGATACTTTTTTATTAAAATTTAATGCATTCATTTGCTCATTTGTTTAATAAATGATAACAAGTATCTCTGTCTGTCAGCCACTGTTCTACTACTCTAGTCACTGGTAAACAAACAGTGGTCAGCCAAAGAGAGACAAAGAAGGCTGGGACTCCTGTAGAACTTCTGGGCTTGCTGGGGAATGCAGACCAGACCACTGACAATGTAGAAATTAATAAGATAATGACATAATGTGAAAAGTTCTCTGATGAAAATACGCAAGGAGATAGTGACAGGGTTTGTGAGCCTCACTATGAAAAGCACTTTAAGAAGAGAATCTTACCACTTCAAGTCATAAATTACATTTTGTTGAGTACATTTTCTAGGTGGTGTGGTAGAATGTCAACCCAACCGCTTGAATACCAGGTGTCGATCAGGAAAATATGCTTGGGAACAATGACTAGGAACATTATCTTGAGTTTCAATAATATAAACAATTGTGTACCCAAAGATATGTAAAGCAAGAATAAACATTCATTGCAATTCCATCTACAGTTGCGTTCTAAGTCACAAATTGAGATCACAGTTTTAATCATAACTTCATGTGAGGGTCCATGTTTGGCCTCAGACACACTCTCTTTCAATGCAGTCCTTTATTCCTGTTGATTTTTTTCTCCCGGGTGCATGTGGGAAATTATGTTGTTTTGGGTGTGAATAAGATGCATTACTCGGCATCTACAAAAATGTATTTCCTATGAATGACTCCCTCCTAACGATAAATCTCAGAATGGTATTCTAGTAAGTATGAGCCTTGGTATTATGAAAAGGAAAAAGATTGTTAATTCGTTGTGCAATCACATTCTACCAGGAAGCCATATTAACTCTGGATTTTTACCCTTACAAAATGCTTGTAACCTCAGTGTTGTTCATGTTATGTCAAATGATGTAAGTTGCTTTACCTCTTGATGTGTCTATTAGAGTGAGTTTGCTATAAAATCAACCCGAGTATTATTACATGATGGATTTATAAAATCTAAAAAAACAAAAAAGTAAAGCAGTTTATTTCTCTCTGGGATAAATTTGTTGTCAGTGTTCTTACATTACTCTGGAACATTTTATTTATAGTTTCAACATAAATTTGCTAGGTTCTCCTGGTTGGTTAGACTAGATTACTTCTATCAGGCAAATCTATAATGATTGACTAAAATTTATCAATCTTAATGTCTTGAATTGTTCTGAGGCATTTTAAAATCATTTATTACTGAACATGCTAAATTATGAGACTACACCTTGGGCAAGTGCCCCTAAGTAAAAGTAGATTCATCTAAGCAGGGTAAGAGTTTGGAAAAATTATTCTTTTAAAATTGAGCATCCTAATATTTTCTTTATGGAGGCCTCCAGAGTATAGTATGACAAATCTGCATGGTAAAACATATTGATTGGCCTAAAGACAGTGTAATATTTGCAAGTTCCAATATTTAATTTTATGTGCATACAAAAAATTATAGAGAGATTTGGGGGCCAGAAAATTTTCCAACTCAGGAACTTTAGATTTTATGAATTTTTCACAGCCACCTCATGTCCTTGATTACATCTTGTTATAATGTTGCATCATTACCTTAGCATAGTTACCATAGAAAAATGCATGGTAATACCTATTAATAAGAACAATTAAAACAGAGAAATAATTGAATCAGACCTGTTTTCAATATTAGCAACATAGAGGTAACCACCATTTGTGGTACAGTAACTATAGGTCAGTTCAGCTTGGAGCTATACTTACTGTCAGTGGTGATACTTAACATAGATGCCCAGCCTCAGTACTAGACTGATCCAAGAACTTCCCACCCTCTTTAGGGAAAATTGGCCTACTGTATTTTTACCACTCCCTGAATGGGTACAACCAAAAAAACACAGTTATCCTCCAGACTTCTAAAAAACATACACATTACTTCTGAGAACTGATACTTAAGTGTTATTTGATAATTTTTTAAAAAGTTATTTTGTTAATAGGTCCCTGTCCAGATTCATGATCACAAAGGTTGAAAATTAGGAAATGGAAATAAAACTAATTTAACATGTTTCCCCCTCTCTTTATCTTTCTCTGTTTGCATTTTGTGTCATTTATAGTCAAAATGTTAATTTTCATTAAGCAGGTGACTATATATGGTTGTGTTCTACTTTTCATACTCTTAAAAGTTGAAGACTGATCTAATTGTATTAATGTGATAATATGATTACAAAAAAAAAACCTGTTAAAAGTTTTTTCCTAGCATAAAACAGTAATTGGAATAAACTCTGAAAAATGATATGCAAGATAAGTTTTTATCCTTTGCAAAATTTGAATGTGGTGGCTACATTGTCTAAAATGTAGGCTTCTTCTTATATGGTCTAGCCACATACTTTCAAATGTAGGAAATGCAATGAGAATGTAAAGAAAATCAGCATTTTATCTGCGACATCATGTTAAATTGATCTGCCAGGGTGGGGAAATCTATTTCATTCATTCTGTGTACTGGCAAAGACTTGATCTGCATTGTAGGGCAATGGGTTTGGCTTTTGTCCTACTAAACCTTTAACTTCTTCAATGATGTGCAAATGGGTAGTCAGAGAGAGCACAAATGACTACTGATTTCAGAAAAGTGATCAGTCATTGTCCATAAAACAATGTTCTGTGTTCAAAAATTAGAATAAGTTACAAGAAGAAAATAGCATTATATTTTGAAAATTAAAAGGAAATGAAAGATTAAAGATGATCATTTCCACTAACATGCATAATTTGCTTTCAATTCAAAGCCATTATTTGTAAATACAGTGTCTTCAACACATTAAAGACTTATAAGTAGAGACATCAATTGTAAGTTTTTTGCAGGCTCACGAGTAGACATAAATTATAATTTGGGAACTAAAAACTACTGAATAAATCATGTGGCCTAATTTTTTAAAAAGCACAAATTGAATATTATATAAAAGGCAGATGGCATCCTTCAAAGTAATACAATTTCCACAGGCTTACCTTCTCGTTTCACAGTGTCTGGATTAATCTGCTTTTTCATAACCTCAGAAAAGAAGAATCATATCAAAAATCAATAAACAGAAAAGTAGGTGGTTGAGAGTTTAATCACTTGCTGTTTAAATGGTTTGGCACTTCTGAATCGGAAGATGTATTTAAGCTAATAATCTGGTACCTAAAAGTTTTCATTTAATTCCTGCACCTTTCCTCAAATACATTTATCAACTAAATTAAGGTATAGTTGGATGCCTTTCTCTACCCAGGGAAATCCAACACAATGGTCCTAACCTAAAACAGCCAAATTTCTTATTTGCAAGCAAAAAATGCAACAAAACAAAGATGCTTTCTAAAATAAAAGGTTGGATTTTTTAAAAATAGTTATAGGAATAAATTTTAAGTAGAATTACCTTGGTAATTGCTTAAGTATAGATAATACAATTAGTTGCATCTTATTTTTATCCTTCGGTAATAAAGGCATTCTCTATTTTTATTTGAAAATTGGACCACTCAAATGAACTCAAATATATGGTTTTTAACAGAAATTACTTTGTGTCTAGAGAATATATTTATGCTTACCCAAAATTAACATGAGAGCTAACTAACATACACACACCCTTAGTTTGCTTTGGAAAATTATGTTAACTTTTACAAAGATGAATGAAAGTCTTTGGATTTCATGATTATAAGCCTTGTCTGAAGAAAAACATATTGCCTATATATATTGTGTACTGGAATCATGCCATATTTTTTCTTGGTTATCGGGTTTGTTATGTTTTGTTTTTAACATCCTATTTCAAAACCTTAGAAATTCTTTAAGCATAATGCATTTTTACTTTCTCAATATACATAGTACCTTGTATAAAATGAAATTTTTATATCTAAATAAAAATGTATTAATTGCCATATATTTTGGATAACAAAAATAAATAAATTTTGACCACGTAATTCCACTTTCTGAGACTATAATTTTTATCTGTTTAGTTAATGTCCTTATATAATTTTAAGCTGTGTAAGCATTTGTTCCAAAAATATAATATTGTACAGTTTAATTTAAAATATCACTTTAGTTAAATTATTGTTATAATAAAATATTTCATCCTATTAATGTTTCTATAGAGTGTTATTGTATTCTTTTAGAAATATGTTTTGTTGGGTTTATTAAAAAAATAAATGCATGTAATAATATTGTTTTAAAATGTATATTAAATTGAAAATTTTTAATTAAATAAAAATATTTAGTACAAATTATAGTCAAATGTGGTAACTTTATGTCTCATATAGAAGTTTTTGCAATTGTAATAACATCATTTATTATAGGAAGAAAAATATTCCCTAGTAAAAGAGAGGTAAAAAAGTTATATTTTAAAGCATCGGAACATCTACCAAAGTGAATGCCAAATTGAAATAGTCACTCAGAAGGTGAACTGATCCTTTATTTCTTCCATAAAAACATGCCTTTTGCTTTTCATAAGTGAGAGTGTTCTGCAAATATGCATTTTCTTCAATTAATTTTCTGTAAAGAAGCAGCCTGCAGAAGAAGATAAAATTGTGTCCATTGTAACCAGATTGATATATAAGTTCCTTAATGCAAATTTAAATCACATTGACTCTATGTTTCCAAATGTATGTTTCCTTGAACACTATTCTCACAAAATATAAACAAATATAAACAGGAGTGTGAAAAAAAAAAGGCATATGGACAAAAAACCAAAACAACACTGAACAGCAATAATAACAAAGTCACAGAAAGAACCATACAAGAAAAGGCATATACATTTCTTTATTTTGCTAAAGCCTTTATTATATACTGAATAACTTCAAAACAGAGATACACATTATTTATCCAGGAAAAGGCCTCCATGGAGAAAACATCACCCTAAAGAATACCTCAGGAAATGCAGCTTCAGATTTTCAGCAGTGTATAACGCTGTGGAGACTTTGCTCTCATGAATCACCCACATTATTGTGCAAAGAAATGCTCTCTAGCCACCGGTCAGGAGCATACTCAGATAACTTCCTATTTTTTAAAAAATAAAAGACTTTCCAATGTGCCCTAAGAATGTTCCATGTGTTGTAGTCACCCTACCAGTTTGGATTCTGATTCCCTCATCTTACTGCCTTTTTGACATTTACCAAGCCTTCGATGTCTGCCTATAAGTGTTTGACAGATGGTATTTATGACAGGTATACACTATCCCATAATATATTACATAAAAATTGTTTTAAAACTGATCATCGTTTCCCCGTTACAATAGTTCAGACTGCATCTGGGCTAAGGCTTGAGAATCTGGAGAAAGTGAGACATCTTTACATTTAGTAATAACATATACAACTAGCAATGCTAGTTGTATCCATTCTTATTTCATAATACATTACTTCCATTGCATATTTAAAGGATTAGCTTTCTCAGAGCATCTTTTAGTTTATTTTCCTTTAATTTAGATCTCAAAAGGTTTTTGTAAAAGAATTATGAGCGTAAAAATGTAGTCTTTGATAAAAATATTCTCTTGTCAAAAGGTAAATGAAGATAAACTCAACTTTGAAGATAAGGAAAGCCAGTAACCAGATAATCTGTTAGTCACTGATCCAAATCTCTGTCTTTTTTCATTATTTGTAAGCATGAATAACATGATTCTATTGCTTCTAGACCATACCTAATGAATGAGAATGCCTGATGCCCTTGCAAAAGGATACCCACATCATAAGTTTTATTTTAGAAAAATGTTTCTATATTTAAAAAACCATTTATTTACATTATTATGACATCCAAGTGCTACTTAAAGCAAAAGATACAGAAGAAAAGCTACAATTCCAAAGACTATGAAGAGCCTATCACACTGATAAAACATTAAATAAAATTATACCCCTTGCTTTAGTAATTCATACAGTTTTATAAATATATGCTCTCTTGCCAAAAGCAGTTTGGCTCAGTGGATAGAGCGTCGATCTGTGGACTAAAAAGTCCTGGGTTCGATCCCAGTCAAGGGTATGTACCTTGGTTGCGGCCACATCCCCGGTAGGGAGTGTGCAGGAGGCAGCTGGTCGATGATTCTCTCTCATCGATGTTTCTAGCTATCTATCCCTCTCCCTTCCTCTCTGTGAAAAATCAATAATATATATATATTTTAAAATATGCTCCTTAGAAAAGAGGAAACATCAATCCAATAATACAAAAAAGTTTTGCTGGTTGATGAAGGATTTGAAAGGATCAGCCTCGCCCTAACTGATTTGGCTCCGTGGATAGAGCATTGGCCTGCAGACTTAAGGGCCCCTGGTTTGATTTCTATGCACATACCTCGTTTGAAGACTTGATCCCTGGCCCTGTTGAGGTTGTGTGGGAGGCAACCAATGGCAGTATCTCTCTCTCACACATTAATGCTTCTCTGTCTCTCCACCTCCATTCCACTCTCTCTAAAAATCAATGGAAAAAAAAGAGCCTAGGGTGAAGATTAACAAAAAAGTAAAATAAAAGGGCTACCTATCTTACTTGTGTCACATTGAAGCAACTCTAAATGGCCCTCACAGTGAAACCCCTCTCTGACTCCTTTACCGCACATGTTGGAAGGTCTAACAATCCACTGGGTGCCGCTCTTCCTACCAAAACCTGCTTTTCAGGGAATTCAATCTGCAACAATTGGCAAGCCATTCCTGACAACCAAAGGGAAGACTCAGTAATCGGGGCAGGGGACAAGGGTGGGTCACCATAGGAGTGTCAAAGCTATAAACAGTATTGCAGTGCGTCTGTTTTTGTCTCTGTGAAAGAAGGCAGAAGCATTGTTTATATCTTTAAGCCATTCAAGAAGGGCCATGATAAGGAACTTGTATAATATATATATATATATATATATATATATATATATATATATATATATATATATATATAAAAGCCTAAGCAACTGTTATGACCAAACAACCTGAGCAGTAGCTATGATGCACACTGACCACCAGGGGGCAGACACTCAACACAGGAGCTGCAGGAGAGTCTCCCAACTCCGTGGTAGCACTGCGGCAGGCACAGTGGGCAGGGATGAGCACAAGGGGCATGCGGGGGGGGGGGGGGCGGCTTGGGCTCCTCCCTGGCCGCCTGCCACTTGGTGCACTGCTACATCCCCTGAGGGGTCCCAAATAGTGAGAGGGCACAGGCCAGACTGAGGGACCACCCCCGCCCCACACAAATCCGTGCACCAGGCCTCTAATAATAAAAAACAGAGCTTGGGAAATGATGTGTGTCTTCAAGAAAAGCTTAGGGGCTAAAGCTTCCTCCCTGGCCCATGCCTGTCTGGAGCTGTTCTGAACAGCAGGATGAGAAGAGCGAGTCGGGCTGAGGGCCAGCTGTCATTTGCCTGATGGTGGCTCAAGGGTGTCTAACTCCCATGGGCCACAAGAAAGACATCAGAGATGGCCAAGACCATCATCTCAAAGGACCTCGTCACAAAGGGCTTCCTGATGGTGCACTTAGATGCCACAGAAGTAATGTTACAGACTGACATTAAAGAAGGAAAGGTAAAATCATAATATAGATATATTCGAAAGATTTTATCTTTTATTTAGTATATTTTATTGATTTTTTATCAAGAGGAAGGGAGAGAGATAGAGAGTTAGATACATCGATGAGAGAGAAACATTGACTAGCTGCCTCCTGCACACTCGCTATCAGAGACGTGCCTGCAACCAAGGTACATGCCTTTGACTGGAATCGAACCCGGGACCTTTCAGTCTAAAGGCCGACGCTCTATCCACTGAGCCAAACCAGTTTTGGTGAAAGATTTTATCTTATTTGCTAATGAGAGAATCCAAAGAATAGATGCATAAGCCCATCAGGAATTGATATGTTGTGAAATTTATTTGCATAATAGACGCAAAATTGGCAACAATCCACAGGACAATGATCAATTGTGTTGTACTGGACACAACTTATATGTCTATGGCCACGAATCATTTGCATGCCTATTCATTTCCTACGTTACAGTTGTAAAATAGAGGAAAAGATGACTCAGATAGCAGAGTAACCTACTTGGAAAGCCACTGATAATCTGGTATCACCAAAGGACAGCTGAAGGACAGCTCAGAACAGCAGCAGAAGAGTCCATGGCTGTGGAAAAGGGCACAGTTCATGATGTGAAGGTCCCCAACCATCCCACAAATAGTCCATCAATGAATGATCAGTCTGGATGTTTGCTGTGACAGAGAACATTAATCCCAGGGCAAGAAATATAATTGATTTTTTTAAAAAAAGTTCGGGTTTTCTTTCCTTTCATTCATTCCCTCAGGGCCTGCCCCAACCCAGAATGAAGCAGAAGCAACACAACAGGTAGGGGAGGAGAAAGGAAAAAGGCTGCATCCCATAGGGCTGAAAATCAACTGATGCCGCCCGGGTTGGAGGAGGAATAGCCTTCAACTAAATGTGAGATTCAGGCTTTTTAACTAAAGACCAAGAATATTGCATTGCCTATCATTTGCCAAAAAGCTGTATTATGGTGGTTACTTTATGCCTGCACCTTCCGATCCATTCTTTGCTGTTTTCTACCCTGCTCCTTCACAGAAGGCTGTCCCTGGCATTTTCCTGGCACCCATGTCCTTTGGCTTCTGATAATGTTCATCCAGTTAGGGTGCCAGTGGGACATCGGAGAGAGGAAGGAAGAGAATTTGAGATATTCATTTCACTTACACCTTCTGTCCCAAAATTGGAAGACTTGGTAATGTCTGGGTTACTTTTCCATTGTGGCAATGCCTGTGACTTCCATGGCTACGGTTCGGTTTTCTGCTTCAAGGGCTCAAGTGCCCGTTCCCTACCTGCAGCTCTGAGGGCATTCGGCAGGTACTGGCACCCACTGTGGGGCGTCTCTGTGCACATCACCGTTGCTGCTTGGTTTCCTTACTCTGATTATTATGTCTGTGACACAGCCTTGTTAAACCCCTCTTTCCTTCAATGTTGAGTGTGCCATCTGTTTCCTGATGTGGCCCAGACTGATGCATATGGGAGCTGTCAAAAGTGTCACCTAAAGCCATTGAATACATGAGGGGACGTGACTGAAATAGTGGCCTGAGGAAAACAAAGCAGTTTGCTTTTGGAACTTTACTGTGTCAAGCTAGCTCAATGAAAAAGACTCTTTATTATATATATAGTTTTTTGTTTAAATTAATACATATGTTGAAAATTGGGTAAACTTTATATGACACAGAATATATGTTAATTTTAGTATGCTTAATTATTACTTAAGTATAATACATTATTTTATAAGTGGTATATTATAACCCACACTATTTTGTAAACAGTGTTTTCCAATAAAAACGTATCAGGGAGATCTATATATATAAAAGCATAATATGCAACTCAACCAGATGGCTGAACAATCGGTTGGCTATGATGTGCACTGACCACCAGGGGGCAGATAGTGAACGCAGGAGATGCCCCCAGCCTGCAGGCCCCATTCAGCAGATGAAGGCCTGTGGCCAACTTCTCAGTCCCTCCCCCCGGCAGGCAGGCTCTGATTGCCCAATGGGAAACAGGGAACCAGGGATGGATGGCAGCAAATGCAGGTGGTGCCTGGGCCCTGATTGGCAGCGGTGATAGTAGGGAGTGGGGTCGGCTGCCATCATTCTTGGAAGATCGGCCCTGATCACAAGCCAGGCCTAGGGATCCTACCCATGCACGAATTTTATGCACCAGGCCTCTAGTCATTTATAATGACTCATAGCATCCTATTGTCTTGATACACAATTAATTTATCCACATTCTCTAATCATAACTATTTTCTTCTAGTTTGGTGCTAACATAAACATTGGTTTCATGAAAGTCCTTAATACCATAATACACACAACCTTGCATTCAATTCTAACAATCCATTCTATATTGCAAAGTACATTTTCAAAACAAAAATTATAACATTTTACATCTCTAGCAGTATTGGATATGAGTACTCTTTTCTCCCTATCCTCAACCAGCATTATTAACAGACTATTGTTAATTGAATGTTTGCTACATAATACATATTGTATTAAGAGCTTTAGAAAACCAACTTATTGTCATACCTTATACATTAATCTTGTTAGTCCTTATTTTTTCTAATATGGTAAAAAAAAGCATTAATACTTCATTTTTTTACTTGTAATTTCCAGACACTAAGTGATTAAATATTAATAATTTGTATTTTATTTAATAACAGCTTGTTCATATGCTTTATTAATTTTCTTTCAATATATAATAACTTTCTGTTTGTAAATATTTTTAGGTAATGAAAACATTAATTCATTGCATGGCATATTTATCTCAGAAAAAATTATCATCTCTTTCTAGTTTTATTTGTTTTTATTTTCACTTTTATAGTTTGGTGTCATATGAAAGATTTCACTTATGAATTTGAATCTAAACATGATTTATTTATGACCTCCAAGTTACTTATAAAACTTGATAAAAATTTCAGAAACTGAAAGATTGTGAAAATATTTACCTATATTTTCCTCTACCATCTTTATGATTGAAACTTGACATTTAATATTTGATCCATTTATTATTTATCTTTGGTCTGTCATGTTTTATTTTCCCACAGGTAGCTGGCTAGATATTTCATCACTACTGAGGCTATTGTCTTGAACTAAAATCACCATATGCATTATCATCATTAAAAAGCTTCTTTGATCTGAATAAAATTGGAATGAAAAATTGGCATGGAAATTGGTGTATAGCATGGCCAGAAACTCCAAGGTGGATATCTCTCCTAGTAAGTTTCCAGAATTGTTATATTCTCTAGGCAGCTAGTGACTAGGCAGGTAGTCCTTAAAATAAGGATAAACTATATATGAAAGGCCTTACAAATATGTTTAAATGTAAAACTTTTTTTTTTTGCCCGAGGGGTGGGGGCAATGAAAAGAGAAAGATAAGGCAATATTTAGGCTTATACATGGACAGAATCTTAGTTCACAAGTGTCTAGGGGCTGATATGTTATGGCAACAAAATATACCACTTCACATCCATCAAGAAGACAAGAAAGGACATCTCTGATGATATAAAAGTCTGAAAAGGAGATGGGAAATTGCAAGGTATTAAACCTTAATGAGGAGTGTGTGATTTAGACAAACATACTTAAGAGAAATTCAGTAATGCTAAGTTGCAGAGTTGATTCCCTATGACCGAGCGATCTTATTTCTAGGATCTACTAAAACCAACAAATTGTGTCCTGAATAAGAGGGTTTATAAGGCCAAGGGTACCTTGGAGAGCCAAACTCATCATCTGCTGTGCATGCCAAATTACACACCCTGAAGTGGGGCTCACGCCCCCTACATAGGTGCTTATTAATTTCCACTAAAGTGTCTCATGAGCTCGTCCCAGCTCTCCCTGGAGAAAGTGTCATGTGTGTGCCTAAGAAGGCATATACAACAACCCAGCCGCCGCACCAGTATGGCTAATAGAAAATATGTAGGCTGCACACTCTAAAGAAAAGGATGATTAAGTGCAGTTTCCCCTAATATTCATATGTAGGTACACATATAAATAAAATATGTATTGGTCAATAACAATTTTGAAAAATGGAGGGAAATGTGGAAGAGTAAAACTATATAATGCCATTAATGAAATTAAACATTCATAGCAATAATAACATGTATTGGGATAAGTGCATGCACATGTCCTTTGGGACATTCGCCAGTGGGTATAACACTAAACATTAGTAGCACATGACTAAATAAATATGGACCTACGCATTTTGCATATTAGAATTAACTGAATTGATACAAAATCCATGCCTTCAATGACATTATATTTCTTCGACTTAAAAAATGTTTAATTTGTAATGATGGAAAAGGTATCACTATGGAGCAGCATCTACAAGTAACAGATTATAAAGTAAATTCACCTGTGTCTTCTAAAAGCACAGTCAAATGAGAAAGCTAGAGCAATTTCATGGTGATTTTCTTGTTCTCCAGACAAGAATAGCTGCTGCTTAGAGCAGACATAGCACCTGATTGATGATCACCTGTAATGAGTCACAGGCTCTCTCTGAGCAGCTGAAACATAGTATGTTCTTTTGGCATCCACAGCAAGTTTAACACATTAACTCTAATTATCATTCCAACTTGGACCTGTATATTTTGGAACTGTGATAGTTGATTTAAGTACCTTATTAAACTATCTATTATTGGAAAAGAAAGTTATTCCAGGGAAAAATCGTCCTAAAAATGAAAATTCTGGTTTCTAGTGTTGTTTAGCCACCTAAAATGGTGACCTACAGATTACTCACAGGGCTCTGTATGCCCACTTACTCTTATTTGAAAAGACAAGAATAAGCAAATTGGTACATGTTAAATTCTATCAACATACACAGAATGACTAAACAAATACCAAGGATGTGAAATCATAGCCAATCCACTATAGCCATCCTCTTGTTAAACTTCTTCAAAATTGTCCAGAATTCCAACATAAATTAAAACTATTTATGATTTCCAGCGTACACCTTCAGACTCATTGTTCACTTTCAATACATTAAGTTGGTGTGTTTTAAAAAATGTAATTGGTATTCAATATCCTATTGTTTTAGGTATACATCAAGTGATTCCATAATTATGTATATGAAATGATCATCACACTACATCTGGTTAGCATATGTCCCATGCAAAGTTATTACAATATTATTGAATATATCCCCCATGCTATACATTACATCCCATGACTTATCTACATTACCCTAAAATCCAGCAATTCCACCTATGGCTATTCAATAGAAAAAGAAAAACATGAATTTTCAATAATATATATTCTCTGTGTTCCTTGGAGCACCATTTATAATAGCTAAGATATGAGAGTAATTTAGGTATCTATTTGTATATAAACATATAAAGAAGGTGATATATATGTATATATACATATATGCATATTTATACATATATACACACATAAATATCACTGTATATGTGTACATACTTTACTATATATGTGTATATATGTGCAGTATATACACATATACAGTGATATATATATATATATATATATATATATATATATATATATATATATATAATTATTGTCAGCCATAAATCTTACCACTTTTTTACAACATGGGCACACCTGGAGGAGATTATGCAAAGTGAAACAAATCAGACAAAGAAAGACAAATACCATATAATTTCATATATATGTGCAATAAGAACAAAACAAAAAAGCAAGCAAGCAAACAAGCAAACAAAGCAAAGCAGAAACAAACTCAGGTACAGGAAACAAACTTGTGGCTACCCGAGGTGTGGGGTTTGATGGGTGGGTCAAACAGGTGAAGGGATTAACACTTCCCATACGGGAAGTCTTAAAAATAGTCCTCAGACGTGGATTTCTGCACCTGCTGCTGAAGCTATGACACTTCACTTCTAGCTAATTCCTACTTAGCATTAGAAGCTCAGTTCATATGATACCTCTTCTGGGAAGCCTTCCTTGATCATAGAATCAGTCCCCTCTTATTGCCCCCATACACCAATACACAAACCTTCATAACACACACCGTGCCTCCAGTTATTGAACTTACCTTGTTTGAATTCATAAAGGCTTAGCTGCCTTATCCATTTCTGTATCTTATTGTGCCTCATAGCATTCCTAATGCACAGTAACCATTCAATGAATATTCTTTGAAAGAATGTATGGAGAAAATGACAGACATCAGATAGATTCCCTTCATGCTATTTATATTGTCTTATTTTGGGAAAAAATGCATTTCATGTAAGTTTAGTAATATTTGCAGTTACTGTCTAATCATTCTAAGGGGAAGTGTGTGAGTTAAAACTAGTAGCTCAGACATTAAATTAGTATATCTTGGTTCTCCTCAATTGTGAGGTTATATCATTTAAAAAGTATACATAGACACAAACATTTGTCCATGAATATAAATTATTTTATTTATAAATAGGTCTTATCAAATCTCTGGAAAGTAAACATTATTTCTTAGCATCTCATTTCTTCCATATTCACATAAGAATGCATAAAAAGCAAAGCTGAAAAGAGGATAATGATCAAAAAGATGAAAATATGAGGACAAAGACAAGAAAACCCAAGTTCAATATTCTATGAACATATTGCAGGTAATATCCCTATTGTAATTTATTCTTCTCAAATACCTAAATTTTAGCATAATTTATGTTTTTTCTAACATCGGTACCTGAGTATAAATTCTGGCAGGAAATATATTATTTTTTATTCAGATAATGACAAGACATGCTTATGGATATATAAAATCAGGAGCATGCCCTTTTAAAAATATTTTTTTATTGCTTTTTTACAGAGAAGAGGTTAGAGGGATAGAAAATTAGAAACATCAATGAGAGACAAACATTGATCAGCTGCCTCTTGCACCTCCCTCCCCCACTGGGGATGTGTCCCCAACCAAGGTACATACCTTTGACGGGAACCAAACCCGGGACCCCTCAGTCCACAGGCTAACGCACTATCCACTGAACCAAACCGGTTTCGGCTCAGGAGCATGCTCTTGCTTAAAAAAAAGGATATTAATGAGGTATGCAAATAGACCTGTCATTTGCCTTTAGAACAGTCATAAAAAGTAAGTTACTCATCTAAGGAAAGCACAGGCCCCATGCAGCACATCAAACATCGCCAATCTTTTCCTTTAAGAAGACACAGTATCTGGTGGTGTTAGGGAATGCGAATGTGGAATATTTTGGGTCATTTATGCTGTTTGGTGCATTTTCCACAGACAAAAAGTTGGCCAATTACAAATGGACACCTTTTTCCAATAGGTGTGAATACTGAGATTAAAAATTCCCAGTTGCTGACAAATCAAATGGTTAAAGCATTTGCAATTTAAACTTGAGGCCTGGGGCACAGAATCATAGAGGGTATAGGTTGGGTGTCCCTCAACCCAACTTGCACCCTTTCCAATCTGGGGCCCCTTGAGGGATGTCCAACTGCCCAGTTAGAACTGATCCTACCAGGATTGGGTCTAAATGGGCAGTCAGACATCCCTCTCACAATCCAGGACTTCTGGCTCCCAATTGCTCGCCTGCCTGCTTTCCTGATTGCCCTAACCCTTCTGCTTGCCAGCCTGATCACCCCCTGACCACTCCCATGCCAGCCTAATTGATGTCTAACTGCTCCCTTGCCAGTCTGTTTGCACCCAACTTCCCTCCTCTGCCAGCCTGACCACCCCTAACTTCCCTCCCCTGAAGGTTAATTGCCTCCAACTGCCCTCCCTTGCAGACCTGGTCTCTCCCAACTGCCCTCCCCTGCTGGCCATCTTGTGGTGGCCCTCTTGTGTCCACATGGGGGAAGATCTTTAACCACATGGGGGCAGCCATTTTGTGTGTTAGAGTGATGGTCAATCTGCATATTACTCTTTTATTAGATAGGATAGAGGTGTGGTGCATGGGTGGGGCCAGCTGGTTTGTTCTGAAGGATGTCCCAGATCAGAGTGGGGATTCCCTTGGGGCATGGGGCGGCCTGGGTGAGGGTCCTGTGAGGGTTTGGAGGCAAACCACACCCTCTGGTGACCCAAGCAGAGGCCCTGGTGTCTGGAATTTATTTACCTTCTATAATTGAAACTATAGCCTGGAACAGAGCCAAGCCCCCTGCTTGCTCCATGGCTGCCACCATTTCTGTTTGGATTTGTTTACCTTCTATAATTGAAACTTTGTAGCCTGGAGTGAAGGCCTAGGCGGGCCAGGGCTGCAAAAACTTGGCTTTCTCTGTTGCCATGGAAACCCAAGCCTCTCTCCTGCTCTGTGTGGCTGCAGCCATCTTGCTTGGGGTTAATTTGCATACTTGCTCTAATTGGTTGGTGGGCGTGGTTTGTAGCAGAGTGATGGTTAATGGTTAATTTTCATACTACTCTTTTATTAGGTAGTATGCTTCCTTTTACTAGTGTTTTATGTGCCAGTTTATACTGTGACCAAGCATGTGCAGATTTGCAAGCCTTCCTCTGGGCTGCAGAATACACAATGTGACACAGAGAGAAAGCTCTTATGTATCCTCCCTCTTGTCTTTTTGAACAAAGAGGGAAGTGTTCCAGAAGTTACAACAGCTCAGTTTGGTACTTCCCACACCAGATAGCTGCATTGGATTTCTTCCTATCAACCCTCACATAGACAGCAGCCCTCTTGGGGAATAAAAGCGTCCTTTGGCATTTCGGGTAAGATTCCTCACCAGGGGTTTGATAATGGTGTTGGTATTCCTTCTTAGCACAGGGCCTGCTACCCTGCTGTAGGCAGTCTGCTGGGGCAGGATAACTTCCCCTTCTCATGCACATGGAGAGATCGACAGGAGATTCGCCCAGAGTGCAGGTGAGGGGGGACTCAGTCTTTGCACTTAAAAGCTAGTGGATTCTAGCAAGGACTGAGATCCATTCCACAGGGCAACTGGAAAGTTGGCCCTCTTCTAGTGGGCAAACCCACCTGTCACTTCCTAGGTGTGAGGGCGTGAAGAGAACAATATTCTAGAACAAGTGCCCTGAACTGGATCCAAAAGCTCCCTTCCAAGAACTCTTAGTTGGTAGGTTCTCAGCTATATAGACTTGCAACTTATCACAGAATATAATTGACCAAACTGTTCTACCTAAGCCCTAGTCATTACCAAAAACAATCAAATTAACAAACAAAAGCTTTGAACAGGGAAGGCTCACTCTTCAAACTCTTCCTTGAAATATTTAGAAGTCAGTTTGCCTCCTATAACTATGATTTTGCTTGTGTGTTTATGAGGGTTGCTAAGAATTGATTTTCCATAAAAACAAACAAACAAACAGACAAATAAACAAAAAAACAGATTGAGCATCTGAATGCTTATTTGCTGCAATAGATTTAATTTGATCTTTGCATGAGCCTGACAACTTACTAATCTTTGTAGTGACCTATTAAATAGGTATCATTATCATTAACCCCGTTATAACATCATAACTAACGTACAGATATAACTTAACTGAATTTTGGTGAGTGCAAGTGACTTGTCCAGGATCATGGATTCCATAAAATGGCAGTCCATGAACTCAGTCAAGCCTGTTTAATATACTAGTAAAGTTCTGTTCTTAACCACTTTGCAAACTTTTCTTTACCGTCTCTGTAGATTTTCATATGTTCTAACGTAGCTTGTAGGCATACTGTTTCTGTGAAAAGCTAGAGAGTAAATTTTGAAGCTTGGTACCTACAGGCAAAATCAACAACACTATTGTATAAGTATTTTTACAAAAAGAGATTTAAAATTGTGTAATTTTTAGACATTGGTATTGATAAAAATTTTAATATAAATACTGTAATTGAGAACTTTTGGGGGAATACAGGTCTTCTTATGAGAAGAATGGAATTCATTTCTCCCAAGAGGATAAAAATTGTATTTAATTAAGGCTTGAAGTTAGTGTTCCTTATCATCAGATCCATTATAAATGTTTATCTGTAAAAGGCATTCTGCACCTTACAGAAACAGGCAGGCCTGATTTGTCTCCTGGGCTGCAGTTTGCTTTATAATCATTTGCATTCAAGGGAGCTGGGGACCAGTTGTTTTGGGTTTTTTTGTTGTTGTTGTTTTGTTTTTCAAATTACAATGCACCAAGATTTTTCTGACATTTGTACACAGAGGACTATTTCTTGGTGTAGTTAAGAGTATTTCTTATGCACACGCTTTCCCTGCAATTGATTCTGCCCTGTCTTCTACTCCAAACACAGAGAACTATACTTTGGAGGTCAAATCCTAATTACATGGCATTTGCTAGATATGTCTTAAAGCCCCCGCATTATTGGTTATACAAAATTAAAACATGTGAGCCATACTGCACTCAAAGCAAAGGGTCTTTTATTAAGGTGTAAAATATTCCAAAAACTTAAAGGAATTTTAAAGACATCTAATTACATATAAGCTGCTGATTGAAGAAAATCCTCTTAAAGCTTAGGATAATTCAAATATTTGTGGAACTGGACCTAGAGAAATAATCTAAAGCAAAAAGTTTCTTAATTTCAAATGTCCTTTAATCAGTTTTCCATTATGAATATCTAAAAGTTTTGATTCCCCCAAAGTGACACATGCTAATAATATTATAATCTTAAGGTTATGCAATTCAGATTAATGGGTTTAAATCCCAAATAGATGTTATATTCAATTCATAGAAAAATTTAATTACATTCTTTTTTGAGATCTATTCTTAACAGAACCTTTTCCTTTACTTAAAAAAAATATATATTTCTTATTGGGAAAATGCAATGAATGTCCCACATTTCAGATTCATTATTCTTAATTTCCGCTGATGGTTTTCAAAGAGCAGTGTGATGTCCATGATGCAATTAGAGATTCTTAACAAGCCTTTTAACACTATTTTTCTAACCCCAGGACCTGACTCTGATTTGCTTCTCTTGTAGCATGCTGATAGGGGTGGGTGATGCTATTTTTTAAAAGAATACTTAATAATTTTAGGTTTCGGTCACAATTAATGAGGTAAAAATGAATACATTGGAGAACTGGATGACTAAACGCACCTATCATGCTGCTGTCTGTGGAAAAATAAGGATTTACCTTTTCTGGGGATCTGGATCTCAAGTGTCTTTACCATTTTCCAACAAAGTGTCAGATGATGTAACAATAGAATTGATAAACTCTTTCCCACTTTTTTCCTAGCATCTTTCAATGATAAATTTGGTCTTCACTCCGGCTGTCATCTCTGTAAGAGCTTACTGAGAATTCCAAGGCTCGAGGACTGGGTCAATGGTACCAATTTTGCTTTCAAGTTAATAAAATAAAGAGCGAATGAGGCACCTAACATTATTTTTAAGACAAGCATGAAATGAAGTTCTTGCCCCTGTGAGTAGGTTCAGGAAGCCAGACCTTGGGGAAATCAGTTAGTGGCCTAATAAACCTCCAATGATCATCAGTGATTGGTTTACAATAAACCAGGGGATAGGAAAAGATCTTCAAAGCGTTTATTGAGAAGTCAGTGATGTGAAGAGCATGGAAGAGGCCACAGCTAATCTGTCACAGATTCCTTTCTTCTGTAGTTAAAACTGTCAGCAATCTCTTTCCCCTTGGAAAAGCATATGTTACCATACATCACTTGAAAAGTGTTGAGAGAATTTAGTGGGACAGTTGGAAAGTCCCTTTCGGTTGGTGAAATAGATCTTGTGGAAAGACTGCATCAGGATCAATCACCCCAGGTTTCTCTTGAGTGGTGGCAAGCCAACGGAGCAGGAGAATGATTTATAGGACTATTTAACAGGTGTCATGCTGGGTGGGTAGTATCTATGGGATGTGTCCACGGAGGAGAAAATAAAATCAATTCTGTAATGAAATATTTGGCTGTAGTTGGCAAAAGATAAATTTCGGACAAGGAGTTAGTTGCCCTAAGGAAATGCAGTAGAAAGTGGGGGACATTGTGCATTGTAGATTATGAGGGAAAAGCCACAATTCACACCATCTAGCCAAAATCCTAGATCAGTGAGTAAAGAAATAACCATTAAATTTTACTGAATGTCCACTATTTAAACATAGAAATCCCAAACTATAGCTTAGGTAGGAATAGTGCCTCCCAGTCTCATTCCCAGCCCCAAATCTTGAAGTGCCTTTTTAAATTTCCTGATTGTAACACCAACTTTACTTTGAATTCTCCATCTCTCTCTCTCTCTCTCTCTCTCTCTCTCTCTCTCTCTCTCTCTCTCTCTCTCCCTTCCTCCCTCCCCCCCCCGTGTGTGTGTGTGTGTGTGTGTGTGTGTGTGTGTGTGTGTGTACAGCTATAGAATTCAACTTTTTCTTTTGAAATATTATTATTTCCTATAGTCTTTGTATCTTTTTTACAAAAATCATTCAGTGAATCCCCAAAATAATCATGGTCAGCAGATAATTTTATTGGAGACTTTTAACTTTGCTAGGAATTTTTTTAGACACAGCAAAGAGTTCATCTGCATCATTCCTAAACTGTATGCCCAGAAGGAATTTGCTGTTCAGGAAAGCACTGTGGTTAGCTGGAGTGGTGGAAATGCCAATGAACTAAGAATCCTGGGGCCAGGATATGCCAGAAGCCAACAGACCAAGTAAACAGTAGACCAAAGCAAGCATGCTTCTCATGTGTTAAGATTATTTTCTATTTAAAATGCCTCTTTGAGAACCCCCGCCCTCAACATATGCACAATGGCAATGACAAAATCATCTCATCTACAAGCCAAAGAACTTTATGCCTCGTCATCTAAGAGTCAAAATTTCAATTAGCATAAAGTAACCT
Source organism: Vespertilio murinus (assembly GCA_963924515.1). Taxonomy (NCBI): domain Eukaryota; kingdom Metazoa; phylum Chordata; class Mammalia; order Chiroptera; family Vespertilionidae; genus Vespertilio; species Vespertilio murinus. The sequence continues at coordinate 12,613,904 of OZ004707.1, forward strand.
TCATTATTTTCTCCCCTAAATAGTATACTCCCTTTTGTCTGAAAGTATACTGGGATTGTTCTTTTCAAATAAGACATCTAACTATGCCTTTAGGTTTTTGCTTTAAATTACTCTTATTCTCCCCATTCTCAAAATGCATTCAAACACATCTATCACTTTTTAAATATTTTAGCCTATTGTAGTTGATTTCTTCAAAAAAGGCTTGTTTCCTTGTTGAATCCTAAAGCAATTGCTGAAAAATGAATGGGAGAGGAAAGTGTGGGATTGAATAAAAAAGAATCTATAAAAATAAGTATTTTAAGAACTAGGGTGTGGTAGCTTCCCCTTGTGACCAGGAGCTAATCCCCTTTGTTGTTTTTTTTCCAGCATGTATACAGATCTTAAGCAATCGGTTTTCCATTTTTGTGTTCTTATTGCCACAGAATAGTATCAATCTCTAGGGTTTCAAAAGAGAACATGTTCAAATAATTCAAAAAGTGTGGGTCTCTTTTAGCCACTGATATGATTCAGCTCCAGCTGGAGGAATATGACCAATCACTGAGACAAGAATATAAGCCAGGTTTTAATATTCTGATGGCCAACCCATCTTTAGTTTAATGCGATCACAAACTAAAAGTGAGGATTAGATTTCTCCGTGAAGTAGCCAATGCTGTATGGTAACGATTCATTCTCTGATATTGTCTTTGAATAAAGCTCACTTCACTTTCTAAAACAAAACATGGGATTAGGAGAAGAGGTTATTTAATTTTAGTAATACGATATACAAAACTGAGTGAACTAGTTATGTGGAGCATCTACCTTTGGACCAGGAAGTCGTGGTTCCATTTCAGGTCAGGGCACATGCCACGGTTTCCAGTCCAATCCCCAGTATTAGTGTGCAAGGAGGCAGTCAATCAGTGATTCTCATCATTGATGCTTCTATCTCTTTTTTCCTCTCCCTTCTCTAAAAACAATAAAATATGTTTTAAATATATCGTTTAAATATTACTATAAAGTTTTCGAGACTACAGAAATAATGTGTATTGTACAAAAAGAAAAAAAATGAAAATTACTCTAAATTTTACAACAACTTTGAAAATTTGGGAATATCTTCTTGCCAGCTATTAATTTTTCAGCATAGTAAACACATGAAAAATTTTAATTCTAGGTATAAAATGGTTTTTATGAAAAGCTTGGAGGGACATTAGAAAGCATTGTGTTGTCGTAACCAAATACAAAGTAAAGTTCAAAATATTTCATATATTCTTTGTTATTTTTTTATCTAAACAACATTTTCCCCTCTGCTTATTTCATTGTTTATCCAAATCACTTCTTACATTCACTTTTCTCCTTTGTCTTCCCAATGTAAATGACATAAAAGATTTAGTATTTATCATTGCATATTTCCCCCTACAAACATATAGTCATATACAGATATAATAATATATATGGACTCATTTTCATCTATAAATATAGTTATTTTTCTCTGTTTTACAATTCTACGATTATATCTATATACTAGAGGCTCTGTGCATGGATCTGTGCACCAGTGGGGTTCCTCAGCCTGGCCTGCGCCCTCTCACAATCTGGGACCCCCTCACTTGTGAGAATTGGGCCCAAAATTGGCAGCCCAACCCCCAAGGGATGTCTTAGTGTGCGAAGCAGCAGGTGGCCTTGGAGGAGCCTGAGCTGGGGCTGCTCCCACTCATCCTGGCCCCGCTGTGCCTGCTGCCACTGCTGTTCAGTAGCACTGCTGCTGCACTGCCATTGAAGCGGGAGAGCCACCCTGGTGGTCAGTGCTCATCATAGCGACTCGTTGACCAGTCGTTCAGTCAACCAGTCACTTAGGCATATTTATACTAGAGGCTTGGTGCACAAAATTCATGCACAGGGACGTCCTCTGAGCCCATCCTGCACCCTCTCCAATCTGGGACCCCTCCAGGGATGTCCGACTGCCAGTTTAGGCCCGATCCCGGTGATGGGGCCTAAACGGGCAGTCAGACATCCCTCTAACAATTCAGGACAGCTGGCTCTTTACTGGTCACCTGCCTGCTTGCCTGATGGCCCCTAACTGCCCACCCCTGCTGGCCTGGTCACCCTTTACTTTGTTCCTCCCCCACTGGCCTGGTTGCCCCCACTCAATTGCTGTTCAGTCATCTGGTCATCCCTCACTAACTGCTCTTCCCACTCCCCACTGGTCTTGTCACCCCATGCAGCCTGCTGGTCATTACTGTTACTGTGATGGCATCCTGGACAGTTTGCATATTCCTCCGTTATTAGTATAGAGGTTTGAATTTTGTATTTTTTATTCAACTACACCTTTTCAGAAAGGATTACTCCTTTTCTGTTTTAGGCCAATACAACCACAAAAACACATCTTGGCCCCACATCTGTACCAGTAATGGTATTATTCTTTTCTGTATTTCCATTCTGGTAAAGTCAGAACTTATTGTTGTTTGGGTTTGAATTTCTCTATCAATGAGGTGAAAAAATTTTTCTGTTTGTTAGTAGGATTTGCTCTTCTTATAGTTGCTGCATAATGTTTTTATTCACTGATTTTTTTAACTTTTGATCCTATCTGAATTCATCTGACTTATCTATCTATCCATCTCACCTCTAGGCTACCAAGGCAAGAAGGGTTATTATTGGCTGCATAACCACAACCCAATCATTTTACCAATAACACATGATAGTCTTTTTAATGTATTAATCGTGTCAACCAAAAGCAGAAATCAACCTTAAATGTTATTTGAGTGTAGGGACACTTTGTAAGTGTGGAAGTTTGAACAGACCCAATTTTCAAGGACCTTTTCCATGGATCAAATGTCTCCATGGATATTTTGGACAGGACCAAATGTCCCCTAATCATTTTGTTTATTCCATTCTTGTTAATTTTGAAGATTTTTTATACAATAAATAGTAGCCTTCTTTCTAATATATATATTTAAACATTTCCAAATCTAGCGATTTCCCAAGGCATTTAATTTCTTCCGAAACTCTTTTTACAAACTCCACGTTGCTTCTTTTCAGGGTACTGATGTTTATGTGACAAAGAATCGTCTCCTTCCTACTATTTACTTAAAGCTAAGCATTCAACTTGTCCTTGACCCTGTCCTCTAAGCACTTGGGTTCTGATGTGATAATCTTCACAGTGGCCTTTGAGAGGCTGGGATGCTGAAACCCATGTGTCCCTGCTGGACTCAAGTATGATGTCTGGTTCACTATCCTTTTTATGAATTTGTCTTCTTTTGGTTTGTTTGTTGGACCAGGGCTTATCGGACCCCATTATAACTACTAGTAACAGTGGATAATGCCTAATCTCCAAGGACTCTCCTAGGATGAGACTTGCCACCTTTACACACACACACACACACACACACACACACACACACACACACACAAACACACACTTCTATTCTTCTACTTACCTCTTGTCACCCTCTCTCCTTCTCTTCCTCCCTACTTCCTTTGCCCCTATATTTTGACAAAAATATGAGCAACTCTATAATCAAGTAATGCTTTGTTGTGCAATTAAAGAGAAAGAGCAGTATTAAAGACATAAGAAATAGACTGTGATAAGTGGAAAAGACACCTGGCTAATTCTAAAGTCATCTTTATTTAAGTTCATTAGCAGGTGTTAGATTATTAGCAAGTTTCTTAACTCTAGGTGACTAAGTTTTGTCACTTAGGAATTGAATGAATTATACTTGATGATCTCAATATTCTAGGATTCTATTACTCATGTCTTTCCATCAGTTAATTAACTTGTGATAGTAAAATGACATACATGCCAGTTGGGAGATATTAGTATAACTTTTCACACTAATTTATCTGTTTATATTTAAAGTAAGGAAATATAGCTAGCCCTCTCCAAGGACCTGTACTTATAAGTCATGCAAAGTGGAGGAATCTTTCGCTGCAAGCACATTCTGTAATGTATCCTACAAGAAGAAATTGGCAATCGGATCAGTACCGAATTCTAACTCACTAGCATTTGATTCATTTACATATATTTCATACCAATACAAGTTTGGAAACAAAAATCAATATATTTAAATAGGTGAATGATGCTTATAATTCTTTTAGGACAGTTATGGAAAATACGCTTCCTAACTAAAAGCGTAATATGTTTACTGATCTGGAACTTTTAAAATAGAACAAAGACTTTATAAAGAGAATGATACAGGGATAGAGCAAGCTTGGCTTTTCAATTTTAATTTTTTTCCTCTCCTCCCCATCGCCTAAACAAAAAACTAAAACTAAAACTTGTAGCTCTGGTAATTACTGTAGGCTTTACCTGCCCAGCAAGCCTACCTCGTTTCCCAGTCCAACGCACTTCCACTCTCCTCGCTCATTAGCTCTTACCGTCACTCTGCTCAAATCTTTAGCAAATCCCCATCTGCACTGACAAATGATGCTTTTCTATTCCACTGAGAAAGCAGCAATGATGAAAAATAACAACCAGAGGAACGAAGTTAAGGTGGCCAAAAGATACGAACTCCATTTATAAAATAAATAAGGTCTGGGGTTGTAATAACGTACAGCGGGATGACTCTAGTTGACAACGCTGCCTTGCATGTTGACAACACTGTCTGCATGTCTGAAAGTAGCTGAGAGAGTGGATCTTAAAAGTCCCCATCATGCACACAAAATTGCCATTATGAGTTGATCAATGTTAACTATTGTGGTAGTTATTTAGCAATATATACATGTATTAAAGCATTATGTTGTACGCTAGACTAATAAAAACGTTACATACCAATTAGGTCTTAATTAAACTGGGGTAAAACAGAGAAGAAATATCCCCATGTGTTCAGCAGGATTTCTTTAGCCAGTACCCTCAGTGTTGCCTAGTTCCTATGACTATACTGTCTAGCAGCTGCCTCTCACTAAGGTGCACAAATTCTAATTTTAGGTCCTCCAAAACCCACCCTAGCAATTCTCTCTTCTCTCTCTCAAATTATTTTGTTTTTTCTCTTTAATATTCAAACTTGTCGTTCCTTCTTCTTAAATTTCTATAGCTTCTAAATGACAACTATCTTGCCCTAGCTGGTTTGGCTCAGTGGATAGAGCATCGGCCTGGGGACTCAAGGGTCCCAGGTTCAATTCTGGTCAAGGGCATGTACCTTGGGTGTGGGTACATACCCAGCAGGGAGTGTGCACGAGGCAGCTGATTGATGTTTCTAACTCTATCCCTCTCCCTTCCTCTCTGTAAAAAATCAATAAAATATATTTTAAAAAATAAATAAATGACAACTATCTTGACCCCAGTTATCACCCTGTCTCTCTGCTTCCATTTGCAGCAACATTTCCTGAGTTGATCAATTCCTCTTCTCTCACTCAGTCTTGAATGAGCTTCAATCATGCTTTCATGCCAACCCTGAAAAGCAATTCTTTAGAGGCCATTATGACCTGTGTGTTGATAGCAGTCAGTTTTCCATCCTGATTTGACCTTTTGGCAGCTTTTGGAACAGTATTTAACCTGCTACTTAAAACACTTTCTTCACTTGGGCGTCCAGGCTTCTGGCTCCTCCTGCTTCTCCTGCCATCAACTCAGCCACTTCTCTTTCCATTCCTGGATCTGCATTGTATCCCTGACTTCTGAAACATCCGTCTCTATCCTCACCTCTCTGTTATCTTTGCATCCCCTCTCTACCTCTGTCTCCATACCTAAGCTCCATACCTGAGCTCACTCAGTCTCTATAATTTTTTTTAAAAAAAACTATCTTTTTATTACTTTCATATGGAAAAGGAGAAGGAGAGAGAGAGAAACATCAGTGATGAGAGAGAATCATTGACCAGCTGCCACCTATATGCCCCACATTAGGGACTGAGCCTGAAACCCAATCATGAGCCCTGGCTGGAAATCTAACCGAGACCTCCTGATTGGTAGGTCAATGTTCAACCACTGAGCCATGCCAACCGGGGCCAGTCTCTTCCTAAATGTCCAAATGTCTATCTCCTCTGAAGTCCTGACTGAGATATTCAACTTCTTTCTACTTGGATGACTCCTGACACCACAAACTTAAAATAGTCCTGATAGTTACAATCACACCCCATTAGACCCCAGCTCCATATCCTGTTTCAACCTTGACCTCTCCCCCTGCTCATTACATTCTGATCACACCAGCCCCCCGGCTGGATCTTGACCAGAGCACGCTTTCTTCAGCTTCAGGACCTTTATAGCTTGAGTTCATTCCTCCCCAAATGTTCTTCTCACCAGGTCATTCAATTTTTCTGTTCAAATTTACTTAATTAGAGAGGCTTTTTCTGAAACTTGTAAATAAATATCAGAAGGCTCCTGACAGGGAGTAGGGAGCCTTCTTCTGATATTGTTTTCTTTAACTCTGATGTGTTCTTTTCTACAGCTTTCCCCTACTCTGATTCCTTCCACATATTGTTTACTTATTTATTAATTGACTTTCTCCCATTTCAGCACAAGCTTCATGGAGACAGTTATGTCATTTTCTTCCTTGTTGTAACATTAAATTCCAGCTCAGAATCTGGCACACAGTAGGTGCTCAACAGATGTTTGTTCAATGAAGAAACTACACAGATAATAACAACTCAATGTACATTATGCAATAGGATTTCAAAATGTCTTTAGTTTATAATCATTGTTTTTCTAATTTGCATTTTACAGTATCTTGGGTGGACTCAATTTGTGATGGGGAGATTGAAGCCCATGAGAATATTGTTGAAAAGGGGAAAGGTTTTACATCTGATTCTAAATGAGTTTGTCTTCTTTCCAGTATTTGGAGAGACAAGTAACAGCACTAGTAAACTTCCATTCAATTAGTTTTTAAAACATGCCCCAACAATTAAATAGCTGACTCATACTGTGGGCAAATCCAATAGTGTTATCTAATCTGGACAACATACGTTTAGAAAAGCACGATTAACGATCAAGCCAAGGTCTGAGGTCTGGGTAAAGCAGGTTGACCTACTGGAGGAGACTGAGCTTTGGGGATAGATCTAGGTTCAAATACCAGTTCTGCCACATTCTAATGATGACATTGGCTGGATTCTTTAACCTTTTTAACGCCCTTTTGTCCCCAGACAGGCATTTTCCTTCATATATAGCAAGTGCCAAACTCATGCTAGCTTGTCCATATATTTTTATATCATACATAACTTCTGCATTTCACTTCATCAAAAGAAAATGTGTTTGACCTCTACCTGCCCTACGTGGCTTATTTAAATATCTGACCAGAATAAAGTGTTCTAGCATACAAATATTTTCCCTTTTCAAAGAACTCTTGCAAAATCTCTATTTTTTAATGTAGATAATATCGCCCTACTCTGTATAATTTATATAACTGTTATTACACAAAACTGTGAGAAATTATATAAGGAAAGCATTAAATTAAGAATAAGGTAATTTACAGGATATATAACCCATTTTAATGGCTAATAAGTAAGCACCAATATATGACTGCAAGAAATTGAAATACTAAGACATTTATTATAATGAAATACTTTCCTAATAAATTACAAGATAGTCAATGTTACAGATTACTGCCAGTATGGAATCCTATTGACATTGTGTGTATCCTTTAAATTGCCCCTAAGCAATATACAGTGGGTCCTTGGGTTACATCGGAGATCCATTCCTATGGTGCAAAGTAACACAATTTTCGCCGTCAGAACCACCTCATAAGCACCTACATCACTCACATGGAGCACATACACAGCAGTAATGAAGTCAGAAAGAAAGATAACAATTCCAGACCTTTACCTCTGGTAAATAAACAATAAAAAACATAAAGCACATAAGGACATACGTCGAAATGACAGAACTTTTTTCATTTTTATAAATAAATGGGAGATGGTGACATAGCCACAAAAGGACATACATTGAGTCCAACATACCTGAGGGCTGCCTGTGGATAGTTTCCACTTTGTACACTGTTGTTTTAACAGACACACACGCATATCAGAGGAATGTCTCACTTTGCAAGATTCCCATCTATAGGAGAATCCATCAACACAGTGCCTTGTGCTTAAAAGTACAGATTCTGGGTCCAAACTCTCAATGCCAACACTATCATTTTCCCTACCTAGCTGTATGCCCCTTGGAAGTTTACACTTATTTTCCCTTAGTCCACTCATGTATATAATGAGAAAAATAATAATGCCTCCTCAAGTGTTGTTGTGAGATTTAAATCTATCTATATAATAGATGAAAATGCAAATTAGCCAGGAAGCTGTAATGTAAGGACCAAACAGCAGGGAGTTGAGGCTGCATGGTGCCTGGCCAGAGCAAGGGATCCCAGGCCATAGCCCCCACCCCATGGACTTGACAGAGGACCCCAGGCCAGACCCCTCACCCAGCAGAACTTGATGGGGGATCTCAAGCCATGACCCCTCCCCGGTGCTAGGCTGGGAGACCTCAGGCTGCACCTTCTGTCTGGCGGGGCTTGATGGGGGACCTCAGGCTGCAACCCTCACTCCAGCACTGGGCCAGGAGAACTCAAGCTGCACACCTTTGCCCCAGCACCGGGTCAAGAGACCTCAAGCTGCGTCCCCTTCCTGGAAAGGCTTGACAGGGACCTCAGGCTACACTCCTCACCTGGCAGAGGTTGACAGGGGACCTCAGACTATGCCCCTCATCCTGGCGCTGGGCCAGGAGACCTCATATTGCACCCTCAGCCCCAGCACCAGGCCAGGGACCTCAGGCCATGCCCCCTGTCCAGCGGGGCTTGAAGAGGGACATCAAACTGTGCCCCCCAGCCCCAGTGCCAGGCTGGGGGAACTCAGACTGCACCCCCAACCAGGTGCCAGACCAGGGGACCTGAGACTGCACGCCCTGCCTGGAGGGACTTGAAGGGGGTGGTGCCAGCCAGGTCTGGGTCTCATCCAATGGGGGTGGAGCCAGCTGGGTCTGGGTCTCCTGGGTTTTCTTTTTCTTTTCCTTTTTTAAATATATTTTATTGATTTTACACAGAGAGGAATTGAGAGGGATAGAGAGTTGGAAACATTGATGAGAGAGAAACATCGACCAGCTGCCTCTTGCACATCCCCCACTGGGGATGTGCCCGCAACTAAGACACATGCCCTTGACTGGAATCGAACCCGGGACCTTTCAGTCCACAGGCCGACGCTCTATCCACTGAGCCAAACCGGTTTCGGCAAGTCTCCTGAGTTTTCAAGGAGCAAGCATGCAGGTGTTGAAAAGGGACTTGATTCCAGGTCCTGTGGCACACCTAGACTCTGACAGGAGGGAGATTTTCATATATATTTTACTAACTTTCTTTCATCTCTGACACTTCTATTAGAGAGAAAAGGCAAATAGAAATATTAACATATTTCCTCTAATTAATTACATTTTAATGTGCACCAATTTCGTGCACTGGGCCACTAGTGAATTAATAAAATGAAGCTTTTAGAACAGAGTCTGGTACTTTGCAACAACCTATACAAGTTAGTGATTTATTTTATTCTTGTCATTAGTGACAATTCCTGAGATATCTGGGTTTATGTAAAGACTGAGTACCAAGGAATAGTAGAATATTAATTTTGAAAAAAAATAACATCTGCTCTCTTATCAATAGGAGGTCTGACATGAGCAGAAGGTGAGCTTCCTTAATTACAGCATTTCTAGGTTACCTCTTAACATGTGCAGAAAGGCAGGTGTGAGTTGATTTATTGTGTTTGTCATTTACTAGTTTTGCAGTTTTTAATCTTTCCAACACTGAGGTTCTTCATTCACAAATTGATAACAGAATCAACCTTCTTCATGAGGTTATTGTGAGTACTCAAAATATTAATATGCATCCAATACATTTATCTGCTATTACCTATGAAATATCAAATGAAATATTTCCTAAGAATCATCTGATCAAAACACTTATATAACCAGCTATCAAATTCTAAGAGAACTATGAAACCATGTTGCCTTCTGTAATCAAGACTCCTTGTTGAAATGGTTGCACAATGAGAAAAAGGGAGAGCTACTTTATCATTTTCCCTATCTTCCTAGGCTCAATGTGAAGCATATAATCACACATTCTCCATCCAATGAGAGAGCATCCCTATCCTCTCCCTTGTCTCCCTACCCTGATATCTTCTCATAGAAAATAATAATTTATTCCGGTCCCCAGTTTTATTGCATAGGTGCTATGTGCAGCTTTGGATTTTATTTTGAAGATTCACCTTTCATCATGATTGTCAGAGCAACTGTAGCATGTACAGAAATGTAACAAATACCGTATTTGCCGGCGTATAAGATGATTTTTTGGCCCTGAAAAATACCATATTTGCCGGCGTATAAGAGACTGGGCATATAAGACAACCCCCTAACATTTCCACTAAAAATACAGAGTTTGTTATATACTCGCCGTATAAGACTACCCCCCACTTGGAGGCATATTTTTCAGGGCCAAAAAATCGTCTTATACGCTGGCAAATACGGTAATAGAAAACAGTATTGTATTACTAAGTTGTGGTATTTTAAACTATGAAATGATCTTTCGGGAAAGAGAGAAATTAATGCAAAGTGGTATTATTCCACAAGATTTCACTGAGGAACTAATCTTTCTGTAGGGTTTTTGTATCTAAGAGAGGCAGGAAGAACATCAAATAAGTTCATAAAAATAACCAAAGGGAGGAAAACAATGTTTATTGAGCAATCACTGTGTCAGACAACATATTAGATTTCTTAAATGCATTATCATTTTAGAAACAATGCATGTGTAACATAAAGAGAAAGCTCAAACAGGTGCAGGTGAGCACCTGTGCGTTAGGATTGCTGGACAATGAAGGGCATAGAATGTGCTACCTTGTGGTCAGCCAGAACAGCCAAAGACCAGTGGTGTGCCCTCCTGTCTCACAGTCAGATAAACACTGCACTGCAGGGTGCTTCTTTTCCTTCTGTCTGTCACTAAGTTGTTTAGAAGTAGTTCAAAATAAAGTTCTTTGATTGGTTCGATGGAGTGGAGACTTCTTTGGGCAAAGTTAGACTAATAGGAACTCCCCTTAAATGTGTGTGCTATACAGAATCCTCCCCTCACCAAGGATGCGTTGATCCCTGGGAACTGTGAATGTTATGTTCCATGGCAAGAAGGACTTTGCAATGAAATGAAGGTTACACACCTTAAAATAGGAAGGCTGTCCTACTTTATCTCCATGGGCTATATATATATATATATATATATATATATATATATATATATGTGCTTAAGTGACCAGTTGATCTGTCGCTATGATGTGCACTGACCACCAGGGGGCAGTTGTTCAACACAGGAGCTGCCTCCTGGTGGTCAGTGCACTCCCACAGCAGAAGCACTGCTCAGCCAGAAGCTGGGCTCACAGCAGATGATCACAGCTGTGATGGCGCAAGCCTAGCCTCCTTCCACAGCAGCACTGCTGAGTGGCAGCAGCTGCAGGCGCAGTGGGACTGGGATGAGCAGAAACAGCGCCAGGCCCTGACTCAGGCTCCTCCCCAGCCACCTTCCACTTCCAGGGCTGCTACATCCCCTGAGGAGTCCCAGATTTCGAGAGGGTGCAGGCCAAGCTGAAGGACCCCACCAGTGCACGAATTCATGCACCTCACCTCTAGTGTAATCATAGCCGCTCTTAAGAGCCAGAGAGAATGGCAGGTAGAGAGTGGGAATGATGGGGCAGAAGGGCAGACCTGAGAGATTCAAAACAGAGGCCAGGCAGGTATTGCCTTTGAGGGGTATGAGGTCCAGGGACTGCAGGAACCCTCTAGAAATTGAGGCTGATCCTCAGCCCACAGCCAAGTAGGACACAGGAACTTATGTTCCCCAGTTCCATGGAGCTGAATTCTGCCACAGCCAGCAAGCAGATTCCCCTCGCTGACCGAATACTTGAGTTTGGCCTTTTGTGAACAAGAGCTTGGAAACAGCCAAGCCATGGAACTTCAGTAACAAGCACGGATGCTTACAGAGCTGTGATACAATAGCTCAGTGGTGTTTTAAACCCCTCAGAGCCCGGTCGTTTGTTATAGCAGCAAGAAAAAACAAATGCACTGTAGGACTGAGGGGATGGACACAGTGACAAGTATATGGATGCATTTACTTTAGCCTATGTTTCTCAATTTGGGGATTTTAAAAAAATCCATTTTCCAAATTGCCCACCAAGGCATCTTTCCCCTCCAAAGACACGGCTTTCTAGTGTAAACTTGCTTTTAAAGTCTTGAGTGATAAAAGGGCTTAACAAACGCTATCACAGAGCCAATGAATTTAACATTTCATGAGTTAAACATTAAGAGAAACTTTCAAAGGGCTTCATTTATTTGCAAAATCCATGGTTTCCTTCTTTTCTCTGGAGCAAAACAGCCTCTCCTTTAATTCGGTAAATCTTCCCCAGATTTGACTTTGGGATAATAAATCCATATGTCATAAGCTTACCCACTATGCTTAGAGATCATTTTTCATTAAGGGTGCAACAGTGCACACACATTCATTAACTCTGGTAAGCTGTGCTAATTACGATGGATGCTAAAGTTTCTCATACTTTTTTTATTTTTCCCCTCAATGTCATCTCATTAAACCTTTAGGCCAAATGGCTATTATATATATATATATATATATATATATATATATACACACACACACACACACACACACACACACACACACACACATTCCTGTTCCTAGTATCGTATCCATGACCTCTAGATGAGTGGAAAATACTACTTATTATGGTAACACGGGCAGGAGCCAAAGCTAATTTGCCAGTGTCCCCCAGTGCCTGGTACTAGGTCCTCAGCATTAAATCTCGGGTTGTAGAACTTAACTATTTGAATCCAAACGTGTCTATAAATATGTCTATTGTTTCTTTTGTCATCCATTATATACAATGTTAATTTAATGCCAAAGGTGTTGGTTCAATATCTTTTTAATGGTAATTGCTCTAGCAGCAGTAAAATATACGGAAGCCTATTTTTTATCACTTCTCTCAAAAACGACTAAGTAGCAGCCTGATAGCCTAGGGACATCCTAGTAAAAATTAAGAGAACGGAGATTTAATCCTGACTAAACTAACAAATGGTTGTGTGGCACAGGAAAGCCACGGGAAATTTACTATTTCCTAGGCTTTGAATTTGCTGGGAAATATATGATTTGCAGGTGGCCATTTGTCCATTTTTGACAATAAGGGTTTAGAATAGGTCCCTCTGAGAGTCCATCCATATGTATGACTCTATCTGAATACAGCATCTTGCTAAAGTAGCTTTGGAAACCAGGATTTTGTCTGTTGAATGTGTGGCTCAGATAGATTGCAAACTGACCTTGAAAAATGGTTCTGTGCAAAAGCAAACCTTTGTTCTATTATAAATGTTGCCTTTTTATTCTCCTCATTATCATTTTAACAGTATGGCCAGGCTTAGAAACCCCTGGAGGTTATCAACCCTGCAGCAAAAACTCAACTAAAAAAAAAATATAAACAACTTAATGTTTGCATTTTTGCTTTAGGACGGATGAATAGTTAAAATGGCATGTGGCTCGATTTTTTTCTTTTTGTATTTGTAAAATTTATTGTGAATATGTGTTAGTTTGCTGCTAATATTTTCCATTTTTAAAAGTCAATGGGCAAATTATCCATTTCCTTGAGATCATCTTGAGCAAGAAAAGAAATGAGTTCATTTTTTATGAACTCTGATGTGTATTTTGACATCACTTCATATTTCAAAAAAAAATGTTAGTCGCATTTCAAAACTAAGTTTGATTTGTCTTGTCTACTTACCATTTGGTGAGCTCATTAGTAATAAATAGTACTTTTTCTTTTAAAACTAGAAATAGCAATTTTAATGGTAATATTTTTGATCATTGAGTCCATTTTTAAACACCTATTAAAAAGATGATGACCCGTGAAAAGAAATACATGTAGAGAGGAAAGATGACAAGAAAACACAGAAAGAAAACCCCTACTATGCAAGGAAGCCAACATTTCATGCCATCGACAAATAAGGGTTTTCTTATATCTTCATTTATTTACTTAACTACTTATTTTCCTGTTCATCTATCCATATATGTCATTACCTAACAATTTATTTTGTTATTCTTTTTTAATTACTAATGAGAGGTACAGGGACTATGACATGTACATTGAGTTGTCTCAGAGAGATGGGCAGAAGACATGGCTTACGGTGGTTGTTGGGTTTTATGTCTTTAAGTTCTAAGGCCCCATAGTTGCTGATAATTTTTAGTAAACATATCAAGAACCAGGCACTGTACATTTGATGAGTTATTTATTTTTGACTATTGCACCAGCCAAAATATCCAGCTCAGTATTTTATAAAAGTGGTAAGAACCTATATCCTTGCGGTTTTCCTGATCTTAAGGGGAAAATGCTTAATCTTTCACCAGTATGATAGTTATTTACCAGGTTGAGAAAGTTTAATAGTAATCTTAATTTTTTGAGGATATATTATCTTAACATTGAAAATGTTGTTACAGATTCATTTTTTGTCAATTTTCAATTATAATGTGGTAAATTCCGTTGATTGGATTAAAAATGGTAAGCCAGTTTTGTGTTCCTTGGATAAATTACATTCCGTCATGATGCATTAGCTTTTTATATACTGTTTCCTTCGATGTGACAGCTCACAGAGTGCATTGGGTTGCATTCCCTCCCCTTCTGTAAGAGATTATGTAGAATTGGTTACACTTTTTGTCTTTACATTTTTATGGTATTCTAGCATTAAACAACTAGTATTTTGGTTTTCTTTGTGGGGGAAAAACTTTTAAAAAATTTAATAAATAGATATGTAGCTATCAAGATGTATATTTCTGCTTGGGTAAGATTTGCTAGTTAGTATCTTTCAAGCAATTTTATTCTTTGCCTCCATGTGGTCAAATTTATTAGCCTAATGTTCATAATGTTACTACATTATCCTGTAAATACCTGTTTAATCTCTGAATGGTGTCAATTTTATAATTCTTGATACTGGTACTTTATGCTTTTTCTCTGTTTTATTTTTTGATTTGTAAGACTGGATGTTTATTAATTTTTTGACCTACTTAAAGAAACAGCTTTTGGTTTCAATAATCTACTCTATTGTAATCTTTGGCTCAAAAGTCAGTTTTTCTGCATATGTCAGGACAATTATTTAAAAATATTTATTAATCTGTTTCTTTAATAATATTTCTTCTTCGTGATGCTTAGCAAAGCGTAAGTAACAAAAATGGATGTAATAAAATATTATAACACTTGTTTATAAGTCTACTAATTTAAATAGTATTAGTAATATCTTGATTAGGGTAGGTAAATTAATTAAATATATAAACATCTTATAGTGTAAATCTTCGCCCTATGGGGCTTTTATACTTATTTTCCATTAAACAAAATCATAAGAAATAGGTCAATAGATAGACTGGTAAAAAGATTAAGATATATGTATGTATCTCTTTATATGTATACTAGAGGCCTGGTGCATGAAATTCGTACACAGGTAGTGGGTGGTTGTCCCTCAGCCTGGCCTACATCCTCTCCAATCTGGGACCCTTTGGGGGATGTCTTCCTGCTGGTTTAGGCCCAATTGGACATCCCTCTTGCAATCCAGGATTGCTGGTTCCTAACTGCTCACCTGCTTCTCTGCCTGATCACCCCTAACCCTTCTGCCTGCCTACTTGATGCACCTAACTGCTCCCCTACATGCCTGATCATTCCTAAACTCTCTACCTGGCTGCCTGATCATTTCTAAACTCTGCCTGGCTGCCTGATTGCCCCTAACCACTCTGCCTGCCTGCCTTATCACACTTAACCACTTCTGCCTGCCTACCTAATCACCTCTAACTGCTTGCTGGGGGTGTAGGGCCAGCCCTGCAAGGGGCCATCTGCCTAGCTGATTGCAACCACTGGTCTGCCTACCTGATCACCCCTAACCACCTCTGCTTTGCCCCTTGACTTTGTCCGAAAGGATGTCTGGATGGTCACCCAGTAGATGTCTAGTCTAATTAGCATATTACCCTTTTATTAGTATTGATACACACATGCATATATATATTCTTTATTAAATAGCATATCCCATATATACCACCTATGTTGTTTGAATTTACTCTGAGAATGTTCCTTATTTCTTTACGAATATAACAAGACTATCTGTCCACATATTTTAAATATGCAAGCCAGTTTTATAAAATATGTAGCATGCTTGAAATTTGTTTTATTTACAAGTATACTTCCTACATCCTGAAATCCACTGTTAACTATAAATAACAGCAGTGAAACATTCACTCATATATAACACTTTTTATTCTTCTGAAATATTACTGGATCAAAAGATAATCAACTGCACTTGTTTACTATATAATTCTGTTTACTATATCATTCCAGAGTTAACCCTAAAATGACGTAGCTATTTGGCAAAATCGGTATATGAATTGCAGCTTAGAAATCTTTCAGCATCTTGCCGAAACCGGTGTGGTTCAGTGGATAGAGCGTCCGCCTGCGGACTGAGAGGTCCCAGGTTTGATTCCGGTCAAGGGCATGTACCTTGGTTGTGGGCACATCCCCAGTAGGGGGTGTGCAGGAGGCAGCTGATTGATGTTTCTCTCTCATTGATGTTTCTAACTCTCTATCCTTCTCTCTTCCTCTCTGTAAAAAGTCAATATAATATATTTTTTAAAAATAAGTAAATAAAAAATAAAACACATGTGTAGTATGATTAGAGTTAAGAGAGAGAGAGCTTAATATTCTCAATGTCAGTTCTAACCCAAACTCACATTCACATGTACGCGGACTTGATGGTTAAGAAGATTCCACGCCTCACCCATATCCCTTCAGCCTTAATGTCTCCGTGTGTGTCTGCCACACGCCCAGCGATTATCTCCACTATGCTCTCCCTGAAGACTTCCATGCCTACAGTTCCTGGCAGGCCAGTGAGTGGGAGAATGAACGCCTCTCGGTATCAGCTCTCAATCAATGTAAATAACCCAGTTCCCGAGGCTTTGTGTGAAATAACCGAAGAGCTACACATCCCCCAGAGTCCCCAAGTGTAACTGAGCTTCAGGGTGCTTTTCCATTCACTGTATATTGTTAGCATGCCATTTTATAGTTTACTTATAATATAGTTCTTATATATGTATCTGTATCTTTCCGTGTGTATCTTAAATGCCAATAGGAATTTGCACTGTTACTAAGGACTTTGTGACTTAAATACAGTTGTTTTTTTAAAAGATACTAACATAAAATGTAGGCTTCCTGCACGTTTAAGAATCCCTTCAGGAGTTTTAGTTTTCCACACAAAATATTCATGAAAATAATACCTAGAAAATACCTCAATTAAAATGGTTAGAATGATTTGCTCTGTTCCCATAGAAGGGAGTTATTTAATGGGTTACATTATTGCCCTGAAACATTAGTCATTCACAATTATGTCTTACTTATAGAATTAAGGAATGAAAAGTTGTTTTTTAATAATCCAGTGGTGCAGTAATCTTTTCTTTTTCAATTAAAAATTAATTTGCCCCCTAATGAAGACAAATAAAACATCAAACCTAATTAAGATTGTGTAAAAGGCTGTGTTAGCCTCAGTAAGGAAGCCTACTAGACAACAAACGACATAAACACGAAAGCTCATCTCGTTCCTTTCCCCAGAAAGTCATGGAGGTAAAAGCAGCTGCAAAGCATTCTTTCTCCTTTTGTTTTAATTGCTTTTCATGGGCGAACTAGAAAACGCATTATAAATATGCACCATCATGCTTTGCGTAGTGGCAAACAGAACCAATGCACCAGGTGACAAGTGTATAACGCTATATTCTAATAGCCAGGCTGCTCCTTGTATATTTTTCACCTCTCTCTGTGTCACTCAGCTAAGAGCAAAGGAAGCTGGAAGACAAATAAGGAAAAATGAACAGTAGAACAGCCAAAAAGACAATACTAATTAGAAAACAAAAAAAAGTCAGGGCATGTCCCGTTGAAGTGTCTTAAACTGGGATTGGAAGAAAAAAGAACAGCGATAATGTTGTAGTTAAAATACTTTATTTCCACACATTTTCATTGAGATGTTTGCTTTATTTTAGGCACCAGGTTAGCTTCTGGTATTGAGAGGATGATGAAATAATAGACCAAGTCCTTAAGAATTCACAGTTGAGTAGAGAAGGTTGAGATGTAAAACAATGATCCTATAATATTGAAAATATTATACAAGATAGAAATTTGTTCAGAGTGATGCTGGAACCTAGAGGGTGAATGACTTATTCTATATTGGATAATCAGAAATGTTTAACAAGATAAATATAAACAGGTTCTTTAAGAATAATAATTCCATCCTAGCTGGTTGGCTCCGTGGATAGAGGTTAGGCCTGCAGACTGAAGGGTCCCAGGTTCGATTCTGCTTAAGGGCATATGCCCAGTTGTGGGCTACATCCCCAGTAGAGAGCATGCAAGAGGCAGCTGGTCAATGATTCTCTCTCATCATAGATGTTTCTATCTCCCTCTCTTTTCCTCTCTGAAATCAATAAAAATGCTTTTAAACAAATAATAATTCCAAGCAAAACATATTAGGCAGTGGACACATGCACAAAAATCAAATGATATTTTCATGGTAATTAACAACATTGATAAGGAGAAGATGGTAGATTGTCATCTTGAAAGTAATTTTTTTATCAGTATGCAAATGGACACAAATGGCACAAAATAGGGGTTACAACTATATAATTGGATAGTCCAAACATTTTCAAAGCTATAAGTTTAGATTAAATAAGTAGTTTACCATCATAAAATATAGGCAGAATATTTTGAAAAATATATGTCGTAGGGTGGTTATATGAAATTTTGTCTTTTCTAATGGTGTATGTCCAGGTTCTTATTTTAAGACAACTATAGGGATAAGCAGAGAATGTAGCTCAGCCAGTATCTTGCAAAGAAGCAAGTTTCCAATCACTCTAAAAGGCTTTAGTATTTCACTTGACTCATGTTTTTAAAGTATATATATTGTCCTAGCTGGTTTGGCTCAGTGAATAGAGCATTGGCCTATGAACTGAAAGGTCCCAGTTTCAATTCTGGTCAAGGGCACATGCCTATGCTCGATCCCCAATGGGGGACTTGCAGGAGGTAGCCGATTCATGATTCTCTCTCTTCATGGATTTCTCTCTCTCTCTCTCCTTCTTCCTTCCTCTCTGAAATCAATAAAAATGTATTTAAAATAAATAAATAAAGTATATGTGTTAGTTTTTGAAAGATGAGTGGATAAAAAATCTGTAGTACATGTATGTAATGGAACACTAGTTGGCCATAATAAAGAAGGGAATCTTACTTTTGGGGACAACATGAATGGAGCTGGAGAGTGTGATGCTAAGTGAAATAAACTAGTCAGAGAAAGATAAATACCACATCATTTCACTTGTACATGGAATCTAATGAACAAAATAAACTAACAAAATAGAAGCAGACAATGCAAGAGAAAATCAGGTATCTGTAGCTGGGCGGTGGGAAGTCAGAGTAAGCAAGAGGCTAAGAGGAAGAAACTCTGGATTTAACCTCAGTATGAGCTTCATCCGTCATATAAGACCTCTGGGGCCGAAACCGTTTTGGCTCAGTGGTAGAGCATCGGTCTGCGGACTAAAAGGTCCCGGGTTCGATTCCGGTCAAGGGCATGTACATTGGTTGTGGGCACATCCCCGGTAGGAGGTGTGCAAGAGGCAGCTGGTCGATGTTTCTCTCTCATCGACATTTCTAGCTCTCTCTCTCCCTTCCTGTCTGTAAAATATCGATTATATATATATATATATATATATATATATATATATATTTTTTTTTTTTTTAAAGATCTCTGGGTTTAACTTTTCTTCTCTGTATATACATTATGGATCAGGAATACCCACACCAGTATGTGTATGTGCACGTAGCCGCATATATAAACACACACACATACATATAGATATGTATACTTATATATTACTTTTATTCTATTTACTTCTATTTCTTTAAAAAATACTTACAAAATCCCAAAACATTTTTCAAAAATAATGTTTATGTATGACTTGATGCCACAGAGGCATTTTTTTTTCTCCAGAAGAATGCGGTACTGCATGGAATGTTATTCTTTATTGTTAGTTCTCCAAAATTGTTACCTTTGTTCCTAGACTCATTCTCTGTGAGATAGGGTTTTAAGTAAAGAACTAATGCATTGTGATTATAGAATGTTGCTTCAGTTTTGCTTAACCTAAGACATAGCTTAAGTGTAAAAAAAGCTATATTAGCTTCCTATGGTTGCTATATTAATTGACACAAACTTGGTGGACTAAGACAAAACAAATGTGTGACCTTCCAGTTCGGGAGGTCAGAAGCCCAACTTGGATCTGACTGGGCTGACAGGAAGTGTCAGCAGCATTGGAGGTTCTCAGGGGAAATTCATTTCTTTGCCTTTCCCAGACTCTAGGGGCCACCTCCATTTCAGATTTTGTGGCCTCTTCCTCCACCTGCAAAGCCAACAACAAGGCCGCTCCTCATTTCGCTCTGACTCAGTCTCCTGCCACCCCTTCCCTCCAAGAACCTGTGTTACCCAGGCAGTCAGGGTAATCTGTCCATCTCAAAACCCTGGATGCAGTCACACATGCAAAGTCCCTTCTGCCACCTCCAGTAGCACATTCAAGGTTCAAGGGATTAGGATGTGCACATTATTCTTCCTACTAGAGTTTATGTAATGCAGCTTTCTTTATTAACAAGTATGATTTAGCTAAAAAGCTAAGATACTTCTTCTGTGTCAGAGTCTTGTCGAATGCCTTAAAGATAAAAATAACAAAATGTCTGTTCATTGTAAAGCATACCTGACAATGAATTTATTTTGTTTAAGTAAAAGGTGTGTTGTTTTGTTTTTGAAAAGGATGTTATTTTCCCAACATTTTTGGATTCACTGCTATATAAACTTGAGGTATTCTACAAGTTTAGATAAACAAAGCTCCTGATTTCGGAAGAGAACTTGGTAAAGATGTGAGCCCTGGACATGTTGCTGATATAAGGTCTGGAACAAAAATAGAAGCAATTCTCTAGAACTTCCAACATTTATTCTACTATAATGAGGCAAATCATGGAATAGTTGGGCCCGATGCTACTTAATCAGAACCCAAAAGATGCATCAATAGTGGCATCTTTCAGAATAGTCATTGGTTTTCCACACTGGCATGCAATGGCATTTAAAAAGCACTTAGTATCCTAAAGTATATAGTATTTGCTAGCAGGCAAGTTCATCTGATTGACCTTTGAAGGCCCATCTTGCTGAGAGGTTTTCTTGAGAGATAGATACTAAATATAATCTCCTCTTACACAAAATAGACTGACTTTTCATAGAAAAATCTTTGAGTCATTTATTACTAAATTTGAAAACAAATCTTTATTACTCATTCTAAACAATATACTTTTGAGGGGAAGCAATGCCCAGAGACAGTTTCAATAATGATTCACCAAAACTGATGGATGCATGTGGCTTTATAAGAGAGGTCAATCTTTTGGTTTGAGGTCACATAAACAGCATCAATAGTTCTACCCCAAAACCCATGAGCTCATTTGGTTAATCTGCCCTTTGGAAGAGGAGACTGGAGAACATAGTTTTGCAAAACTTTCTAGTGCTTCAGAGGGTTGAGAGACACAAATATATTAACTTGGCTGAAGGCAGAAATCTCCTGATACTTGGACACAAGGCAGGATGCTTTCAAAGCAAGGTTGCTTTATGTCAGCCAACCCTAACATTGAAACATGGCTTCATCATCGTCTTCTTGCTGACGAAGCCATCAATGGCGAAGGCCTTGCCAAATCGAACCTCACTCACTTCAAGACAAAGTAAATGTGAAACATAAATTCGATGTGGGATGGATCGGAGAATCCTACTTTTCTTTGACACAAGCTGTCACCACAGAGCAGAGTCAGCAGTGAGGGTCCACATTCCATTTCTGGTACGTGCCTCTGTGAGTCTATAGTGACAATAAAGCTGAATCAAATGGATTGGATTAAAAAAACAAAAAAAAACCCTTGATCATTGTTATATCAGAATTATCATTGCAATTTCAAAATTGTATTCATGCCAAACAGGAGCCTTATCATTTAAATGTATTTTAAGTTGGAATTAAAATGTACTTTTCTGTTTAATTTGTCCATTAAAATATATATCTTTTTTCAGGAGAAACAATTAAGTATTTTGTATATAAGACATTTCATACAGGATGTCCCCAAAAATGTATACACACTAATAGCAAATAGCTTAATTTTGAAAGTGAAATGTATTTTAATAAACACTGCCTTTATAATTATTCAACATGTATGTATACATTTTGGGGCACCTGATATATAAGGCATACATTTCCACTTCAACTAAATGAATGGCACAGATATAATGTATGTATGTCATCATATGTCATTTTCTGTAAAAACTCAGAGTTCCATCAAAATCTCATAAGGGTCCACGACCCAACATATTTACAAACTAGTTTAAGATATTATCTTTTTTTGATATTTTATTGGTTTTTTACAGAGAGAAAGGGAAAGGGATAGAGAGCTAGAAACATGGATGAGAGAGAAACATCGACCAGCTGCCTCTTGCACGCCTCCTACTGGGGATGTGCCCGCAACCAACTTACATGTCCTTGACCAAAATCAAACCTGGGGTCTTTCAGTCCACAGGCCGACGCTCTATCCACTGAGCCAAACCGGTTTCAGCTAAGATATTATCTTTATATTATGTACCAATGTGCATATGAGAATGAATATACTTATTGAAAAATAAATATACATACTTAAAATGTGTTCCCCATTGTCTTATACATTAGGAAAGTAAATTACAATCAAATAAAATCTATTTGCAGGTGGGGTAAAAGTAAGTTTGTAGTTGTTCCTATGGAAAATAATGCAATTATTCATAAATAATAATACAAGAATAAACTGTTTTTGCCTATTTACAACTGTAAACTTATGCTTGCCTCACCCCGTATGTTGGAGACAAGAGTTATGGAAGTCTGTCTGCTCTAATGTGCCACAAGTCCTTATACCTCCCTCAAATCCCTTCGCTTCATGGAGAATTATTTCTTAGCAGTCCTGTTTTGCTGTTTTGTGATAAAGAATATGGAAAATGTTTAAAAAGAGAAAGAATATAATCAGAGAGACTAAGCCAGGCTATTTAAATATTATAATTTGAGAAAGACCTGAGAAAAACAGTAGAGAGGAGAAAGGAAGAGAGACAGAGGGCCAGAACCAGAACTTTATTGGGTTAGAAATGAAATAGATTAACACATGTAAAGCACTTATAACAATCTATGGTACAGAATAAACACCTAATTCATGTTACTTCATTCTATTCATTCTTGTTCTTTTCATCATCATCATCATCATCATCATCATTGTGATCATCACTATTGAATGTCGGGGGACAAAAATATGAGGGGCTTCAGGGAAGGTGCAAGATGTCAGAGACAATGAGATGAGCATACAAATAGCAGCCTTTAAAAACTATTTTTTGTAGCATCCATTTTGAATTCCCTTCCTTCTTTGAGATATTAAAATAAAAAGTAACTTTCTCTTAAATCACTCTTAACTGAGGTTTTAGAATTATTTAAAAATATCTCTGAATATCTAAATACCCCGTTCTGGGGTAGATCAGATTTCGGAAACTATTGTACTAGATTTGGGACATAAACACTTCCATGTACAGCTGCACTGCACTTGGCGGTGTCAAACATTGAAGCCAGAGTTGCAGGTTAGAGCACAGAGGGAAAGTGAAGCAGATAGAGCCATCATGATTCTCAGAAACCAAGCCCATGTTAAAAAAAAAAAATCCTGTGGACACACTTAAGTCAAGCAGAGAATCTGATTTCCTCAACCTTATAAAAGTTTACCAAAATTCCTTTATGAAGTGCTAAAGTGGAATTCAATATTTTTCCTTTTACTCTCTTGGAAATTCAGTTTCTTATAGAAGCAGTATATTTTCTATATCTGAGAAAACAATATCAGTTCTACGCTCTGAGCTTTGGAGATGATGTCTCCCAGGAATAGGGCTGCTACCATAGACTATCAATTAAAAGGTTTTTTAATCATTAGCTGAAGTCATTTCTTTTCAGAAACTAAACCTCCATCTGAGTGACAGGAATAGAAGACTGTATTATGGTGACTCACATGATTCAAAGATGGAAAGGTTTAGAACCTGAAAAATGGTAGACATTATAATATATCACACCCATATTTAATTTCTGGAGAAGAGTATCTTTTTGTTCTAGAGCCTACATACAGCTTAATGTATGGTCAGATGCTTGGGTATTTATGTCAAATTTCTTACCACATGTAAGCCAGTTTCACAAATATATTGACTCTAAAAGAATTAGCAAAGTTGGATAGATATGTTTTGAATAGGAGTGACAAACAATAAAGTTTTAGAACATTCAAGAAGGATAGCCTGGCCAGTGTGTGTCAGTGGTTGAATGTTGACATATGAACCAGGAGATCACAGTTTGAGTCCTGGTCAGGGCACATGCCAGGGTTGGAGGCTTGATTCCCAGTAGAGGGCATACAGGAGGCAGCAGATCAATAATTCTCCCTCATCATTGATGTTTCTATATCTCCCTCTCCCTTCCTCTCTGAAATCATTTTTTTAAAAAAGGATAATATCCTCATAAAATATTCACTGATGATAGAGCTCTTTACCTTGAAAATATACTATGACATTATGCACTTGGACAGTTGGAATTAAGGCTAATATTATTTTCCTTCTTTAAATTTGACCCTATTCAACGAGGATTTTGTGTGTGTGAGCAAATGCATTATCCACCATAGACCTCTCCCTGCAAGGTAACCCAGAATTGGGTTTGGAAGTGGTTACAACAGATTTGCTTTTTCTGTGTGAGTTGTTATAAGTGGAATCTACAAAAGCAGGTGCCCATTTGTTCCCGGATTTACAGGCTTTAGACAAAATGGAACAAGTCAAATTTGTTCCCAGTCAGCCAAAAACTTTGGTGTCTATGTGTGTTACTTTAGCAAGATGATCCAACTACTCTCAGAAGGGAATGAATCCAAGACTTATACACGAGCCCTTACTCAGCATTTTAGGAAACACCCTGTTAAAAATATCCTGATACTCTATCCAAGTTCTAAATCAATTTATAAATAAGACAATAACGTAAATGTATGCGAGCCAACATATCACTTTAATTTAGGATAAAGCAGCTATTAGAGAACAGAGCTAATATTTGCAGAGCCGAGCTTCCTAATACCACCTGCTTAGATACAGGCAACCAACACTGGAAGCACCAAGGTCAGCTATTCAAACCTTCCTCCTTCTAGAAACAAAGCCTACCCTTGGAGGACCCAGCACAATGAAGGTTCTCTCCATGGGCAGCTCACTCTCAGGAACAAGGCAGAAAAAAAGGGCTGCTCATGTGCAATTGGGTCTTCTTTTAAAGATCTTCCTCTGTAAGAAAGTGGTGAAAAAA
Source organism: Vespertilio murinus (assembly GCA_963924515.1). Classification (NCBI taxonomy): domain Eukaryota; kingdom Metazoa; phylum Chordata; class Mammalia; order Chiroptera; family Vespertilionidae; genus Vespertilio; species Vespertilio murinus. Next base: position 12,639,262 of record OZ004707.1, read on the forward strand.
TAGATTAACAAGATTGTAGCAGGGAGGGAGGAAAATGCTACAGTATTAGGGCACATTCCCACCCCACCCCTTTGATAGTGTTTACCTACTAGTTGCATAGATCTCTGAAAGGGAATGGACTAAAATTCAACACAGGTATTTCTTGGCCAGGAAATAACCCAATTAGAAGACAAAGCATTTTCCAGAAAGGCCCTTGACAGGCATGACTGAGTTGAGATTAGCTGCAAAAATCCCTTAGTTGTATCTCTTCCCAGAGGTGTGCGTGATTTAACCTTGCAGGAAATGTGATGGGATCTCAATTTATTAACTTGGGAGTATGTCCTGCCTTCCCATGAGGAATGGGGTGCTAACCGTCAACCTATTTTCAGCCATCTACATCTCAGGATACACCAATGGAAACTGATTTGAATATGCATGGCTCCCATTTGCTTGTAATTATTTTTTTCCCCATTAAAGTGATAGCTCTATCTAGTTGGTTGAATTGTTTTCTCTGCATGGCAAATCCTTCTGAGAGAGCCAGGGTAGTAGCACAAGACATCTAGATCCATCATCCACTATTACTGATTGGAGAACTGATTTGCATACGGGAAATGAGGAGCAAATTAAATAGAGTCTGCAGTGACTTTCTGCCAGAGAGCAAGAAAGGTAGTCCTTTGTATTGAAATGCGTGATCTGGGATAGAAATAGGTCTGTCAAAACCTGAGATATGTCGTTCATACCTCTGTTGGATGATAAGCTAGCCTCAGTGAGGTGGCACCGATCCAACGCACCATCTGTCAGAGGTATACCACTACACCAATTTGTTTATTAAAAGATAATGATCTTACCTCCGCTCATTTCATAGCCACCGTTTACACGAGCTAGGGCAATTTTTCATATGTTTGTTTGGGAAAACTGTGACAAAGGCCCTTCCATGTCTTCCTCCAGTATTACTCTTGAAAGTCTAATTTCCCTCGGTGAAAATCTGTTTCCAATGACAGAGAAAAGTAATTAAATATGTTCAGTTCACAGCAAACTTATCTCATGGCCAGCCATCTAAATAGCTAAACAATTGGGAGAGGAGAACAGCAATAACAGTGATAGGAGTTACAGGAAATTAGGAGCCCATGATTTGCCGCTCTGGACACAGCCTGTTACTGACTATTGTGTTGTCAGAATGGGCATACTGGCTCATATTCATTGCCCTGTGCGCTGTGCCCTTTGTTGTCACCCATTGATAGGAGCATAGCTGAAATAATCTAAAGGAAGGTGTGTGAAAGAGTTACTTCCATCTGTTGAACTTGAAATCCAGGGACCAAAGTATTTGGAAAATAAGGCTTCAAGCATTCCTTTTGCATTTTGTTTTAGCATTTAAGCTTTATTTTAAACTAGAGGCCTGATGCACGAATTCATGCACTGGTGGGGTCCCTCACCATGACCTGAGAGTAATGGGCTGAAACCGGCAGTCCAATGCCGCCTGCCACTCTGCCTGCTGTTCCCACTCATCCCAGTCCCACTGCACCTGCCGCCGCAGGCTCGTGCCCTTCAGTCCCCATTGGGAGAGGCTTACGCCATCACAGCGGCACTAATGTGTCTAGTGCCGATTGGTCAGCTCAGTGGTACTCCTGCTGTGGGAGCACACTGACCACCAGGGGCAGGTCCTGCATTGAGCCTCTGCCTCTTGGTAGTCTATGCACGTTAGAGCAACCAGTTGACCCATCATTTGGTCTTTCATTTGTTCAGTTGCTTAGGCCAGTGGTTAGCAAACCGTTGCTCTGAGCCACATGCAGCTCTTTGGCCCCTTGAGTGTGGCTCTTCCACAAAATACCACGGCCTGGGTGAATCTATTTTGAGGAAGTGACAAGTTTTAAAAAATTGGCTCTCAAAAGAAATTTCAATCATTGTACTTTTGATATTTGGCTCTGTTGACAAATGAGTTTGCCGACACCTGGCCTAGGCTTTTATATATATAAACTAGTGTCCCAGTGCAAGAAATTTGTGCACGGGAATGGGGGTGTCCTTCAGCCCAGCCTACACCCTCTCCAATCTGGGAACCCTCGAGGGATGCCCAACTGCCAGTTTGGGCATGATCCCACAGGGGACAGTGCCATCCTGAGAAAGGGGCTGGGTCAGTTTGCAGGGAAGCCATTCCCCCTTCACAGTGGGGGTCCCCACTGGGGTGCCTTGCCAGCCTGGGTGAGGGGCTTGATGGCTATTTGCAGGCTGGCCATGCCCCTCAGTGGGGACCCTCACCCCAGTGGTGCCGTGACCAGCCTGGGTGAGGGGCTGAGGGCCTATTGCAGACCCTTCCTTCAGTGGCCAGCCTGGGTAACCCAAGCCTCCTGTGCTCAGGCAAGCTCCATGGCCACTGCCCACAGGCCCCTCCTTCCTTGGCCAGCCAGGGGTCCATTGCCAGAGGTGATCCAAGCCTCCCACCCTTTCTGACTGGCTCTTTGGCCGCTTCCATCTTTGTCCCACTCACTCCTGATTGGCTGGTGGGGGTCATGAAGTGACAGTCAATTTACATATTTATCTTTTATTAGTGTAGATGAAAAATTTTCCATAAAAGGATTTGTTTTAAATAATGAAACCAAAACGCGAGGTTTGAATTCAAGTTCACTGTCTTCTGAAGTCAAAGAATGAAATCATAGGCAAAACATAATTAGTAAAACCAAAGTTTATTGAGAGAAGCCAGTTCTGCAGATAGCTCCCATTCCAAGTTGCAGTCCAGGGTAGTTCAGCATCCAAGATAATTAATAAGCCCAGGAGAGCATCCCCTGCCACAGGAGCCAGGAACCTAGCCACTGAGGGGAGAGAGCGAGACAGAGGAGCTTGCTAGCTTCTGATTGGTTCTTTCAAATAATTCTACCTTAGTAACATCCTTGGAATTGGTTATACACATCATTGTCTTATGATCAGTTATCTGCAAGCTGCTTGTTTTAGTAACATTTATATATTCTAAAGCTTTTGTCTACCAGGCACACCTTTCATTCCTTGCCCACTTGGTGAAATAGGAATTTTAGAGGGATATAGGCAAGTTTAGGGAATTTTTTAAATTAAGGGGCTTCAGGAAAAATAAAAAACACAGGGCTACAGAGTTGCAAAAAAATTACATTTCCATAAGACAAGTAAGTTGGGAGAGGCAGCAGTGACATTTCCATAAGACAAGGGAATGGGGAGTAGCCAAAGGTCTATATTGAAAAAATAAAGAAGTAGGAAGAAAGCCCAGAGGGGAATGGGAGAACAATGAGGAAGGTGAACCTCACAGGTGGGGTTTGGCCTTTGAGTTTAGGAGTGACCATATACATGAACTTTAGCTATGTAAGAGAAAAAAATGTTGAATTTTCAATCAGTAAGACGGCTTTTTAGGGTCTTTATTTAACAATGTTTTTAATGGGGAACCTGACGGGCTGCAGCGTTCAGATGTGTCCTTACGTACCCGCGTGCCTTTGTAGCGCAGGCACGCCCTTCCGATTCTGGAAGGCGCGCCAGAGCACAGGAACGTGAGGGTAGTGCTGTGTTAAGTATAACAATGTACATGATTTATTTTTAAGCAACAGCTTTGAAAATGTTAGCATATGAAATATTATCAAAAAATGTCTTGCAGCCCTTCTCACATCTCATAAAATATGATGTTTGTGTAAGGCTATCAATGGCACGATTTATCTTCTTGTCTGGCAAGGAATTGTTAAGTATACTCTCTTCTGTTAATTCTGCTTTGATAAATGTAAAAATCTAAAAGAATGTTTCTATTCAATTTATACTGGACCAGCCCCTTATCTACACTTGGAAAGTCATAACACTAACGACAATTCCCTCTGATTGGCCACTATAGCAGTTCCCAAGCTCAAAGCCCACGTGGGGTTCCCCTCACTTTATCCTCCCCTCCTCCCTTTTTTTCTATTCCCCGTGGCCTTCCTCTTTAGTGTTATTACTAAACCTCTTAATCCTTTCTGTACATCCCCTTGACATTTTACTTCAAGCCTAACCCCACGCGTAGAAAAACATCTTAATGATACAGTTAATGTGGGTAAGATCCAGATACTGAGCCATGAGTGGGGAGAAATTACTCCAAACCAGGTTATGTTGGAGAGGGAGAGGGCCACCGTTCTAATTTTAGGAGACAAGTGGCAAAATCTGGGGCTGTCTTAGACTGTGACCTGACCATTAGTGTCATCAAAATCCCAAGTCTTTGGAGTTAATTATTCATGAATGCCTTTACTGCGGGTCTCTCTCAGTTCTGCTTTTTCAGGGCTGGATTTCTTCCCTGGCTGCATTCATGGGCTCCTGGCATGTTAGGGCTCTACCATATATCTCTGGCACGGCATTTCTATTTGTTGGGGGGGCTTTACTCCTCAGAGAGAGAAAATTGCTACCAACATGTAATCCTCCTAGCTCACGAGGAAAGATAATCAAAACAACCCCAGGAAGGCCTGATGCGCCACTTTGGTCACATGCACAGCCCCGGACCAATGAGGTTCATCCTTGCCACTGTAGCAAGAGGGTGGGATACATAATTGATTACCACATGAGGACCTTAAAAGGCCATTATATGAATTCACAAATATTCACTCTTGTAGGCTCACACTAGGAAGTTATGTAGATGGGATTTAAACCTAGTTTCTGGTAATAAAATCCTTGCTTTCTTTTAATACATCACGCTGTCTGTTCTACCCAGAAAGATAATAAATGATGACAAGTTTTAGGAAACACATTTTTTTTAACGGATTTCAATTTGTTCTCATTCATGTGGCCTATGGATGCAGTTCTCCACATGCTCTTTGACAGTGATATATCGGTTTATTAAGACACTGGTCCTTGTCAGTTTCTTCTTTCCTGTGTTAATTATGGACTGTGGTCAAAAGGCCGGCTCTGATAGCTTTGGCTGTCAATGAACTCTTCAAGTTGAGTGTGCAGCCATACTTCCTTTTTACTGTGCTTTGCTTCATTGTGTTACATGGATATGTATTTTATGAATTGAATTTAGTGGCAACCCTTAGTCCACTAGTTTATCAGGAAGTGCCATTTTCACAAAAGTATTTGCTTACAGATCAGCACAATAAAGTGAACATTGCAATAAGTGAGTCATATGAGTTTTTCGGGTTTTCAGTGCACATAAAAGTTACTGTACTGTAGTCTATTAAGTGCACAATAGCATTATGTCTAAAAATGTTCTATATATACCTTAAATTAAAAAAAAAAATACTTTCTTGCTAAAAAATGCTAACCACTACCTAAGCTTTCAGTGAGTCATAATCGCTTATTTTAAAATTTCTTTGTTGATTTAGGTGTTACACATATGTTCTTATTCCCCCTTTACCTACTCCTCCCTCTTCCCCCACTCATGCCCTCACCCCCCTGTTGTCTGTGTACACAGGTTAGGCTTATATGCATGCATACAAGTCCTCTCTCCCTTACCCCCACCCTCCTCTACCTTCCCACTGAGGTTTAATGGTCTTATCAATGTTTCTCTGTATCTATTTTTGTTCATCAGTTTATGCTGTTCATTATATTCTGTAAAAGAGTAAGATCATGTGATATTTATCTTTCTTTGACTGGCTTATTCCACTTATCATAATGCTCTCCATCTCTATCCATGCTGTTGATGGTCGCTGACTGATCAGGGTGGAGGTTGCTGAAGGTTGAGGTGGCTGTGGCAATTTCTTACAATAAGACAAAAATTAAATGTGTTGTATCAATCAACTCTTCCTTTCATGAATGGCTTTCTTGGAGCATGTAATGATAGCCTTTTACGCACAGTAGAACTTCTTTAACATTTGGAATTGATTCTTTTCAACCTTGCCACTGCTTTATCAAATAAATGGAATACTCTAAATATCAAATTTATGGAATACTCTAAATCCTTTACTGTCATTTCCACAATCTTTGCAGCCATACTTCTTTTTGTTGTGCTTTGCTTTCACCAGGAGTAGATTTTATCTCCAGAAAGTCCTCTTTTTGCTAAACCATAAGAAGCAACTCCTCATCTGTTCAAGTTTTATCATGAGGCTATAGTTGCCAGTCAGTCACTTCTTTAGGATCCACTTCTAGTTTCAGCTCTCTTGCTATTTCCAACATCTGTAGTTACTTCCTCCACGGAAGTCCTAAACTCCTCAAAGCCATACCTGAGAACCGGATTCAACTTCTTAGAACTCCTGTTAATGTAGATATTTTGGCCTATTTGCATTAATTGTAAGTGTTTTTAATAGCATCTAAAATGGTGAATCCTTTCCAGGATGCTTTCCCCAGATTCGTCAGAGGAATCATTATCTGTGACAGTTATAGATTTGCAAAATGTATTTCTTAAATTATAAGACTTCAAGGTGAAAATTATTGCTTGATCCGTAGGCTGCCAAACAGATATGTGTTAGTGGGCATTAATCTATTTGCGTACCTCCATCAGACCTCTGCAGTGACCAGGTGCATTGTCAATGAGCAGTAATATTTTGAAAGCAATCATTTTTTTCTGAGCCTTGGGTTTTATCAGTGGGCTTAAAGTATTCTGTAAATCATGTTGATGAAAAATGTGCCATCATCTAACCTTTTATGGACAGAGTAGATTTTGCATAATTTTAAAGGGGCCTAAGATTTTTGGAATGGTAAATGAGTGTGGCATTGACTTAAAGTCACCGGCTGCATTAGCCACTCAACAGTCAGCCTTGAAGCTTTGATGTCAGGATCAACTTCTCATGAATGAGGAAAGTCCTAGATGGTATCTTCTTCCAAGAGACGGGTGTGTTGTCTATACTCAAAGTTGACTTTGGAGTGTAGCCACCTTCTTAGCTAGATCTTCTGGGTAACTTGCTGCAGCTTCTAAATCTTTACCTTTACTTTTATGTTCTGGAGATGGTTTCTTTCTTTAAATTTAACCAACCAACTTTCTAGCTTCAAACTCCTCCTCTGTAGCTTCCTTGCCCCCTTCATAAAATTTAAAGAATTAGGGCCTTCCTCTGATGAGGCTATGGCTTAAGGGTATGTTGTTGCTGGGTTAGTCTTTTTTCCAGATAAAGCTGTTTTGCTTTAGTATTATTCCTGTGTACACTGGAGAAGCACTTTTAATTTGCCTCCAGAACTTTTCCTTTGATTCTACAACTTGGTAATTACTGGTGCAAGAGGCCTAGCTTTCAGCCTATCTCGACTTTTTATATGATTTTCTCACTAATTTAATAATTTCTAGCTTTTAATTTAAAGTGGGAGACACGCAGCTCATCTCACTTGAACACTTAGCAGCTATTGTAGAATTATTAAAGAATAGCCTGGCCATATGCATATTCAGATGGCCCAATGATAATTCACAGAGCTAGAAGCACTTTAAAGCATTCTGGGAGAACAATGTTCTTGTCTTTTCCAAGAATGTGCATTATCAATGTATGTCATATATACACAGGAAAAAAACAAAACTAATATGAAATATTGTTCATCTATATAATCTTTTTGAAATATTTGAGTGATTGTCTTATACTATCAGAAGCTCTGCTGATATAAAGGTGGAAATCAATTTCAGATATGTTAAAATTCAATGCATATAACATTTCAAGTTCTTGGGTAATTATTAATTTGTCCATGTGACATAAAATACTCTGGACATGCCCACTTAATTATATCATAATAAAAATTATATCATTTAAGTTTAACTAGGATACTCAAACTTTGAGCACTATAATAAGAACTTTAACTTCCAACATAATTTTAAACTTGTCAGTTTATTTTTTAATGTAGAATTAAGGGGGGAAATTAACTCTTGTTTTTTGATGAGATAGTGAAAAGAGGCAGTAAAAAGTCAATTTCTACTTAATGAGAGTAATAGCTAGATTCAAATTTTTCCCAAATAAGTGAGGATCCTTCTCCTGTGTTCTCTAACCTTTCTTATAGATCTTGACTATGTAAACTCTTTTTCTTGGAGCACCAAAACGTTCACTACTCTTTAGAAAGCTTGCTTTGCTTTTTAGTTTTGCTCACTGCAAACTTGGGGCAGCAAAGTTTCATTATTGTATCTCTTGCATTGAACCAAAACAATCCTTAGGTTATTAAAACAGATTTGGAATGATTTGGAATATGAAAGTTTGTAAACTGTAAAGCATTTTATAAAACTACTAATTGCTAATTAATTATTAATTGTTTATTATTAATTACATAAGCCCCTCTGGAGCTGGATAACATTGACTCTTGGATGATATTTATAATTTAAGTAGATATAAAATTGTATGTTTTTCTTGTTCAAAATTAGATATTGAATAATATTTACTTTGTCTAACTGTCTCATATGAACAAGAAAATAATTTGAAAAGCCACCTAAATTATTATAATTATTCCATTATATTATAGTTATTCTAAATACATAATATTTTGGAAAATTAGTTAACCTTAGCAATGATTGGAAATATAATTGAAATCATCAAAATAGCACTGTAGTGATTTTCTGAATAAGTCTCACAGATTATTATTTTAACGTTTTCAAAAACAAGTATTTACTTGTCTAAATACCCAATATTCTGCCAGGCACTGTAGGAGAGGGGAACGGATTAGAGGACATACCTCCTTCATGACAGAACCCTTTTCTTCGGAAGACAGGACAAGCAGAAATAGCTTGCAAATGGCACATGGGAAAATACACCACGTTGCATTATCTTCACTTTGGCTAAGGCTGTGTCATAAAGGGCTAAGCAGACAGCTGTGGTATTCATCAGGGAAGTGGGTATTTCCAGATGAAAGATGTTTTATCAGGGAAAGAGGATACATCAATGGCTCCATTTCTCTTGCCATGAGGATTGCTGCGTGGGATGCTACTCAATATTTTAGAATAAATATTTCTTGCATGTACAGCACAAACTAGGAAACTAAGACAAAGAGATCCCTCACTGCAGAGTAGATTCTTATTGAATAATTATCTTCATTTATGAGCTCATGATATTTACTCTGTAAAACTAATTTAGTGTAGTCAAGAAAACGGTTGTAATTAATGCTTGCCTGTGTTTCTAGTAATTTAATGTCTGTAATAGAAAGTGGAAATTACAATAAGAAAGTATTCTATCTTTATATTATGTAGTTTCCCACAATTTCCTACTTATTTAGTACTTTATTTTAAATATAAAGAATGATGGAGTTAAGAATTTCTAGACATTAGCTGGCAAATTCATGAAGATGTATATGTGTGTGTGTGTGTGTATGTGTGTGTGTGTGTGTGTGTGTGTGTGTTTATGTTTGTGTGTGTGTGTGTGTGTATACAACTGAAGAGCAGTAAATTTGATTTTCTAAAATTTATATATATATATATATATATATATATATGTATTATCAATGTATGTCATATATACATAGAAAAAAAGAATATATATATATGTATTATCAATGTATGTCATATATACACAGAAAAAAAGAATATATATATATATATATATATATATATATATATATATATATTTCAGAGAGCAAGGAAAAATATATATATTTCAGAGAGTAAGGAAAAAAAGAATATATATATATTTCAGAGAGCAAGGGAGAGGGAGAGACAGATAGAAACATCAATGATGAGAGAAAATAATTGATTGGCTACCTGCACATCCCCTACTGTGGGTGTGCCCTGACCATGAGTAGAACCAATCTCCTGGTTCATAGTTCGATGCTCAACCACTGAGCTACACCAGCCAGTTTCACCAGCTCCAACCATCTCTAGGACCAGACTGAACTACCCACTCTTCCAGCTCTCATTCCTGTTATTTTGCTCCCTCTATCCCTTTCACTAATAAATACACCCCTCCTTTGACTCAGTATTTCCTTCTACATTAGCCCCGTTTCCTCCTCACCATTCCATCTGCCATGGAGTTGTCTCCTTTGTGTTAGTTTGTTTCCCCACTTCTCTTTCCTTGTTCAGAAATAAACAGTCAGGCTTTTGCCCTCACCACCCATTGGAAGATGCTCTTCCCAAGTCTTCCCACAAATTGATAAGTTTCAAAATGAATGGAAACCTTTTGGGAGTGAAACACATAGTGATTGCCCTTTTAAAGGTGTTTCCTTGTCTCTGCCACATTCTCTTTTTTGTTTAACCTTCACTGTTGAAAGTCTTACATATGCCCCCCTGTTTCCCCCATTGACCCTTTCTAGCCCGCCTCCGCCCACACTCCCCCTTTCCCCAGGTCTTAAGCACACTCTTGTACCACATTCTTTGCTAGTTCTCTGGCCAGTTTTCCTCTATTTAAGGCTTTTTACTATTCATTTGTAAATTATTTGAGTGCTCTATTTTTTAACAGCCTTATCTTAACCCTCATATATTGTTGTGCTTTAAGCTTTTGTTCTTAATCCAGCATTATTTTCATCCAATGTACTCTCGTTGGATGGTCTCATCTACTCTCATAATTTGAACTACTCCTTCTAGGCCAATGAGACCTATCCCCCCCCCCATTAGTTTCCTCCTTAACCCTAAAACGGTTGTTGAATCTTCAAGGCACTTATTCTTCACACTCTAAACATAAAGGAGAGGGGACAAGGTAGGTATAAAAATTCTGTCAATATTCAGATGCTAGAATTGCATCACATGGTCACACTTATTGTCAAAGGCTACCCCGATGTGCAGTTCTTGACTGAGAAACCATTGCTCAGTGACAACCGTACCCAGAGGAAGGGCTGGCCACGATTTTGGCAACAATAGCTTCTGCTATAACTATATTTTCCTCATTTATATCTTCAGTGCCTGGGAAGTCTACAATTTCATTATAGTAAGATTTATTCCTTAAACCTATGTTGGTCTATGGGCTAACTGAGGTTCTAAAGACATCTTTATTTTAAAATCTCCTATAATTAATTTAGCCTAGATATTATTAAATCTTTAAGTATGAGGCATCATGCATTCTTGCTCTGCCTTCTTTCCTTTGTCCTTGAAAATATAAACAAATAAAAGTTCTATTTTTTTCTAAAAAGAATAGTTTATCTGGTCTGTGGAATGGTTCTAATCCTTATTCTATGTTTGTTCCATCTTTCATGCTTTAAGGCTGTCTTTTAAAAATGTCTCTTTTGTCTTTTTGGCTGAATGCTGAGAATAGTGTTGATTGGGTTCTCAAGTGTCAGCCATGCTCATCACGTTTGACCCAATGAACTTGAAATATGTTTTCCACAGCTTGACAGAAACAAAGAAATCCAGCATCATTTTAGTGTGCCACTACAGCCTGAAGGGTCCTGATGAGACAAATATTTGAGAACTGCGACAATAGTGCTGAAATTAAGCTTGATATTGGATCTGAAATTACAATCCTTTCTGAATACACAGAGCCATGTGTGGGTGACAAAAAGAATTCTAAGATGCTGGATAACTGCTAATGCTTCTTTACTGTTCTTTCCACTGAAGAGCAGTAAATTTGATTTTCTAAAATTTGTTTTATTCTCTTAAGCAAATATGTATGTGTGTATATTGGGAGTGATTATTTAAAAAATAATCATTAATCTTCCCTCTGAGAGTTGCATTGGAAAAATATTTACATGCCAACTGGGACAAACTCTGACCTCCTTTCTTTATCTTTTCTACCAACTCCCTCGGTGATTTTGAAAAACTCTATGAAGCTTTCATAACACTTTATTCCCAGATGTGATCTTTCATCAAAAATTTAGCCAGATTTCTTTCTGAGAGTTGGGCATGTATATATTGCCATCATAAATGGTCACCTTTTTGCATCCAAGTGTGTTATAGTCCTCCAGGTCCAATCTTTCTCACTTATTCATTTTCCCCAGTGGCCCTTCTTTCTTTCAGTATCTACTTTTAATGCCCAAGAGTAATTTGGCCATGGACATAAGCTTGGGACAACTTTTCTTGTTATGATGCAGTTATCAGAGGTTAGTATCATGCCACTAACATTTAAGATGCAGTATTACAGAAAGAACGTTCTAAGCAGTATAAACGTTCTGTTTATACAAATTATGATTCCAATTCATGCCTTTACAGGTGTTGTTAAAATATAATGCCTACTCACCTGCATACTCTTAATTATGTTCCTTTTTTTAATTCTACGTTGAATATTAAAGTCAAACTAATTGAGTGTTATGGGCCCTTCAGTACATATGTCAATGTCTAGTCATAGATGAAGTAAACATTTTCCTAAGTCCAAGAGCTATCTTCCATAATTTTGAGTTCCCATCCCAAACACAAATATTCTACTGTTGGAGTGTTCTACTCTGAATCAAATTTGCAGTAGTTGTAGTGATATTAGCTTTCAAAGACACAGGTCTCAGTGTGAGCAGTGTAACTACCCATAGATCTTAGGCCCAATGGAGGTAGGGTATGACCCACTCGTAGGTTAACATTCTGTAACACTTAGTATCGGCTGTAAACATTTTACTGAATTGTGTGTCTATTTGGGATAAAAACTTGGTCATGAAATATAAAGCTTATTTGTTTGCAATGCTTATTTCTCAAGATAAATAAAAATATCTGTCTTAAAAATGTCTCCAAGGTTTTAAATACACAAGAAAAAAATACAGTAAATACTTATTGATATATTTATATACTATAGTTAAGACTTCATAAATTTGTGAACTAGAATTAAGACATAGTTGTTGATATTAAATAAAATGGAGTGGATATAACAGATTGGCTAATGGTTACTCCAATATATTAAACGCCCAACTGAAATAGAGTCTGAATTTCGTGTTGTCATGAAACTAAACATTATTTTTTTTTCCCAAAGCCCTGAACAAGGTGTGTACTCCGTCTCTTTCTCACTGACATTTCACTGTTCGATATTTTTCTCTCACACCCTTACTGTGATTTTTAATATGTGTCAATACCTTTGAATTTTTTATATACAATTCTATGGGGACAACAGAAGCATAGGGTTTGTACTCAGCAGTGAGATATAGATGGTGTGCAGCTTATCAAGAATTATGATCACCATTCATTTTGAAAAAAATAAAGAGTAATTTGGCTTTTTTAGAAGATTGATACTATGCTGGACAGTTTGGTTCTAGTCGGGTGTACCTCCAGATTGTGGAAACAAAAATAACACATTTAAGATAGCACTGTTTACTTTAAACACATCCCTAGGGGAAACAACTGTGCAATAACAGTTAATAATGTATTTTTATAAGAGTCAGAAAGCATGAGACTAGACTCACAGTTTTCTTTCCAATTTTCTTCAAAGTGCTAAAGAATATCAGTCTCTGCAGGTATTTGGCACAAATACAGAAAGTTATCTGCCTGCTTCTTTCTTCTCTCTGAGAAATTAAACATCACACCAAAACCCTGAAATCTATGTTCTGCCACTTCATCATAACTCTTCTGACTTTTGATGTTTGACAATTGCTTTTTAATTTTGATTTTGTGATTCTTTTATATTCAGAAGTTAATGTGTACCCTGTCCAAAATCATTATCTTACCATTACTATTTTATAAACATTCTTATAAGAATAACTTGTAGTTCATTTAGTTTTCTAGATATTTTTATATTTGTCAGCTGATTCCGTCATGGGTTGGGGGGAATTATGCAGATCATAATCCTCCTCTTAAAACCAAGGAAAATACGAAGATACTAAATGCACTGTATATGGTAGCACAGCTGATTAGTACTAGAAGTCAGGTCTTCCAATTCCATGATTACATAAGTCCTTTGACTGATTAGATGAGGCTCACCCATATGGTGGAGGGTAATGGTGGAAGGTAATTTTTTCTTCCTCGGAGTCTATTGATTTCAATATTCATCACATGTGAAATAATATGTTTACAGCAATGTCTAAGCTGATGTTTGATCAAACAACTGAACGCCAGGCCTTGGCCAGCTTAAGACATAAATTAACCATCACAAATTAAGTAGGAAAATGGGAAAAGGGGTCCTAGGACACAGAAATAGCTGGGTCAAGATGTGGTTTTCTGGCGTAAAAGTAATCAGACTAAAGATTGAACAGTGAAGGTCATGTTTGGGAACAGAGTCATGGAGACGGATTCTGAGGGGGCGCTGCGCCTGTAGGCCATTGCACCAGGATAACTCCTGCTTTCCTCTTACTGCCTGAGGGAAGACGGGGCACATAATCTTACTTAAAACAATGAAACCTCTGGCTGCTATGGTAATTACAGACTAAAGGGAAGCAAAGGCAGGCCTTAGAAGATAAAGACATAATCTATGCTGGAGTCCACTACCATATGTGCCCTTTTTGGTGGTGGTTAGTCTACAAGAATGGGTTTTTCTCACAAGACAGCTTTGAACTAAGGTATATCAAACCATGAAGAAAGGATTCTCATTTTAGTTGAGTTTCAACATATATTAAATAATCTAGATATTGCGGGCATGCTTTGCAGTATAACAGGAGAATCAGAGCAGATGCTATATGCTTATAGATTTGTGGAAATAATCAATGAAGGAACCCTTTAGTTGGGCCTTAGACTACAGATAAACGTCAGGGTACACTTTGATTTTCCTCCAAAGTGTGCATAATACATATTCAAGTAAGTAACTTAACTTATACATATAAAAAACTGTCTAAATATACAAAATAACTAAATAGTGAACTAAAGTAAAGAAGTAAAAAAGTTATAGAACTGAATAAAATTTGAAGCAAAGCAACTAGGTTAAGAATAAAGTCATTTTATACTGTCAAAACTTAAGTAACAATATGGACAAACATGCATAAGTTCAGGAAAAAGTGAGTTTGTATACAAGGAAAGACTTGTTCCCAGTGCTGCAGCTTTAAAATGAGTATGCAGCTACATGTGAGGGATTTGCAGCTGTCACTTCCTCAGATCTCTCAAGTGAGAATCCTCTTAGAGGAGCACATCTAGCTGATGGCCTTTAGCCACAGTGCCTTGGGGACCTAGCATGGTGTGCATTCAGGTCAAGGACAGCTTTCTTGACAGCTTCTAGCCAATGGCCCAGATCACTGAAGTGGCTGTGGCCTGGCCATTTCTGCCCAGTCTTCATGATCAATCTCCCATAGGGATGTCCTAGACATTCTCAAAGATGCGTCCCAGTCTCAGGCTCTTTCTACTCAATTCTCCTTTTCCCCCTTCTCTTTCCACAGCTGTCAGGCTTTCCACAGTGTCAAGTTCGTAGACTACTCCTGCTCTCCCTCTCCTTTATCTTTCATAGGCATTCTCCCCAATAAACATCTTCTACTTCTGAATCTTTGGCATCTGATTCCTGGAGGTGTCAAACACTAACACAGACTTCAAACAGTCCTTCTTCCCTCTGCAAAATATCTTCTCTGACAAACCAGAATACTCTCCCAGGCTTGAAAAAAAATCCATAAAAATATGCATATATGTCTTGAGAAGTTGCAGTAGCCACTTCCTTATCAGGAAAACTAAACAATTATAGTACTATGCAATATAAATTGTTTGAATAGGACTTAGAGGAGGTTAATTTGGCTGCTGATTAGCAAGATTTGGTGGGGATAAGGTAAGACTCAGTGTGTGTGAGCCATAACAATGAATTGAAGTAAGTGGGCTCATTGGTCAAGAGTTGACAGAAGGAGATAGTTGGGGTGCATTTGATAGGGGTGTATCTGTCCTTAGAAGTAGGCAGAGTAGTCCTAAAGGTTACTTCACACATCACAATTTTGCCTGAAGCTCTTCTGAGAAGTGATAGATTATAAGAAATAGGCACCAATCGTAATGTGCTGGTGTTGAAAACCTCAGGAAGCCATAGTAAAAAGTATGGTTCTGATGTCAACTATGATGGACAGGGGATAGTATATGCAGAATATTTTAGTAATATATACAGAATTTTGTATGTAGTGAAACAAAGAGGTGTGGAGAATTTTGAGGTTGGAACATTAGAATGAATATCAGTAACTACTTTTCTTGGAAAATTTAGTATTCTGCTTTTATTTAAAATTAATATCTTCTCTCTAATATGCCAAAATTGGTTCGCAATTTGCCTACTAATATCTGTGTATGCATGTCATCAGAAATATATTCAATATTTAAGTCATGTTCGTATCAATTGAGAACGGTGGAGGGTTCTTGAAAAATAAGTAGCATATGCCCCTTTGATACATTCTAACTGCAACGGAAAATGTTATACCAATTTTATCCACCAAAATAATTTTATTTAAAAATATATTCATATTTCTGATCATTAACATGTGTTAAGCTTATATTATTTAACCACATTTAAGTTCCTGTAAGAAGAAAAAGTTGTTTATTTGTCAAGATACAAATTCTTTTTAAAAAATATATATATTTTATTGATTTTCCACAGAGAGAAGGGAGAGGGATAGAGAGCTAGAAACGTCGATGAGTGAGAAACATTGACCAGCTGTCTCCTGCACACCCCCTACTAGGGATGTGCCCACAACCAATGTACATGCCCTTGATCGGAATCGAACCTGGGACCTTTCAGTCCGCAGACCGAAGCTCTATCCACCTAGCCAAACCGGTTTCAGCAAGATAACTATGAAAAAGGTATGACAGAATCACATTTTTAGATGAAAATGGCAAGTAGACCCAGAAAATTATTGACTCTGTTTACACAGAGTAATCACCTCAATTATTTTTGCATCATTTTCTTTTGTCTATCACAAATATAATTAAATTGGCAGCCTTTAAAGCAACCAATTAAATAAAACACAGACTTTCTTTTGCTGCATGAGACACTTAGGATAAATTTCCATGCTGCAAAAGAATGGTGGAAACTACAATAATTATAAATGTCCAGAGAGTAATATAGCATTTAAAGAAAGAATTATGATGTCTCTATTTTTAAAAATATATTTTATAGATTTTTTACAGAGAGGAAGAAGGAGGGATAGAGAGTTAGAAACATCGAGAGAGAAATATTGATCAGCTGCCTCCAGAATTGAACCTGGGACCTTTCAGTCTGCAGCCCAAGATCCACTGAGCCAAACCAGTTTAGGGGTATGATGTCTTTGTGTACGATGTAGATGGATATTTTCTGGTGCTCATGTTAATAATAACCCCCTAAGTGTCTTCCAGGTTCTAGAGCAGAGGTGGGCAAACTTTTTGACCCCAGGGCCACAATGGGTTCTTAAACTGGACCGGAGGTCCGAAACAAAAGCAACCTGACCATGGTGGCACTCTCATCTTGGGCTACTGTTGAAGGAGCGGAGGGGAGAGCAAGAGAGCCCTCCACTCTTTCGGCTCCGCGGGCCAGATAGAACAGCGGAACGGGCTGGATCCGCCCGCGGGCCATAGTTTGCCCATGGCTGTTCTAGAGGACACTGAGCATTGTTGTGATTATTTAGCAGATCTTGTGTTTGCAAGACAATTCCTGGTAGCTGGCCTCTTTTTTGTTTGTTTGTTCTTGCTTTCTTTAGGATGAAATTTATTAATATCGGTTAATAAAAATTATATAGATTTCAAAACTCTGGGGAGGGAGGGAATGTTTTTTTTTGGGGGGGCAATGGTAATATATGTACACAGATAATAATTTAATAAAAAAATAAAAAAATAAAATAAAATAAAAATTAAAAAAATTTATATAGATTTCAGGTGTACAATTCTATGACACATCATCTGTATATTACATTGTGTGCCCACCACCCAAAATCAAATTTTATTTGGTCACCATACATTTAACCCCCTTTACTCTTCACTACCCCTCCCCCCTCCATTTCCTTCTGGTAACCACCATACTGTTGTCTGTACAGATATTGGAAAAAGGATTTTAATTGCAGAATATGTAAGCCATGCGACTTTAGAATT
Source organism: Vespertilio murinus (assembly GCA_963924515.1). NCBI lineage: Eukaryota > Metazoa > Chordata > Mammalia > Chiroptera > Vespertilionidae > Vespertilio > Vespertilio murinus. The sequence goes on from OZ004707.1 coordinate 12,656,879, forward strand.
TCACCTGCTTACAATCACTATCCATATAATAAGCCTTTATCATACATGTTTCTACTCAAAAATTATAATAAACATAAAACACGACTGCATGAATCTAAAAATCTTGATTTAGATACAAGATAGGCAAGAAGCAACTAAAAAGAAGCAAGTACACAGAGATTCGCTTTATGTTGCCACGGAGGGGTGAGTGAACGCATCGGACCACGTTCACGCTCAGTCTGCGCACACTTTGGCAGAAGATGTGCCTTGAGCTATTTGGTTTTTCTCTGCACAATACGTTTTCTCCCAGGTAGTGGCAGTTTAATTGTATTGGTAGAAGATGGGCTGCCCTTTAGCAGACTTTTGCAGCAATTCTCTTCATCTTTTAGAGACTAGAGAAAGAGAAAATGCTGCCCAGTGGGAAGGGGCCTATTCTGCACCATGACAGAGAACAACCGAGTATGTACTTTGAGTGAGTCAGGTCTACTGTTACTATGTGTTTTGTAGTCCCCCAGACTACATGGAGTAAGAAATGGAATTATTGAGTCACCTCAAATAATTATGCCCAGTGACCAATCTGCTCATCCTCACCATGACCTTTACAGAATTAGCCCTCACACTCAAAGCCCTAAAATTCTGCCAAGTGTCTTTGCAATGACAAGTAAAATCTGTATTATTTGTAGGTTTTTAATACAAATGATTAGAATTTAAATTCTTTGAGTCAATAAGTAATAGCATGAATGTTTAGTGTGAGCATATAAACAGAGCAGGTGAAGCTTCTGGGCATACATTTGACTACCCCTTTATATGTTCATAGTTGAGAGATGTAAGAGAACTATGTATTCCTTTGATTACGGTTCTTATTTCTGAACTTAACAGAATGAATAATGTTTGCAGATATTTATCTGCTTGCTATGTTTGATTTTTAATTCAGGATCTTGTTTCAATATTCTCAAGTTAATAATGTAATATTACACCTTACCCTTCTAAATCAATTATCTAACCAAAGTATTACAAGCATTAAACAATGAATGGTTTCAAAATTGAAACTGAATTAAATGGCATACTGCTGAGATGACTATAAATGGAATAATAGCTAGGTATAATCACAACCCAAGTAGAAAATTTTCAATAGCAAAGATCAGTATTTAAGAGTCATTACATAGAGTATAAAAAACTATATATTACTCTAAAATTAGGACAACTACTGTCCTGGTATTTTAAAATAATTCTTGAAGGAATCTGTGTATCTAAATAAATAAATAAATAAAAAGTTAAACATCAGGCACCAATGCATTCTACTATTACTGATTCCTGAGCTCTTCTGGCATTCATAAACCATGGTAGAAAATTAAATTTATGCTTGTCTATTCTGATAAAATTCATGAATAAGTTGAAATACTGAAAATTATGGAATAATTATAGGAAGTCTCCAAGGAGGACATTGGAACAAAAATAGACCTCGGAGCAACAAGAGGCTGGCCTGTCTGCTCTATTACAGCACACAGCACCCTACTGCCGATTGCATATAATCAAAATGTTTTATTCCAATAATTAAGTTGCATGAATGCTTTTGGCTACATGGGAATGTCTGTCTTGGCAGTAGGGTTGGACAAAGTCGCTGGCTATATGGACTCACACCATTTGCCTGTTGTGATAAATAGGCCTACTTGGCTCTTGTCTAAAACATATTGACCATTTCTTTTTAGCTGTAAACACAACTCTAACTATTTCTGCTGGGAACATTTTTTATTGGGGAGGGGGGGAATAAGATATATATATATATATATATATATGTATATATATATATATATATATGACTGTTGTTTCACTGATAATCCTTTCTTTGGGGTTACATTAGAGAGTCGTGTTGGCCTAAAGAGTCAGTAATAGTAAGTGAAGTGTACCCAGTAATTGGTAGAAGGGGAACATGTGCATTGCATGCATTGTCATTGTCAAAGTGATTCATTTCATAACCCAGTGGTTCTTAATTTCCATTGTAATAATGTTTTGCTTACATTTTCAAGAATTAATTGACCAGAGTCTTAATTCTCTTCTGTAGGTTACATTGATAGTCCTTGTCTTTCTCTCAGAAGCATAAGTCAATTGTTTCCAAACTGTATTGATGGCTATCCACAATTTGAAATATACAGTCTCCTTACCCCTGTACTCCTTGTGGCTTCAATGAATAGTGCCTGTGGGACTGTGAATGTTTACCCATAGAGTAGGAACCCACACATTCCCGTGGAAACAAGATGGCTTTGGTCCATCCTCAGTTCCTCCTCCAAACTATGAAAGTCGTTTTCCATTTTGTGTCAGGTCAGTCTTGCAGTGGCACTGTTTAGTATTCTCTTTATGCTTATATTGGGGTAGATGGTAGAGGAATTCCAAAGGACAAGTTGAGAGTTACATTAATTATACACTACTTTCTATGGTAAGCACGCAGACATTTAGCCAGATGCTTTTAGTGTCAATATTTGGCTGGATTTGTATTTTTTCAAGACAATTTTTTAAAGTGCATATTTAGGTTCACAGCAAAGTTAAAAGGAAGGTACAGATATTTTTTAATATGCTTTCTTTCTCACACATGCAAAGCCTTCCCTGTTATTAGAGTCTCCCAATAGAGTGATACATTACATTCATTTCAATGTTGAACCCACATTAACACCTTATAATCACCCAAGGTCCACAGTTTATATTATGGTTCATTTTTGGTGATGTGCATTCTATGTGTTTGGACAAATCTACAGTGGCACGTGTCTATCATTGCAGTTGTATTTGCAGAGTATTTGCACTGCCCTAAATATCCCGAGTCTTTTGCCTATTTGTTCCTCCTCCTGCCAATTCTGGCAACCAACCCCAGATCATTTTACTGTCTGGCTTTGCCTTTTTTTTAGAATGTAATATATTTGGAACCATACACTATGTGACTTTTTCAGATTGGCTTGATTCACTTAATGATATGCATTTAAGTTTCCTCCACATCTTTTCAAAGTTTGATAGACCATTTTTTTAGCACTGAATTTTCTTATTGTGTGGATGTACCACATCTAATTTATTCTTCACCTTCTGAAGAACATGCTGATTGCTTCCAAGTGTTGCGGTTATGAATAAAGCTGCTATAAACAACTATGCGCAGGTGCTTGTGTGAACATCAGCTTTCAACTCCTTAGGGTATTTATCAAGAGGTGTGATTGCTGGCTCAGGTGGTAGGAGTATGTTTAAGTTTGTAAGGAACAACCAATCTGTTTCCAAAGTGGCTGTACCATTCTGTATTCCCACCAGCTAAGGGCAAGAGAGTCTGTTGTTCCACATCCTTGCCAGCACCGGGTGTTGTCAGTGTCCTAGCTCTGCCAATAGGAGTGCAGTGCTGTACTCAAGTCAGATTCAAATGTTAATCTCAGGGAGAAACCCCCTCACAGACACACCCAAAGAGGTCTCGTTGTAAACAAAAGCTTAATCTACATTGGATTCTCATTCTTAGGAGCTATCTTATTGCTCATCGCTAACTTTTACCATATTACCAAGCCATGGTCAAATGCAGTCCTGTTTTCAGTTTTCCTATAAGGAAATCAGTGGAAGATGTCTTGGCTGTTCATTCAAGTCCCACTTCTACTCAGGAAAATTAACTTTCTCCGTGTTTTCCGCCTTTATTTCCTCTAGTCTCTTATTTCAGGGATTCCATTAGACAAGGTTCTCCAGAATCCATCTCCACACCCTTTAACTTTGTACTCAATCCTTGTTATCCCACTTGTTTTATTCAGTTTTGAGAATTCCTTTCCACTCAGTGTTTAGACTCTTTTCATAGTCCTTCTGTTATTCAACCTTTCTATCCCACTCTGTTTCTTTTTCTTTTCTTTTCTTCATGTTAAGTCATTTGCTTCTTTTTCTTACACACATATGTGTTTTTAGTTTGTGGTGTTTCTTTATTTCTCTGAGGATAATATTTATTTTTATGTTAAAGTTTGCCATAGTGTCAGTTCTAGGGATTTTTCAGTCTAGTGATTTTCTTTCATGCTGTTGGTTTTATTCAAATGTACAGGGATTTTAGGCTGCCTGCTTAATTTTCATGAAACAGAAGCTGAAATATTTATAGCTGAAGTGTTTTCTAAGTACTCTCTGCTTTCTGACAATAAATATAAAATGTTATACAAGGCAGAGGCTGTGCTGACCAACTGATGTGAGAATCCAGGGGTTAGGGTTGGCATTTAGATTAGTGAACAGGCTGTGAACATTAGGTAAATGGAAAACATATTTTCTAGAGATGCATTTTTTATGTCCTTTGAAGTTAACCAAATGGAAACTAATTCCTGTTTTGCTTTTTGGCTAGACACTAACACTGATTTTGTGAATCCCTGTGGCAAAACTTTAATGTATTTTAAAAGGTATCATTGTGCCTTCATCTTGAAATCTAAGGCCAAACTTAACAGCTATGTTAACAAGATATTGATATAACTTCTCCAGAGCCTAAAATTCATTTATTTGAAGAGTCTCCTATTAATTTCTGCTGTCTCTGGCCATTTGACTTGTACAATATTTTGGTGGGAAACCTCACTTTTGGGGGTACTATACTTTGCCTTTTTTGTGTTTCTATTCTACAAACATGTTGTTTTCTTTCTCCATCAGTCTGAGTTCGTGTAATTTCTATCTTTTATCAGTTTGTAGCTTCCTGCAGTGCCTGTGACCTGATAAAATTGTTATAACTTTTCAAGCTCTCTAGATGTCAATGAACTATTTAAAATTTTTTTTTACTAATGACAGTATTGCAGATGTTCCCTTTAGCCCCCTCCTCCCAGCTTCTGTCCCACCCCAGGCCTTCACCACATTGTCTGTGTCCATTGGCTATGCACATCCTATCTAATAAAAGAGTAATATGCAAATTGACCATAACTCTGCTACACCCACAAGGCACACCCATCAGCCAATTAGTAGCAAGTATGCAAATTAACCCAACCAAGATGGCTATGGCCATGGAGAGAGCAGGAGGCTTGGGTTTCCATGCCAATGGAGGAAGCCAAGCTTTCCCCACACTCTGGCTTGCCACATCCTCAGTGTCTTGGCCTCTGCTTAAGGCTACAGAGTTTCCATTATAGAAGATAAATAAATCCCAACAAAATGGTAGCAGCCACAGAGCTGGAGAGAGCAGGAGGCTGGAGTTGCCCCTGGTAATGGAGGAAGCCAAGTTTCTGCAGCCCTGGCCTGCCTTGGCCTCCACTGAAGGCTACAAAGTTTCAATTATAGAAGATAAATAAATCCCAGATACCAGGGCCTCCACTTGAGTCACCAGGGGGCGTAGCTAGCCTGAAAACCACCACAGGCCACTCACCCAGGCTGGCCCACACCCCAAGGGAAGCCTCACCCTGATCTGGGACACCCTTCATGGAAAACCAGCTGGCCCCCACCCATGCACCAGGCCTCTATCCTATCTAATGAAAGAGTAATATGAAATTTGGCCATTGCCCCAACAAGATGGCTGTCCCCATGTAGTCAAATATGGCTTTCATAGAAACAGTGTGATGAAGTGAACATATGTGTTGCCATCTGGACTGCTACCACAGATATGTTATGTCACGTACATAGAGAATCACATTGGAATGGTTGCTTCCAGAAAATTAGGGTGCCCTTGTCACTTTTCATTAAGTTTGCTGCAGTTGAGGAGGTGCTGAGGTAAAATCTAGTTCATTGAACTGAATGTCCATGTTTTTTTTAGATTAAGGAGTTAGAAACGTAACCTGAACTGAAATGACAAGTTTAGCTATCAAATTATATATTAATTTACCTTGACACTCTACACATAATATCTTGCATGCTCTAAACTTATATAGTATCCTATAGTGAAAAGAGCATATATTTGAGACATGCATTTTCAAGGTATTTCGACATGCCTCACCTTTATTTGCCACACATTTAATGTGGGTATTTCTCACTTGCTAGTTATTCCACTCTGGAGCAGCACTATGACTTTGAATAAATTTCTCTTTGCTGTAGTCCTCCAGGACTTGTGAATGCAAGCCTGGTTGACTACCAGAGCTAGGTGACTTGGGGTTCATCCTTCAGGTGACATCCATAAAATTCAAGCTGCGAGATGCATTAATAAGCTCCCTCCATAAAAACACTGGTGGCATGATTTTATTGCTGGAGATGGCTGGAGGGAGAAGGAGGAGAAGTGCCCACTGACGTTTGGGGGCTTCCAGGAGGATCACAGTCAGCACCAAGATTAATTCTAAGTGAATGCCACATCCTCAGACAGCAGCATGTGAGGTATGTAGTCAAACCCCTTCCAGGGAAAGACTTGGAGATGAGCGTCTTTACCTGCAAGCTAAGCCCTGGAGTGAGACTCAAGGAGCCCTGTGTGCCCTTAAATAACCTTTCTTTGTTTGCTAGACCTTTGTATCCCCATAAAAAGTCCCATTGAGTTTCTCTCATTTATTTTAAAAGATATTTTTATTGATTAAAAAGAGGAAGGGTGAGGGAGAGAGAGAGAGAGAAATATCAATGATGATAGAGAATCATTGATCAGCTGCCTCCTGCACACCCCACACTAGGGATTGAGTCAGGGCACATGCCTGTAATCCAGGCATGTGCCCTGACTGGGAATAGAACCATACCTCCTGGTTTCTAGGTCCATGTTCAACCACTGAGCAATGTAGGGCTTGGCCCCATTGACTTTCAGAGCTAGGTGTCTTGGGGGCTTATCACTCAAGTGGACATCGTAAATGCAGATGCCGGATGTGCATTCTAAATACTTAACTCTTCAGGAAGAAGATAGAATTGGATGTCTCCTGTTTGGATGGTACTGTGCTGTTTGTGGTGAGAATGTCTTGCCTTTATTTGCCACACATTGGGATAGGAGCATTTCTCACTTGTTAGTTTCTGGATTTCTCAGAGGAAATTTATCTGCATGTAGCTGTACATTTGATGTTTCTTCCCTAATACATGTAGAGTCTCTGTTCCTTTTGCCCTTCAATTGTTTATATTCCACTTTTATTCTTTACCAGTGGCCCAGTGCACAAAATTCATACACTTGGGTTGGGAGTGGGGTATTCCCCCAGTTTGGCTTGTGCCCTCTCATAGTGTGGGAGCCCTGTGGTTCATCACCCCAAAGAGCTAGGTCCCACCACACATCTGGAGCTCCTTGAAGAGGCAGGCTAGTCAGCAGAGGCCGCAGACCCCCGGCACAGGCACACAAAGTCCCCTGCCATGACCCACCCCAATGCCGGGACACAGAGGAGGCCTGCAGACCTGTGCGTGCCTCAGGACCCCTAGTGCACATGTGCAGAGGTCCCCGCTGCAGCCTGCCCCCAGCCCCAACACTGCACGTCCCTAAGCGTGCTTCGCATGCAGCCTGCTGATTGGTCGTTACTGTGATGGTGTCCCAACCAATTTTCATGTTACCCTTTTATTAGATAGATTGCTCCAGCATTTAGCATGTGTGTTCTGACTTAAGTATCATTAACAGGATCATGATTCAAGTTTGCTGTTTGACAACTTTTATGGGCTTTGCATTACAATTATCCATAATCATCAATTACTCTCTGAACTTCAGTCTTTGTTACTATTATGAGATATGTTTTCTTACTTAGCATATTTCTGAAAGAATGTATTACTAGGAGCAGCATATTTTGTAATGATTTCCATCATCTTAAATGTAAATACATAAATGTAGAGAATTGATTATGAATTATTATATGCTGATAATTTAGAATCATTTCCATCATAATGGATTGTATATAAAATACAATATAAAATTAATTCATTTCTCTATAGTTCACTATCACAAAGCATGTGTCCTAAGGTACATCATAAAAAAGTGATTTTAAAAATATAAACAATGTCCTAAATAATTCAGGAGACAGTGGCATGTGTACTCAGAATTTTGGATATTCTTACAACAGTTTCTTTGCTTTGGTTGATCTTGTATGTCTGTAGTTGTATCTTTGAAATGATGAATTCAAGCAATAAAAGAAGCAATGTGTGGCATTATATATCTTCCTTGGCTTATTTTCCTGCTCTATACCCCCTCACCCCAACAGAGTTAAACTTCATTTTTACATCAAACTCTTATAATCCAGCTGTCTTAATCATTCATCTTCTGTACAAACATAATTGACTCATAAAATGTCAGAACAGTTTGTTTCTCAGTGAACAGATGTGGGTATACATTACATGGCATCCCATCTGTGATCATCATATATCTCCCTGAATCAAAAGTAAAAGTATCTGTCCTCCTAAAGAAATGTTCACCAGTTGAAGATTCTGCACCAAGATCCATGTCTGAGCAGGAGGACTGGGTATTTCTTACTGAATGTTCTAGGGCTTACTGGGGCACCATGGATCTCCTACAAATATAAACTACATTTTTATATAATTGAAGTAAAATTGTCAGATAGAAATGTGAAAAGAATGCTTGTAAAGCAAGGCATAATGTAAATTAAAAATACAATAAGAATAAAAGGTTAAAAAGAGGGAAATGTAATGTCAAACCAAGACCATATATATATATATATATATATATATATATATATATATATATATATATTAGAGGCCTGATGCACAAAATTCAAGTGAGGGGCTCAGCCCCCACCACAGCGGCGGCAGCCACTGCCTGGGCCCCTGCTCTACAGCTTTGTTTGGAAGGTTGTCTGGTCTCATTAGAGTATTATGCTTTTATTATTTTATGCAAATGGACTGAATGTCAGAATGGGGGAATGATGATCTTCCAGATGAAGCTGTGCTGCAGCCACAGAACTGAGGCAGCTACCAGGGCTGTGAGGGAGGGATTGAGGCAGCTGCCATGGCTGCGAGGGCTTACTCTTGCATGAATTTCATGCACTGGGCCTCTAGAGTGTGTGTGTGTGTGTGTGTGTGTGTGTGTGTGTGTGTGTATGTGTGTTGTTTTGGAAAAAACCTATTTTATGAGTGTACTAGTCACTGGCTCAGAAAAAAATAAGCTACAGTATTCAAAAAGAACAATGCTTAAGGGTAATCAATAGTATGGAAATGATGGAAACATTTTAAAAATTTGATTCTGGTTTTATCTGAGTTAGTTTCTGTAGTTATTGAATAAAACCTAATATTTAAAAATGTGAGTTTTGCGATTGTGGCAGTCAGCCTCTAAGCTAGCCTCACATGATCCCAACCTTCTGGTATCACCTGCCTTATGTAATACTTTTCCACTGAGTAAGATAATTCTAATCAGTAGGATAAAACAATATTGGGGTGGGGGGATGAAAAAACACAGTTAAAAGTCAACTTGTCTCTGGTAAGATTAGCTATCAATTTTCTGACCTTTTTAGTAAGAATAAGTTCCTATTTATGCATATAAGATGTGTATGATTCTTTATTGCAGCATTATAAATTACCTCAAAACTTAGTGTAATAACATATCACACATCTGCTACCTCATTTTCTGTGATTCAAAACTCAATTCAAAAATTAAGTGGGTCTCTCTGTACATGGTTGATGGGTACAGCATCCAGACAGAAAATCAATAAGGAACTATTGGACTTAAACTTCACTTTAGACGCATGCAGACACATACTAGTACTGAAAATCCCATCCAATAGCAGCAGAGCACCAATTCTTCTTAAACACACATGGAACATTCTCCAGGAAGGATTATATGTTAGGAAATAAAACAAGTCAATAGGTTTGAAAGTATTAAAGTCATATTAAACTTCCTTTTGGACAATAATGACATAAATTATAAATCAGTCACAAGGGGGCAAAACTAGAAAATTCACAAATATGGGGAGAGTGAACAACATGTTTCAGAATAGCCAATGAGTCAAAGAAGAAATCAAAAGGGAAATAAAAAAAATCTCAAGACAAATGAAAATGGAGAGACAACCTACCCAAAGTTTTCGGAGAGAGCAAAAGCAGTTTCAAGAAGGATGTTTATAGTGATAAATGCCTAAATTAAGGTTAAAGAGAGATGTTAAATAAACAACCAAATTTTTCAAGGTCTTTTTCAAGGACCTAGAAAAAGAAGAACAAGCTAAGTTCAAGTTAGTAAAAAAGAGTCAATAACAAAGATCAGAGCAGCAATAAATAAAATGGAGACTAAAAGACAATTGAAAAGATCAATAAAGCTAAGTTTTAGTTTTGAAGAGATAAACACAGTTGAGAATCCTTTAGACTCACTAAAAAGAGAGAGAGAATAGCCTCGAATAATAAAATCAGAAATGAAAGAAAAGACATTATAACTAATAGCAGGTAAGTACTAAAATCAGAAGAAACTGCTATGAACTCTTACATCCCAACAAGTTAGATGACCTGGAAGACATAGATAAATTTCTGGTGACACTGCCCCGGGGACCATGCTTACAAAGTCTGACTTCCCTTTGCTTTCCTTCCTTTTATTAATATTAACTAGCTTATTCCCATCACAGGATGGCCTGGGTGAAAAATACCTCAACAAAGCAAAATTTCTTCAACTAACTGAACTCTAGGGAATAGATAAATTGAAACTCCGCCGGAGCTTTTACTCAGCGAGAGTCAGGATGCATGAAGCAGCAGATTGTAGGGAACATTCTAACTTGCTTAAGAATTATGAGATCAGACAGCCCAAGGAGGCTGTGGGAGGACTTGCTGAGGGAAGGAGGCAGCAAGACCCTCAGGAAAACAGAAGACATGGAGAACCTTGTTAAGTAATTAGTAAAAGATACTAAAAAAAGGCGCCCCTGAAGTGACACATTAGTATTGGAACGGTTGCAAAGGTATAACAGAGGAGAGGCGGGGCAGTGTGTTGCATGAACAAGAAAAGTCATGAAGAAGGCTGCTTTTCACTGTAGTTTTGCTGATGTAATTGCAGATCACTCCCCGAGAAGTTAAAGAAAACATTTTTATAAAGGGTTTAAAAGTAGAAAATTGGGAAAGCTTTTTTTTTTTTAATTTCATCACCTTTGGACAATTTTTTAAAAAGACACCCTTCTTAGTCTTATATGAAATTCTACCTGAAAATTACATATGAACTCAAAGTGTCTTCAAAATGCAAATCTCTTGAAAAGCAAAACTATGAAAAGGATGTTGTTTGCTGACATGTATTGGCTGTGTTTCTGGGGGATGCAGGAACGGAACCGACTGTCATTGATACAGACCATGTGTCAGCACTGGTTATGTAACATATCCAGCAAAGCTGTGGAGTTAGAAAGACGTTGAGCCCTCTAGAATTTTGGATCTTTAATGCCAATTCTTCATTTTCAATTCCTTTATAAAGTATTCCCTCTCTGTCTCTGTGCCCTGTTTTTATTTTCTTAAAAATGTCAGGTAATTTGTTTAATTGTGTGATCATCAAGTTTTGTAAATCCATAGTTTATCAGAAAGCATAAGGTTTTCTTTACCCCCATAAAACGTCAAGGTCTTCATTTAAATTCAGGTTACATGAAACCACAGATCACTGCTGGAGACCACCCCGGGTATCCTGGGATGTGTGCCTCAAGCTGGGACACCAGGCCAGTGATGTTCAGCTGGAGCCACAAGAGTTTTTAAAGCATGCAATCCCTGACTATTTAGTCAGGGGCACTGACCTCTCCCTTAGGTTGTCAAATTTTAAAAAACTGACAACAGCCAACACAGCAATAGCCATCCAATGTGAATGAATAAAAATTATACCTATTTTTTGCCAAATTGGCAAAAATATATATTTTTTTGGTGTGTCACAAAATTTTTGTGAATAGGTAATGTGTGCCATGATATAAAAAGGGTGAAAATCACCATACTGAGGCTATACAGAGGTTATATAGGCAGCCCTCATAGCCTTCAAATAAAGGTGATGAATGAGAAGTATTTATATATACATATATAAGGATTTATTATTAAATAGAGTCCAAAATTTTATTAAATAAAAAAGACAAAGTTTAATGAGGCATTCCTCACTTTAAAGATCTTTAAAACTATCAGATTTCCCGAGCTATCATTTCAATATCTTCATTGTTAGGGGTAATTACTTTGAAAATATGAGACATTAATATAGCACATGTTTTATTTTAGGAAAGCAGAGAGATTTATTGCTTATGACAAGTATCCAAGTATCCAAATGCATAAATTAAAACATAATAAAGGAATTAAAATCTTAAAATGCTAGATTAATTAAACTATGATTTATCAAAGAAAACAGGACTCTTGAAGAGACAGAAATGAAGAGCCTGAAGCATGGAACAGATAAACAGTTTTAAATTATAGATCGAGCTACTGAATTCAGGGCTTTGGTTAAGGAGATATAATCAAATATAGTAGTAACAGCGTGATTCCAAGTCTGGCATTTAAAGTTGTAATCATTTATTGTTTAAAATCTTATTTTAAAAAATATCATTCTTCAATGTATCAACAGTACTAAATTATAACCGCAATTAGTCCACACGTAATCTTAAAGTAAAACTCTAAGTAGTGATGCAACATAGAGTCACAATTCCTGTGCCTTCTTGTGTCTCTTCTTCTATATCCTCTTTTTTCACTTTCTACATTTTTATTTATAGGTACAAATATTTTTCATTAATAGGCATTCTTGTGTTCTCTTTCATAATATCTGATACCAGTGGGAATCATTGCAAATATTTTTAACATTTTTTTTCATATAGATTTTCTAATGTTTAATGTTAAGCAGGGTCACATCTCCCTTTGCAGAGAAGTATGTTATGTCATGGAGGAGAACTTCGAAATGGACCCACAAGCTGAAAAAGCACTGAAAGGTAGCTCTCTGAAAATGCACACAACTTGCTAATAGGCAAAAAAGAAAAAGAAAAAAAAGAAGGATCTGTTGAAAGGTCAGGTTTACTCTAAGTGTTTATCTTTTCAAAAGCTAGCCCTGTGGGAACATGGGTTATCGATAGAGACATAGACAGTAATATCTTGATGATTCCAGGAGATAGACCAGCAAGGCAAAAAAGAGAAGAAGAAAGAAAGAAAGAAAGAAGAAAGAAAGAAAGAAAGAAAGAAAGAAAGAAAGAAAGAAAGAAAGAAAGAAAGAAAGAAAGAAAGAAAGAAAGAAAACACACACACACACACACACAATAGCACAAAAAAAACACTCGGAAACTCTACCAGAACATTATATTCACATGGACTCTGAGTATAGGGATAGCCTATATGCTCCAGGTTCAATGCAGTATTTTTAAAGTACAAAGATACAAGCTTATCACCCTGGCCCTTTTGGCTCAGTTGGTTGGGTGTCATCCAGTGTAAGGACGAATTGCTGGTTCCAGGCATGATCCCCAGTAGGGGGCATGCGGGAGGCAGCTAATCAATGTTTCCTCTCATATCCATGTTTCTGTCCTTTCTGTCCTTTCCTCTCATTCTAAAATAAATGAATAAATAATTACAACATTTTAAAAAATAAGATGCAAGCTTACTAATGACATTGCAAGATGATATTTTCCAGGGTGCTGAAAGCAAGTCTGTTTAGAGAAATTAAACCATGTGATGAATCAACTCCCTACCAATCACATTTCATATTTATTTAATCGATAAAGGATTATGTAGAAGACTCTCTAAAGTGTGTGTGTGTGTGTGTGTGTGTGTGTGTGTGTGTGTGTGTTTACACTGGGTAATTAATTTCTTTTCTAATGTTGCAATTTCTTTAGCTGATTCTATTTAAGCCATGGAATGAAACACATAAAAACAGGTGGAACTGTCCAAAAGCAGTGATGGTTAATTTGGGGGGAATTTTCCTGTAACCTCATCCGTCTCCCAGTAGAGAAATGAAAATGTACCAGCCAAAGGTGTGTGTAGTCTGGATAGAGAAAATTTAGATACAATTATATTGGGTTACCTTTTCTTAAGTTGTATGCTGAAGCCATTTGTGTTCGGATGCTGCCCTTTATTCCTAACCTGCCTTTCATTTGAACTACATTCATCACTGAATTATGAATTGGAACTCCAAAGCTCTCTCTCCGTCACAGACATAGCATGCAGGGTGGAGGCCAGAAGAAAAGCACATTCTCCCGGTGCAAAAAGTGTCCACTCTGCAGAAAGAAGTCCCCCCATGGGTTATTCATGATTTTCCATGGAATTCTTCTCTTCACTCTTCCTTTTAAAATATACATATTCCTGGACAGAGCCACTCATGCAGACCATAAAATCTTAAGAGTAGATGAATTTATGGGATCTGTGTGAGACAGACTAGGGACACAGAATCAAAGGCTATAGGAGCAAATGACAAAAACAAAACAAACAAACAAAAAAAGAAGACAAACACACACACACACACACACACACACACACAGAAGAAAAACACCAGAAAACAGACAGGAAGTAACAGAAAAGCAGTGCCCTGGGATTCTGGGATTCCTAATTCCCAGTCTCATCACCATCCTTAGCTCGTGTGTCACTCAAAGAAAGTCCACATTTTCTTCATCCCCAGAATGAAAGGATGGGACTCTACCAAAGATTATTTTCAGCTTAAAATGTTATGGAATCCGTTTACTTCCTTGTATTTCCTGGAGCTAACTCTGCCCTCCTGCAGGCACTCCAGGAGGATTCAGGATGATCAGGCAGGTGAATCCCCGGTGCTGCCCTAAGGACAAGGCCTGGGGTAAACAGCGCTTTGAAGAGAATGGTACAGAAAGGGCTCAAAGGAGACTCTCCTTCCCTGGAACCTAGAATGACTTACATTTTGTTACTTTACAAAGAAGAAAGGGGCATAGTGTTTACAGCCACCTAACAGACAGTGCAATATACCTTCAATGCCCTTAAGAGTTTCTTCCCACCCTAAAAAAGTTACTGCAGGTGTAAAGGCCCCTTTCTGCGAGAATATAGTAAGTACGCACAAAAGAGCCAGCTCAGAAGGCTTTGCAGAAAGCTGATCACTGTATTTGCAGAGTACATTTCAGCTTAATTTCAAGCGGCTAATTGCAACTTTTTTTGTCAGTTTTGTCGTCACTGTTTTCTCCAGACTTTTTTCCTTGCCATCACCAATGGCACAGTTTTTCTTGGAGGGAAAAAGGATATTTTAAGAACCAACTATTCATGCTCTGAAAAAGTATAGTTTCCTATGAGTATGCCAATTTAAGTTTGAGCAGAGGAACGATTTTGTTGATTAGTAGAAGTCTAGTGTCAAAGCAAAACTTGTACTGAGAAAACTTAAACAGACCTGGGAGATTATATTCAAGGCCATTGCAAGAGGGGAGAGAAGCCCAAACTCAGTCTGTGCTCAATTTAAAAAAAAGAAAAAGAGTCGGGACCGGTTTGGCTCAGTGGATAGAGCGTCGGCCTGTGGACTGAAAGGTCCCAGGTTGAATTCCAGTAGAGGGCATGTACCTTGGTTGCGGGCACATCCCCAGTAGGGGGTGTGTAGGAGGCAGCTGATGGATGATTCTCTCATTGATGTTTCTAACGCTCTATCCCTCTCTCTTCCTCTCTGTGAAAAATCAATAAAATATATTTTTAAAAAAAGAAAAAGAGTTTTTAAGAGATGGGGTCAGGGAAAGGTGGGTGGAATTATAAACCATCTCTTTTTGCTAACTGGGCTGTTTACTCCAGGCTTAGCCGAAGGAAGAGTGACTGACTTGTATTTTATTGACAAGCGATAGTTGTGTGATTTCGGGATGTCTGGTGGAAGTTTGCGTTCTTCCCTGCCACAGAAGCTGGGAGTTCGGGAATCCCCTTTCTTGATAATTTCACTTGAAAAGGTGGTTTTCGGGTCCTTGAGAAAGACAGTCCTAGGCTGTAAAACTGGCAAGAGGCTTTTAAAACTGATTTCCATCTCCAATGGGCAGAGAAAGAATTTACCATGATATTGTTACAGAGTTCCCGAACAGTCAGTGCAGAAGGAGAGTTTGGAGAGACTTCCTTTATTCACACGCGGTGGGCTTAGAGAAAATGAATTCAAATTCTAAGCAAGTTCTACAAGCATAACTTCCCTTTTTATTAAAGAGCCAGCCCTATGTGCATTTAGTGGTTATCTCGATGCTGGCCTTGAAAACAATGTAGTTCTATCCAATTAAAAAATGCACCTGGCATGGCATTGAGATGATGGGCATATCTAGTCTCCGGCCTACAAGGTCATACAGCTAAGCTTATCTTCATCATTATTCAAACAGGCTAAAGCAGACTGGAAAGCAACATTTTTAGAAACAGCAGAAAATTCTAAACAGCAATTTGTTATAAAATAGGGGTTTTCCTTCTCAATATGTTTTCTAAAGTACTCTACGAAAGGGAGATCCAGACCAGGAGTAAGGAGGAAGTCTGTTAAAGACCAGTCCAGCAGAGGGGAATAGGCACATCCCCAAGTGAAACTCAAATATTTTTCCCAAAAATGTATTTTAAAAAAAATCTTGACAGTTATAATCATCACTATCAACAGAAACAAATAAGCCCAGAGGTTTTAGTAAACGCGGGGTACACAAACAAGAATAAAATGCAGTTCCTGATTTCTGGATGTTTCTAGTATAAAACAGAAGAGGAGCTCCTATATAATAAGAGCTTAATATGCTAAGTGCTCAGTCGTTCAGTTGTCCGTTCAACCAATCAAAGCATAATATGCTAATGATATGTTAAGGCAACTCAACCACTCGCTAGGACATGCACTGACCACCAGAGGGAAGACACTCTGACTGGCAGGTTAGCTTGCTGCTGAGATCCAGCCGATCTGGATCATCGAAACAGGCTGGACATGCCCTGGAGCCCTCCCATGATCCCTTCCCAAATGGCCAACCTCTGCATCCCTCCCCGGCCCCAATTGTGCACCAGTGGGGTCCCTCAGCCTGGCTTGCACCCTCTCACAATCCAGGACCCCGCAGGGGATGTAGGAGAGCCGGCTTTGGCCCCATCTCACAGGTCAGGCCAAGGGACCCCATTGGTGCATGAATTCATGCACTAGGCCTCTAGTTAATAAATAATGAGCAATGAAATATATATTGGTATATTTTGAATACCAATTGGGACATGGAAAGGCTCTAAGAACTCAGCAACAAAAGGGTGACTCAGGCGTGGACACAAGCTTTCACGTGTGAGGTTCTTTCAAATTAACCTTTTAGACTTATTATTATGGAGGTCACAAGCTCTTTTACTTATGGATGTGTACAGTTAGCAAGGAAAATGGGCCAGCAATTTCTGAGCATAGAGGGGAAGAAAAAAAAAACAGAAAAGAAAGAGATAAACAATTTGGGTGCACAAAGCATCTCTGATGAGCAACTTTGCACCAACGCTGACCCTCAGAGGGTTCTGTGGGGGTTTAGGAGGGAAAAGGTAAACTGGAAAAGATGTTAACCCACCTTGCCACTTTTCACTAGACAGACCTGGGACTAGGATTAGTCTGAACATCAACAGACATTCCACCTGGAAAAATGATCTTAGACTAGTTTAGTTTTCTAAGTTCCTTTCTGTTTTCATTTTTTTCTGGCTAATGTTTTTTTCTTTGACGGAGAGAGAGAGAGAGAGAGAGAGAGAGAGAGAGAGAGAGAGAGAGAGAGAAACAGATCAAACTTTTTCCCCATCTTACCTCCCTCAAATTCCTCCTTCCTACCTCAGAGAGATCTTACACTTCCCCGAGCTCCAGGATAGAGCCTTTGAAAGTCTTTCATTAAAAGCCAAGGATGTGAAGGAACATGTACCATGGAGGTTGTTCATTTTGCCTCTTTTGCTTCCAAATGCAATTCAAAGCAATGACTGATTTCTAAAGCCTCAGAAGTGGGGGGCCTGCAGGTTATTTAGTGTTGCCCAAGAGGTACCCCCCTATTTCACACTGTGCTCACTTTTTCAGGGGTGCCTTCCATGGCACAAGTAACTTCAAACTTGTGGCAGAACAGCTGCAATAAGGAGATGGGTCCTAACTCTTCCATTTCTAAAGAGAAATGGTATTATTGGGCAACATTAAGGCTGCACAGCTGCCTTAAGGTATGTATTGTTGGGGAGTTAATTATAGTTATAATTAATTAGATTCTCATCTATTTAGCCTTACATCTCTTTCTTTTATGTTTTCTGTGTATTTATGATACTGGTGAGGCTTACACTGACTGAAGCTTACTGTTACTTTTAGTTCTCTCCATATTTCTTCATCGCTTCCTTACTTGTTACATAGGTTCATATCAGCCAGCTTTAGGCCTGCTAGAATATCCTACACAAAGAGGAATATGAAGTGTGAATGTGTAGTACTTTTTTTCTACTTGAACTCATTCATTGTATACTTGTAACCCCATCAGACCACTACCAAAAGCTTCAAGTTTTGATATTGTAAGGACAATTGAAATGAAAACTAAGAGTCTTAACTCTCCCTGTTAAGGAAAATGCTTCCCTTCCTTCCCTTTTCTTAGAACATTTACCTCAGAAAAGTTGCAAGCATGAGTAGTCTTCTCTCTGTTAAATGTATCAATGCTTTTAAAAACTAGGTAGGCTTTCAGCCAGCTTGATGACCTAGGATAGTTTTTTTTTTAGAGGACCTGAGAGCCATCTCTTTGGAATGTAAACATCAGAGGAGCTTCTGCTCCTTTCTCCTAGTCCCTGTGGGAGGGGAGGAGCCTAACTTAGGTGGCTGCCCAACACCCAGATGTAAAATAACCCCCTGTTACGAAAAATTGTTTTATCTCTGGATAAAGTCACTTAGCCAGCACAGACAGTCACTTCAATTACCAGGTGAATTTATGACAAACTACCTGTGACAAATGGTGCTGTCAAGACCATTCACTGGAGGACTAGTTATTGCTGATCTTGAAAACATGTATAAATAGATTGTATATGCTTCACTATGTTAAAAAAAAGAGATGCCTTTCTGTCTTTGCAATCTCTTCGCTGACTGCTTAATGGGCATCATGTCTGGTTTAATGGTTATTTAATATTAGAACTTTTTTTTCTACCTTTCTGAAGAGATTTTCTGGGTTGGATGAAGATTTTAATTCTGTTTCCCCAATAATGCCAACCATAGTTTGCCAGTATGGAGACAAGTAGAGGAGACATCATTCATTTCCCACTGACCGGAGAAGGCAGGTAGTTGGAATCTACCAGCATCCTTACCTCTCAGGATATTTTCTCACATTTAATTCTTTCCCAGCATAGTTTGGTTTAAATGTTTCTTTTTATGCATATATGGATGTTCATCAAACTATGTGTAGATGTTTTCATAGTCAGTGGAAGTGGGTTGGTAATTTTCTCCCCTGACACATGGATATGTAAGGCCTAACTCCCAGACATAAACATAACACTAGAGGTAAACACCATTCTTTTAATCAGTGCTAATTAACTCTACTCTGTCATATTCTGCAAAAGACGAATTACTGAAAATACATCCTGAATTCCAATTAATTTGGGGACTAATTGTTGTGTAACTCTGGGTAAATTATGGCTCTTCAGTAAATAGTCATGATTTACAAAATTAAAAAAAAATAGTATTCAATGTAGACAGCTTTAAAAAAAAGCAAAATTAAATTATAAATTATAAAATATGTTATGATTATCCCAGTGCACAGCTGTCTTAATGTATGAATTGTTAGGGAGTTAATTATAATTACAAATAATTGGATACCCATTTATTCAGCCTTACAATGCTTTCTTTTATGTTTTCAGTATATTTATGATACTAGTGATGCTTTTAAAAATTCACTGTATTTTACCAAATATTATCATTTGGAGAACAGATATATATATATATATATATATATATATATATATATATATATATATATCAGAGATGCTGTGATCACCTGGCAGATTTTCAGAATTCCAGATAATCCACCACAAACAATAACCTTTACAGAACCCAGGACTGGGATAGGAAAATCTAACCTCTATTTGAGGATTTGCTGGCAGCTCAGTATGTACAAGTAAAAAAGATACAAACTCCAGGAAGTTCAGTCTTTTATGAGTTTTACCTCCAAAGGTTCTACCACATTCTCAGAGAAAATGTTGGGGAGAAATCTCCTTGGGCTTCCAGAAGGGAGGAGTGGAAAAATAATTATTGTAAAATTGGGGAAAAAATTTGTTATTGTAAACAAAGTCTGCTCTTGAGAAATATTTAACCAGTGTCTAACTTTTGGGTGCTTTATCAGAGCATAACCAATCTGTGAGAAGGGAAATACTCAACTCCAGCATGCTTCATCCATCTCATCCCATCTGGAGGGAGGGTGCTGAGGACAAGCCAAGTTCACAGTCTGGGAGAGAGGCTTGCTGAAAGATTGAAACCTAGTCTTAGGAGTTAAATGCTTCCCCTGCCCTTACACTGGATAATGCAGTCCCTTTTACCTAGAATGTCATGTTTGACTTTCTATAAAAATTACAAGGTATACTAAAAGGCAATGTACAAAGTTTGAAGACACACAAAAAGTATTAGATATGACAGGGATATAGAAATCCTAAACAACAACACAAAAGATACTTAGATAATGTTGGGTGTGGTAAGGACTTTCAAGGGACAACTAATATGACAAATAATTGAACCCTGGCCCCTGACTCAGGTGGTTGTAGTGTCATCCTATATACCAAAGGGTCCCAGGCTCAATCTCTGGTCAGGGCATATATCTAGGTTGAGGGTTTGATTCCTAGTTGGGATGCTTGCAGGAGACAACTGATCTATGTCTCAATCACACACAGATCTCTCTCTCTCTCTCTCTCTCTCTCTCTCTCTCTCTCTCTCTCTCTCTCTCTCTCTCTCTCCCTCTCTCCCTCCCTCCTTGCATTCTTTTCTCTAAACATACCCTCAGTGAGGATTAAAGAAAATAAAAGAAATAATTGTGCACGTGGCCTTCAATAACATCAAAAACTTCTGCTCTAGGAAAGACAATGTCCCAATGACAGGACAGGCTACAGACTGATGGAAAAATATTTGCCAAAAACATATGTGATACAGAGCTGTAGTACAAAATATGCAAGCCATTCTTGAACTGAACAATACGATGAACAGCCTGGTTGAATGCTAACCAGAGAACTTGAGTGGACACCCCGCCAGGAAGAAATGCAGGTCACAGATAACCATATGAAAAAAATGAAAAGATGCCCCCCATCTTGTCACCAGGAAATTGTAAATTAACGCAATGGTGAGAGACCACTGCATTTATATTGGAATGGCCCAGATCCAGAACACTAATGGCGCCAGATGTAGTTGGGAATGTGGAGTGATGGGAACTCTCTAGAATACAGGAGATAATGCTTTCTTTACACAAGGAGTATGTATTGCTATATATAAGAAATATTTGCTGAAGGTCACTAAAAAATGTTTGCAAGTAATAAGCAGAAAAGTAAGTGTGAAAGTGTCCCTGAATTAATTTTAGAGAAAATAAGATTCAAAATTTCTTAGTTTCTAATATAATGAATTTCTACCCATATCATTAAAATGTTAACTTCCTAAATGCATGTGCCAGGATTCAGAAATTGCTCTAAACAACTGTATGCCTTCTGACATGTTTGAACAGAGTTGCTTAAAAGATTTCATATTCAGTCATGCTGCAGGATAAAAATCTCTGACTTTTAAATTGGAATATTAGAAGTCTTTGATCCTCAGAGAATAGGATTTAATCAGATTGAAGCCAGATAGCTGTGATGGACAGTTATTTATTTAAGAGCAGTGTGACTTTTCAGTTTTGATAAGCAGAGATGCCCTCTTTTAATATTAAAGTTGACACCTGTAGTGAAGTTACTTTTAAGTTCAGAAGGTAAGATAATGCATTTTTATAGAACCCTGGGAAGGTTTTTATGTTTTCTACTGGGGAAAAAAGTATACCCGGACACCAATAAGCTCTACCGTAGAGCTAGCTATCTGGGAGAATTTTAAAATCACTTTACTGAGCACCCTGAGGCCCCCACACCAATCCTCTCTTTTTCTGTTTCTCAGTGCCTTACACCCGGCTCACAGGATGCAGTCAACAAATAATTGTTAACAGAAAACAGACTAACAAACAAAAATTCAGAGCCGCAGGATATGCCCTTTCTTAGGGATGGCCTATTGTCACTGGAAGTAATATTTTTTTCTCTCCCATGAAAATGTGATTTGAGGAGTAATAAGACTACTGAATACTTTGTATATGGTATAAAGTGTTTTAAATTACCTTTTTATATATCATCTCGTGTAATCCTCACAGCAACACCATTGGGCTGTCACTACTGCTAATCCTTTTATAGATGAGTGAATTAAGAACAGACAAATTAAGTATTGTTTCCAATGAAACAATCTGAAGTCGGATATGTTGTTTCCCTATACTAGCTCTTATCTACACATCAACATTCCCCCCAATATAATCAAGACTTTCAATGCAGATAAAAATGGTTTCACTGATTGTGAAATAAATGCATATATAAGATATTTGTCTAAGGCCATCAGGTAAAAATTATCTAAAAGCTAACTCAAATATTAAGCATAGCATCTTATGAATAAACCTTAGCAACAATAAAACTATATACTCTCTTAAAGCTCCTTATGACCATCACTGAAATCTGCTCTTCATAAAGTTCCTATCTCTCAACTAATAATGTTTTGCTAACAGATATCCCCACCAAAGAAATAGCCATAGTAACAAAGGTAACAATTAAATGGAGTAATGCTTTTCAACATTTTCCTTCCATCTAACCCCCCCCAAAAAAATGGTATATGGAAAGATAGTTGCAAGCTTGAGAATGAAGAGAGAAGCCCTCATTGGGAGCTCTAGGTAGAAGGTAGGCATCTATTTACCTGCCATCAAGGGGTTTTTCTGTCACCTGTGCAATGGAATTTCTAGAGATGATTAACGAAAACCACTCCTGTTTGCTCACTCCTGAATATCTAAGAAATGTTGGTAGATTTAAAATGAGACTCCAAACTTAAGAATTCATATCCAAATGTTTATACCAAAGTCTGTATGCTTACAGGGGGCTAATTCTAGGCATGAGATAGAAATCCCTTTAGGCTTTTCAATCCTGAAAAATGCGATATCCACTCTGTGAAGCACAGTTAAGATTGATTCTTCCAATTAGATTTCCCAGTTAGACATCTTCCGCCGAAACTCAGACCTCTGAAAAATATAGAAATTGGGACCTTATAAGTCAAGATGGATAGATGCATAGGCTAGGATCCTTCTCTACCTCGGGTGTAGGAGAAGTACATGGAGCTTGGCATTAAAAACTTCATGATGGTGTTCCTCTGAGGCCAGTCATTGTATATATATTTTTACAAAAAGGAAGAGAGAGGGATAGAGAGCTAGAAACATCGATGAGAGAAAATCATTAATCAGCTGCCTCCTGCACACCACCCACTGGGGATGTGCCCACAACCAAGGTATGTGCCCTTGGGCCAGAATCAAACCCGGGACCCTTCAGTCCGCAGGCCAACACTTTGTCCACTGAGCCAAGCCAGCTCATAATGAGGCGGATCATTTTATTTCTCCAGGCATGCTTCTTCACTAGTAACATGCAGTTGGTGGCCTGGAGCAGCACTAAGATCTCCCACTATATTGAGCTCTCTGTGGTTCCAGCGGTTCTTCAATTCATAAAATTCTTTCCCAGCTTTATAGTATCACTACTACATTGTGTTCTCCACAACGATGGTGGGCAATAATGGTGTTATGTTATCATTGTTGTAATTTAGCAATAACGTCTGTGTAATTGTATTCCAGTTTGGAAGGCACTTCCATATATTACAACCCCACGCCAAGTGATGGACACAAAAGCTAGGACCAGTCTACCTTTGATTTGGCCTGCCTTCCTGCAAGGTGAGCATAGGCTAGCCTTTATCAGGCTGCATGTACTCTTCTAGAAGCCAATTTAGATTTTACCATTTTATCTCAATGATTGAAGTATTACTGACTTTTCAATTGCTCTCTAACATGAAACACATAATCTCTTCAAACTGTTTTGAAGTGCCTTTGTCACAGCCAAACTGCCGAGGAGGCTTGAGCGCAGTCTTTAATTAGCATACTTGATTGAAGTCTTTAGGAGAAATCAACTTTCCCGTGGTTATTTGACATAGATCCCTTGTTTCAAATATCCTTTTCATCTCAGATCTCTTTGGTTTGTGAGCAGGTCCTGCAATTCAAATTCAGTGAACCGTATGCCAAATTCGAATTCATTTTTCATTATGTGGTAATGGATTTCCTGGCTAAATTTTCACTTGAATTAAGAGGCAAAATGAACACATAGCATGAACATGAGGGTAATATGTTTGAAATAGTTTCTCTTTTACAGAAATATTTAGTACCATCAGCTACTGAAATTTCCATTAAATGCGTTGCTGTAAGGTTTAATTTGAATGATGATGCTATCTCAGGGAGTGAACGAGAAGGAAAATTAATGTTAATCACATGAGAACATCTCATGAGAAAAAAGTGAAGGAAGCTAAAGGGAAATGTGGTATAATTATAAACTAAGCCTTGTGACAGTGAGATGGCTATATTGAAGCTCATACTCTCCAGTGGTATAAGTCTTATAATTGGAAATATTTACAGTGCCTGATAAATAGAAGAGCACTACATTAGAGAGTAGCTGAAAAGTCATTGTGGCTACTGCTATGTACTCTCTTGTAAAGTCTTTTCCTAGGTGTTTGAGGGTTGGACCAGATGAAATAATGTAAGTACAGATGTGCCCTTCTTTATAGAATGCAGATAAATGTGTAGAATAACAGTAGTTCCTATTTAAAGATCACTCAGTAAGAGCCAAACACTATCCTGAATATTTTGCATACATCATCATCCTATTTAATCTTCACAACAAGTTTATATGTTAGAATCTATTAAATTTTCCATGTAGTGATAAGGACATTGAGGCACAGAGGAACTGGGAAATAATCTAGGTAACCTCTGTACTAACTAGCACAGGGTTTATGTTAAACAGTCTCAGGTAGACCACAACAATAATTATTAGAACAGTCTAGTATGGCTGTAAAATCTACTGATGTGTCCCCTCAAACCAGCATACACTTTAGAAAATTTTAAATTTTCCCTTGGATATGTTTCAAGAGCTTGCTCAGGAGACTGGAAACAGGCAAGAAAAATAATTCTTTTCCTGCCAAAAACTGGTTTGGCCTGTGGACTGAAAGGTCCCAGGTTCGATTCCGGTCAAAGGTATGTACCTTGGTTGTGGGCACATCTCCGGGGGGGGGGGTGCAAGAGGCAGCTGATCAATTGATCAATGATTCTCTCTCATTAATGTTTCTAACTCTCTATCCCTCTCTCTTCCTCTCTGTAAAAAATCAATAATATATATATATATATATATATATATATATATATATTTTTTTTTTTTTTTTTAAGAATGCTTTTCCTGAGGTACAGATCAGGATTACCACCATCACTCTTCTATCTATTGCCTATAAATCTTTGTAAAAGATTTATAAGAACAATTTCAATCAACATTTCTGAGGGGAAACTCTAAAGATGGTTAAAATCACTTTATTGACAGACATTCTGTTATTATAGATCAGTATATCAGTTTGGATCTCAGCAGGAAATAGAAGGCACACTCAGTTAGGATCAGTAAGAGCTTTTAATGAAGAGTGTGGGCATGTTTAAAGTTTCCAACTAAAGATGTCACAGAAACCAGAGAATACCAACAGCAGGAAACTATGACCACCATTAGGCCTCAGTAGCAAAGGAAAGGGTGATTCTGAGTGTGAGCTTGATGGAAGAAGTGGGGGTTCTCAACAGAACCTATCCCTGACAGAGAGAGGCAGTCACTACTTGTGTGGCAGGAACTGAAAAAGGATGAAGGGAAGAACTACCCCTGCCACTCTTTCCTCTCATTCCACAATCTATTGTTCTGCCCTCCATTGGCTGAGTCTAACTGAAGCCAGAAGGCAAGAAAGCCCAGGGAATGTAGATATGAGGGGTTGGCTCCTTTGAACACACAAAATAAAGTAGCAGAAAATCAGCCAATGGGGAAAGAGAAAGTGATAAAAATGGAGATTAGCCAACACTCCACACATTTTGCAACTCAACATCCATTCTTGTCTAATAGAGAGCAAATCACAAAATCCCATATGTCAACAAATCAGCAAAGGGTGAAGTCAACTTAATCATGCCCTCCATGAATCCCAAATTACAACATTAGCCAGATGGCGTTATAAAAAGGAGGAAGAAAATATAATTATTTGACATAAGACATAGCTACTATTCCTACTCCTTTGGCCAATCATAAGATCAAAGTTAATAATTATAGTTCTCTTCTTCCCCTATCTAATTTCTTACTTCCTTCACACAAGTCAATAATGTTGTTGGTTATGGTTCTTTACTTCCAAAGAATCAATATCTATGTTGGTCTTGACCTGACTCTATCATCCATGTTTCCAACTTACATTATTACTGCACATGTGAATACAAAGAAACTCCTGAAGAAGTTCCTAGTTCCAAGTGTAGTCATCGAGCTCTGCTTTGTGCAATAATAGTTTCCCCTTGGTATTCTGGATGAATTACCTCAGTTTACAAATTGATCCCCTGTTTCACTCCTTAGTTCAGTAGAAGAGGAGTTCAAAATGGCTGGGTGGCCATTACTAGGATATTTGGAATAAACATCTCTCTTGGATAGTAGGACTTCCAGTCCAAGTTTGTGTAGATAGGAAGAAAATGATTGAGAATGGATTATTAGCTTCTATAGTGAGAGATCACTCTTTTCTTCATCAAATTGAATGACTATGGAGAAACAGCATAATATATATGGACTGTTATTTTAAGGCATGCCACATCCTATAGGGCAGGACTTCAAATTTTTTGTTGTGATTTTTTTTCCTTGTCCCAGATAGCACTGCAATCAAGTAATCAGTTGTCCATTTCCACCATTCTATCAGGTCAGATGATTTTGAGTGATGGGCTCGAAGTAAGGTTAGTAGATTTTGTAGCATGATCTCTAGAATTCTTTGGTAGTGGTAAAATAATAAATTATTTAACTAGAAGCAATCTTGCATTGGTTAAATGGCAAAGAATAAGCCATCCTGTAGATGTACAAATGGTGGAACTGGCAGAAGTATTATAGAAAGGAATGATTAGTCTGCATCTGTGAGAACTCTATTTCTGTGAGGACAAATTACTCACTCCTTTCATGAAGGAAGACATTTTGTATAATCAAACTTCAATTATGTGGCTGGTTAGTCCACTGGAACATGATAAATGGGGTCAACATTAGCCTCCTTCTTTTTTTGTCACTTGGGGACAAAGCAGGTCAGCATTGTTCAGAAAATGTCATTGAGCTCATGCAGTCTCATTCGTGCCAGCATAGTTACTCAGCAAGAACCTGGAATCTGTAACCAGGTGTACTGATTTTCACAAGAACACAGAGAACAGGAGCACAAACAGGTCTTCTTGTCTATCTGATTATCGATACCCTTCTCTGCAGCAGATGCGCTTTTGGAAATTGAATTCTTGCATTTTGTTCCTATGTAGATAGATCAATTCAACTTTCATGATTCCAGACTTCTCTGTCCGTAATCTTCAATCTTGTCCTTTCTAAATTCTTGACCAGCCAACCAAACCAGTAGGCATTACTCAGAAATTAGTGTAGAATTGGATCTTCCAAATACAACAAACAGTCAAATGTACTCCTCAGATCATTGCCAACTGGAAAGATTTCCCTTCTGTCTGACAGGCCTGTCCCTGTGTGGTGCCACACTCCAGCTGGTGACTGCTGTACACCAGGCAGGACCATTGGCAAACCAGGTCTCTGTGAATTTGTCATCTGTTAATTGATTCATTGGGTTCTCTTCTGTTATTCAAAACCGATCATACCATTGGTAGGGGATTGAAGAAGTACAGTGAAGCAGTATATATATATATATATATATATATATATATATATATATATAGTCATTACATATAGACTAGACTATATATATAGTTGTTAAGCCACATACTAATGACTATATATATATATATATATATATATATATACATATATAGTCATTAAACCACATGTAATTTACTTATGTCTTCCAAACTTACCCCTGATCTTGAAATAGCATTTCCAATAATATTGGAATACTGCTGCACACCAGTGGCTTTATGATTTGATTGGGTCAAAAATTACTGGATTACTTGGCCAACTACATTGTACAGTGATCAACCAGGAGCTTCTTTTCTGGTAAAGAATAATTATAGAGAGAAGAGATTACTGTAGCTTTGCTTTATTAAATGAGTATTACTTATTATGTCAAAGCTCCACTGACCTTTACCTCTTTTGTAAAAAGCACAGTAAGCTCCCTGCAAGTATTTGGTAAATAATTTTTCAAGTGATGTCACTTCAGTAATTAATTTTAAAGGATTCTTCAAAGAGTTGCTAAGGTGGCAATTTTAGACTCATTGCTGACTGTTTATTTCTAAGTACCATTTAAGTAAGTTGTACAAATCAAATTGGTTGTGTGTGTGTGTCTTAAGACAGTTCAGGAATTCATAAATTAATCATAGTTAATTCAATAATGACAAGGCCAAAGTGATTATTGGATTAAAATCTAGATGCTAATTTGTATTCTGCATCCTAGTGACTTTTGCATTTTGTTTTATTATAGAGAAAATTGTAAAGAAAAAGTATGTTTTTAAAATGGAGCTCACATCTACCTCAGAAAGCTTAGGAAAACTCAGTACACATTCAAATGTCCTAAGTGACTTGGATCATGATTTAATCTGATATCTATGCAGAAGAGAACTTTGAAAATTGAATGGAAAAAAGGAGCTTATCCAATGGCTTGAATATTGATGAGCTTAGGCCACCAATGGGTAAACAGGAAATGTTTAAGAGAGTACATATAATATTTTTACTAGAGATCTTCTACATACTTCTTTAATTGAGGTCAATTTAAAACTGATTTTTTTGGCAATTTGATTAGTAATAATCCTCAAATCACAGATATAATTGGTTGTGTTGGCGTATTTTTTATTTTGTTTTGTTCTTTGCACAGGCATGGCTTTGTCCATTTAAGTCACTGGATAGAATAGATCTATTAGTTTTGTGGAATTTAAAATTTTTCTTTAAAAAAATAGTATGTTTTTTTAATTGATTTTAGAGAGAGAAGAATAAAGAGGGAGAGAGAGAGAGAAACATCAACATGGATTGGCTTCCTCCTACCTGACCCACACCGGGGATTGACCTTACAACCTTGGCATGTGCCCTGACTGTGAATGGAACCAGCGACCTCTTGGTGCATGGTCAACACTAAATCATTGAGCAACACCGGCAGGCTAAAATTTTCATTGTTTTATTTCCAAGGATATTTTGGGACACTGGTATATGAACCCCTTGATATAGACCCAGTTATTTATCGATGCACGATAATTGTTCAGTGGGTGCCCTCTAAGTAGATCCTATGGGAATCTACACAATATTCACTAAGGTCTGGGGAGGCTCTTGGTGTGCACACAAGAGTTCTGACTTTTCCTAGGACAATTTGCTTGTCTCAAGTTTTCAAGTGTTCTGCATGACAGGTCTCCAAGTGTTTAGATTTTTGGCAAAGTGACATAAATCAAAAATTTAAATTGAAAAAGGCTCAACCCATTTCTTTTAAATGAAGGAGCTGACAATTTTGTGATTTATAAGCATTTAAGCTGTCACTGGCCACCTAGTGCCTTGCTAATGATTTTTCCCCTTTAGATGACAAATCCAGCTGATTAACTGCCCTAATTGCTACTGTGCACATCCTTCCTTAGCAGGAGTCTAAGTAATTTGGAAGATGTTTTTTAACTAGAAATTTGCTTGAATCATTCAAAAGCAGCTAGAAAATTTCTTTAGAAATATACTTGCAATACTCAAATTTACTGTGTCTGAGTTAAACAGACAAGTAACCTTCGACATGTTTGGTGGGTTGTTTGAATAGTAGGGGTATGTTGATCTTTAGGAAGAATGTCTATAATGTGGTATAACAGATTAACGACAAATTTTTTTGAAGAATGATTATAGATAGACAAACAAATGATTATAGACAAAAGGTATATTACTCAAAATAAAAATTAACTTAAACTCATTTAAAAAATAGTATTAGAGGGTATAAATTCTCTGCACCATATACTTAAAATATGCCATATGATACAAAATACTGCAAACGTTACATTGATTACTTAAAAGGAGTAAGTATTAATACAACAAAAAGGCAAGTACTGCATGATCTCACATGTGGAACCTGAAAGAGTCAAATTCATAAATTAGACAGTAGAATGGTGGTTGCTAGGAGCTAGGAGTGGGGAAAGAAGGGCAGGGGTGATCAAAGTTTCAAGTTTCATGGGATAAATGAATTCTGGAGATCTGATATACAGCCTAGTGGCCAGTTAATAATGCTATAATGTATAATTGAGTTTTTCTAGGATAGTAAATCACAAGTGCCCTCACCACACACACACACACACACACACACACACACACACACACAAAGTGGTTACTATGTGAGGTTATGGATCTGTTCATTAGCTTGACTGTGGTAATTATTTCACAATCTATACATAAATCAAGATGTTACGTTGCATACCTTAAATATATACAATTTTTATTTGCATCTCTCCACTTTTTTGTTAGGTACACTTAACGCCATGGCCTGGAAGCTTTCTCCTGCCAGTATAAATGGTTAAAGCAACAAAATTAAACGCTTACAGAGAAGAATAATTATATGTTTTATAAGCTAGAATTCATGAGTTGCTGAAAGGATTAATAAATAATTCTGTATTATTCATTAGATTCCAGATATGAGTGATATCATAAACTAAAGAGCAGAATAGATTCAGATAAAGAAGCATGGAACAGACAGGAAGTTCAGAGGGAAGACGGGTGGGTGGGTGGGTGTGTGTGGAGAGATTAATTGGGGAATGCATGTATATATTTAATCGCCTAAGTGACCATTACAACCAGATGACTGGATGACTGTTGCTATGACATGCACTGACCACCAGGAGCCAGTGTGCAGGAACTGCCCCCTGGGGGTCAGTGTACTCCCAAAGCCAATCTACCATGGCTGGCCAGCCCTGATCCGTCCCAACTGGGACTGGGTGAGACGGTCCCAATAGGCCCTGATTGCTGGCCAGGCCTAGGGACCCCCCACCCCGTGCACGAATTCATGCACTGGGGCTCTAGTGTACATATATCCACAGCCCATGGACACAGGCAATAGTGTGGTGAGAGCCTTGAAGGGGCAGGTGCAAGGATGGAGGGGGTCAATGGGGAAAAAAGTGAACATCTGTAATACTTTCAACAATAAAGACACATTTTAAAAAATCTTTGCAAATTTATTGCTCAAATTATTACAATTGTTTCTCCTTCCCTCCCCACCCCTGATAGCTCCCTTCCACCCAGTTCCAATATACATTTTTAATATAAATAAATAAATAAATTGCTCCATTCTATTCTAACAACTGTTGTCTCTGTTGATTATCCTAAGATCTCACCCAAACTCTGGAACGCACATCAAAAAAGCTCAGTTTATGTATCAGTAAGCTGCTTTTACTTCCCATCCGTGCCACCAAGTTATTTCTGTTTGAACATTTACTCCTATCCTCCTCGAATAAGTCACCCTCTGTCAACTACACTGTCCACAAAGTCACTTGTAGAAGCTGTAGCATCACCACTGTCCACGAAGGCATGCCAATGTTCATGTGTGTGTAAAAGCACAAGTACAAGACTGAAAAACATTCTTTGTCCACAGGGTATGAGGTCAAATATGCTGTCATCTTAAACTTACTACATCAGTCTAAACTATTCAACCCAGATTAAATGGTGAGTTAAAAAAATTGCTTCAGATTTAAATTAATTGACTTAGCCCTTAATATATATCTACAAGTAACAACAACAACCAAAGAAATACACAAGAAAAAAAACCACAAAATTGAAAAGAAGGGTGCAGTCAAAAAAGCATGTGTTTGGGGTTCCCCCCCAGATTTTAAATAGTTATTCAGAGAAAAAGATTCTGTGAGCTGCATCTATTAGAAAAGACGGTTATTCTGTAAGCCACGTGTAGTTTTTTACCGTCTTGTCCTGAGGAAATAGCAGAATGTACAATACATAATTTATCTGAATCAGATGGCAGTTCTGTTTCTGGGAAATATTAACAAAATATCATTAATCTAACACTATTGCCCATATTTGATAACTGCACTAATTGTCAGAGATTCAAATTGTGTTCTAGCAATGTGTAAACATAGCCACTAAGTGGAGGGTAGAGGAAAGGAGATATATCTAACTCTGTCCGTTCAGCCAAATTAATTCTGGAAAACCTTTCATAACAAAGTGGGTGAGTCCCCAACTTGTTGTTTAGTTAATGGTTTGCTCATTAATGGCTTTGGAAGCACTTGTGGTTGAGCAGAAACTGTCTGCTTAAAAAGTAATGAGAAAACAGTTCAAGCACTCTGACAGGTTGTTTTTAAAGACTAAGTGAAAGTCACATGAAAACAGATATTTCCAATGGGGGAAACATATTCTGCAGTCTTATTTGCATATCACCTCCTTTAAAGTGCCATTATCTCAAACATCAGTAGCTGCTATATTTCAAAAGGTTCCTGCAAGCTTTTTGAGCTTTATTTTGTTTTTGTTCCTGTGTTTGCACTCCAAAGGGTTCAAACAGGGATTTGGCAGTGCCTTTTAATACGTATTTCTAAGCACATTCTGACTTTTCAGAGATACCTTTCTATGTCTTAGCTCTGGGGAAGAAAGTACTGCTAAAGTCACAGGGAATTCAGGCAAAGGCAACACTTAGCCAACACCTCCATCTTTATTCCGTGTGCTCCATACAGACCCAAACTCCAAACACCAGAGAAAAACTAGACATCCAAAGTTTCTTTTTTAATCCAACTATTCATTTTGTTAGGCAGACAGACTACTGATACACTATGATAGTTCAGAATGAAAGTTTGGTAGCTATGGCTCCAGATGAACATTGAAGAGATTTGTGTTTGTCATTGAATTATCTCTGATGTCAAGAGAATGACTGCCCATAAATGCAGGCTAGCCAGTTGTCCAGGAAGCCCATGATTTTTAAAAAAGTATAGACATTAAATATTTGTAATGAGCATAATTATTAACACACTAGAGGCCTGGTGTATGAAAATTCATCCACTGCATATGGGGGGGGTCCCTCAAACCGGCCTGCCCCCTCTCACAGTCTGGGAGCCTTCAGGGGCAGGGGATGCCCCCATCACACCTCTGCTGCTGCCATTGCCAGCAGTGCAAGCCTCAGCCAGCCCTGGTTACCTGAGCCTCAGGAGGCCGTGGGTGTCTGAGCAGCTGCCACATGAGGCTTGCCTGTACCTTGGGCCAGTCCTGGGCAGCTGGGGACTGAGTGGACTGGGGGACTCCAGAGGCAGGTGTGTGGAATGGCCAGACCTGCCTGGGGGTGGGCCAGGCTGTGCCACATGCTTGCTGTCCCAGGGGGAGGGAGGGAGAAATGGGGCTGAGGGGACTGGGCACCACTATCTTGTGGCTGTGGGCGTTGCCATCTTTGTGAGGGCATGATGGTCAATTAGCATATTCCATCCTTATTAGATAGGATAATTAATTCATAATTATATTATTATTATTACTTTTCAGATGGTGATGATGATGATTAGTGAGTCAAGTTTAGTGATGAAGAAGATGGAATTTAAATCTTAATTACTGATTTTGAATCCCAACTTCCAATTTAGTAACTTGAGGCAAATTACTTGATCTCTCTGTCCTTCATTAATTCACGTATCAGATTGTATCTAATTCATAGTGTGTTGGCAATAAGAAAAGTTACTTGTACTTCTGCTTAAAGAAAAAAAATATTAAGTGATATTTTAACAAAAGAAATAAAAACTATAATTTTAATAAATATTAAAATTTATTTGGTAAAATATTAATTCTTGTGTCAAATTCTGCCACGGGCATAATTTTTATTTTTATGGACAGGTTATAATCAATAAATACAACAGAATTGATTGTTACATAAGTAAGAAGTAAATTTTGTATTGGGGATATGTTTCAACATACCTTTTATTATTTAATGCTGACTGACAATTAAAAATTTTTAAATATGAGAAATATGCATAATATTTATATCTAACCCAAATGAAAATAAATATAAATTGCTATAAATCACTTTATAATTGTAGATACATTATCTTTGACAATAACATATATTATTTACGTGTTGTATAAAAATGCATATTACGTATAAAACATGCATAAATGTATCAAGTATTCTTCACATTTTTGCTTAAACTGTCAAGCAATTCTGAGTAATATGGCAGAAAGAACACAGTTAATTTGTAACTAAAATGCATTGCTGTTTATAAATCAAACCAAGACAATTTTCTATGAAAACTTGGAAAATGGAAAATATTTGGTTTGAATTCCATATACGCATATGCAGGACTGCAGGAAGTTCTGAGCCTTTATAACTGGAAAAAAAGAGCTGATTCACCTGACAGAGTAAGAAAGTGCATTAAAATGGATAAATGCCTATGTTAGTTAGAAATTTCTCCATTGCAAGCAATAGGCCAATCAATAAAATAGGATACATATTTGAGCTTAAAAATTATGGTACATATACCTAAAACTGAAACATGCCCGGAAATTGGGTAGGCATTAATTAGCCAGGCTTGAATTTCTTCAAAGACTGCAATTTCTTGCATTCCCTTGCCTTTCTTTCACTGTGACTGCTCCACACCAGGCTGGAATTCCTCAGAATTACAGAATGGCTGCTTCCTCACTCAATTCCGGCAAATGAGATTGTTCTCTCCAATTAATTTTTGTTGAAAATTAAGAATGCTTTCTTCCAAGAAGCTTGTATAGAGAATATATACTCAACTCATATCTAATTCACTTTAATAAGACCAGAGCCCATCCCTCAACAATAAAAACATGAATAGCTTAAATTATGCTAACTACCTTGGCAGAAAGATTTTCAGATATTTTCAGGGTTTACAGAGTCTGATGGACTGATGGGGAAGGGGCACAAAGGCTTGAATATATATATATATATATATATATATATATATATATATATATATAATTAGAGGGCCAGTTCACAAAATTGATGCACAGGAAGAGGGGGGGGGGGTCCCTCATCCTGGCCTGCAGCCTCTCCAATATGGGACCCCTTGGGGGATGTCCTATTGCTGGCTTAGGCCCGATCCTGCAAGGATGGGACCTAAACCAACAGTCAGACATCCCTCTCACAATCCAGTAATGCTGGCTCCTAACTGCTTGCCTGCCTGCCTGCCTAATGGCTCCTAACCACCTCTGCCTGCATGATTACCCCAACCACCTCTGCCTGCCTGATCACCCCTAACTGCTTCCCTGCTGGCCTGATCGCCCTAACTGCTTCCCTGCTGGCCAGATCGCCCAATTATGCCCCTGCTGGCCTGATCTCTCATAACTGCCTCTGCATCAGCCCCTGTACCCGGGATCCAACTTCCCTCCTCTGGGCAGCTGCAGGTACCTGGTACCCAGGCTTCCCTCCTTCTGGCTGGCCGCAGGCACCTGGAACCCGGGCCAGCTTCACCTGGACAGGCCCCAGGCACTCAGGACCAGGGGCAGCTTCGCCTAGGCAGGCCAGGACCCTGTGTGGCTTTGCCCCAGCCCGGCTTTGTCAGGAAGGACATCTGGGAGGTCGTCCGGGCTTATTAGCATATTACCCTTTTATTAGTATATATTTTATTTGTGTGTGTGTGTGTGTATAATTAAATATTGTTATATTCTATAATTCTTGAAGGATAAAATGTGGATGCAGTGGTATTATGAGAGTTTATATAGAAGCAATAGAGACTTCGCTTCAAATAGGAAAAACAATATCAAAGCAGAAGGAATGATTTTTACCCATTAGATAGTTAGTCCTTCAGTTTAGCATTTTGGAACATTGATGGAAAAATTGTATCAGGAGAAAAAGGGGCACTAGAAAATTGTTGGCATAAGTTTGAAGGAGTAAATCCACCATGTAAGATTTTAATGTAACTGAAGACTTTCCTGAACTAATCTGACTCAAACAAGGGCTCGTCGTGAAGCCTGAGATTTATGGCATTCAGCAGGACTGTTTACAACCAGAAAGTAAGCTCATTTCAATGTAAGAAGCTTTGAATGAGGCTGATTTTTAGGAACTGCTGAAATTCCAAATTAAACAGCGTTAACCTACTGGTATCCCAGCTTTGCAATGCATGCAGTCCAGCCTGCTCTCTTTGTTTCTCATTAATCATTGATGCTTTCAATTCACTTTGGTAAGCACCCACGTAGCCAATATATTGGACGACACACATTTCTCAACTGTTTGTCTCACAGGAGAAAATCCATGTGGATGTGGCGATAGCTCTGAAATTTACAAAGAGAAATAGAAAGACAGAAAAAGAAAGAGAAAGAAGGAAATGAAGAAAAGAAAGATAAGAAAAATCATGTCAGTACAATGCATAGCTGATTGTTACACATTTCCATTCAGATCTCAGATATATCAATAAGTCTGTCTATTTTGTCAGGATACTACAAGTTATTAATGTTGTTTTAAGAATTAATTTCTAAATTTCTTCAAGGACCTTCATTCATTGTTAAGGCACCTTAATCAATGTTTTTTCTTCTTTTACTTCCAAGTCTGTGCTATTAATGATTCCGTCCAATTACTCAGGGTCTAATATGTATCTGAAACTGAGTCTGGAGCATTATTTATCTATAACAACACGTTTTGTTCAAGTTAGGTATTCTAGCCCACATATGAATTATGGAGAAACAGAGATTCAGAGAAATATTTTTAAATTATACAGCCAATAAAACTGCGAGGAGGCAAAGCCTAGATTTTATCTCAGATGTATAAAATTATTTTCTGAGAAGGAAATGCCACTGTAATATTTCTATTGGGTTACATTTTTTTTCTTTGTTTTCTCATATCTTAGGGCCAAAAAATGAAATATTTATGTGAAGAAAGGAATGCCTCTTGCATATTACCAGTGTTTCAGAAGTGTAGATTTCTTCCTTTCTTACATACATAGTAAAGTAAGACAAAGGGAAAATGTTCATTCCTGAGTTGAATTAAATATCAACCCTCCAATTTGAAAAACTAAAATATTTGGATATGGAATAACTTTATTAGACACAGAAGAAGAGAGTAAAAAACTAATGTTTACCACCATTGTGTCTACAAAAACAGGTGTCACCCATAAGGCTTAGAAAACAAAAATCAAAGTGTTAGAATTAGCTGAAAATTTTCTCCTCTTGGGCTAGTATTTTGTGTTTGCTGTTCCACGTTCACCTTCTAGACTTTTCCTCCAGCAACATTGGAAGCTGACTGATGAAGGCCGCATCTACCTGCTCCCACATTTTGGGGCTTCTGTTTGGGTTCAGCCAATGGGAAGTTATAGTAGAAAATTGGAGGGTGGAAAGAAACTGAGGCCGTGTTTTTGTTTTATAGACTTCCTTCCTTCAGGATTACATCTGTACTCCTCCAAAAGGGAGACCATTTCTTTTTCCATCATTTTTTTTCCAGCTAGGACATTAACTTATAAAATGATTGGCTTTTAAAGTAGCTTTAGAAAACAGGATTTTTCTACCTTTTAGGGTTAAAATAGCATATCAAAATAAGATTCCATGATTGAGCTGCTCATACATTTGAGAAGAGAATCAATAACCTTCTTGCTGTGGATACTGAGCCAATGTAATTCCATGTCATATGGCTGCATCAGGGAAACTCAAATTATCCTGACTGAGGCATGGGATGGGGGATGTTGTGCAGATGGAGGTCAAGTGGCTAGAGCACTTGATAACAACCCACCCAACACTCACACTCATTGAAGAAATCAGAATCCCTCTGCATAAAAGATTGTGACCAGTGATTCCCATATTAACTAGGCCTTTTTCTTTCTGTGTTCCGAAGCTTTGGCATCTGGAGTCTTGCTGCCCCTGAAGATCTGCCCTCCCAGTGTGAGCCAGTTCCAGAGATGGTAGACAACACAAATGTGAGCATGCTTCTCAGACACAGGCCAGCTGATCCAGAGCCCATGCTCCAACCGCCTCCTCTATGACTCTCACTCTCTGGACCACCACTCACCTACTCCAAATACCACAAGGGCCCCAGACAACCAGGGTCAGTCCCTATGTCCTAGAGGCCCCTGAAAATGTCCAAACTGGACAATCGTAAGCTTGTTCATCATACTTCACCTATTCTTTCACATGAAAACCACAATAAAGGTTCTCACTCACAGTCCCCTATCTCTCTCTGTCCTTCTCCCTCTGTCCCATGACTGACCCTGTTGCTTTCTCATATTCCCTCCCCGCCTCCCATAGCATAGAACAGCATGTTCCCTCCTCCTGGGAACAGTAATAACTGTTTTCTTAATGTCAATTATTTCCTGATCTTTTGGCTTTACTGTACCTCAAATTTTCTATTTGTTTACTATACTTTATATTTTAAAATATATTTTATTGATTTCAGAGAGAAAGGGAGAAAGAGATAGAAACAACAATGATAGTGACAATCACAGTTAAGATGCTTAACTTATTGTCTTTACTAGAGTTAATCAACACACACCATCTCTTGGGTGCAGAATATTTCTTTATTTCCATTCCTTTAAATAACCATCATCATTAGTGATGTCAATATTCCCTTACTCTTTTTACTTAGGGCTGTGGTCATAATAAACTTGAAAGATCACTTGTTTGTGCCAATATCTCATTACTGTGAGATATTGATAAGTATTTTCTAATTGAATGTGATTATGATAAATTAATAAGTCTTCAAAATGCTATCGTTAAGATACATCTACACAAAAGAATGGATTATAAACCTTGTAAAGTTTTAGGAACTTTTCACCTCAAGAAAGTGTCCATGGTTTCAGTAGTTTAGAGGTTATCTTAGAATATCCTCTTTAAAGTTAAAGCAACTAGCTATACCTTGCACTGCCCACAATGAAGAAAAAGGTTCAATTCTAACTGGGACCCTTGAAATTTGAGACAACATGCATCATATTTATGTGTGCTTCCCTGACCCATTACTGGATAACCCATAAATCTGCCCGTTTTGAATGGTGCCTAAAATAACTAAAGACTCTGCAACAGGGAAAGATGCCTTTCAATTTGGAGTCAATCAGCAGACCCCATAGTATCAGAAATGTTTATGGCAGACAGAAATGCTCTATGGAGAGCCCCAACAAGAGAATTAGCACTGATCCCCAAGGTTTGAGAGGAAGTCGTGGATTTTTCAGTCACCAACTCTTCTCCATTTGAAAAGTGCCCTGTGACCTAATATTTCTCCCCAGTAGAAACAAAATACTTGCCTATGGGATAACAAATAACCATTCATCTCTGACCGCACATAATCAACATTATATTAACTGATCTGCTGAGTCATAAAACTGTATGAGTACAGTAGGGTGTCGCTGTGTAATGGAAAAGGAATTTATGAGACTGGACCTGAGCAGGTCTGGAATGCACAGATAAACTGCAGAAGAACTGAATTCTGTGATGCTCATATGCCCCTGTTGTCACTGCTTTACAGTCTCTCTCACAACCTTTATATAAGATTAATGTGATCACAAAGCTAACATCTAAACCAGGACACCCTTGAGAGTGAAAAGTGGCACTACGAATAATTAATAGACAGCAGTGTTCTCGACAAGCCAGGATCTATCATCACTCTACATATGACCCTTTGACGGACAAAAAATAAATAACTAAAAGAAAGAAAATGTATGGGTTTAGTTTCTAGATAATGTAAACCATATGCAAGAAATGGTCAAAATTTGATAGCTCCTACATTGCAGACCCAATCAGAAATGTGCTTGGAAAGCCATAGTGAGGGGACATTCCTTTAGTTAGTAGTCTTTGGGAAGAAGAGATGCATCACTTCATATAAAAGGAGAGATAACCTGAGAAACAGATTTGTGATGATCCATGAGTAATGGCTAATCAAGGACTTAGAAAAAGCATAATTGGAAGATTAGAGGCAAAGGAGTTAGGGGTGAGGTATGGATCTCTTAAAACCAGCAAAGGGTGTGAAAATATGTTGATCCCTATAAATGTCTGCCAGTAGACTGTCACCATGAATGAAGCCCTCAAAAAAGAGATGGAGAACACTGCCAAACTCCTTTTATGAAGCCAGCATCACCCTAATACCAAACCCAGATAAAGACAACACAATGAAAGAGAATTACAGGCCAATATCCCTCATGAACATAGAACATCACATGACCTCACTCATTTATGGATAATAAAGAACATTATAAACTAATGAACAGAAAGATATATATAGTGACAATAAAACAACAAGCAGACTGTCAATTGACATTGGGGAGGGGAGGGAGATCTGGGGGAGATAAGAGATCAACCAAAGGACTGGTATGCATGCATATAAGTACAACCAATGGACACAAAACTCTGGGGAAGGAGGGCATGTTTGGGAGGTGGGGGGGGGGGGAAACAATGGTAAGCTATGTACACATATAATACCTTAATAAATTAAAAAAAAAACACAAAAAAAGAGATGGAGGATATGAACTCCTGTAACTGCCAGCCATCCAGGTACTTTCTCAATGGGCCTATTTACAAAGAAGATACTGGTTATGGGAATGAGAGTTATCTATCGACTGAATAAGAGATGTTTCCCCTCCCAGGTTGATTTGGCTATGGTGATTATTCTCAAACTGCCAAAAGTAAAGGCCAGTGTTTCACTCACAATTTTGTTTTATTTCTTGGGGGTAATAACTGGCTACCTGATGACATGTTCATTAGCTTAGGAGCCTTTAATGATGGAGATGTTGATTAGATAGATTTTGTTACAGTAAAAATCAAACTATCAATGGCTTAAAACAATAATATCATCAGCAAAAGCTACTTCTCTGTTCATGTTACATGTGTTCATTGTGGGTCTGTTCCATTTGGCTTCATTTCTAATATTCTAATCTGAGGCCAACTATTTAGGACAATTTCAGCCTGGGATATCCAGCTATTGTGACAAAGAACAAAATCAGAGGAGACTGAAACAAATTAATCACATAATTCATTAAAAGTCTCTATTTCCTGTGTGCAAATAGCATAATCACATCCACTCATTTTATTTTGACAAAAACAATCCACATGATGAAGCCCAGTAATAAGAGTGGGAAAGTATACTCTAACTAGAGGCCTGGTGCATGAAATTTGTGCACTGGGGTGGGGGGTCCCTCAGCCCAGCCTGCACCCTCTCCAATCTGGGACCCCATGGAAGATGTCTGAATGCTGGTTTAGGCCTGGTCCCTGTTGGAACAAAACTGGCAGTTGGACGTCCCTCTCACGATCTGGGATTGCTGGCTCCCAACCACTCTCCTGGCCTGTCAGCCTGACCATCCACTCACCTGCCAGGCTGATTGATGCCTAACTGCTCCCCTGCCACCCCAACTGCCCCCAAATCCCCTCCCCTGCTGGTCTGATAACCCCCAACTGTCCTTTCATGCAGGCCTGGTCACCCCTAACTGTCCTCCCTTACTGGACTAATTGCCCACAACTACCTTCCCCTGCCAACCATCTTGTGGTGGCCATCTTTGACCACATGGAGTAGTCATCTTATGTGAGGGCATGAGGCTCAATTTGCATATTACCTCTTTATTATACAGGATACCATATATCAGGAGGATGGGCAAGTCATAAGCAAAGGGCATTAGAATATAATTATTTTATAAAGAAAGCTGATATCTCTGACAATAATTCAGTCTTCCTCAAAATGAGAAGAAACCACTTCACCTGTCCCTATAAATAAACATAAGAAATAGACATATTCCAGAAGAATATTTACCATCTCTACCCATGATTATTTTGCTAGGACTTCCATAGATG
Organism: Vespertilio murinus; assembly: GCA_963924515.1. Classification (NCBI taxonomy): domain Eukaryota; kingdom Metazoa; phylum Chordata; class Mammalia; order Chiroptera; family Vespertilionidae; genus Vespertilio; species Vespertilio murinus. The sequence continues at coordinate 12,698,447 of OZ004707.1, forward strand.
CAATTAAAAAATGCCTTCTCAAATGCCAGGGTATTTCACACAAAATATCTTTTGATCAAGAGACATATGTTATAGCAATACAAAAATGACACTGAGAATTCATAGGTCTTACCACATCTTCCATCACTATAACATGTTTTATAGCATATCCAATAGACTACAAGATTGGGGTATCAATCAAAAGGATGTTATATATGCTTTAAACCGGTAGTCAATATACAATGTAATCTCTTCCATAGGTAGCATGTATTTAAGAATCAAAGAATAGAATTGGTAATGATTTCTCTCCCTCTTAAAGTCATAACCTATTGGAAGGATTTTAGCACTTGATCTCTATTATACAAGCTCTCTGGTTATTTAGGTTTCTGTACTCACAAAATGAATACTTTCACCAGGAAACACCATTATGATTTTATTACTTTGGAAGCTGCGACTGCACTCTGATCAGTCTGTATTCACTACTATTTATTTTGATCCCACAGGCAAAGAAAAAAAATCACTGTATTACCTGAACTGACTGATCCTGATTTCAAAGGAGAACATTTCTTTCTGCAACATGGGGAAAAAAGACAATGCCGAGAATCTCAGTGATTCTGGATTCTCAAGGCTCCCCTTAGTAGTGCCTTAACCAATAGTTCAGGTCACTGGAAAAATACAGGAGGATAACCAAAGACTTAAATCAAGTAGTAATAAATATTTGAGTTACCCCACCAGATAAACAATGCCATTCAAATTGGGTGTGATTAAAGGTTGGGAGCACATAAATTGTGGTAGAAGAAGGTACCTGTGATTACTATGGCTAGCTAATAAAGTGAAAATGATTACATTTGTCTTCATGGTAATTGTTTTTTTTTCTTCTTTTCTTTTCTGGTAGTATCTAGTACTCAGTGTAGCTTCTAGGACTTTTTGTGTCCTTTGTATTAAGGACACACATTTTTCACCTGGAGAAATGATAAGTGGGTGCCAAGAGGTGAATTATGCTCTATATTTTTCATCTCCCTTTCCAATATACTCCCCATTCCTTTCAAACCTACTCTTTGACAAGTTGGAACTGTATAAAATGCATCATCTAATACATAAATTGATTTATGAAAGTTAGCAAGATGACTTTGATTTTGTTATTACATTTGAACACTCACAGTGAGAGCATCCACCACAAAAAAAAGGCATTAAATAATCCAGTAGACAAAGCAACCTGGCCAGGTGATGTCAAACAGCCTCTGTCATCAGCCATGCCAATGCTGGCAAAGTTCTCTTAAATGGAGCAGACATGGTGCAATGCCATGGATGGAGGCTACACATGGGCCCAACAGGGTGGGCTCTCTTACCAGGGCTACACCAGCTACTGCTACTGACAAGAGTCCAAACTACTAGCAAGTGGAAATAATTCTTGAACCCCAAAGAAACATCCTTTGATGGATTATAGTAGTAAATTTTGTAGTTTGTCTTATCTTCCTCTTGCTAGTTTTCTCAAAGAAAGAGACTAGCCATAATCTTAGAGGAGCTGTTCCCAGATGAGGTGAGTTAATAAATAGCAAAAGGATTAGGATATAGTGGAAGCTACAATACAATGCACCTCTCAGATGCCGCCGTTAGGGCTGAACCAATCACTTCCTCAGCTTCTGGCATTTTGGCTGTTAATGGCTAATAGCTAATTCTCTCTTTAATGTTATATGACATATGTGGGTCTTTAGTTATTGTGGTAGAGATTCAGTAAATCATTTTAATCTAAAGGTTAATATTTTCCATTCTAGAGAAATTTCTCCTACCATTGCTTTGGCTATTTTCTCATAATCTTCTCCTTTTCTTTCTGGAAATAATAGTAGTTGGATGTGTTTTATTTTTTCTTTTCTATTTTCCATTGCTTTGTCTTTTTCCTTACTTACAAAACAGAAAGCTGGTGAGTGGTAAAAGTAAGAGGTTTAATTACTAGAGATAAACTCAACAAAAATGCCACCTCTTTTCATCTTTCACATCAACCCCTGATGTTCAAGAAAGTGGGGATAGTATAATTTTGCCCAGATTGATGGTTACATGAAGCGGAACTTTCCTGTCAATTTATAACAGACATGTAGCATAAAGGAGAAATAAGCCTCTTTTTGATATCTTTGAAATTTGATGGTATTACTAGTATATCAGCACCATTTGGTCAAAGGTGATCAGAAACAACCATAGTAAGCAAAATTGAGGTTTGGTTATTTGTTGCAACAAAAGAGACCACACACAGTGGAGAACTGGGAGGAATGTTAGTATCTGGGTGTAGGGTAAAGTTGTTCATAGAATTTGGAGTGACGTTAGGTAATTTGGGGATGATTTTAAATAATCAAGTAGGTGCTGAAACCGGTTTGGCTCAGTGGATAGAGCGTCGGCCTGTGGACTTAAGGGTCCTGAGTTCGATTCCGGTCAGGGGCATGTACCTTGGTTGCCGGTGCGTCCCCAGTGTGGGGTGTGCAGGAAGCAGCTGATAGATGCTTCTCTCTCATCGATGTTTCTGGCCCTCTATTCATCTCTCTTCCTCTCTATAAAAAAAAATCAATAAAATATATTAATAAATAAATAAATGAATAAATAATCATGTAGGCTTTGCTCTGGATTGGGTATTTTCAATAAGCAGGGGTATAATCCTATGTTTTCATATCTCAGTTTCCTTTTTTAATTTAGAAGGCAAGAAAAAGAGAGCAGCTATAGTTACATAACTAGTCAAATGAGGGGGGTGTTTGGATATGACCATGTTTTACACATATTTCCTTTCTTTTCTGTGCTCAGACATGATGACAGAGTGGTCTTGTTTTCATCTTGCTTTGTCATGGCTAAAATAACCTTGTCTAATGTTAGTGTTCTGTGAAATTATTTATGTCCAGCATGACAATACTACATCTTATGCCTTTAGAGCCAGGCCAGCTTCCCAGTCCCCTCTTTTGTGTAAGGCCAAAGTCAGGAGGGAGGACCTTAACCCAAGACATCCACATCTTTACCATTGCCAACATTTTGCTGAAGAGGAAGTTGCCTGGATAGTGTGCCTGTTTTTGACCTGGACTTAGTCTTCAATTCCTTATGTTGCAGATTAAATTGTTTAATCATATGACTTGACACTGGCTGTGCAGTTGCATTTAAAGCTCTAGGTAGGATATGTAGACTAACTAAAACACAGGAAAATATCAGAAATTAAATGGTTGCATTAAGTTCTTGTAAAAGTCCCCAAAGCAAGGGAACTAGATGATCAAAAGAGTCAACAAAAAACATATCTGAAAATACAAGCTTTCTTTAAGAAGTATATTTTTTTCTTGAGCCTAGTCATGAATTATATATTACTTATCATACCTTATGTAAATAGGGTTAGCAAGAAGCTTTTGCTATAGCACAACTTCCCCTTCTATGACTAAACTATTCTATATAATAAAATCCTAATATGCTAAGTGTCCAGTCGTCTGGTTGGCCATTCAACCAATCAAACCGTAATATGCTAATTATATGCTAAGGTTGCTCAACCGCTCACTATGACATGTACTGACCACCAGGGGGCAGGCAGTTGACCAGTTGCCCAGTCACCATGATGTGAACTCACCACCAGGATAGACACTCCAACCGGTAAGTTAACTTGCTCCTGAGGTCCAGCAGATCAGGACTTAGTGAGACAAGCCAGACATAGCCCCTCTCTGGCTGGCCAACCTCCTGTATTCCCCACCCCAATCCTGCACTGGTGGGGTCCCTCAGCCTGACCTGTACCTTCATGAAATCTGGGCTGAGGAATCTCCCCCAAGTGTACTAATTTCATGCACCAGGCCTTTAGTATGATTGTAAGGACTTTTATGATTACATTGAGTCTATTCACATAACTCAGGAAAATCTCTTATTTCAAAATCCTCAATCATATCTTCAAAGTCCATTTTTCTACATAAGGTAACACAATCATAAATCCCTGGGATTAGTACTTTAACATCTTTCTGGGACCATTATTCAACTTGTCACTGTCTTCCCTCTTGTCCCTAAGCATTCACATTCAGAATGCATCTACCCTGTCCTGATGTTCAAAATAGTCTGAACATGTTACAATATCAAGTCAAGTTTAAAATAGATACATAGATACATAGATACATAGATAGATCTAGATAGATGACAGGTACAATTGGTCCTAATATTTTAAATAGTATTGGAAAATAGTATTTATCCAGTTTATTTGCTAATGTATTATCTGTGATCTATCAAAATAAAATTTCCATAGAATGTGCCAAGATTAATAAACACTTGTCAAAGTGCCGAAACCAGTTTGGCTCAGTGGATAGAGCTTTTGCCTGCAGACTGAAAGGTCCCAGGTTCAATTCCCGTCAAGGGCATGTAACTTGGTTGTGGGCACATCCCCAGTAGGGGGTGTGCAAGAGGCAGCTGATCTCTAACTCTCTATCCCTCTCTGTAAAAAAATCAATAAAATATATTTAAAAAAAGAAAAGATTGTCAAAGTGTTAGGTTGTTCCAAAGAAAATGTCAACATTTCCATATTTTAACAATGTTTCAAATAGTTCAAAGTATTCTAATTTCTAGCTCAGTCTTCTTTTTGCAATAATTACTCATTTTGGAATAATTATACTTTAGCTTTACTTTTGCCAATATCTCGCCTGCCTACTCATCTCTCCCCAAGGACAGTGTGTCTTTCACATTATATCACACCAGGGTAATACATACCATGGATATATCACTGCCCAACAACATGTAATACTGCAGTATTCATGAAATATTCCATCTATTTCTTTAACAGCAAGAGGCCCAATTATTTAAAGTAGAATTGGCAGCTAACACAGAAGTGTGAAATCAGTGTTAGCATCCACAGAATAATTTTTATATTGCATTTTAGTCACACTCTGTTTTTCCTCTCACTGCTCTGGTGTAAGATATTCTTCTCTCTCTCTCTCTTTTTTTCCCTTTAGCAGGTGTTATTAAGAGTCAGTTTTCAAGCTATTTTCTTTGCTGAATTTTTGAAAGATGTTTAACCTCAATAGAGATTTTGAAGAAGGGCTTCTCTGTGAGAACTAAATGTTGTTTGACATCAGTCACATCAGGATTCTTATGGTGATTTTCCATTTTGTGCAATCTGTAGAGATCTTAATCACACAAAACTGGGAGGAGCACATATTCTAACAATGCTGGCTTGCTTAAATCACCATTTCTACTACAATTACCTTCTTGTACAGTGCTGAATGGAACAGTACAAATTGCCACAAACAGAGTGTGCCCTGTTGAGAGAAGAGTTCACAGATGGAATAAAGCGCCTCTGTATTCTTTATGCATTCATTCTGTTGTATGTGAAATGCTGTCCTTTGAGCCACAGGGGGTTTATTACAAAATTCTATGTATTACATGTAGTGAGTTGAAGTACAAGCAGGTGTATTAATACATTTTTAAAAAATAGCATAGTTTTACCACAAACTTATGGAGAGGAAGAGAAATCTCAACAATTCAATGGTTCTCTTTACCTCCAAATGAAATTAGATTTCCTAATGCCTGCATTAATGCACATACGTGAATTAAATAATACTTAGATCGAGGCTGAGTCAGACATACTCCGGGAAGCTCCACACCCCATAAAAATTAAAAAATTAAAAGACTATTGAATTAAAAGGAAAAATTAAACTTTCTTGGGTAAAGGAAATGTTCTCTATATTAATTGGAATGACAATTCATGGACTATCATATTTGCTGAAACTCTAAACTTCATATTTAAAATATGTGCATTTTATCACATATAAGTTATCAATTAATAGATAATAGAATGCAATGGAAAAAGAATGCAAATACATGTGAGCTTGCATGCAAGATGAGATAGCAGTATGTCCCAAAATGTATTTAAAATGCATGGGAGAACATACTTGCCAATGTTATGTTTGGTAAGGGATCAGTCTCCAAAATTTACAGGGAGCTCACACAACTTAACAGAAGGAAGATAAACAATTCAATCAAAAAATGGGCAAAGGACCTAAATAGACACTTTTCGAAAGAGAACATACAGAAGTCCAAGAGACATTGGAAAACATGCTCAAAAGTCACTAATCATTTGAGAGATGCAAATCAAAATGACAATGAGGTGCCATCTCACATTGTCAGAATGGCTGTCATCAACAAATCAACAAACGACAAGTTTGTTGCTGGCAAGAATGGGGAGAGAAAGGTACCCTCCTTCACTGCTGGTGCAAATGCAGATTGGAGCAACCACTGTGGAGAACAGTATGAGTTTCCTCAAAAAATTAAAAATGGAACTCCCATTTGACCTAGTGATTCCACTCGTAGGAATGTATCCCAAGAAACTAGAAACACCAATCAGAAAGAATATACACACCCCTATGTTCAGAGCAGCACAATCTACAATAGCTACGATTTAGAAACAGCCTAAGTCCCATCAGCAGATGAGTGGATTAGAAAACTGTGGTCCATCTATACAATGGAATACTGCTGTAAAAAGAAAATAAAGAATTCTTACCATTTTCAGAAGCATGGATGAATTGAAGAGCATTATGCTAAATGAAATAAGCCAGTCAGAGAAAGACACATATCACATGATCTCACTCATTTGTGGAATTCAATGAACAACATAAACTGATGAACAAAAATAGAAATAGAGACAAAGGGACAAAGAAGCATCGAACAGTCTGTCAGACTACAGTGAGAAGGCAGGGAAGGTTGGGGGTAAGAGATCAACCAAAGGACTTGTATGCATGCATATAAGCATAACCAATGGACACAGACATTGGGGTTGGGGGCAGGGTGTGTGTGAGGGCATGTGCTGGGGTATAGGAGAGGAGGGAGGGAGGCCAATTAAGGGAAAAGGAGACATATGTGCTACTATTTGTAATACTTTAAATAATAAAAAATAAATTAAAAAACACAATAGTCTTTTTTGAATGAGATAAATCAGCTAATTTCTCAAACACTACTGGTATCAATGTAAATTGCTAAAATCATGTGGGGGGGGGACTGACAATTGAACACGTGCATGTTATACTGTATAATCAAGTATTTTTACTCCTAAATATATTCTCAACAAAAATGTGTATATATATATATATATATATATATATATATATATATTCATCAAAAAGTCATTTACCACTATTAGTAAAAGCCAAAAGTTACAAATTGATCAAATTTTACCAACAGTAGTATACACAAGTAAGTTATATTTTCAGAGTAAAGCATTATAAAACAATGAGAATGATTTACAACCATATACAACAAATGGATACATTTCCACAACATAATTTTGAACAAAAAAAAAAGTCATACAGGCCTGTCATGTACAAAATTTTATATATTTATGTAATGTGCAAAAACAGATCAAGTCAATCCATATCATAAAGAAGCAAATAGTGGCTTGGTGTAGAGGAGGAAATATAGTGACTACACATGTCTAATGAAGATTATGTAAGATGAGAGAATTGTGTTAAATAACCTATAATGTTATTTCTACCTCTAATACTTTTTGAGTTTGTTGTTTAAGAGGATGTACGACTGCATCCCTCTCACAATCCTGGACTGCTGGCTCCTAATCACTCATCTGCCTGTCTGCCTGATTGCCCTTAACTCCCCCCCCCAGCCTGGTCACCCCCAACTACCCCCCTCTGCTTGCCTGGTTGCCCTCAACTCCCTCCCCCACACTGGTTGTCACCCCTCACTGCTCCCCGTGCCAGCCTAATCTCCCCAACTGCACTCCCCACACTGGCCTGGTCACCTCCAACTGTCCCCCCCTGCCAACCTGGTCACCTCTTACTACAACCCCTGCTGGCCCAGTTGCCCTCAACTCCCCCCGGTTCCACCAGCCTGGTCACCCCATGCAGCCTGCTGTTCAGCCATTTGGTCTTCCCTCACTAACCCCTCTGCTGTCCTGGTTGCCCCACACAGCCTGCTCGTTCAGCCATTTGGTTGTTCCTCAGGCCAGCCCTGGGTAGCTTGGAAGTCAACATCTGAGGTTGCCTGTGCCTCAGGCTGGCCTAGGTGACTGGGGGCTGAGGGGACTGCATGCTGCCATTTTGTGGCTGTGGGCACCGCCATCTTTGGGGGTCTGGTTAGCATATTCCCTCCTTATTGGCAGTGTGCACCGCCATCTCTGTGAGGGTGTGATGGTCAATTAGCATATTCCCTCTTTATTAGATAGGACAAATTAATCTCTTATCAAAAGGGAAAAATAACTTGTTAAATTCTTTATCCCTTTGGCCTCAGCAATAGCTAACATAATGATTAAATTGCAATTGAAGTCTATTGAAGGGCAAATGAAACCTCAAAATTTGTTTAGTGCCAGCCGCATTTTTGTGGGCCTTCACCTCTCTAAATTTCAGTGTGATTTCATTAGATGAGGTTTAAAATATTTATGCAAGGCTTCCATTTAGGAGAACAATTATCCCATCTTCATTTTTACGATTTCTATATGCCACGTTAACTGCATTGGTATTGATTCAGATAATAAAGTGACAATCAGTACTCAATGAATTGGATAATACTTGTTTGAACATGAGGGCCTATTGTCTATCTGCTTTTACATCCATGCTTTTATTTCAGCTCCCAGGACGCCTTTCTTTCACAAACCATTAAGTTTCTCAGTGCATGGAGGCATTTAGATTATTTAGCTTACAATAAAACAGCCCATTCAGTATAATCTCTAGAAAGGTAGGCCACATCTGAAATGATTCTTATTTATTCCTTCTTTTTATGGCAATAAAATGATGTCTATTGGTTTTATAAATGCATGAATAAACATTTTAGGAAAACTTTCAAGCATTGTGACTTTTAATTTTTGTTCTCATTCCTGAGCCAATAGATTTATACATTAGGATTATTCTCACTACCAAAAATAACAACAAAATAAAAATTAAAGGTCTCCTTATTGAAAACTATAAATGTTATGAAAATAATAAACTTAATGGAACAGGAACTATTAGCATTTATAGCAGCCATATATCATCAATTTTCACTTTAGAACAGAATCTAGCCATCCTTCTAGTAAGCAGGGATTCCTGTTTCCATTAAGCCACTGTCAGAGCTACTATGAGCCTAGCTTGGTGGATTGGAAAACACAACTCCTGTGAGACTCACCTCTACCCTATAATTTCCTAAAGCAAATTCGAAGAGTCCAGAGCATCTTTGCCACATACTCATCTTTCTACCAACAACTTGGCTTTAAAAAAGTTTCATAGTCACAACATTTAATGTGCATAAAATTGAACTCATCATCCTCTCAAATCTGTTTTTCATGTTTTTATAAAGGACACAAATTTCCAGAGTTCATGTTCCTAGGAGAAGGGATTAAGCTACTGGTAATACTTATTCCTATTTATCTTTGCTTCTTACATAATTGGTGCATTTTCAAGAAGAAAGTGTGTAAACTTGCTTCACTTACTTTAGGGTTTCTCTTATTCATTCTGTAGAGAGGATGTTCTTAGCTCTGCTTTCCCACAATGCATCTCTGAGCAATGTGTCCCAATAATATCTCTCCCTAATACTGGGTAGATAAATCTGTTTAATTCAGAGATAAAGATTAGAAGTTCGTTGTGCCCTCCTGTGAATTGATACACTTCAATTCTGCTTTATATATAATACTAGAGGCCCAGTGCACAAAATCTATGCACAGAGCAGGGAAGGTTCCCTCAGCCCAGTCTGTACCCACTCCAATCATGGACTGCTTGGGGGATATCTGACCACTTCTCACAATCTGGGACCACTGACTCCTAATCACTCACCTGCCTTCGTGCCTGATTGCCTCTAACCTCTCTGCCTGCCTGCCTGATAGCCCCTAACTGTCCTCCCTGCTGGCCTGATCTTGCCCCCAACTGCCCTCCCCTGTAGGCCAATTTGATTCTGATTGGTCAGTTTCTATTCCAGTCAGGTCAAAAGCTCCACTTCCTAGGCAGCCATTGGCTCCTTACATTCACCCAGATTTGGTTCTGATTAGTCAGTTTCTATGCCAGTCAGCATCTCTGGATCTATCAACAAGACCTGATCAGAAAGGCATGGCTGATCAGCAACCCTGGTGGAAGCCTGGAGAGAAACTGAGGCACGGCTTTTGGCCAGACTGGGAGAGAAAGAGAGAGGCAGGTGCTGACCAATGGCTGCCACAGAGGCTAAGGATCAGAACCTGCCTCCATCTCTGCAAACCTCTCTTGGGCCTGATCCACAACCCCCTAGACAGTCAGTGCTGGATCATGGTATCAGCAGTGACCCCAGTCAATAGTGGGTCACCACGGCAACCCAGCACTAACTTCTGGTCTGATTGAGGCTTTGGTTGTAACAGTCATTACGACCCTGGCTCTTTATTATATAGATAATTACTATTTTGAACTCCAATCACTCCTATACCTATCTTTCTATTTGGGAGTGAGAGAAGGGTGGTAGAAGGGGGTTAGAAAATATCAGTCTCACCAAACCTGTGTGTGTGTGTACTTTTGTTTTATAGAGATATAATTAAAATAACATTTTTTTTTACCTTTCTAAAGTATACAATTCAGTGGATTTAGGTATATTCACAAAGTTGTGCAACCATCCCCACTATAGAATTCTAGGGTATTTTTATCATTGGAAAAAAGAAATGTCATCCCTGTTAAGGCAAAACCAAACAAACAAAAAATAGTCATTCCCCCTCTACCTTCTCTTCTACTCCCCAACTCCCTGGCAACTACTAATCTACTAACTCTATGGTTTTCCTACTCTGGACACTTCATAAAAATGGCATCATACACTGTGTGGTGTTCGGTCTGGCTTTTTTCACTTAGCCTAATGTTTTTAAGATTCATCCATGTTGTAGCATGTATCACTACTTCATTTCTTATGGTTGAATAATGTTCCATTGCATTGGTATCCTCATTTTGCTTAACCATTCATCAGTTGATAGATTCTTGGTCTGTTTCAATATTTTGGCTTTTATGAATAATGCTTCTATGAATATTTGTGTACACATTTTTTCATGGACATATGTTTTCAATTATCTTTGATATAAAATGCCAGTGGGAGAGAAGATTGATAAAACTGGACTGGAACAATGGTGAAGGAGGTGAAAAAGGTGCTCACAGAGTGTGGAAAATATGAAAAAAGAGCCATTGAGAGGCAAACTGAAGTAAAGAATGAGGTAGAAAAATTTTCACAAATGCAAAGAAATACATGATATGGACAGAGAGGTATTTCAGAAATTCAGACCTCAAAGGTAATACCTTTCCATTAACAATTAGATGCAAATTATAGCTATTCCATTGAGGATAAAAACAGAATTAGATTAAAAAATATATATATGCAGGAGAGGTGGTAGAGTATGCACATGATTTTTTAAAGGTTTATTTTTTATTGATATCAGAGGAAGGGAGAGGGAAAGAGAGGTAGAAACATCAATGATGAGAAAGAATCACTGATGGGTTGCCTCCTGCACACCCCCCACTGGGCATCGAGTCCGCAACCCAGGCATGTGCCCTTGGCCAGAATCAAACCCAGGACCCTTCGGTCCATAGGCCAGCACTCTATCCACTGAGTCAAACCAGCCAAGGCTCCACATAAATATTTAATTCCCCAATGATGATAGGAGATCAGACTGAGAGGCTTTAGATTTTAAGCTGAAGATAATCAACGAGGTGTTAAGCAGGAATGAAAGTTCTTACAGGCAAACTCAGGTCAATTAACAGTGCTGCCTGGAAAACTCACTGTACTGAGAATGATTCTAAGGCTGGGCCAGGCTCAGCAGGAAAGGGTGATCTATGAGAATGGAGAGAAGACAAAACATTTCTTAGCAGTTGAAAGATTACAAAAAGTATAATAGAAGGGAATGGAAATCCTAGACTACAATAGTGGAGGGGCGGGGACTAATAATCAGAATCAGGCAAAGGTATGTAAGCTATGTGTAGTGGAAACTCTCTTTCCCAAAGCCCAGGCCACGGTGATGATTGGAGCAATAGGAACAGTTGACTCTATGTGAAGAAATTGATCAAATTGGATGGAGGGGAGAGGAAGACTTGGATTTATGGGAGGTAGAATTGTTTAAGGAAATAAGTTAAATGAAAGTTGAGAGAAATTATAACTCGGATATTTTTAGGAGAATGAGTTTTGGTGTGAGAAGCTGGGCCTCTTTCCTGCCTCAGCGTCATAGGGCTGTGTGTTGGGAGCCTAGGGGACGTTATTATCTTCTCCAAATTTCCCTAAATGGTGAAAATAAAGGGTTGTGTTTTTTTGTTTAATTGCAATAAAACATCTCCCCCCCAGATATCTTACCCTCTGAGGAGAGTTGGATTTGCCACACAAGTTATCATTAAGAACCCATTATTTTCCTTAAGCTGTTTTTAAGTTGTTTTGTGTTGATTTCCATTACATAAATACCACCAAAGTAAAAAACAACATAGGATTTGATTACCGGTTAAAATGTCAGTTGAATTAAAGACCAGTGGGTGGAAAAGCTCAAGAGCCACTTATGATTTTAAAACGAAGACAAACCCAGTTGAGTGAATAGATGTTGCTTTGAAACATCACATTACTGTTGCTACCCCAGCTAAAGGAAATGCTATTATGGGTGGTCCTTCTAGTGCTGAAATTACTGCTGTTCATAATTTTGACATGTCTTTCTAAAGCACACGACCCACTTTAAAGAGAATCTGGGCAGGATGCGCTTGCATTACCTAATGTCCACAAGAAAGGCCATAAAGGACCTATGTCCTTCTATTCACAGATAGGCGGCTAGTTTCAGATCTCAGGGAATATTAATATTCTACAGGTACCTAGGGGACAATAATGGCAATGTTTTGGTGAAATTCATGTGTGATGTGAGTGGCATTATTTTTCAAGACATAAATACATTATGTAATGAGGTTACTATTGATAATACAGCCTTTCCTGTGATAATGTTAGCTGATTGCAAAGCTTTTTCTAAAGCTGAGACAAGTCACATATATATTTGCATTATACAATTACTAATGAGCTCATGCGAAGACTGTGAGTAAGAATTTCCTCTCATTCCCACACTCCATGCATTCCTAAAGAAGACTTATGCTCATTCAACCATAGAAGGAATATACCAAGCCGCCCTGGCCGTTTGGTTCAGTGGATAGAACATTGGCCTGCGGACTGAAGGGTCCCAGGTTCGATTCTGGTTAAGGGTATGTACCTTGGTTGTGGGCACATCCCCAGTAGGGGGTGTGCAAGAGGCAGCTGGTCAATGTTTCTCTCTCACCGATGTTTCTGGCTATCTATCCCTCTCCCTTCCTCTTTGTAAAAAATCAATAAAATATATATTTTAAAAAAGAAATGTACTTGGCCATAATAGGAGTTATAGTTCTAATTCCCCAGATGTAAAAGAGGCAGGTCTTTCATTATTAGCAGCCTTCTCTTTTCTTCATACTGCTCAAATACATTGTATTATCAAGATAAAAGGCTGTAATTTTCCAAGAAATAAAACATTGAAGTAGCTTATGGAAATAAAACACTCTAGAAAACAATATTATCGTAATATGATAGAATAAGATATTAGTGATGTAATTAAATTTGTAAGTGACAATGCCTATTATTTTATTATTCAGCATCTCCTAGAATGGAGATAATGTGCTAAGAGCTGAATAAAATATTAAACACACACACTCACACAAACACATATTTTCTCTAGAAATTTATGTTTCAAAGTCTAAGATGGCAAATTTGAATTCAACATATACTGGATTTAACACACACATAAAATAAAAATGCAACACAATATTAATGATTAACATACAAGTGTATAAGCCGTCATTAAAATGAAAAAAGGTAAAGACTTAGCATAAAAGATCAAAATCTGAAATCACATATTTATGATTCAATTAAAACTCAAACATTAGGGAAGAACTGTGAATTTACTCAGAGTACTCAGTCTAAAGGATGCAGTAGACACTTGCTTATATGCAAATGTATAAACTGATATTTTAGTTGTACTGCTAAAGATAAGTATTAGTAAGAAAGACAATTATTAGATTCCTGAATTGTGTCTTGAAGATTTATTTCCAAAGTTAATTAAGTTTTATTTTCTGCTTTGTTATGATCCTATATAGTACCACCTACTAATAATATGTAACAATTGGCGCCAATATTTCAATGGCTTCCAATAACACGCGTGCATTTGTCACTCACACTACTAGTACATACATGGCCATGCAAGTCAGCTCTGAAGTCACTCCCTGTCACTGCCATTTTGAGGCTCACGTTAAAAAGCAGCCCTTAGCCCAGACAATGCAAGTCTCCCGAAAGATAGAGACAAAGATTGGCAAGGAACCTGCTGGCAAAAGCAAGACATCAATGCATGGTGAAAAAATCCTCTCATGGCAAAGGAGACCCATAGGGAGCAAAGTAAATCTACTAACAGTAAATCGAGACATCCCAATATATTAATATACATTTTACTTGACACCCTAACCTGAGAGAGGAGGCAGGGAGTTTGGATGGCAAGCTGAAATAGACAAATGTTTTTAAAATGTATTTTTATTGATTTCAGAGAGGAGGAGGGAGAAAGTGATAGAAACACGAGTGATGAGAGAGAATCATTGATCGGCTGCCTCCTACAGGGACCACACTGGGGATCTGACCAGGAACTGAACCGTGATCTCCTGGTTAATGGGTTGAAGTTCAACCACTGAGCAACACCAGCAGGCCTAAAATTGACAAATTTTAACTGCTTTTAAAATCTTAAATCTCTAGCTCATCTTCTATATTTTTAAGTTGTTTTATTATTTACTGCCTCTGTTTTTAATTAAATCCCTCATCTCTGTATATTATGCTGTTTCCTGATAAAGTGGCTGCTGTTGTTTTCTGCCTATGTCTTCAGAATAGTGATTTGACCACTGTGTTCTCTCTCTCTCTCTCTCTCTCTCTCTCTCTCTCTCTCTCTCTCTCTCTCTTTCTCTCCTCTTCTCTTCTCTTCTCTCTCTCAATTTGGGTTGCTTTAATGTGCTTCCAATTTCTGGGACGCTCAATAATTATAATTATTCTGGACAACAAAAGGAATCAAGACCATGCTTATAGATCTTTTTCTGCCTTGACCACAGTTCTTTCCCCAATGAATCTAACCAAAACTTCTCAGGAAGACAGACCAGTTTCTCTTTTGGCCTACAGGTTGTATTTATATACTACAAACTTTGCATTTTCCTTTAAAATCCACTTATGGAATTATTATGTAATTATTATGTAATATTTTTCTGAAGTGAATGTATCCTATTAGAAACATAAATATCTTCTTCATTTTAATACCATCAATCTAAGTTTACACAGACAAGCTGTGTAGCTGACCTATTTTGTTATTCCCAATGAATAAATGTGCACGAGAAAATTTATAGCTTTAGACCAAATTGGTTGGAAGCATTCTTTTATTTTAAAGGTGAGCATTGATTAGTACATCTAGAAAATTTATTTTTCAAGTGTACCATCCTGACAGGTATTTTACAACAGAACAAATTAAGGAACATGAAAAACAAAAATGGTATAAGACCTAATGGCTTTTTATTGTACATAACTGAGCTGTTTTATTTAGGGCCCTTTTTAATGAGCATACGTAAAATAGTAGAAGCTAACGATAGTGACTTTGCCAATTACACGTTCATAGACATACTGTGTCTTTTCATCTGTCCAATAGGGTGTATCTCAGATAACCCGGGGTGACAGGCGAGGAGTGTTACAGTACAGGAATCCCCCTTCCCTCTCCTGTTTGTTACTGTGTTCTCAGAAATCATAAAACCCTATTTTTCTTCTAGCCTTTAGTATATTTTGTTCCTGACATAAAGCAGCTATTATTTATAAAAACTATTTGCATCTTGTTAGAAGAGGGGCATGAGCTTCTGATCTCAGGTTGGGGAACTGGGATGGGATGGACATGACACTGATGAACCCTTTATTACAACCCTTTATTATTTGTTGTAATTCTCCCCCAAATTATCCATAAACATTAGGCATATCTCTCAATAGAGAAATAATCTTATTGTATCCTTAATTTCATTACCGTTTGTTTTTTCCATTTGCATAATATAATGTGTTGGTTCACAAACTGGTGCAATACTTGGACTGCAAGGAAGGTCTCAAGAAAGAGGCAAACTGCCCAGGCCATAGGAGGCCGGTTAATAAATGAGGGAAGCCAACCTATGAGGCTTTTCTCAGGCAACCTCAAGAGGAGCAGATCTCTGCACCACCCTTGAGACTCTTAAAAGTTTATATAGAAGCCTTAACGGTGTTCACTCAAAAGACCATCTAGATGGTCTCAACCACACACTGCTCTGTTGAGGTTGTGTCCTTCAAAATGGCTTTGGCTGTGGGAAGGGTGGGCACAATGGGTGTACCAAGGATGGGGGGAGGGGGGAGTGCCTGATTTAGCTAGTGAGTCAACCATTGGTGACATTCTCTCCATGACCTCCTCCAAGGTAATAGGGCTGAGTTGAAAGAGCATCCTGTGTCCATAACTATCCTGAGATAGAATGCAAAGTCTTCCACTAGCTTGAGGCTGTGGTCATGGTCAATTCTTCCTTCTCAAACTCTGTTCTCCATTCCACAATGACATTTAAAATATATCTGTGATTCTATACACAGGTACACCTCTGTGCACCAGGGAAACAAAATAAAAGCCAGCAACATCCCCGATCTTCACCTTTTGTTCAGGACTAGTGGTAGATGGTAGGGTCAAGAATGGCAGGAAGAGTAGTTCTGCTACAGCAGCGATTTTCAACCTTTCTCATTTCACGGCACACAAAGTAATTACCAAAACTCTGACAAAAAAAATAGGTATAATTTTGATTCATTCACACCCGATGGTTATTGTTATGTTGTCTGTTGTCCTCTTTTATTTGTCAATCTAAGAGAAAAGAAGTCAATGACCAAACAGACAGGTATTGCATGTTTTAAAAATTCCTGTGGCACACTGGTTGAAAACTGCCATGCTACAGTTTGATTCCAATTTCTAAAAAAAGTGCTTTGGCTAGAGTGAAAAGAAGGGAGATGTTCATGGGGGAGTATTTTACTGAAGAGAAAAATATTGAAATAGTTTTGGCATATTTACTTCTAACATGGAATTATTTTAATCTCTCCTATTGTTTTGAGTTTAATAGCATTTTCCTAGTATTTCCTTTGCAAATTCCACTGAGGCTAATTTTCTCATTAGTCTCATAAAATGCCACATGCATTTGTGCCTTGTCTCCTTACTAAATAGTCATGCTCCACACCCCGTCCTATCACCACTGGTTACTTCTTTCTCCAGAATCAGTTAATATTACTAGTTCCTTCATTAAACATTCCCATGGTGTATCCATATGTATCTCTTCCCATTTATTTCAATGTAATCAATACTACTTCATATTTTTATAAAACCACCAGAGATATATGATTTTTGAACATGTTTTCCATTTACCCCTCATGGTAACAGAGTGATCCATAGCTTGTTTTATTTCTATATGATGATGTCTCTAGAAAATCAAATAATAATTGTATATCACTGTGCTGGTCAATTCATAGCAAAACACCCACTCAGCAAAGTCACCAGTAGATGGTCTCTCCGGAAACCCTGAGCCATAAGGACTCTCATTTGCAAGCAGCACCTGCCTATCACTGTGGGGTGGTGGTCTGCCTAACTTGGGACTGCATGATTAAAACATGTAGGTATGCATAATGCTCACTAGGTCCATCCATGCTGCTGTAAATGGTAAGAGTTCCTTCTTTTTTATAGCAGTGTAGTATTCCATTGTGTAGATGTACCACAGTTTTTTTTTATTTTTTTATTTTATTTTTTATTTTATTTTATTAAGGTATTATCTGTGTACATAGCTTACCATTGACCCTCCCCTCCCATTTATGCCCTCCCTCCCCAGAGTTCTGTGTTCGTTGGTTGTACTTATGTTCATGCATACCAGTCCCTCGATTGTTCTCCTATCTCCCCCCAGGTCTCCTTCCCCTCCCCGCTGTCATTTGACAATCTGCTTGTTTTATGGTGACCATCTCAGGACCCCATGAATAGAATCCGCTCCTCATTTGGCAGTCTGCTTGTTTTATGGTGACTATCTCAGGACCATATGAATAGAGTCCGCTCCTCCTCTGGTTTTCACCGCCCCTTCCCCTGGGTCCCACTGCTTCCCCTGGGACACACGGCTCGTCCGGGGCACACTACACCCTGGGACACTTGGCTCACCCGGGACACCCGTCCCCTTTGGGGGATACGGCTCACCCAGGGCATACGGCCCCCTGGGACACTCGGCTCACCCGGGGCACACGGCCCCCTGGGACACTCGGCTCACCCGGGACACACGGCTCCCTGGGAAACACGGCTCACCCGGGACACCCTTCCCCTTTGGGGGGGTACGGCTCACCCGGGGCACACGGCCCCCGGGACACTCGGCTCACCTGGGGCACACGGCCCCTCTAGGGTGTTGGGGTAGCATATTGGAGGCGCCACACTAGCTCCTTGCTAGCATGGGGGGCAGGCTGGGACAGCTGCAGTTGGGCTGATATGGTTGCAGGCAGGGGGACCACCTTCAAAGGTGTCTCATTCGGTGTGGGAGCGGAGCAGCTGCAGACATGGAGGCTAAGTTCTGAGGTCGCCCACTCCCTGAGCCCACGGTGTGGTGAGCTCTGTTCTCGGTGGATTTCCTTTATTCTCGGCAGCAGTGGCGGGTGGCGGTGCCAGGTGCAGCAGTGACAGTTCCTCCTGTGGTTCAATTACCACTGTAGTTTTAAAGTTCACATGGCGATGGTGGCGAGAGCTTCGGCTCGGCCATGCGGCATCGGAGGAATGGCTAGCCTGGGCGGCTAATGGAAGGCGCCGTGCCATTTCCTCACCAGAGCGCTCCATCTCCCTCCCAGCATGGTGGGTGTGCTGGGAAGATTGTGGGCGGGCTGTGATGGCTGCATGGGGAGAGTCCGCCCTCAATGGTGTCCTCTTTGGGTGCGGATGTGGAGCTGCTGTGGATGCAGAGGCTAATTTCAGACGCCACACTCTCTGTGAGCCCGGTGCGTAGTGAGCTCTGATTTCGGTGGATTCCCATTCTTGGGGGTGGCGGTGGGGGCGGCAGCGATGGTAGCTCCTGTGGCTCAATTTCCCCTGTAGTTTTAAAATCCGCATGGCGGTAGTGTCTGATGCTTTGGCCTGGCCATGCGGCCGCGGAGAGAGGACTCTCCGGGTCTGCCAACGGAAGGCGCAGCGCCAGCACAGCGCGTGCGAGAAGGCCTGGCAGAGCAGGCCGAGGGCGGTGGCAGCGGTGGAGGCCTCGGGATCCGCGGGTGTGGCGCAAAGGCAGGGCCGAGCTGGTCGCGGGCGGTGGCGGAGAGTACCCACGATGTCTTAGTCTTTCAGACTTAGTGGAACGCTTCCCCTGAGCCAGGACAAGCAGCACCACCACAAATTGGCCAGCTCAGTGCTGCCCCTCTACAGGTGACAGTAGAGGCATCCTCACCTCGGTAGGCCTTTGCTCTTGGAGGTCTTAACCAGTGGAAGGCAGCACGGTACCGAACTGCCCCACCTTCTCAGTCCTCCGCTACCACGGTTTTTTAATCCACTCATCTGCTGATGGGCAATTATAAACAACACAAACTGATGAACTAAATTAGATCCAGAGACATAGAAGCATTGAACAGACCATCCAACCTCAGATGGAAGAAGGCGGGGGGGAGGGGTGTTGGGGAGAGGCAGTGGGGAGAGATCAACCAAAGGACTTGTATGCATGTATATAAACATAACCCATGGACACAGACAGTAGGGGCGGTTGGTGGTGAGGGCATGTGCTGAGGTAGGGAGAAACTGGGGAGGGGTCAAGAGGAGGAAAAGGAGACACACGTAATACTTTAAACAATTAAGAATTTTTTAAAAATGTAGGTATGAACAAAATAAATCCTATATAATAGAAGCTTAATATGCTGTCTCCAGTGATCCGGTTCAACCAATCAAAGCATAATATGCTAATGATATGTTAAGGCCGCTCAACCACTCACTATGATGGGCCCTGACCAACAGGGGACAGGCTCTCTGACTGGACAGTTAGCTTGCTGCTGGAGTCTAGCCAATTTGGACTGCGTAAGATAGGCCAGACACACCCTGGATCCCTTCTGCAGTCCCTCCCTAACTGGTCAACCTCCTTCATCCCTCCCCAGCCCTAATCATGCACCAGTGGGGTCCCTTGGTTTGACCTGCACCCTCTCACAATCCAGGACCCCTTGGGGGGTATTGGAGAGCCGGTTTTGGCCCAATCTCACAGGCCAGACCAAAGAACCTCCCTGGTGCACAAATTCGTGCACCAAGCCTCTAGTACCTAGTAAAATAAGAAAGTGAACATACAATAACTGATGAACAATACGTGCATAAAATTAACTCAAAGCAAGTGCATGACAATTATTTTTAAGCAAGATGAATAAGGTAAATTACATACATTTTAAATAAACCAAATGCAGCTGCTATTTTATTTACAATTATTTAGGAAAGACAAATTTTAACTATTCTATTTCTGGTGATGATAGCAAATGCTTATATGGTGCTTACTCTTAGGTCCTGTTCTAGATATTTTATATACATGATCATTGCATTTAATCCCCTCAACAACCTTCCTATTTCCATTTTACAGATATAGAATATTAAGATTGAGTAATTTAGCCAAGGCTGCATAGCCCCATGAGTCTTGGAGAGGAACATATATACCCTAGATCAAGCATATCAAACCCTGCAGGCCACATGCCTGCAGGCCCCATGTTAGCTTTTGAGTTTGACATGCTTACTCTAAAGCCTACACACCAACACATTATGTCACGTTTCCTCTCTTATTACTTAATGTCTCCCGATTATAGGAGTGCATGTCACTGTGCTAAATGTCATTTCAGAGGTCAACAAGATAAGTCCATCTGAGAAGTATACATCGGCCCCTCACTGTGAGTTACAGTCACTGCACTGGGTCCCACACTTGTTGAGAAGTTGCTGATAAACACTAAATAAGGATGGTCATAATTCACACAGGCACCCGAGTAAATTTAACCATCCACAGGAAAACAAGGAAGAGCAAGTGTTAGGCAAACTCAAGTAATTTGCCTCGCCTAAATGTATTTTCGCACCAGGTGCAATACAGACAAAATATAAATATCGTTGCTTAATAGACACTAGCTATAGTTTAACACTTTTTTAGTAATGAGGACAAATTTATCACATTTGGGCAAAAAAAAAAGATGCCAGTATGATTCTGAGGCATTTGCAGGTAGCTTAAAATGTGTTTTCAAAAAGTAATAAGTACAAGAGTATTTAAATCAATAGAAGCAAACATAAAGGCAGGCAGGCTTGTGGGCTTCAGAATAACAAAAGAACACCACATAATTGAATTCTGGCTATTGTTTGTTCCCCCAAATACAGTTATTGAGGCTAAAAGTGAAGTTATAAATGTCCCACAGAGTTCACTGTAACAACCAGCAGAAGGATGTTATTGGACCCACAAATCAGCGGAAGAGGTGATTCCATTCTGCCTCAGCTGCCAAGAGGACAATCGCTTTTCCTTTAGGAAAGTGTGAGCTTTTTTGCCATTCACACAAGGAAAAAAATAAATCCCCCTATCTTTGCTTTTATTCTCTTGAAGCTTAATGTGTTGCTCCCTTTACTTTCATCCTTTCATGGCTCTCAGAATTCTGAAAATATCATTCCATCTACTAATGGGCCTCTTCCTTTTTCTCTCCCCCATTTATCCATAAAAAGAATGATTCTCTTAACCTTTGTGTTATAGTCATTTTGTCTTTAAAATTTTGCTCTCCGTGTCATTTGTTTTAACTCAGAAACAATATTTTTCATGTTTCTAAGCTTTATAAAAACGGTATAATGCATGCATATCAGAATGTTCAACTTTAGAAGATAATGTCAACGTTTCTTCAAAGTGATTGTACAAGTTTATACTTTAACCCACAATATAAAAGTGCTTCCATCGATTCACATCCATGCCACCCCTTGGTAATGCCAAAATTCTTACATTTGTACTCAATTCAATTGGGTATATATCTAGGAGTGGATTTACTTGTCACAGGTAGTTGTGTGTTTAATTTTAACATAAATCACCAAAAGATTTCCAAAGTAATAATACATCTTCTTTTACCTGAGAAAAGTAATATTTTAAACCTGCTTTTATCTATTTCTCTTCCTCTGGGCAGAACTTTTCACTAAGTAAATGTAAAGCTGGGATATTGATACCAATCAGGAAAAAAAATGACTTATTTTCTGTGTTTCTTTTTCTGTCTTTATTTGATAGAGACATGGATCTTGTCCTCCATTCCTTCAACCAGAGGAGATAAGCACAGATGTCAACATGCTGTGGGACGAGCAGGCTCTGGAGCACCCGGAATGGTGTGTTTACTTAATTTCCTTTGGGAAAAAAAAAAACAAAAACACGTAATCCTGTCCCTCAGCACGTCTAATGTCTACGAATCCGGAATCTCTCTGGTCACACGTCTTCCAGTTATGGTAGGGGTGGAAGTTGTTTGCAGGTGATGGAGAAAGAAATGAAGATTCTTTTTTTGTGTGTGTGAAACAGGCTTCTAATCCTTCTTCTCCTTGGCAGATGCCTGCCCCTACAACTCCGTGAATCCCAAGGTTCATTTGCTTGCTTCAGGGCTTCTCTCAGATGTCTGAGTGGGTTTCTGATCCCCCCTGACAAGTCAATTAACACTTGCCCTGCTTCTTGTCACCTCTAAGGTTTGTTGCTGTCACAGTGTCTCTCTCATACCCTCATCTGGAGGGCTGATGTAAATTGAGTCTCATTATCTGCCATTTTCCTTCAGCCTCAGAAGGAAAACTAGGTAAATCTATGCATTTCATTCGCCATGCTTCTCACCCTGACCTTTCTACTTGACCTCCCCCTCCCCACCTCTGAGACTAAACATATTTCTGGCTTTTCCTTTTAAATACATTTTGATCCATTCTGAGACATTTTCTAGCTATTCCAAATATCTTCCATGGCATTCTTTAGAGAAGTGGTTTCTCAAACTTTGTCAGCCCATGGCACTTTTGACGAACACAAAATCATTCTGGATTTTTTTTTATGTCACAAATTCAAAACCAGAGTATACCTTTCTTAAGAATCACTATATCGTATGTCACTGTATCAGAATCCTTTTTGACTTACGGTATGTTGTCAGTAGTATAAAACATAACAACAGATTTAATGTATTTTTATTCATGTTCCAAGTATGCTCACACCATACATCAAGCTTTCCTCAATGTAGGGAGGCCTAAAATCATTGCCCTTTCAGTCTCACTTGAGATATAAAAAGCTGCCTTAGGAGTTGCAAATCATTAAAATGTGCATATTTCTCCGAGAGTATTCAGCAAGTCAGAAAAATGTGTAAGCAAAGTAAATTCATTGAAGAGTTGTTAAAAATGACAATGAATAGCAGCCTATGGGTAAAAAAATATTTATATCTTGCTAATATAATTATAATTGTGAAATCTTAAAAAAAGAGTCTAAATAAAAATCTACATATTTTATTTATTTCTTAATCAGAAAAATATTTTATTGACAAAATTTCTCTTACGTTCTCTAAAAAACACTAAATGAGTTAGAAAATGTCATAACTGATAGATATGCACTTTATTAACTCTTTCTCTGTTACCTTCCATCTGAAGTCAGAATCCATTTTTGTTGTATTTTTTACAAAGCCTTGGGATTCTTGCTCTTCTAATCTGTTTTTGGTGACAATTGAACCAAGAAACAATGACTAACTATCTTTCGTTTGCTCTAATGTTTTGCTGTTTTAACAATGTAACTATACATAGATTATACAGTGACAACATTTTCACAACATCTTGATACCCCTTATAGTGGGTTATATTGTGGCCCTCAAAAACATATGTCCAGCTGAAACCGGTTTGGCTCAGCGGATAGAGCATTGGCCTGCGGGATGAAGGGTCCTGGGTTTGATTCTGGTCAAGGGCATGTACGTTGGTTGTGGGCACATCCCTGGTGGGGATGTGCAGGAGGCAGCTGGTCGATGTTTCTCTCTCATCGATATTTCTAGCTCTCTATCACTCTCTCTTCCTCTCTGTAATAAATCAATAAAATATATTTTAAAAAATCACATATGTCCAAGTTCTAACACCCCAGTACTTTTCCATTACTTGCCTGGGGGAGCAGGGGAGAGATGGGGGGAGTCTTTGCAGATGTAATTAAATTAAGATTCTCAAGGTGAAATCATCTTGGATTTAGGGTGGCTCTTTATCCAATGGCAAGTGTTATTATAAGAAAAGGATAAGACACACAGACACAGAGCCTGATGCGCTATGAGAAGAATTGCCAGCAGTCACCAGAAGCTGGGGAAGTGGCAGTATGAATAAATGGATCTTTTCTCAGAGCCTTTACTAGTAGAAAAAAACTGTTCCTGCCAACAACTTAATTTTGGACATCTGACCTCCAAAACTGTGTGAGATAATACATTTCTGTTATTTTAAAGCCACCACATTGATGATAATTTCTTATAGCAGCCTTAGGAAAGTAATGTATTCTATTGTCACCATTTTCAGGATTTATCAATGTTTAACCCACTAGAAACAGTATAGAGCATGCTAAAAGAAAATAAGCTTTGGAGATTGTCTAGGTTCAATCCTAACCTAGCCACTAGTCTAAAATAATGTATAATATTGCAAAATATATTACAATGTCATTGGACTTGGGTCAGAATGAATTATAGAATGTATCTAAAGCTGATCACAGATACAAAGGAATCACACAATCAATATTAACAACAATTGTTCCGTGAGGAATGCTGATGGCCATATAACTGCATTGTTCGCCCTTAATTCAATTTACTCTATCCATTATTGATTGATTTCCCCACTTGAGAGGCCTCCTTTTAATCACCATTTCTAGAGTTCTTAAAAATACTTTATGCTGCAATAAAGAAGTGTGTATTTATCATTTCTTAGAAGCCTTTAACTTGTGTATTAATTCTGCTCTGCCTCTAGAATATCAATACACTAAAAAGAGGAATCATTAAATTTTCCAAAAGGGTTCATAATTTTCTGAGAAAAACATATTGTTATTATAGCACACCAGAGTAATTATAACCACTAAGAATCCATGTGGTTCTTTCCACAGGGAGCCAGATGTATTAATTTTCTCTTCTTCATGGCCCACAGTAACCTGCTCTTATATGTCTACCATGTCACACAACTCCTACTCTAGAAGACTCTGGCATCTTTAGCTACTCCTTCTTAAAAGTAATTAACTAGCTTTTTCTAGAATGAATAAAAATTTAGATTCTGTCTAGAATACAAGTCTGTCTAGATTTGTATTTGGGAAAACCTAGGAAAAATAAAATCTGATAACCTTTACATTCACTGAATTTTTCACCACCTATTTTAAAATATTTCAGAAAATATGTAGTGGTTCTTACTTTAAACAGACCACAATGACAATATTATGGCTCAACCAAAGTACTATAGAAATCAAATATTTGAAGGTGAGTTAAAGTACCTTAAAAAGTTAAAAAGATTTCCAACACTAGTATATTTGAAGAAATAGAAAAAACTACACCAGAGAATGAGAGACTTACTCACTTAAAGGAACTCGTACATTTAAAGTAGCAGGAAGCCTCGGGCACAGATGTTTCCACATGAATCTAGTCCTTGGGAAATTATTTTGGAAGTGTTATTGAGTGATTACTAAGTCTTACACTGTGGTAAGTTCAAACAGCACTGTGTATAAGCTTTATATGGGTCTGGAACATATTGCTGACTCAAATCTCAGGAAAAATGCCCATGCAGAAATAAGTATATTGTGGACAAAATGTATGTGTATTTGTTGGTGAATAATTGAGATGAAGAGACATGCACGAATTTAGATTTCCAATTAAATTCATTCTTTGCTACATTGCTAAAATAACACACCATGTGTTGTTCATTCAATATATGTATCTTTTGTGCATGTATATGTGTCTCAGCAATGACTAAATGGTGGAGATAAATGAGGAAGCTGTGGATTTAGCCTTCTGTGGAAAACAAATAAATTAATTAAAATAAAATTGGTGATCAATACAGATTTATTAAATTGATATATTATTATTTGTAATTTGTTCAGAAATTACTAATAGGCTAGTAGTTAAGAGATGTGCGGATAGATCTCAATTTCTACCCTTAAGGACCTCATAGTTCAACTTGGGGGGGAAATGTATACGTACAATAAAATCTGGTGCTTGGCTGAAGTATGCCGAGTGTGGAAGTAGAATACAGAGAAGGCACACAAGGCTCAAGACACAGAGGATTCAGGAAAACTTTCCTACAATGAGGCTAAAGCCCACCTGGCATGGACCAGTGGTTTAGCATTGACCTATGAACCAGGAGGTCACAGTTCGATTCCCAGTCAGGGTACATGCCCAGAGTTGTGGGCTCAATCCCCAGTGTAGGGCATACAGGAGGCAGTCGATCAATGATTCTATCTCATCATTGATGTTTCTATCTTTCTCTCTTCCTCTCCCTTCTTCTATGAAGTCAATAAAAAATTAAAAAGACGAAGCTAGAGTGCTAAGCAGTAGCCAGATTGTTGATGGGTTTAAATACCATATTAAGAAAGGTAGTCGATGTATTTTGCTGCTGGGGAGCCATGCTGAGATGAGGCATGGCCTGTATTTTAAACAAAGCATTCTGGCTGCGGTGTGGAAGAACGTATTGAAGGGAGACAGGCAGAAAGGCCAATTAAGAAACTTTCTGTGGTTCACATGAGTCAAAATAAAGACACAAAGAAACAGGGTGGTTGGAGGAATATGGGGCAGAAGTCAGTTTAGTATAAGGGAGGGCTTGTTAACTGAACATGAATTGTAATATTGACTAAGAGGAGATAAGAATAAAATTACAAATATATATACACTGCTAAAACAAAATCAAGAGTGTACATGATGATCTCACTCATTTGTGGAATATAATGAACATAAACTGATGAACAAAAATAGAACCAGAATCATAAAAGCATTGAACAGACTGTCCTACCTATGAGGGAAGAAGGGAGGCAAGGGGGTAAGAGATAAAACAAAGTACTAGTATGCGCATGCATATGACATAACCAATGGACGCAGAAAATGGGGGAGGCAGGGTGAGAGTGTGTGCTGGGGGTGGGGCGACCAGGAGAGGTCAATGGAGGAGAAAGGAGACTTATGCAATATTTGACACAATAAAGACTTTAAAATAATAAAGCAAGAATGTACATGATAAAATATGTTTGGGAGTGGAAAAAGAGAGTAAATATATTTTCCACACATAAATTTTTGTGAAGTAAAATAACCATATAGCGATATGCACCAAAGCTATAAATATATACCTAAAGTAAAAATACGTCATATACCTACTAGTATAAATTTAGGCATTGGCATTTATTTGCTATTAAGATCACAAGAATGCATGAGGCCCCCCTAAGGTGAGTGTGCAGACTGTAAGAATTGCTCCTAAATGCCAACAGACAGAGGCAGAGGAGACAGAGAATCCTATCAGGGAGAAGAACAGAGGTGTGACCATGACAATGAGGGAAGAGTGTGATGTCACAGCAAAGAAAAGAATTCCGAAAGGGAAAGTGCACAGAAGTTCTCTGGAAGGCAGGGCTCATTCCGTGGAGGGACCTAGGTATTTCCGTGAAGCAGACAGGTATTTAAGCTGATAATTAAGTCTGTACAATTGTTAGGCGTCTGGAAGGTGTGGGTTCCAGTCTAGGTCTTCTGGAATGCTACTCAAAACAAAGTGAGATGGTATCTTCAATGGAGCTAAAGAACATAAGAAGGACTGGGCTTCTCTCAAGGACTCTGTGCCAAGGGGATGGGTCCGCACACCTGAGGCCACTCCGTGAGTTAGAAAATTAGATCAAGAGTTTGATGCTGATGTCAGTTCTTGACAACAGGATGTTGGACAACAGGAAGTGGCACACAAGTGAAGGTAACCCACCAATTTCGGTACCTTAGATTTCTCTGAGTTTAAATACTAAGAGATTGCTTTTTTTATCAGTAGTTAAATAATTGCTCAATGTGTATTTGGGGAGTGAATATGTAAACAACTAAAAGATTAACATCTAAATTGAATTTATGGCTTGTAGGGTTATATTGGATGAACCAAATAATTAAATACTAATTTACACTATAGGCAATAACTAGTTATGGTTTACTATAATGAACTACAGATGGCAACTTTTGCGTGACTACTAATGTATGATCATGCATATTAAATCAAATGTTTCTTTCTTTGCCCTCCAAAATCATGAAAACAAAAATTCAAAGGACTAGCAAAGTGGGTTTTCAAAAACAGTTTCTATTTGTTCCATTTACAAGGCAACTTTCTTTTGACATTTAAGTTTTATATTTCTTCAAACTGATAGACATCTTTATAAGATATACCCACTGTTATTTGCCAAGCTTTTTATTCAAGGACTTTATGGACAATTCTCTGCAGATTGTTTATATTCTTTATGAGCCAACAAGCAGGCTTTGTAAAAGAAAATGAAAATGTGCACATTAGATTTGGTGTTTCTAAAAAAACAAAAAAACAAAACATTGCAGGTGAGAAAATCAGACATTCACATTTTAAGTAACTATAGGTAGCTGTGCATTAAATTGCTAGAAGCAAGAGCTTCTGCATTCTTAAAGGCTTATTGGAAAATAAAAACTTTATATTTTATTACAATAAACTGTCAGTTCATTCAAAAGCACCATATGTAATGAAATCATTCTAAATATTGTGAAGATCATAATCAGAATAATGTTTTAAATTATATATATCTTAAAACAGTTTCTTGTGTTGGCAAAGGCAATGTTAAAAAATAGGTCTGGTGTCTGGTATTTAACAAGAGATTTTTTTCAAAGAATACAAATAAAAGTATTTATTTCTTTGCCTGTTCATAAAAACAAAATCATGCTGTTCCCAAAAAATGTATGATTATTCCATATTTCTAATAACTATAATTTTACTTAACAGTGCTATGTATTTTTATAGTCTATTTTGTCACATTTATAGGAAGAAGTAATACGAACAACATATAGCTTCCTAGATTCCATTTTTAATTATTTTAAAGGATAGAGAAAAATGCTTCAAATATAGTGAAAAGGAAAATTTTATAATATTTCAGAGTAGTATGACTTTTAAAATAGCAATGTGAGAAGCCATTAGGCATCCAGTGAAATATTTATTCAAGATGAAATATTTATCCAAGCAAATCTACAAAATCTTGGTAAGAGTAAGAACAGTGAGTCTGTGACACTTAAGCCATGATCCACTCCATCCCCATTCCTCCCATCCGCTCAGCATTGCATTAAAGAAGTAAAGCAAGACAAGATGAAAATATTGAATCAAATAAAGACTATTAATAAACACATATTATGCATTAAGATAAGCAAATGGGAATGCTAGAGTTGAAAAGTAACTGAAAGCTACGTAAACTAAGCCAGAGAAAGACAAAACCATATGACTTCACTTACATGTGGAATCTAATAAACAAACAAACAAAATGGAAAACAGACTCATAGATACAGAGAACAGACTTGACAGCTGCCAGAGCGGGGAGGGGTTGGGGAGCTGGGTAAAAAAGGTGACAGGCTTAGCAAAAGAAAGAAAAAAGAAAAAGAAAACATATAGACCTATATAACAGTATGGTGATTACAAAAGGGAAAAGGGGGTAGGGGGAGGTAGGAAAGGGTAAAGGGGAGTAAATGGTGATGGAAAGAGGCTTGCCTTGGGGTGATGAACACACAGAATACAATATACAGATGATGTAATATAGAATTGTACACCGGAAAACTATATAATTTTATTAATCAATGTCCCCACAATCAATCCAATAAAAATATGTAAAATGCATTAGAGGGACTCAACAACACATTTGAACTGAAATGGACAAATATCTGTATTTCAACAATTTAACTATCTCATCCTTTTTCTTTTCTTCTTCTCCACACCCCCCCCCCAGCTTTCTCTTGAGAAGTATGATTTTTCTTATCTTTGTAGCCATAAAATGATACTATTTTCCTTTGGCTGGTTTCAAAACTTGTTCTTTATCGCTAATTAGAATGTGCATCATGTGGCTTTCTTATGGTTTTCTTTCTTGAAACTTTTGAACTTCTTAAATATGTGGGTTTATAGTTTTCCTTAAATTTGAGAAAAATCTATTTTTATTTCTCAAATCTTCTTTCTGTTCCAATTATGCACATTTTAAGACTCCTAATGTTTCCCTAGAGTTAACTTCTTTGTTTTTTTTTCACTCTGAAATTCAGTTTGAATAGTTTTTATTGCAATGTGTTCAGATTCCCTGACTTTTTCTGTAAATGTTCAATCTGCTATTGGTCCCATCTACTAAACTTTTTATTGTAAAAAATTGTATTGTTCAGCAAAAAGTTCCCTTTTTTCCCATTTTCTGTTTTCCTTTTTGCTCTTCCTCATGTTCATGTTATTCTTTAAATTCTAGAATATATATACTAGCCTTTTAAAGTTTTTGTAAGCTCTAATTATGGAATAGTTTTTTTGATTTTTTGTAGATTACATTTTTCTGCATTTTTGGTGTTTCATAAACTTGGATTCAATACTGTAACTGAAGTTTGCATTGTTGAGTACTGGATATTGTCTTCCTTTAATAAGTGTCAGACTTCATCATTCTGGAAAGCAGTTACATTACTTACAGGTTAATTTAAGTATTTCAAGGTTTTAAAAAATATGTTAGAGTATTCTATAGAAGCCTCTACTGTAGGATTGATTTAGCTGTATTACCAAGGGGTGACAGATCTGGAGTATTGAATGCCTTATGAATTCATTGAGGATTTTCCTCTGGCTGGTGGGGATTCCAATATCTCAGTCCTGTATGAACTTTGAAATTGGTTTATTTACCACCTATGGTTATACTTTGTCTAACCTTATGATATTTCATCCTAACGTGGGCTTAGCTTCTAATTCAGCAAGATACTAGAGATTGCGCTGAAACCGGTTTGGCTCAGTGGTAGAACATTGGTCTGTGGACTGAAAGGTCCCAGGTTCAATTCCGGTCAAGGGCATGTACATTGGTTGCAGGCACATCCCTGGAAGGGGGTGTGCAGGAGGCAGCTGGTCAATGTTTCTCTCTCATCGACATTTCTAGCTCTCTATCTCTCTCTCTCTTCCTCTCTGTAAAATATCAATAATATATATATATATATATATATATATATATATATATATATATTTTAAAAAGATACTAGAGATTGCAATCAGATTTCTGGATGTGTTTGTTTAAGTAGCAACTGCCTGTCCAGTTGACACTCCGCGCTCTCTCATCTTAACCTCACCAGTTCAGTAAGGCTGTCTTGCTTTGCATGGATTCACTGCAATACAGAAATTCCTCAGGGCGGAAATCTGTCACGATTTTAAGGTTCACCTTCATTGTCCTCCATTCACCACCACAGTTCCACGCTGCTTGTTTGTAATTGTGTAAAAAATGTTTGCTTTATACATGTTTCTAATTGTTTACAATAGGAGGGGCAACACTGGTCCAATTTCCTCCCTGTCTGAAAGTGGGTTTTCTAAAATAAACTTTGCAAAGCACAGCACGGGTATGATACATTATGAGGGTAGGGTATTGGCGTTCAAGATGCACTATGTGCTTGAAATAAAAAGTTATTATGTGCTGCCCTGTTCCCAAAGAGGTAGAAGGCATGTGTTTTGAAGCTAAGATGTAGATGTAGATATAGAATGGACCAATTAATTTCTCTGCTGGTCACGCCCTTGGGAAGTGTGTTCTCCTTGTCCCTGGCACATGAGGCTCGGTTGGAATAGAAATCTAGGCTTGCAGGGTGATGCAGTGCTTATACTAGAACCACACAAAAAAGTTTCACTAACCTTTTCCTTAATGATGTGAGTTAGACGTTGCTTCGCTTGATCTAAAAGTAGGCTTCCTATTGATTTTACTTCCAGGGAAACCATGATCAACCAGCAAATGCCATGGGGCCGCATGAGTCACACTCTTCAGACAGCGGATTTGACTCTGCTATCCATCAAGGTCACTACAGAACCTGATATATGGCACTGTATGTAGAGCAGCAGAAAAAGTATAGAAATTTCCAGTTATCTATGCTGAGACATCATTTGGGGAGAGAGAAAAAAACGAGATCTATTTCTGCAAAAATCAATTGCAGATGGATTAAGGTTTTAACTGTGAATAGAAATCTTTAAAACTTTAAAAAGAGAATAACTGTATTGCTTTTTCAGGGAGGAAATGGATCATATTTCATAGACATGATACAATTTTTTAAAAATTTATTTTAGAGAATGAGGAAGAGAGAGAGAAACATCAATATGCTCTTCCATTTATTTATGCATTCATTGGTTGGCTGATCTTAGCCAGATTCTGACCAAGGAGCAAACCCATAACCTTAGCTTAGAGGGAAGATGCTTTAGCCAATGAGCTACCCAATCAAGCCTAGACAAGATACAAATCTTTAAAATCCCAAAAGAAGAAGACTGGCCAAAAACTGGTTTGGCTCAGTGGATAGATCATCGGTCTGTGGACTGAAAGGTCCCAGGTTCGATTCTGGTCAAGGGCATGTGTCTTGGTTGCAGGCACATCCCCAGTAGGGGGTGTGCAGGAGGCAGCTGGTCAATGTCTCTCTCTCATTGGTGTTTCTATCTCTCTATCCCTCTCCTTTTCTCTCTGTGGAAAATCAAAAAATATATATTTTTTAAAAAAAGTAAAAGACTGATATGCTCACTCTGAAAGAAGGTATTTGAAATGCATAATTAGCTATCAGAAAGTGTTTTAAAAATTCCAGTGATTCAATAAGCAGAAGAGAAAAATGTCAAAAAAAAAAACCACAGACCCTCCCCCCCAAAAAGCCCACTGTGTTATCTTGGAGGTTATGTAAGAAATACCAATGACATACCTGACCTAAATTATATGACAGTGCAAAGGATAATGTTTTCAATCCAGGGCTGCAATGTTCTGAATTACTTTCTCTCTGGGTCATTAGCTGAGAACTTTAGAAGTATATGATGATCACCTATGTAGACTGATGATACAGTATAGTTATAGAAACTATGCCATAGGGCTATTAGAAGGATATTCCTATTTGTTAAAGTAATGTGTTTTAAAATAGAGATATTCTCAGATTGTTAAATAAATATATAGTCACTTCCACATTAAAAAAAATCCCCCAAAATGCAATGTATATTCTGATAAGAAATAAAACAGTACTTAAATAAAACTGAGTGATAAATTGTTGTTGCCAAACTGCGGAGTGAAGGAGCGTATTCATTAGTCAGAACCCTCTTGTACAGATATCCATGGTCCTTCGTCCTCTGTGCAATATCATTAGGCCTATTAGCTTCCGCTTTCATTGTCTTGGGCAGCATTAGCCTTTCTTTGAGACCTAATCACTACTTTGACTTGATAATACACTTTCTGATCTCAAAAAAAAAAATTTTCTATCTTAGACAAGCTCTTACACAGAGATTTAATAATTCCAATTAAAGGCAATACAGCGCTAAAGTTTAAGAAAATTTAATAACCTCTTCCTTCCTGAAAACAAATCCCTAATTGCTTTTTCTAACACAACTGATATTTAAAATATGCATTCTAAAACTTTAATTGCCCCCTATTATTCTAGGGGGGGAAAAATCCCAACATATGTTTAATATCTCCTTTATCTTCCTGTGGGCAGAGGGATGATATCAATTCCCACTTCCATCAGCAGAACAATGTAATTATAATAGAGAGGTGGCTGAGGTCAGAGAGAAAGTCTGCAACGAAGCAAAAAACTTGCCCTCTAATCCTACGGCCTTTAAGCAGGCTCTTGTCAGGTAAGATTTTTAGCTTGCTCTGGGGGTGTTTTTATCCTTTTTATAGTTTGAGCATCCTTGTATTGATGTTTTATACACGATCCCAGTATCTCTACACCAAAAGTATACATAGCAATTTCATCTGCCCGAGTTTAGAGAACGACACTGAAGTTTTTAAAGAGATTTTTGGTGGGTTAGATACAGTAGGCAAGAAACAAGTGAGTGCTAGATCAAATTGTTCGGTATGGCTTTAAATTTCTCATTCCAGGATCATGAAGTTTCTTGGATCATGTAAATCTCCAATGAGTGGTTTCTGAAAATGAAGCCAGGATTGAAGAAGTACCACCTGTCCAGGCAATCCGTGCTGCACTGTTAGAGCCACAAGGTGGTTTGAAAGCTGGTAGGTAATTATTTTGTTAACCAAGAATTCAACATTAAGAGCTTTATTTTGGTCTGTATTTCTAAGGTTTCAGGAAGCACACAGCATCATACACTTGTTTTGTATTTATTGTACAAAATATAATTAATAAAATTATAATTACTATATATTAATATGCATATTCCTCTTCACTTAGAAAATTATAGATATCCAGGAAGTAGTCATATAGACATGTTACTTTCATTAAAAATATGGTCACTTGAGTTAAAAATTATATTTCCATTTAGATAAATGTTTTTACACTTACATATATATTTAGACTTAAAACTTGTTTTCCAGGAATGAAAAGTATCGCACATAACTCCAAGCTGTGACTGTAAAATAGCAGATTCAAAAGAGGTACAAGCAATTTCACAGAAATGCCATCCCTCTAAAGAATATACTTTTTCAAAACTGAGCAAATATGTTGGATAAAAAGGCACAAAATGTTCCAGCAGCAACAGACCCCTCATTTAAAAACTGAGAAACTGAAGCCCTGGGAGGGACTTCCCTTTCCCCACCTCCTTATCATTCTCCCTCCCAACCTGAACTTCCTTTAAAGCTCTGCCCATCGAATGTGCTTTTCAGACATGCTAACCAAAAATACTTATTGATAATTCTCTGTCTAATCCAAGATCCTGAAAGTAGAGAGGGAAACAAATTAAGCAGAGCAGCTCCCCTTAAGAATTTCATAGGGAAAAGGGACATGATCATGAGTATTTATTATTGCAAATGATATTGTGATAGAATAGAAAAGAATATACTATGAGCTCTCAGCTGAGAAAAAAAAAAGTGAGTGAATAAAAGTCAAAGAGTGAAAGAGGAGAGAGGTGTGAATGTTCTGGGAAGAGCCTGGGGTACAAATAAGTCTAATGCATCAAGGAAACAGGAAAACAGCTGGAAAATACAGACTAAGGGGAAGACTAGCATGCGACTGTAGAACTTTTGGTCTTTATCAAAAAGCAAAAAGAAACCAGAAATGGATGTGGGCAGGGAAATTATATCATCAGATTTTCATTTATCAAGTACTAGAGGCCCAGTGCATGAAATTCGTGCACTGGGAGGGGGAAGGGTGTCCCTCAGTCCTGCCTGCACCCTCTCCAAGCTGGGACCCCTTGGGTGATGTCCCTTAGGCCCAGTTGCCCCCAAATGCCCTCATCTGCCAGCCTGGTCACCCAACTGCCCTCCATTGCTGATTTGGTTCCCCCAACTGCCCTTCTCTGATGACCTTGTTCTCACAAACTTCCATCCCCTGCATGCCTGGTCACCCCCAACTGCCCTTGCATGCAGAACTGGTCCCTCCAACTGTCCCCCCTCCCCTGCAGGCATGGTTGCCCCCAACTACCTTCCCCTGTAGAACTAGACCCCCCAAATGCCCTCCCCTGCAAGCCTGATCATCCCTAAATGCCCTACCCTGCAGGGCTGGTCTCCCACAACTGTGCTACCCTGCTGGTCATCTTGCGGTGGCCATCTTGTGACCACATGGAGGTGGCCATCTTGTGCAAGGGCATGATGGTCAATTTGCATATTACCTCTTTATTATATAGAATGAGTAATGGATGTGGATAGTGAGGAGTAGCTGTAGAGATGAGTTAGGGCATTTGGGCCACATTCTGGCAAAAGAGATCAGCTGGTCATAGACCTACTGGAAAAGTCGAGGAGATAGAAATGAAAGGAAAAAGTGCTGATATTAATTCTCTTTTAAGAATCTTAGATAAGTAGGTGCTATTTGATAATTATGAGTAAATTATTTTACTGTGCCTATTTTAGGCACTCTCAAAGGAATAAAAATATTTGCAATAAACATATATAACTATCTGATAAGTGATGTGATATTTCATCATTGCTTCTGTTGAAAATCTCAAGGTGATATTGGTCTAGTTTTGTTTGTTGGTCCTATCAGTACATGAGTGTTACTTGAAAGGTAATTGTTATTGAGAGACTGTATTTTATTACCTGAGAAAAGTGGCTGTAACCTACAATTTTGGCATGATACAGTTAGTTATATTTCATTCTATTCCTGGATACTAAATTAATCATACTTCTGACTAGCCCTCCTAGGATTTAGTTTATGTAACATCTTTGACCCTCTCTTGCTCCTATTCATCAATAATTTGCATTTGTGGGCACAAAGCTGTTCCAAAATTCTGGACCCACATAGCTTTACATTTAACTTCCTTATGCAAGTACTAGGTAGGAAAACATTTTTGTTCAAACTCCGAGGGTAAGCCAAATAAATGTTACCTTCATTCCAATGCTTCAAACATTCTCCTCAATAAAATTCAAATAGTTTTGTCTACTATGCATTAAAGTTCATAAATGAATACTTAAGTGTTTCCAAACATATTAGTTCACTTGTGACATAATTTTACTTCTGTCACACTGACTATTGGCATCTATAATAATAAAAGCATAATGTGCTAATTAGACTAGACGACCTTCAGGACGAAGCCATGGCTGCGGGGGCTGAGACAGAGGCAGCCACCTCACAAGGCTGTGAGGGCCCAGCCCCTTGCACAGATTCCCTGCATCGGGCCTCTAGTTGTTCATTAAAAGCACATGCACTTGAAAATTCGAGCATGTTTCCCTGTCCAGAGTAGTGGATTCCATTTCCATCTCTCACCACTTTTAAAGCCTATCCTATCTAATAAAGATGGAATATGCAAATTGACCATAACTCTGTGACAAAGGTGGTAGTGCCCGCGGCTAATAAGGAGGTAATATGCAAATTGACACAACAAGGCCAGAGGCAAAGGCGGCTCTGGCTGGAGTGAAGGCGGAAGGTGGATGGCGGCAGCCAGAGTGAAGAAGACCCAGGTGCCAGGTGCCAGAGGGAAGCTTGTGCCAGCAGCCAGGGAAAGGAAGGCCTCGTCTTGCATGAATCTTCATACGTTGGGCCTGTGGTTAATTATAATGTCTATAACTGATCACTCTCAGCTGCATACAGCAATCCTAGGAGCGGGAGTCCATCACAAGGCATGGGAAGCCAGCAGAAGTACCTGCAATTTTGTGGATTAGATTTTATTACAATAACATGATATTGTAAACGTCTTTCCAACAGCGGTTTTAAATTGATGTTCCCATGGAACCTATGCCAAAAGTGTCCTTGGGAAAAAAAAAGAGGTAATGTAATTATCCAGAGTGTGTATGTGAGGATTACAGTTGACCTTTATAGTGGAGGATGGAGGTGCCTTAAATCTGCCCCAAGAATAGTAACTAGAGAAAATCCAGGCACATAGACCATCTAGAATTCTTTTGACTTACAGTGCAACTAGAAATATTTCATGTTAAAGTCCTCACCCCAAGTTGAAATTCCATCCCTTTTTCAGGAGAATTATCCTACAGGTCTTCCTATAACTAAGAGAAGGGAGAAAAAGAGGGAGGGGGGAGAGAGGGAGGGAGAGAAGTAATGAATAGAGTGAGGGAGGTAGGCTTTGGAATGAGACCTGAATTGAAATTCCTGAGGTGCCACTCTACGAGCTGGATGACCTTGTGCATTTGTTTCTGTGACCAAGAGCACTTTCCAGGATTTCCTCCTTTGCTGTAACACTGACACAATCTCTTCCTTTTCTTGTCTCTATTTACCTGGCTACATAGCGCTTCCCTTGCCATTTTTTAAACAACAGGATAGCATCAAAGAGGACAATGTAAAAGGGAGAGAACAGGAGAAGCACAGATCGGCTTTTCAAGTTTCCTGGCCGCCTGTCCTAGAGTGGCGGAGCAGAAACAGCTAAGGAGAACCTTGGAGGGAGGGACAAGGTGGTCGTATTTGGATAAACACAAATTGAAAATTCCCTTAATGACATGGCTCAATGTGAGAAATATAAAACTCCTATCCGACCCTAATCCACAAGGAGGACAGTTAGTCGAGCTTACAGAATTGGGAAAGGCGTGGAACGAAAGATAAGACTTTGTTTCCAAAATATAACCATTTGGTTTCATGTACAAAAGAATGTGCCATGACCCACACAGCTTTGGCCTCTGAGAAGCCAAAACTGTAAAAATCTCAGTGGTTCTAAATAAGTGTCCTAGATTTAAAGAATTATTGCTAGATATTAACTTTATCTTTTTAAACATTTACTAGTAAATATGCATTTCTTCAACTACAGTCATTAAAAGGCTGTTTTTCATCTTAAATTTAAAACATTTCAAGGCTCTGTTTTCATCTTAACAATTCCAAGATAGGAATATAAAATTAAACTACGGCGAGGTAAAGGTGATATTATTGTAAGAAGCATTGCTTGAACTCAAGAGAGGAGGGGGGGGAGGGGAAGGAAGAGGAGGGCAGGAGAAAGGGAGAGTCAGAGGAGAAAAAACAAAGGGGAGGAGAAATGAACAAACACCAACAGTCCGTGAGTAATTCTAACCAATCATTCACATTCTTCCAACATCCCCAACAGATGAAAGAAAGTGATACAAACGTAAAGTATTGGGAAATGACAGCTTCCGCTTTGGACTGGTCACTTGTGGTCAGTTTTAGCCAACACATGGTGTCATTGCACATAGCTGCAGGGAGAGCCGCCTAGAGTGGCTGACTGCATGATGAGATGTGCACATCCCTCGGGGCAGACCAGGATTGGGCTGCTGCAAACAAGAAATATGTTACCAGGGTTTGGTAGTGATGTCACAGGTCTTTTCTAGCTGCAAGCCTAATGATCCCTCAGCAGCCAAAATGCATTTTCCTTTAGAATTGGAAGGTACAGGAAGACCCAAAAACACATAAAAAATATTCTTCTTCCTTTCTTAATTATAACAGTTCCTAATTAGCTCTGTCTGGAAACCAGTGGGTCACGTGTCGGTAGAGCTCATGTAACTACTCTAACACTTAAAAATCTCATTTTATATTACGCTGTAACATTCACAAGCTTACTTTTGTTTTAGTCTCTATTATTCATGACAGGAACTAAAGCCAACGATGTCACTCACATAAGTGTGTTCTCTGAGAATTTGCATTTCTGTCAGACAAAAGGTAGTTTAGATATTATTATTGAGGAAATGCAGTCCTTACCTTCTGGAAGGCACCTTCATTTTGCTAATGCATTATGCCATATTCCAGTAATAGCAGTATTTCAGGAAAATACACACACACACACACACACACACACACACACACACACACTAGAGGCCTGATGCACGAAGATTCGTGCAAGAATAGGCCTTCCTTCCCCTGGCCACCAGCGCCAGCTTCACTCCAGCACCCAGGACCCAGGGTGCTTTGCTCCTGCCACTGCCAAGCACCTGGGACCTGGGCTACTTTGCTCCAGCTGCTGTCGCTACCCACTGGGGGTGTGCCCCCAGCCACATAGCAGCCACTCGGAGCACGCCCCTACCCCTGGTGTGTGTGTGTCCACTGGGGCTGGGGGCAGCATGCAGTCTCTGCCCGCCTGCCCATCTGCACACACAGCTCCTCCTGAGCGGTCCTGATGCAGCCTCCTCCTGAGCCAGACGTGATGACCCACTAATTTAAATATTACCTGTTTATATATTGATATTCCTCAAACAAGGATATTTTTCCATTGATTTTTAGGGAGAATAGAAGAGAGAGGGAAAAACAGAGAGAAACATCAATATGAGAGAAACAAATTGATTGGTTGCCTTCTACACCTGCTCTGACCAGGGCCCGGGCCAGGGAGAAGCCTGCAACCCAGGTACCTGCCCTTGACTGGAATCGAACCCTGGACCCATAGGCCAACGC
Organism: Vespertilio murinus; assembly: GCA_963924515.1. Lineage (NCBI taxonomy): Eukaryota > Metazoa > Chordata > Mammalia > Chiroptera > Vespertilionidae > Vespertilio > Vespertilio murinus. The sequence goes on from OZ004707.1 coordinate 12,738,278, forward strand.
TCTATGCAATGAGCCGAACCAGCTAGGGTTCTTTTTTTTTTAATTAGTAAAATAATGTCTATATTTCTTCTTCCAATTTTTCTTTCTAGTCATTCAAACAAGAGTGTGGGATGTGTCATGGTACCATTTCTCCTGCTTTTCCCTCTGATCCTTGGAATTATCCTTGAGATGCTAACCAAACTATCTGCAAGGTGCCAGCAGGCAGAAGCGAACTTAGCACTCGCGTGTCCTTGCTTCCTTCCAGCAGTCAAGTACAGTCCTCTTTGAAATTGCAGAAGTCTCTCAAGCATATAATTTGTGGCTTCCAATGAGTTTGAACTTCATGCTTGAAGTGATGCACAAGTAAGTGATTTAATTCGTGCACCTGTATCAGGATTTTTTTCCCCCAGTCATAATGGCATGGGTAACTACTTCAGGATTTACCTAATAAGCATTGCAGCAAAGACATCAGAAAGGCACTGATTGGCATATTTGGGCAGGCAAAGGAAAAATGAGCTTCCAGTAGAGCTATGATAGGCATCTGGGTTCAGCCCCTGAGACAAAAAAGGAGCATTTCTCAGCTCCCAAGGCCAAGTTCTCTGACTTCAACGATGCACAGTTTTCTCATTACAAATACTATTGTACCCAAAGGAATTCCTGTCAGCTTTCTAATTATTTTCTCAGTTTGAAATAAGACCTTGTCTCTAATAGGAAAGGGGGTTTGGCGTGTGATTGTGTTTAGCACCAACACAGTGCAGAGAGTGAAAGCACCGGGGAAAGGGAGAAAGGTACTTTGGAAATAAATGCAAATCACTTGCCACTAGTGGTTACCAAACAAGAAGTGACTAGGCTGAGGTCAAGTACTCACGTCTTGGGCAAGAGAGATTTAAAAAGGAAAAAAGAAGATATTTTCCTGACCCTCTGTCTTTAATGATACCATTTTCATAGTTAACATGGATGAGGTTACACATAGTATTTTTCTTAGAATAATGTTATGCAGCACATGGCCATGTTTGGGAGCTCAAAAAAAAGTATGCAATTAAATGATCTAGAGTAATTTTAGAAATTTTCGACCTGAATGTGTCTCACAGACTCATGTGACAAAATGTGATAAAATGTAATGTTGCCCAGATCAGATACACCAATCCTGTACACCAAAAGGTTGCTGGTTTGGTTCCCGGTTAGGACACATACATAGGTTATGGGTTCGATCCCCAGTTGGGTGTATATGGGAGGCAACTGATCAATGTTTCTCTCTAACACTAATGTCTCTTGTCTCTCTCTCTCTCTCTCTCTCTCTCTCTCTCTCTCTCTTTCTCTCTCTCTCTTTCTCTCTCTCTTTCTTTCCTTTCCTCTCTTTTTAAGAATCAATAAAAACATATCCTCACATGAAGATTAAAAAAGTAATGCTACTAAAACATTATTTTCATTTCTACTTTTAAACATAATTTTAATTCTTTAATTAATATTTTATATTTAGATACAGTTAGAATTTTTCTTATTAGATTGTCTAAGCTTAAAAATATAGTCTGGCCGAAACCGGTTTGACTCAGTGGTAGAGCGTAGGTCTGTGGACTGAAAGGTCCCAGGTTCGATTCTGGTCAATGGCATGTACCTTGGCTGCAGGCACATCCCCGGTAGCGGGTGTGCAAGAGGCAGCTGGTCGATGTTTCTCTCTCATCGACGTTTTTAGGTCTCTATCTCTCCCCCTTCCTCTCTGTAAAATATTAATAAAAATATTATATATATATATATATATATATATATATATATATATATAGTCTAGAGGTCTCAAGTGGTTCACCAGAGTTAACCAAAGCTTAGCCTATGCTTCTTTACTTTATAACTGTTCTGGCCTTTATCTAAGGTTCCTCTATCTTTTTTTAAAAAGTTGATTCTATATTTTATCACAGGAATTTAAGACAATTGCATATAAAAGTTTGTCTTAAAAATACCATTGCTAGGCATTGGTAACAAGCCCATGGACTAAATATTCTAGAATCTAGATGCTGAAAAGAAATATTAAGAAACCTTTCTCCATATTCACTGAGTACCATAATATTCATATCTAAAACTAGTAGCCATGATGGATGCTTTTGAGCATACTCATAAATAAATAAGTCATAAGACTCACTATTGTTCTGTTCTATGTATTTTTAAATCCCTCCATATTTTCAAACTGATTAATGATGATGAGCATACTAATAAAATCACTAGCCTGTAGAAATACAGTAGTAATTTTGTAAGATTAGGCATCAATATATGTGTAATTCAATGGTCTCAACAAGCTCCTATATGTCACAAACCCAGTGGCCCATGACAAAAGGTTTTCTCTTTTGTAAGGACTTTGCAGAATAAAAGTTCAGACCCAAATGTAACCACTGACATCTTGTTAATCTACTGCTTACCTAGGCAGACCTTGTATGTCTGAAGCCTTCATTAGGAAGAAATTTATTCACTAATCATGAACATTTACAGAAGCATGTCTATGTTTAATTTTTCTAGTCAATTATAAACTGATTAATAATGCTTATAAATTTCTTTATAATTACCACAGCCACAGGGTCGATTTCTATAAATTTCCCGGTTGACTATTTGACCAACTATGTAAAAGGAGTCCCATAAAAATTCTTGTTTGAGTAGCTTAGTGATATTTAATTTGCAAGTGTTTCCCTATTTTTTTCTATGGAAACCCACCCCTCCCATATGATTCCCCTGCATATAAATTTGTAAAATACTTATTAGTGGGAGTGTCTGATTTAGCATATAAAAATATTGCATGGGACATACTTATATTAAAACTTTTGTTCATTATTTATCTGAAATTGAAGTGTAAATGGGCATCCTGTATTTCTGTCCGCCCTATATATTTGATCATTTTTATGAATATTGCGTTTAGATTTTCCTCCAAGAGTCCCTAGAGGTTTTCATCCAAGGGCTTGCCAGGTTATAATCCCCGTGCCTTCCAGTTCCTGCAACCATCCCTGGTCTATTTACTAGGAAGAAGGCATCTCCAAAAGCACAACCATGCTGGCACCCTCATCTCAGAATTCCAGCCTGTTCCAGACTGTGAGAACATCACTGTTGTGGAAGCCACCCAGTCTATAGTCTTCTGATATTGCAGCCTGAACTAAGACACCAGGCTTAACAACAGGGAAATCACTATTTCCGCAAAACCTGTGATGTTAGCCTGAAGATTCCTATAAGGCACTCACTCAAATATCCCAAGAACATCAGATTTCTATAATTCTACTATATACCCATTTTCAAAAGACCTCTTTGGAGAGCACATAGGCATTTCATGTTCTCTTGGAGTATTGGGGTAAGAGAGAAAAATCTATCAGTGTCACTGCCAAAAAGAGAAAAATTGCACAGAGCAGCCATGTAAAATAAATTCTAATAACCTCAATTTTCAGAAGCACTTTTGAGAATTTATCTATATAGTAGTAAAAAAAAAAAAAGCAGCACGGAATAGTGTGGATGACCTAAGAATAATTTACTTAGCTCTGCTTCAGCTATGAACTTGATTGACCATATATCCGTTGCTACATGTATCCATCTAATATCACAGTTGTGTGTGTGTGTGTGTGTGTGTGTGTGTGTGTGTGTGTGTGTGTGTCTAAATTCAATGAACCTGTCTGTGGTGTACAAATGCTGAAGATGGTGTGTAAATGAATGAATGGATGAATAAATACATGCATGCATGCAGATGTGTACAACCTCTTTAAATTCTTACAATTATTTTTTGTGCCATGAAATTTAATAGTCATTTACTTTCCTATTGGCCTATGTAAGTCCATTTAAAATCTAAACTCTTTAGTAGTTTGACTTTCTACAGTCACACAGAAGAATGAAATCACGCGGGCAAGGCAAACATGAGAGGAACAAAATGAAACTCAGGACCCTACCAGGAATGGGACACTGAAAGAGACTTGGCAAAGAGGACAGCCAACTTCCTGGGACGGGTGTCAAGCTGGGCAAGCAAGAACCACATGCAAGGAGGGCATAAAAGAAGACGCCAAATGCCCAAGAGGCAAGCAGGAGACTGAAAGCTCCTGGACAAACCTGACATCAGCACCACCCAGAACTACAAAATGATGAGACAGGGCCTAGTGTAGGCCTGCAAATGACAAATGATAACTCCTGTGAATGGTCACTAATATAGAGAAGAGTACCGTATTTGCCGGCGTATAAGACGATTTTTTGGCCCTGAAAAATACGTATTTGCCGGCGTATAAGACGACTGGGCATATAAGACGACCCCCTAACATTTCCACTAAAAATACAGAGTTTGTTATATACTCACCGTATAAGACTACCCCCCACTTGGAGGCATATTTTTCAGGGCTAAAAAGTCGTCTTATACGCCGGCAAATACGGTAAGTAGGTCTGGTGTCCTGCTTCTGGACACATCGCCACCAGCTTGAAAGACAGACCTCTTTTGTACAGCTCTTTACTCTTCCTTCTTTTCTTTTCTCTTTTAAATTAAATTTTGATTCCGTTGTACTCAGCACAATATGACTGTATTAAAAAATACGCTGGCTATGGATTGATCCAAGTTAACCTTTGGGCTCTCACTCTATGCTGTTTCTAGATGTCAATTTGAATGACGGTTGCAATTTATATTGCAACAATGGTTCACATGAACACTGGAATGCATCATCTCTATGTTTTGTCTAAAGTACAACAGCTAGATGAACACTAACTGGAAAGTTAAAAAGTATGTGCAACCAACATTTATCCAGAACTAACAAATTAAAAAAAAAACCATATTTGTTTACCTGGATTGGTTTATCTCTTCCTATGGCTCTAAAGATTGTTGACATTGCATGTGACAAAAATGACAGTCCTTTATGATGTATTGAGGAGCCTGGTGACATATCTTTTGATAGGTCAGCTATTGCATAGGATTGGAAAATGTGCATACATATTCAAAAATAAAACTGGAATAAACATTGATAGGATCCTGTCCAGCCTGAGATATATTGAAGCCCGACAATAATGTTCTTGCTGTTTCTGATTTGATGCTAGTTTTTAATTATTGGTTGGCCATCAAGTGATAAAAATCCTGACATTAGAAGGACTCTGAGGTACGGAGAATGGGTTATACGACATCACATGAAACCTGGCTTAATCTGACAACAGAATGCCATCAACTGCACATTAAGTGATGATGGCCCTCACGCGTCCCATGGAGTACTCGCTACTATAAGAGGAAGCATCTGCTCACTGGAGGTGGCAGGAACGTTTTGGAGTTTTTCCATTGACCTGTCTAAGTCTCCTTGGACATGTGTGTACGTGGATTTATACTCCCCGATGGAGCAACTTTGCCTAGATAGATTATTTGGGAGGTAAAAAGAAGAAAAAAAAGTTTAGGATAGTAGTCAAAGGTCAAAGGTTCCTTCTGGATAGGTCTCAGGTTGAAGGATTTTTTATTCTCTGCCCATAAGGATTAAGTTACAGTATGCTCTGTCATTTACAAAAACAGTGGTGTTTCATAGCATTTGGGTAAGAATCAAAATTGAAGGTCAGGGTGGGAATGGCAGTTAATAATAACGCTGTACAGAAAAAAAAAATATTTGGATGACTAGTACAAGTAATGCTGGTGAACGTAGTCCTTAGAAGAAGGGTTTATTTAAACATGGAAACAACCCTACCACGTAGGTATTGATATATCCATTGTGTAAGTGGGGAAAGTGCAGTTTAAAGAGATTAACTAGCTTGCTTTTGTCACAGAAGAGTGAGTGGTGAGGCTTAATTCAAACCTAGGTCAGAGACTCCATCAGCCTGTGTTCTTCAGCATTAAATGGTTGTTTCATTACAAGTCTCACATTGGCAAGCAATTAGGTACATTTATTATGTCCTACTTAATTTTATTTCTTCTTTCCCCCACTTAAAGTCACCCTGTGTGCCCATTTTCACAAGTAACCCAAAAGATGTTCAAAGACTGAGTCATCTCACCCTCTTCTGAAGGAGCTGAGAAGACTAGCCAGGCCCATTTGTCATCCATACAATTTTTCTCTAAAACCACTTGTGATGTTGGGTAATAATCCCAGATGGAAGTCATTAAAGCTTAATTTGTCTGCATATGTGACATCTTGCTTTTCGAATCTTTTGACTTTGCTCTTTCCATTACAGAAACTAATTTGGTATATATGAGAAATAACTAATTAAAAAGAGTGTAAAGCAGTCTTCTCAAATCTGAAAACATGCCATAAAATGCTAATAAAACTATAAAAATATGTGGAAAAATCTGTCAATTACAAAATTAACTTTAGATTGGAAAGCAAATGTTATTTATCCTTGACAATTCAACAAATAAATTATTTGTTTGGCAGCTAAATGCTCTGTTGCTGAATATTAATAACATTTCAAGAATAATAATTGTCTTCATTTCAGAATAAAAATTGAAGATGATCATTGTAGTTATACATTAAATTTAAAACAGAACTCTAAACAGCTATTTTATAGGACCATTTTTTGTTATGGTTAAAGAAAAGTGGGCTCTCTGGTGCCGGGAAAACTGGAAAGCCACATGCAAAACAAATGGAACTGGATCACAGTGTTTTCCCATGTACAAAAAGTAGTTCAAAATGGATCAAAGGCCCAAATATAACACCTAAAACAGAAAGGTGCATAGAAAAAAATGTAGGTACCAAACTTATGGACTTTGGTCATAGAGAACATTTTATGAACTTGACCCCATACGCAAGGAAAGTAAAGGCAAAAATAAATGAATAAGACTATTTCAAACTAAAAAGCTGCTGCACAGCAAAAGAAATTGACAACAAAACAAAGAGGCAGCCAAATCAGATAGGAGATGATATTTGCAAACAAAGGTTTCATCTCCAAATTTTATGTAGAACTCACAAAACTCAACACAAAACAAAACAACCCAATCAAAAAGTGGGCAGAGGATCTGAAAAAACATTTCTCCCAAGAAGACATACCAACAGCCTATATATATATATATATATATATATATATATATATATATATATATATATATATATTAGAGGCCCAGTGCATGGATTCATGCACCGATGAGGTCCTTCAGCTGGGCTTGCAGGGTTGGGTGGAACCCAGTGCTCCAACATCCCCTGAGAGGTCCCGGAGGGTGGAAGCCAGGCAGAGGAACTCCACTGGTGCATGATCAGGGCAGAGAGGAACTGTGGGAGGACTCTAGGATCCGCCCCATTTCGCCCAGTCCAGATCAGGGGGAACCCAGCAGCAAGCTAACCTACCGGTCAGAGCATCTGCCCCCTCATATGTGCATCATAGCAACTACTTGAAAGGTCAAACTGTTGGACACTCAGCAGATTAGATTTTTATTACATAGGATATGAAAAGGTGTTCAACCTCACTGGCAATTAGGGAAATGAAACCCAAAACCATAAAGAGATATACCACTTCACACCTGTTATTATCACTCAGTCATTATCAACCAAAGCAAGCAAAAATTAAGTGTTGGGGAGGTTGTGGAGAAAAGGGAACCCTCATTCACTGCTGGCGGGAATGCAGATGGGTACAGCCACTATGGAAAGCAGTCTGGCGATTCCTCAAGAATTAAGACTAGAGCTACCATACAACCCAGCAATCCCTCTTCTGGATATATACATGAAAAACTGAACGTCATGTATTCACAAAGATATATGTACCCTAGGTTCATTGGAGCATCATTCAAGGTGGCCAAGACATGGAAACAACCAAAGTGTCCCGCAGTAGAGGACTCGATAAAGAAGATGTGGTCCATATACACAATGGACTGCTTCTCAGCCACAAGGAAAGGATGAAATGGTGCCATTTGCAACAACATGGATGGACCTTGAGGACATTATTCTAGGTGAAAGAAGTCAATCAGAAAAAGCCAAGAACCATATGATTTCACTCATAGGTGTCATGTAAAACTGAAACACGTGAACACAAACAGCAATGTGGAGATTGCCAGAGGGAAGGAGTTGTGGGGAGAAGGGAGTTCTAATATGTGTTGACAGGAGAAGATTTGACTTTGGGTGGTGGTCACATGTTACAATATACAGATCTTGTAACATAGAAACCCACACCTGAAACCTCTATGTTCATGTTGACCAATATCACCCCAATCAATTTAACAAATAAAATAAATAAAAGTGGGCTCTTTCCAGACACTAGATCTACCAGTAACTTAATCTTGGATTTTCCGTTCTCTTGAACTATGAGAAATACATGTTTGTTGTTTAAGCCACCCCTTCTATGGTAATTTGTTACAGCAGTTTAAGCAGAGTAAGTCATCTTCTTTAAAAAATTTAATTAGTGTTAAGATCAGTAGCCAAGTTTCTCAATAAGATACGTTATTTTGTATTACTTGCAAAGCCAATGTACACATTTTTTTTTCAGGTCCAAACCACATCTGGGACAATGCTACAACATCCTAAATACTACTTTTGCTTTGTCAAAATGTATGGTTTGTGTTGTTGTTGTTGTTTTGTTTTGTTTTGTTTTCATTCATAAGTAGTCAGTATAATTTAAAGAGGATCCAAATAGTGTTAAATAATTTTTATCAACCTTGTTTGTTGGGAACTAATGAATCAGGACAATTGGAGGACCTGAGTATAGGAATATGTAAGTATGTCAAAGACAAAAGTTCAATGGACCCAGCTTTCCTTCTGGTTATTTAGCATTATGACTGCAAGAAATGACTCACAAAGAATGGTTTTCTTCAGCACAGCAGCCAAAGAAGTAGAAATCATATAAACATAGGACTTGGGGTAGAATCCATTAGAGGGCTATTATTCGTTAAATCCTTAGCTTTTTGTTAAATTTTAACATAATGAAAACCAAAGAGAAGTATTGAAAAGAGATAAGATTATTGAAATATACAAACATTATATTGCTTTACAGAGGAGTAGATGAGAAAGATCACTTTAATTTTTTTTTATTTTTATTTTTTTGCATTTCAGACAGAGAAGAGGTAAAGAGGGTGTTGTCAAGACATTGCGTGAGTAATTATATGCCTAGTAAATATTTTCTTCACAATACTGCATCAATTAGGAAGTATCTTCTGACACATGACCTTGCTTGTGTGCCACCATGGAAATTCAGCAAGAGCAGCCATGCACCTCAGCCCTGGACACAGAGTTATCCTTGTGACTTCCAAACTTCAAAAAAGGAGATATAGAATTTCCCAGCTATGGAGAATCTAGTGTTCACTGCTCTTCCTATCTAACAAAAGACTGATATGCAAATTGCCAGTCACTCTGACACATAAGACTGCTACCCCCATGTAGACACAAGATGGCCTACAGAGGAGGGCAGTAGTGGGCAGTTAGGGGTGACCAGACCAGCAGAGGAGGGTAGTTGGGGGCAACCATACTGGCAGGGAAGGGCAGTTAGGGGTGACCAGGCTGATAGGGGAGGGCAGTTAAGGGCAATTGGGTCAGCCATGGAGCAGTTAGGTATCAATAAGGCTGGCAGGGGTATGGGTAAGGGCTGATCAGGCTGGCAGGCAGAAGTAGTTAGCGGCAGGCAGGTGAGTGGTTGGGAGCCAGTCTTGGATTGTGAGAGGGATGTCTGACCACCTGTTTAGGCCTGATCCTTGTGAGATGGGGCCTAAATGGGCAGTCGGACATCCCTCAAGGAATCCCATATTGGAGAGTGTGCAGGCTGGGCTGAGTGACACAGACACTCCCTTCCCTCCCCCACCCATTGCACGAATTTCATGCATCAGCCTCTAGTATTCCATAATGGCCATATTTAAAACAAATTTTCTGTATACTTCCTAGTTTTGTAGCCCTCAAAATACTGACTTCAGGAGTACTAGTGAAAGATAACTTGTAAAATCAGCTCCATTCTAATTCCTTTCCTCCAAGAATGAGATATCCTGAAGGGATCTAACCTGAGCCCCAAGAAACATTCAATCAATTCATGTTCTATTTCCTTCTTTTCATATATCAAGTGTGTTTCATTTTTTCTGTATCAAGTACACTCGATCAAGTGTACTTGACAAGTGTAAATTCTTATCATGACACGAAGAAAGCAGGTGTCTAGGGTTAGTCTTTCAGTACCTAATCAAAGGGAAATGTTGATCCTTATTTTCACTTCTCTGGCTAACAAACTCTGTGTCAGGGGAAATGAACTTTCATAAAGTTTTTCTCTGGGTTTATAGATTTTCATCTTTGAAGTAAGAGTTATAAACAGTAACCACTCTTCTAACCCTATTTCCTATTCAATAAAAAAAATACTAATTATCCATTTCCTATACATGAAGCTTTGCAAAAGCAAGCATAATTATAAAAAATTTACATATAATAATGACAATAATATTTTTGAGTGCACATAATGTGGCAAGACCTGTATAAAAAAACAATAGATTCCTTATTCAATCCTCATAACACAAATAGGGGGGTCCTTTTGTTTTCTCAATTCTGAGAAGGAAGTTAGAAAGGTAAGAAGACATATCCTATCTCAACAAACTTAAGATGCTACAAATTTTAAGTTGCAACATTAATTTTACATATCAATGAGAGAGAGAAAAAGTTTTTAAAAACTGACTAGTCTTTTATGTATTCTAATTAATAATGTGGTAAAATGTGAAAATGTATGTCTTATAATCAATAAAATAAAGCATCTAGTTCAAAGTTAAATATCCTGTAGAAGTTTCAAAAGGAAAGTGATAGAGTACAAGGCAATGCAAAAAATATAGTTAGAAAAGGTTGGCTTCCTTCCAAAACAGATGCCAGAACAGGCATTTAGCTTCTAGAATTTACCACAGTCCTGGATCCAGCACCTGCTATAATAATTAAAAATGCATTTTATTGATGTTCCAGAGTTGATTGGAAAGTAAATGCTGATTTATATAACCAAAGCTCGCAAGAGACTTTCTAGAAGGTCAATTTATTAGGTCAATTTATTAATTTGTCATGAGAAATATATCTGCCAAGACTTTCTAATTGAGTGAACCTGACCAATTTATTGTTCCCCACAAGTAAGTTACATAGGAAGGCACATTTCCAATAAGTTGCTTCGTAAGCATTTGTTATGGGCTGAATCACGTCCCCTGTCTTTAACGCATATGTTAAAGTCTTAATTCCTTATACCTTCAGGATGTGACTGTGTTGGAACATAGGGCCTTTACAGGGATGATTAAGTTAAAATTAGGCCTTGGGGTAGGTCCTAATCCAATCTGACTGGTTTTCTTATAAGAGAAGTAGAACACGCTAAGAGATTTAAGAGTTGTGGGACCACAAAGGAAGAACAAGTGAGGGTACGGCAAGAAGGGGGCTTTTTTCAAGCAAATGAGAGGCCTCAGAAGAAACCAAACCTGCCAGCGCCCTGGTCTTGGACTTCAAGCCTCCAAAACTGTGAGAAAATAAATGTCTGTTGTTTAAATCACTCAGCCTATGGGATTTTGTTTAAGCAACCCTATCAGGCTAATACAGAAAAAGGAAAAAAAAAAGAAAAAGAAAAAGTGTAATTAGATATATGCATCAAAGATTTAATGGACTGAAGTTTTATGACTTGGGACATGGCTCCAGTGGGGATATATCTGACATACCGAAAATGGGACTTGTCTCATTGGAAAGACAGAGAGCTTATTCTGTTAGAAAGTATTTGAATGGGTCTTCAAGTTGAATTCCTTTAAAAAAAAGACATTAAAAATGTTAAGTGTTTGCCAAAGGCTAAATATGTACTTTGCAGCTACATTCATTTCACTTTATAAAATCCTTTAAGAAACTCTGGTTAGAGGAATTTTGCATATTTATGATGATCTGAGTCTTAATTTTCAATATTTACTTTCAGACATCATGTTTATTTTATGATTCATCTCTTATATCCATGTATAATCTACAAGACAAGCATGGCTATAAATCAATATAAATATCACAAAATCAAAACATCACATAAAGTCTTTAGAGAGACAAACTCTGTTCAAAAGATCCAAAAAAGGAATCCTGGAAAAATGGTCTTGAAGAATGGGTAAAATCTTAATAAAATGGAGACTAAGAGGCCAATTATTTTAAACTTTAAGCAACCTCATAAAACAAAAAGAAAAGGAAAATATTCGATATCATAAAATAACTGAGAGTAGTTTTCCTGAACAAAACTGTAAGGGAAGAGAATAGAGAGGACCACGCCTCCGATAGAGCTGTATTGTAAAGGCCACTGAATAACAGAATAAGGAAAGTTAATATAATTTGGAAGATAATAAAGCCAACGGTGGTACATCCATTCAGTGAAATATAACTTGGCACTCAAAAGAAAGAAGCTACTGATACATGGTACAACCTGGATGAATTTTGAAGACATTTTGCTGGGGGAAAAAGCCAGTGGCAAATGATTGTATACTCTCAGATTATTTTATATGACGCTAGAGGCCCGTTGCATGAAGATTTGTGCCATAGGCCTTCCTTCCCTTGGCTGCTGGCACCAGTTTTCCTCTGGCACCCAGGACCTGGGCCACAGTGGAGCCTTCAGTCTTTGCTCTGTGCCTACGTATGCAAAGTAACCCACCATTTTGTTGGTTTAACTTGCATACTCACTCCTAGTTGGATGGTGAGCATCATGGAGCTACAGTCAATTTGCATATTTCTCTTTTATTAGTGTAGATTCTGAAGATGACAAAAATTTAGGCAGACTTTGGACAGGGAACAGATAAATAATTTGGAGGGTTAGAAATGAAGGAGGGGCTGAAACCGGTTTGGCTCAGTGGATAGAGTGTCGGCCTGTTAACTGAAGGGTCCCAGGTTCGATTCAGGTCAAGGGCATGTGCCTTGGTTGTGGGCACATCCCCAGTGGGGGGTGTGCAAGAGGCAGCTCTCTCATCAATGTTTCTAACTCTCCCTCTCTCTTCCTCTCTATAAAAAATCAATAAAAAATATTTTTTTAAAAAGAAATGAGGGGAGGGTGTGACTACAAAAATACAGCATTAAGAATTTTGGGGGGTGATTAAATTCTTCTGAATCCTGATTACAACAGTGTTTATCTAAATTTATACATGGTTTTAAAAAATTTGTAGAACAAAAAGAAAATGTCTATTATATGACATTACTAAAAGAAGAGAAATGTGATGATAATTTTCATAAAAGAAAAATGGATGTGAATATGGCCTTTTAAAAAGATCTTATTGCTTAAACTAATAGTTTAGGATAAAGGAAGAGGCAAGAGAGAAGAAAATCAAAGATTTTTTCATGGACAGGAGAATAAAAAAATTTTGTGATGTTAATACAAAAAAATAGTAAACTCAAGGAGAGGTATAAGGGAAAAGATAATTTTGTATATAATATTTTGCCTGCCAAAATATACTTTGGAGCTCAGCCAGTGTGGCTCAAGGGTTTATCATCTACCTATGAACTAGGAGGTTGACATTTGATTCCAGATCAGGGCACATGCCCGGGTTGTGGGCTTGGTCTCCAGTATGGGGCGTGCAAGAGGTAGGCAATCAATGATTCTCTCTCATCCTTTATCTTTCTATCTCTCTTTCCCTCTCCTTTCCTCTCAAAAATATATAGAAATATATATTTTATAGTATTTATGCTCTGGAGATCATTAACAATTAGTTGGTGATGTGGATCTGGAATGCAAAAGAAAAGTTTAAAACAGAAGTCTCTGTTAAACACATAGACTTCAGAGTCCACCTGCTTAGAAGTGATCATTACAACCATAGTCAAGGAGAAAGTCAGTCCACAGGAGCCATAAATGAACATGCTGATGAAATCTTGGAGGTGTAAATTCTATGGGAGAGAAGAGGCACTAATGCATCCTTCTCTGATGCATTAGCCTAGCACGTGCTCTTCTCAAATATCTTACAATATTCATTTGGCATTAAGTATTCATTTAATATTTTTAAAATCGGTGTGAGCTCACTTTAGCAAATTATATACAAATTTGAGCATTTACTCAATAGGTGTACACAGCACACTTCTAATGTATAAGACAGTGCTAGATGATATAATCTTACTATTTATTTCTTGGAGACAGGCCTAGGTTTTTATTAAACTCTAGGAACAAATTATGGAAGTCTGCGAGCTCCTAGCTCATTCTTGCAGTGAACAGAGGTGATAAATCGAAGCACGGAGTGTGGGAGTGAATATGCAGGGTGCAATGTCTCATCGATTGGATTTCGGGCAGATGAAACTGTAGACTCCTTTCCTCTAGTACTATATTTTTTTCTCAGAAAATGTGCCCTAAAGTTCACTAACATTTCATTACTTTTGTTATAAATAATCTCTAAAAGCTCTTTTATTCTCATAATACAAATCTTTCCCAGAGCCTGTGTCTTATTTTCTTGTTTTCCCATGCTGTTGTGCATTATAATGAGTAACGATGACGACAATTTCAGGTTGAATTATCCAGTCAGAACCATGTAATTTCCAATAACATATACATGTTGTAAATGACTTAAGCATTCTTAAAAGAATTTATTTTTCATGCTGATGCTTTTTGTGTCTAGAAACCCTAAGAAAAACTGATGGAAGCCCTTCTACTGAGTTGTGATTGAAAGTTCAGAAATTGTATATTGGAGATAACTTAAAGAAAACAATTTTAGAGATACATCATTGTGATCTTGCTCACAAAAAAAATGTAACATGAAATAGGGTCTTGGATAACTACACAAGTGCTCCAACTTAGAAAAAAAACAAGCTGGTAGACTTTTTTAAAAAAAAAAAAACTATATTTTATTGATTTTTTTTACAGAGAGGAAGGGAGAGGGATAGAAAGCTAGAAACATCGATGAGAGAGAGACATCGATCAGCAGCCTTCTGCACACCCCGCACTGGGAATGTGCCCACAGCTAATGTACATGCCCTTGACTGGAATTGAACCTGGGACCCCTCAGTTTGCAGACCAATACTCTATCCACTGAGCCAAACCGGTTTTGGCGAGGTAGACTTTCTTAAAGTAACATATTCTAAAGTATTTGTCAGATTATAGGAATGCATAGATTCTCCCACAGCAATTATTCTTAAAAAATAAAAAAAGAACTACTACTATTAGATAATGTAGGTGGGTTTACTCAAAACCTATGTTTCACTGTTTATCTAACTGAGAAGCTTAGAAATCAAAACAAAACTAAAAGAACATATTTTCCATATTCCTTTGAAGCAATGGTTCTAGAGGCAAATTAGATCTGTCAATCAGATGCACGGGTATGAGACCTGGAAGGCAAACTTGAGGCAGAAGCTAGTTTCCTGTCTAAGTTTTTTCATTTTGTCTGCTTCTGCTCAGAAACTCCTGAGGAAACTAAGATTTATCTACAACAGTAAAGTAACATTTTTTTTTCCTTGCCCTGCCCTGCCCAATATGGAGCCCTAGCCCCATGTGACTATTAAGCACTTGAAATGTGGCTAGTCCAAGTGAAGACGTCCTCTAAGTGTAAAGGACAGTCTGGATTTTAAAGTCTTGGTACCAAAAAGATAAGAGAAAGAAAGAAAGAAAGAAAGAAAGAAAGAAAGAAAGAAAGAAAGAAAGAAAGAAAGAAAGAAAGAAAGAAAGAAAGAAAGAGAGAGAAAGAAAGAGAGAAAGAGAGAGAGAAAGAGAGAGAGAAAGAGAGGGAGAAAGAGAGGGAGGGAGGGAGGGAGGGAGGGAGGGAGGGAGGGAGGGAGGGAGGAAGGAAGGAAGGAAGGAAGGAAGGAAGGAAGGAAGGAAGGAAGGAAGGAAGGAAGGAAGGAAGGAAGGAAAGAAGAGAATAAAGTATTCCATGTCCTATATCATAAAACCCTAATAGGCAAATCGAGTGAATAGCAGAACGACCAGTTGCTATGATGTGCACTGACCACCAGGGAAAAGATACTCAACACAGGAGCTGCCCCCTGGTGGTCAGTGCGCACCCACAGGGGGAGCGCCACTCAGCTAGAAGCCAGGCTCATGGCCGGTGAGCACAGTGGCGGTGGTGGGAGCCTTTCCCGCCTCCGCTGCAAGTGGGCAGTAAGGAGCTAGGGGTCCTGGACTGCAAGAGGGCGCAGGCCGGGCTGAGGGATACCCCCTCCCCGCCCCGTGCACAAAATTTCATGCACTAGGCCTCTACTATTCTTATATGGATTGCATTTTGAAGAGCTTCCATTTTGGTTAAATAAAACATGTGCAATTTAATTTTACCCTATCATTTTATTTTTTAAATGAGGCTACTGGAAAGTTTGAAATGACAGATGTGCCTCTCATTGCTTTTCTACTGATAGTGCTGCTCCGGCTTCCTGTGTGTAGAGAGCAAGTCCCATGGTGAAGCAGCTATCCCATTCCTGGTTGGCAGCTATGGACATGGGTTCCCTGGCTCCGGGTTTGTTTAGAGGTTGGGGGTGGGCTCCTGATTCTGGCTTAGATTCAGGGACAACCTCACAAGTGGCTCTCCTGGCAGATCTGTCCTATACAGTCCTAGGAGTCATCCCTGCAGATCTTGCTTAGAATCCATGCCTTGAGTCCTTTTTCCTATCTTGTAAGTATCTACTTCTCTGTATTATAGGTCTTATTCTTTCTTTTTGGAAATCATTAATGTATGTTCTGTTTCTTGAACTGAACCTTGATTGATTTTTTTAAAGGGTAGCCTCTTAAACAGTAAAAGTAATTTCTGGACTAGAACTCCTTTAGTTTAATTTTATTTTTATGTTTATGAGAAAATAAAATCTATTTTAATTACAAGCCTTCCAAAGCTATGAGAATGTCCCTAGTGTGTGCTGTTGGGGAAAAGTGTGTCCATCCTTCTGGCTGAACATATCACTTGTAACATTTGGATTTGCATATTGCAAAAGGTACCTGCCTTGAAATAAGTTTTTTTAAAAGATGCCTCCACAAGGGACACTGTCTTTTAAAGCAAGGGTTTAAGGAGAAAACTGTAGTAGAGCAGGAAGAAATGAGATGGCCTCCGTCTGAGACCAGGAACCATTCCCCTGGTGGAATCTGATTTCCATGATAAGACCCTGCAAAATTACTTGCAGTTTTTCTCATTTCAGCGTATCGTGAGGGCATCAAAATAGTGACCTCCCTTCCCATGTTCCTATGTTTCTGTTGTAAAAGCTATTTATTAATCTGCCTGGTTATCGCTGGGATCATTCTATTTTATATAGAGGTTGCTGCCTATTCCCCACATAAGCTTCTCCGTGCAGTAGTACCGGGCTCTCAGTGATGATATCAGAGCCGTGGAAAATTACTGCCATCTCTGGTGCGTCTCTCCAGGTTGCCTTTGCAGCCGGAGGCAGTGCATGTGCTATCCCCAGCCCTGCAGGGTTTTAGATGTAAATTAATAAAGCCCCAGCCTCTCCCTGTCACAGTGAGGAAGTGCGGGAGTTGTTTAAATTCAGAAACAGTACAATAATCATGCGGCTGCACACACTCACATCTACACACAGGGTGTGTTCCCGAAAGACAAATTCATTTTTCACCTGTCCTGGTATATCATGTGTTTAACAGTGCGCTAAAAAAGTGGTTTTTTTTAACAGTTTTTGAGAAGTAAGGGCTAGGAATTGCTGAAGAGGGTTTTTGGTTTTTGGTGCTACTTTTCAAGCTCATGTTTTAGACTGAATTAACCTAGCCTTTAGCTCATTACATTTCTCGGTATGGCTGCAAAGAGCAGTAATGTTAGGATAATGGCTAAAAGACTACTACATAAGCACAGATAAAAAAAATTTTAAAGACTATGACATATTTGAAAGGAAAGGGGTGCATTTCAGGCCCAAGGTCAGCTTAGCTCTAGGATGGGAAGCTCTTCAGCTATCTGGTCTACAGATGTATGGATTTCTGCACTCAATATTTTATAGTTATACAATTACAGGCCTTTGTGGCATAGACTTAATTATTCTATGGAAAGAATGGGAAAAGCTGAAAGAAAATGTAGGAAGAGAGAATGGGAGAAAATATATGATAGGGACAAAAGATGGGGGAACAATGAGAAATGGAGACTTAATAGAGGAAATACGAAGAAAAGCAGAGAGGTGAGAAGGAAAAGGGGCAGCATGAAGGAGGAAGAGAGACTGGTGGGAAATTGGTGAAGAAATAATTTTTGTTAAAGTAAAAATGCAAGTGCTGTGTGATTTTCTTCTGTGACTACCTTGATGGGCCAGTTGTCTCTCACCACCACAGGAGGCATAAATTATTTGCAAGGAAGTATGACATAACAGATTCCATCTCACTCCATCACCCACACACCTTACCCTGGACTAAGGGAAGACCTGCGTGGAGGTATGGGCACTCAAGAAATTGAGGAGTAAGAAGCAGTACTCCGAAGCCCATTAGCTCTGAACTAACCTGGGAGAATTTCTTGATTTCAAAGATGTAGATTTTATTCTATTTCCTGTAGGAAAGTTTTTGGGAAGCTGCAGCTCTACACCATGCCTGGAGAATGACTAAAATAAAGAAAACAAAAAACAAAAAAACCCACAAACAACATAAAAGCAATTTTGTGCATATAGACTTTTAAGGCTACTCCCCCACATGTGTTTACCACAGCAAAGTTGGCACATGGAAGACATTTTTGAATTATGAGACTCCTCAGACTTGAATTAAGAAAATTAAAGGGGTAGAGAGTGTGTGCATTTAGCAGATTGATCCCTGCAGTGTGAGGGGACTTGCACCAGAGGGGACTTGTGAATGACTCACTAATGAGGAAGGATAATGAGGCTGCATCACAGTTCACCAAACTCAGGAAGAAGGAAGGAGGAAGGCAGGCGACACATTTTTTAGCATTTATTATCTATCTTCACATACAATTTGCAACAGTCCTGTCATTTATGGCATTATCACTCCACTTTTCTTTTGTGTAAGAAGAGTAAGGAAGGGATTGCAAATGCAGATAGAAAAACTAGGAAGGAGTCCTGTGAACTGACTATGGATTCAAGGTATGGACCAAAGAACATCCCAGTGAATAATTTACCCACAACAGGCATAGCAAACATGGATCGAAGAAGCAGAAGGCAAAGAAAATGTTCTTCTCCAAAAGTCATATATGAGTGACAAGCCCTTTGCAATTAATCTTCTTAATTCATATGTAAATATCTGTATATTTCAACAGCACATTGTTGACCAGAATTGTATTTTGTATGTGCCATCAAAATGATAGAGTTTACACAGATGTAACAGAACATCATTAGTTAAGCTGAGTTGTAAAATTTAATCTCTCTCGGTGCTACATTTGAAATTTTATCTACAATATTTTTTATTTCTAAAATGTAAAAAATGTCCACAAGTGACTCAGTGGCCTTTTCCCCCAAAGAAATGAGCTAAATCTAAGCACAGACTGTACAAATATCATAGTAAACTTAAACGTGAAATTTTAACCAATTCCTATGCTAATTTTCTGAATTGACTTTGAAAAGGTTTTTAATGGATAGCTTATGTTCAATGACTAGTATTTAAAAAAAATCATTAACTAGATGAGAAAAACTTTTTACAGGAAAAAATAATACAGATTACCAAATGTGGAGGCAGAGAGTACATGGAAAATCTCTGTGACCTCCTGTCAATTTTACTATGAACCTACAATTGCTCCAAAAAAAATTCCGGCAGGCATGGCTTGTGGTTGAGTATCCACCTATGATGGTCACAGTTTGATTCCCGTCAGGGGGCATGCAGGAGGCAGCTGTCCAATGATTCTCTCTCATCATTGATGTTTCTATCTCTCTCTTCCTCTCCCTTTCTCTCTGAAATCAGTTTTTTTTTAAATAAAGTTTTAGAAAATAAAGATTATTTATAAGTTCATATCATTAAATTTTTATAAAGCACTTAAAATAATTAAATTATGGCCACATGGAACAACATGGTTGAGTCATAGAATATGTCAAATGTTGAATGAAAAAAAGTTGCAGAGAAGTAGAATATGGCACCACTTCCACAAAGTAAAATAAAATGCATGATGTTTTATTTAAAAATATGTCCATTTGAGGGAAACCATAAAGTAAAGTAAAATGATGAAAGACACTACTTTTAACTTAAGCTCTACCTCTGGCGAAACTGGAGTAGACTGGCTTTGTCAGGCACCAGAGAGAACATCAGCTGCATAGATAAGGCTCAGTGGGAGTTTACACAAGTGCTAATTGAATTGTGTTGCTTCAGTGCGTGTTATACTAATTTGTATAAACAAATATGGTATATACTTTAGCTATGTGAAATTATAAGATCATTATTATATTGAAAATATATTTTAGAGCCCAACCAGTGTGGCTCAATGGTTGAGCACTGACCCAGAAACCAAGAGGTCATGGTTGAATCTCAGGTCAGTGCACATGCCTGGTTTGGGGTTCAATTTCCAGTGGGAGGCGTGTAGGAGGCAGCCTATCAGAGATGTTGCTCTCTCCCTCTCTATTCCTCTCTCTCTCTAAAAATCAATTAAAACGTATTTAAAGACATATGTATTTTAGAAAGCTCAAAACAAAATTAAATTATAGATACTGGAAGTAACTTTACTAAATCAAATGAGTTTTAATTTCTTTCCTGAAAGAATTCATAATAATCTTATAGTTGTATAATAAAGTAGGGCATAGTTAAATGTAATCTCAGCTGGGAACTCAAGTTGATTAATCAGCTAAGCAAACTCCTTTATTTAACTACAGATTTTTAACAGCTCATAGTGAGACCTTTCGAAATATACCAGCTGTAAAATATTTAGGTTCTCAGAAAATGTCTTCTTTTTTTGTGCAAGTCTTTTGTCTACTTTTCTCGTGCAATCATAGTTGATAAGAATGGGGGTATAAAAAAAGTCTATTTACATTTCTTTTACTCCTTTCTTAACAAAGAAGAAGACATAGCCTGTTGTTCCACAGTCCTCCCTGGGTGATTTTTTAACACCAGCCTTCTTTGGGATTAAATCTGTAGGGGGGTACATAATTTCATTCTACTTTGACCCTCTTTTCAACTCTCTTTCCAAGTACATGTTATGTGATGCTTGTCCAGACTCTTAGTGAGGTAAGCCTCTTTGAATTTTATTAACAATGTAGCTTAAGCAGCATCTTATCAGCATTAGCTGCTTATACGCTAGTGTGCTCCTAGTCCATGGTCATAGGTCCAGTTCACGATCCTGTGCATTTTAGGGTTTGTATTTTTAATCACTGATCACATCATATTTAGATTTTAAATTATCTGAAATACATTGCAGCATTTTTTTCTTCCCAATGAGACTACACATCTTTTTTTTCTGATCAGAATAAACTCAGTTCTGTAAAACCATAGCCCTGTTAGTCAAATTTAACCTTGCAATTTATAATAGAATATTGATTGTGTTCATCTTAACTGGTTCTAAAACGTTAGCCAATTGTCTAATTTATAAAATTCATTGGGTAATTTTTACATGTTGGGAAAATTATAGTCACAAACTCATCCAACACACCTAGTGAAAAATTCAACAGTTATACACTACAGCATGCCAGAGATCAATCAAATCTTTATTGCCATCTAACCAGTGGGTGATCCATTTCACCGAACCTCATTTTAAGCATGCTTCCTGGGACAATTTTGGATTACCAATTATCTCAGACAGTTCCTCTAGAAAGAGGTTCGAAGATGAGATTTGTCTTCAAGAAGTTAATTGGGAAGTGCATCCAGGAACAGCATATGTAAGAGAGCAATGATAGCAGGAATAGGTAAAGGACAAATTTGAACTCTGCTACAGTTACATCAGAGGTCTCAGAAGATTCCAGGTGGAAATTTAGATCTGGTATGGTCCTTAAGATTATGGCTTAAGATATTGGTTGAGCTCTGCCCTGAGGAAAAGAACGTGAATTTGAATGAGGCAGCCTTCTTTGGCTCGGGGCAATTCCTGATGGCAGCCATCAGCATCCACCAGGGCAATAAATGCCTCACATCACAACATCTACTTGACATATACTAGTAAATACGAATATTAGAGAAACACGTTTTTCTTTTGTCTTTGGATGTAAACAAACAACAAGACTGAACTCATCCTATTCCCTAAGATCAATCTTAACCAGTTTATGTTGACAAGCCCTTGCTTTCTTGTGAAAGCCACTGACTGGCACTTAAGAGTCAATGGAAATGATAGAATTAGTAAAATATGATTAGCATGCTTCTTCAGTCTATAGTCTAAACTAGTAACTCTGCGGGACGCACTTAGCCATGGATGCTGCTCGTTTATTTTCCTACATTGAAGACCTCAGTTTTATCATTTGGGAGATGGTCTTATTGACAAAGCTGATTCATAACATGATTATTCTATCTATATGCTGTAAGGTTATTAATAGTATGGGAAATGGTCAATAAATCTTTTTCCGGCATAGTGGTTTTCAGTACAATCACAAAATGATCAGAATAACCACAAAATATTCAAGAAGACAAGTATATCTAGAACTGGGAAGTTAAGGGGGAAGTAATGGGATATGAGGTAAGAAGTAATGAAGGTCCACAAATGATGAAAATAGAAGTTTAGCTGAAACCAGTTTGGCTCAGTGGATAGAGCGTCGGCCTGCGAACTCAAAGGTCCCAGGTTCGATTCCGGTCAAGGGCATGTACCTTGGTTGTGGACACATCCCCAGTAGGGGATGTGCAAGAGGCAGCTGATGGATGATTCTCTTTCATCGATGTTTCTAACTCTCTATCCCTCTCTGCAAAAAAATCAATAAAATATATTTAAAAAGAAAATAGAAGTTTAAAGTTGCTTGAACCAACAAACACCCTTTGAGGAAAGTGTTTCCTGCTCTCCTATCTCTTTGAATTCTGATTTCTCCCTTTTAGTTTTATCTGGAAATCCCATTCAATCTTTTCAAGATGTTGTTTCTTCAACAGAGGCATTGGAAGATAATTTTTAGCCAATGACTGCAGTGGTTTTCAGCGGGCCATTTGGTCTGAACAACCTATTTGGCATTCTGGAAGGCAGAGGCCCGGCAGTTGGTTTTCCAAAACCACAGCTGTCCTGCAGCCTCCCAGCTGGTTCTGGCTGATGTAAATAATGAGCAAGCGTGCGCACGACTCTCTCAGGTACGACACACTTCATCTGTAAATTGACCTTTAAAGCGAGTGCATGCGGGGAACCCAAACCTTTTCCTGTCATTGGCCACGCTAGCCTTTGCTCCTGGATAAACTTAAATTCCATCCCGAAAACTTCCATGGAGTGATGAAAACAGGTTAATATAAACAACATTTCCCCTGGATGAACATCAAGGTGTATTTACAAAATGCAATTACAGTCAAAATTGATCTATTTTCCTTTTCTTTACAAAATAACCCGCATTATAGGCTTGACAAATTGGGCAGGATTAACAGTTCTGTTGAGCCAGGTTGGAAAATTGGAAGCATACTAATTGCATTTCATGATTTCTATTCTCTCTCCTTTGGTCTCGTGTATCATCTAATAGCTTCCATGACTGACGAGAAGGAGACTACACTTAGGTGACCTCATCAGTCATTTAAAGGGTCAAAAAAGTGACCTACAAAATAGTTTCTTTCCATCCCTGAGAAACTCTTTGATCAGGGGGTCTGATCTTTCAGGGGAAATACGGTTTCTTCCACTTTTTATGAACAAGATATTTTTTTCTGGAGTGACAGTCTTAATTACAGTAAAAGCAGCTTAATAAATGATGCATATCCCACGATCTGGCAATGGCAGTAGCTATCCTTGCCCAGAATACTGTGCATTTTTGAACTTGCACTTGGCTTGTGACTTTACTTTGGAAGACAAAAGGTATTTTGTGCCATAAGAAGCAAACTCAGGATTTTCTAAAGTTGAGTTTTACTTTGGAAACTTTATGACCTTTTGGGGACAGAGGAAAGAAGTGAAATAAAGTCATCTTATTTATAAGCCTATTTTTTTTGGGGGGGGGGGGAAGGCTAATGGAAGATTAACTAATACATAAGAACAGAATAGCTAAAAAGACACAATATTATCCATATTTGTTTTTGTTTTTTTGAGGATCTGAGAGAATAAAGGATGTTCTATGTGGCCTTGTAATACAAATAAGTATCTTGGAAGCTTTGATATAAAATTTAAGAAAATAAAAATTTGCTAATAGGGTGACATGGAACAGAATAACAGATTGAGAATAAATGTATGATTGTGAATTAGCAGCAGGTGGGATACATTAAAAAAATATCTCAGCCAGATCAGGGACAAATGGAAAAGAAGGCAATATCAATGCATTTAGTGCCCAGAGGTGCTGTACAAATAGAAACATGCTTCCATAATTGGCAATAGGGGTATTGCAATGGCTTTATCAGAACTGTATCTCTCCTGCAATAGAAATGGGATGTACTAGTTGAATGTTTTCCTGTTCCTCTAACCAAAAAGGATCTGGAGCAGCTTGGGAAAGGACTCTAACGTTCATTCTGCTGGTCACTGAATGATCAGCCTCATAATCCAACCATAGAAGCACAATGAAACACAATAATGGGGGACAGAAATGTAACAGTGGTCTTGTAAGTTGTCACTGGAGCAATACACTGTGGGGAGGGCCTCAGTTAGTTCAGCAAGCGCTGAATATTTTGTTCAAAAACTCCCTCAGGCCCTAGCTGTTTTGGCTCAGTGGATAGAGCATAGGCCTGTGTACTGAAGGGTCTCAGGTTCAATTCCAGTTAAGGGCACATGCCCAAGTTGCAGGCTTGATCCCCAGTAGGGGGCATGCAGGATGCAGCCAATCAATGATTCTCTCTCATCATTGATGTTTCTATCCCTCTCTCTCCCTCTCCCTTTCTCTCTGAAATTAATAAAAAATATTCTTTTAAAAGAAAAAACCTCTCTCAGTATATTTGATCTCATATCAACTAGATGGTGTTCAAACTTGGAAAGTGACTTAAACTTTCTGTAATGGGTAGGAAGTAATAATGGGGAGGATATCCTATCTAATAAAAGAGTCATATGCAGATTGATCATCACTCCAACACACAAGATGGCTGCCCCCATGTGGTCAAAGATCCTGCCCCCATGTGGACACAAGATGGCCACCACAAGATGGCCAGCAGGAGAGGGCAGTTGGGAGGGTCCTGTCCTACAAGGGAGGGCAGTTGGGAGTCAGCAGGCCTGCAAGAGAAGATAGTTGGGGGTTGATCAACCCTGCAGGGAAGGGCAGTTAGTGGTGACCAGGCCGGTAGAGGAGGGAAGTTGGGGGCAAACAGGCTGGCAGGGGAGCAGTTAGACATCAATCAGGCTGGCATCAGAGTGGTTATGGGGTGATCAGGCTGGCAGGTACAAGCAGTTAGGGGCAATCAGGAAGGCAGGCAGGCAAGCAGTTGGGAGGCAGCGGTCCTGGATTGTGAGAGGGATGTCGGACTGCCTGTTTAGGGGGATCCCTCGAAGGGTCCCAGATCAGAGAGGGTGCAGGCTGGGCTGAGGAACACAACCACCCCCCCAAGCACAAATTTGTGCGCCAGGCCTCTAGTATTCAATAAAATGCAAGTTGGTCAGGTTAAGATCCAAAGAAACACGTGTGAGAGAAAATCAGAAAATCTGTGTGGCATTAAAAACCTTAGAAAACAAGGAGAGGCTAGGCTTGCACCTGTGTTGTTATGTGATTTGGGTGTGTGTAGTATGTAAGGATGTGAAAACTAAATTTTTCTAACAACATTGACAGAGCAGAGATATAATTCTTACTCTTCAGGATCTGCCAATAAGGAAATGAAAGTTCTTTAGGGAATTGGCTTATCAACAGCTTGGGCTGTTACATAAATCTGAATATGGGGTCAAGATGAGAACTGTTTGCAATGATCTTCCTCAGAGTAAGGGCCCCAGTACAAAGCCTTAGATTAGAGCCCCAGACACTCTTATGGATCCTGGCCTCTTTTCTTCCTCCTTACAGCAGAGGATATGACCTCTGTTTAGACTCCCTCCTTTATGATTTGAATTTCTGCCCTTTTTTAATTTTTTAACTTTATAAAAATGGGCAGCAACCACTCGGAATCCACCACTGTAATATCGCATAATCTCACATAAGGGGGCATCCTAACAACTGAGCCCTGGTATTGTCTTATCCCATAAGTAAATGATCATGTTAATGAACTTTATGTACTCTCTCCCACGACCAAATGGACACCGATCCCAAGTGTCTCTCAAACTCATGTCTCATGTCCCCTTTCTAAGGTCCTGCATTGAAGTAAGCCTGATGCATATCTCACTTACAAATTCTACTTGCTCTGTCTTCCTCTCAGATAACATCCTCAGATCATCATTGTGGCCTGACAGTGCCCAACAGTCCTTGATGAATATAACATAGTTATTCTCTATAGTTAAAGAAAAATCAAACACAAGGGTATTTAAAATTTTGTATAATTATCTTCTGTCTTATTAATTAATTAAGACCAATTGCATTTTATGCTGGGTCTATAGCATGATTTTCAGCAAGTTTATCTGCTTTATAAATTCCCGAGGGATTAAAAAATGGTAGTATCTCTCCTGGTGAATGACATATGTTAGTCACAGCCTACATTTATTCATTGATCAAACACATATCTATTTTTTTGGAAGAGTTAACGTATTTCTGGGTAGTAGGAATACCAAGTGAGTAAGAAAGCTCCTGTCCTCATAGATAATGAAACATAGTTTTAATATAGAATGATAACATATATAAGAAAAAGCTTCAGAAATACTTAGAGGACAGAGTACTTTAGAGCACAGAGAAGAGATAGGTTATAGGGTGAGGAAATGCCAGCCTGGAACAGAGAAGTGAGGAGAAAGCATTCCAGGAGGAGGGAAACTCTCATCAAAGGCTGAGAGGCCAGAGGCCGAAGAGCAAATTACAAGCCTTTCACACAGCTTCTAAGCGTCAGTCAGGTAGCTGGGAAATCAGCAAGAACCAGACCTAGAACCCCTCGTATGCCACTAAGAAAACTGTGTGTTACACTGACTGCAAGAAGAAACCACTAAATAAGTTTAAGTCGATGACTGGCATTGTTAGATTTATTTTTGTTTTGCTTTTAAAAAATATTCGGGTTGTATTTTTTTTTAAATATATTTTATTGATTTTTACAGAGAGGAAGAGAGAGGGATAGAGAGCTAGAAACGTCGATGAGAGAGAAACATCGACCAGCTGCCTCTTGCACACCCCCCACCGGGGATGTGCCCGCAACCAAGGTACATGCCCTTGACCAGAATCGAACCTGGGACCTTTCAGTCCGCAGACCAATGCTCTACCACTGAGCCAAACCGGTTTAGGCTCGGGTTGTATTTTTTGAAATGTGTATTTGAGAGAGAAAAGCTGAAGGCAGAGAAGCCTTTGAGAAGGGCAAACATGGGAAGAATAATAAAAAATTGCAATAAGAGCCAAAACCGGTTTGGCTCAGTGGACAGAGCATCACCCTGAGGACTGAAAGGTCCCAGGTTTGATTCCGGTCAAGGGCATGTACCTTGGTTGTGGGCACATCCCCAATAGGAGGTGTACAAGAGGCAGCTGACCGATGATTCTCTCTCATTGATGTTTCTGACTCTCTATCCCTCTCTCTTCCTCTCTGTAAAAAATCAATAAAATATATTTTAAAAAAAGAATTGCACTAACATAGAGCTGGTTACTCAACTGGAGGCAGGAGCATGCATCCATTTAGACAATATACATTGGGGATCAGATTTTTAGAGCATTAGATGAGTGAAAAAAACATGAGTTTTGTGGTAGACATGCTCACTTGGAAGTGCCTAAGTTAACCCAAATAAAAAGGGACAGTAGGCAACGTGAGTATGCAGGTCTACCATGGGTGCTGGCCCATTACTAGCACAGTGTCACCAAGTCAGTGGGGGGATAGATGGAATAAGGATTGCTATTTCTGGTCGTGTCTCCATTTCAAGGAGGCAGCTTACTAATACCGCTGCCGCCAAAGAAGTTAGCATTCCACTGGCTTCTCTACATTTCCATTTTTTGGCAGCACAAATTTCTCTGTCTTAAATCATCAGACAAATTAATCTCTAAGGATGCGTCCTCCATTGCAGCATTATTCCTTGGGCTTTGGCAACCATCGGAGCTTTCTTTCTCTGATAATGCCAACCAAAGGGCAGGCACTTTAACAATGTTTAGAACACACCCTGCTTTTCAAATAAAGAAGCGTGTTCACGGCTGAAGATTTACTTAGACAGGATAAAAAATAAATCAGAATGAGGGCCCTGAATTTTAAAGTCTGAAACGTGTGGTGGCCTTGATAAAAGATTGAGCTAGAATCTCTTTGGCGGCACTTTCGGGAAGTGGTAACCACTTGATGTAGCCAGAGGGTGATTTAATGCCTTGCTAATGTGCTCAGCCCAAGTGAAAACAATCCTGCCTCTTGAATATAGCTCTCCCAGCCCCCAGTTCCCATTAGTAGGAAAACTTGAGCAAAGAGAAAACATTTTTTTGCCCCTGAAGATCTTTGAGATGCTAAGAAAGATAATGTTTGAGTATTGAGTCGATAACCACTGCATATGGAGGCCACGTATCTACCTCATATGTCCTTGGCTCACTCAAAAATTTTTTTAAAATATATTTTATTGATATTTTACAGAGAGGAAGGGAGAGAGATAAGAGAGCTAGAAATGTCGATGAGAGAGAAACATCGACCAGCTGCCTCTTGCACGCCCCCTACCGGGGATGTGCAGGCAACCAAAGTACATGCCCTTGACCGGAATTGAACCTGGGACCCTTCAGTTGGCAGACCGACGCTCTACCACTGAGCCAAACCGGTTTCGGCATCACTCTAAATTTCTAATCTGGTCACAGTAATGCCCTTGCACATATGTTAGATGAAGGCTGCATCAAGCCCAGCTTCCTCTGCTTCCTGTTTAAGTTCATGATTGGGCCCCACTCAGAGGCATATTTGCCATGAAAGCAATGAAGCTGACCATCAGGGCTCCTCACTTACACTGGTCTCCTCCAAGCGCTTGAGAAGGGCACCCCAGCACTGCATTCTCAACATCACATGTGAAGTGGACAAAACCAAGCCTTTTCTCAGTTAGTATGGCTGCTCTTCCCACCCCTATTAACCATCCAAGTACTAACTAGGCCCGACCCTGCTTAGCTTCCGAGATCAGAGGAGATCCGGCGCGTTCAGGGTGGTATGGCCATAGACCCACCCCTATTTCCTACTTGCCCCTGTACCAGGTAATATCGGAATGACTGAAGGGATTTGGGGATCTTGCTGCAGGAAAAGCAAACGGACAAGAGATTTAGTTCTGTGCCTAGTAGGGTGTCTGCTGTGCGGCCCACAGTCACCGTCATGCGTGGGTTAAGTCATTGCCGTGTACCAAAGTGGCTTTCGCTGTACCAACTGACCCTGTGCCATGACAAGAGGTACAGGGCAAGTTGACATACAGATGCCCTAAAAGCGCCTGCAACCCAAATAGGAGAGAGAAGAGGCGGGGAAACAAGGTTCGAAATGTAACAGGGAACATTTTGTGAGGGATTTTCCAAGCTTCAGTAATTTAAAACTGTAAGCAGAGGATTTATTTCTCAGGGGCAGCTAGTAACTCATCAGTGATGAAAAATACAATGCTCACACTAGAGGGAAGGCGGCACTATCTTTCTGTTCTTCCTGTGTAAAAACGATACTTCAAAGGGATTAGCACGTGAAGAGGTGATTAGAGAGAACCCAGCCAAATCGCATGGGGGGAAAGAGTGCCAGAGAGGTGTGCCTGGTAGGAGGTAATACAAATATTACAGAATTTTCATTTAGCTTTTCAGATTTGTGATTTGTTGTGATTACTTTTCTTAACCCAAGTAAATATTTCCCTTTACAACTGAGATAAACATCCAATCGCACTGTCCAATCAGACCCTTCTGATTCAGATATCTTACCCCCACAGGGATCTCATAGGCACAAGCAAAGGCAGAGATATGAGGCAGAGAGAAGCAAAAAAATAATAATAGTAGTAGTAGTAGTAAAAAGTAGCCAGGACCTAGAATGCAACTTCCGGGGGACTTTCTTCTCACTTCCGGGTCCAGGTCAACACAAGACATGTCTAAGCAGAGTGCGCACTCACCTTATTTGCAGAGGGAGCCATTTGGATCCTGACTCATCTCCAGTTATACATAGATCGTTACCAGTACACAGTCTGTGTGATGTTTTCCAGTAAGTTTGTAGATTCCAGGTTTACTTACTAGAAGGGTTCAGTGAAGTCAACCACCTTGGGTATGTGGTAGGTACCCACTGGATGCTGCTCCTTAGCATGCTTCTGACTACTCCACTGCTGCTTTATGATTGGCTTTTGCCGGTTTTCCCATCGCTATTCAGATTGTTTTGATGTCACTCAAAACATGATTGGTATTTCTCACCTGAGACTTCTCTGAAATGGGTAGTTTTCACCACTGCCCGCAGTAAGCTGACAGCTGCTTCCCAATTATCTGTAATGAGCAGCTGCTTCTGACAGTTTACAAACCCAACACCGAAGTCTTTGCCTTATTTGATGTCTCCCAAAGGCTTTGTTCTGTGTATGTTCAGTTATGGTTTATAATACAAAGGGTCTTCCCATACCACCTTCTTCTCCAATTTTTTAAATGTATATTTCTCTACGTATGACCCTCTACACATTCTCCCCCCCCCCCCATTGAATTCGTGAATAGGAGCCATCAGGATTTCTAGAAGAGGAATATAATTTCTCTGGCACACCTGAAGAATCCTGATGGCCTCCTAGCATATTTCTCATCGGCAGGGTCTGTGAGAACATATCTCTCAGGAAAATGTCCTTCATTGTCCAAATATACAGGATCCCTCGAGTTTCACAGACTAAGCTAGGCCCTGGGTTTCAGTTGGATATGTCAGCCAGCCTGTGTTAGTCCTCAGTTTCTTCCTCCGAGGAATCTGTGGTAATCATGTCATCAATGCAGTATACTCATTCGCTCTAACGGCTATCAAGTTCAAATCCTGCCTCATTAGATTGTGGTCATATAGTTGAGATTTTAAATGTCTCTGTACCAATACAGTGGATGCATGCTAATTTTCATCCCACAAGATTGCACACTGTACCTGCCTGGACTCCAAATCTTGTATTGAAAAAAAGTGTATCAGCCAAGTAGGGAACCTAGCCAGTCCCCACTGGACTGCTGCACTCTCTATATCATCTCTACCTTATCAAGTGCAGCTGGAGCAATCAAAGCAACCCCCTTGGCTAGCCCTCCATAGTCTAATATTAGCCTCTAAACACTGTTTTCCATCAGTAAAAGTCACATGGGACTATCAAAAGGGGAGATAGATAAATCAAAACCACCTCCACAACCATTTCCTCACACCAATTCCATTTCCTTCTTGGAAGTCTCTATAGCTTAATCGTTTATAAACTTAGGCTTGATTGCCAAGGCCCCTATTTATCATAGCCAATTAATACAGCATGAAAGACTGATTTAGCAGACATATTCCTTATAAAGGTAATGTGCCCTATTTGGATATAATACCCATCCCTAGGATACACTCAGGGAAAGGGAAAAGGGGGGGGGGTCCTTATTCAGTCACACTTTCCAAGTCATAACTCCACCTCTACACTGGTTCTCTCTGGCAGCACCTCTGACCCTCCCAGGATCACCTCCATGCCATGAAGAGCACAATTCCGACCACCACCTCCTCATCAGAATTACTTTTTACCTTTATCTAAAGTTCCTATAAAAGTTTTGCTTACCAGGCCATTCGATCTAATCATTGCACACAGTCAAAGTTCCCCTGCCAGAGATTAAGCAAGCAGAATTTGGCCGTTTTTTTTTTTTTTTTTTTAAGTTATGGCTTAGCCTTTAACTGAGGTAATAAATTCTTCCAGACAGAATTTAGAGGAAATTTGCCATGGCCCTTTAAAAGCAAAGAGTGAGACTCAGGAAGCTTCCTCACCTTCACCTATTGCAACCTGCTAGGTGCAGACTATCCAGATGTCTTTGCTCATAAAAGGTCTCAGCCACTTGAGAATCAGCCATCTACCAATATAGTCACTTCCATTCAGCAAAATATAGTGGCAGCCATATGCCTCCCTGATTGCTTCCTCTAAGAGATCATGCCAATAGTTATTCTCCAGGATTTTCTGGGGTGTGTGTGTGCGCGCGCGTGTGTGTGTGTGTGTGTGTGTGTGTGTGTGTGTGTGTGTGTGTGTTTGTTTGTTTTGTTTGTTTGTTTTTTGTTTGTTTTTATCATCCTAATACTTGAATGGGGGGAAAAAATAATCCACTTGGCATTCAGTTACCTGAATCAGGTCTGCAGCTCTTTATGTAATTTTTTGAGTAATCAACAATCATAGCTGAGTTCTTTGCTAATGAACTTAACATCTCTTCCCAATGATCAAAGAGACAGGAGAAGCTTTCTAGGATTGGAAAATCTGATCTTATTGATTTTATACTTTTCCACTTCCACCTACTCTTATTTTACAAATCTAGCTTTTATCCAAGGCTGTTAATAACCATCAGGTGGTGGAATTTTTAATTAAGGTACCCTTTTTCCTACACTTCCTATCTATCCACTTAGCCATTTCCCCCATATCTAAATGGATCACCTACAAATTCCATTGATAAGACTTATCTCAACAATATGCATTGGGTTTTCACAATTTCATACAAAAGTTGATAGGTTGCTAACTTTGCATCAAGTGCTCATCATATTTCCCCTATCTCATTATTTTTCTTGCTAAACTAATGATAATAATAATAACAACAATAATTATAAATGTTTTAGCTGTTGTCATTTGTGGATAAAATCCTGCTCAATGCACCAATCTGAAATAACATGAAGGTTCATATCCTCAGATTAGATTCACACAAATCAGATATCTTACTGAGTACCAAGCTTTACTAATAATTTAAAGAATTCAAGTAATAATAAGGCTCAGTCAACACAGAGAAAGTCCCAAGCCTCCAGTGCAGCTCACCAGGTGTGTTTTGGCTTATCATATACAATAAAAGGCTAATATGCAAATAGACCAAACAGCGGAACAACCGAACAACTGAACAACCCAGTAATCAGTCGCTATGATGTGCACTGACCACTAGGGGGCATGTGCAAAACATAGCGGGCATTGGCCACAGTGGGATGATGGAGCAGGTGAGTAGGAATGCCAGACAAAGGAGGGGCACCAGCCACTGTCATTGGGGTGAGCCTCTGGTGATTACTGAGAATTCATTGCTCTAGCACGCCGCTGTCCCACCCAGCACTCGTACCTGCTGCAGGTACTAGAGCTGCTGCTCGCATTCACTGCCAGTGCCACCCCCACTTGTACCCACAGCTGGCACCTGAGCCGCCTCACACCTGCTGACAATGCCTGGTGCAGGTCCTGATCACTCGATGCCATCAGCAGGGGCAAGCAGCAGCTGCCAACCCCTATAGCCCTGAGAACTTTTCCACCTCCCCCCTGATCCTGAGGGGTTATTGGGGCAGCAGTTCCCATGACACCTTTCAAGTCCCCCAAATGGGCCAGCCCCAGTCACTCTGTCTATGACCCACGTCCCACGTGGTTCGGGTTTGGGCTCTAGAAGAGCAAATGAAAGAGACAAGACAAGAAATAATAATTTGGAAACTGGGAGGGGGGAGGGGGGGCGCCAGGTGGGAGCCTAAAGCAAGAGGAAGGACTCCATTTGTGCTCAGGCCTTGCCACCCTTTTATTCATTATACCTATAGCCCTTTGGCAGGCAATTTCCAGTAACAGACAGACTATCTTATCAGTAAGGATTTACATGAGACTATCTGGTCAGGAAGTTGCTTCAGCCACTATTGTTTCAACTAAACAGTCCTTGCATAGCTCTGACCTTTGCCAGGGCTCAAGGGTCACCAGAATTCTGGGATCCTCGTCCACACCTCTCTGCTAGTGAAGACAATAGGTGGCTTCCACAGCAGTGGGAGCAGGGCTGTTGACAGACAGGGGACCTGGGGCCATGGCAGGAGGGGTCAGGTGGGGGCATGGAGGATGGACTGACCTGTGCCTACCGCAGCCTTCCTGCCCACAGTTTCCTTCAAGGTGCATGAATTTCTACTCTGGACCCCTAGTATTAAATATATGAGATGTCCAAGTAATGTCTATATTAATACTCCTTATACAGATGGAGGCATTCTAGTCATAAAAATATCTCCATTATATATTCAGATAGCTACACAGTTAATGTGACATTTTCCCCAGAGCCATCTAACTTCCATGTTTGTTGGCCACAGCAATCCTAGAGAACCAGGTTCATCCTTTGGAAAAGCATTCCAAGGTAGTAACTCTTCTGCTCGCAAATAGCATTGGTTTGCTTGCTAAGGGATCTGTCACTAGCAAGTTTACAATGAATTGTGATTATGTCACCATCTTCCCTGGAAACATCCTTCATCCCTAGAAAGGGGGGTAGAATGGATTACAGACCTGCCACTTGCTATTTATTTTATAATGCCTAAATTTGTATTTGTAATCTTGGATTCTTTATTTCAAAAAAGGGGGCTCCAAATGACACCTTTCAAGTCTCCCCAAATGGGTCAATCCATGGCTCTGCTATATGCAAGCAGTTATAGAAGAGTTAAGATACATTTCCATCTTACTCCCTTAATCCTAATATACCTTTACTTCTGCACATTATCCGATTCCCACCATGCCCCATTTATCCCGGGTACATTTCATCCTGGGCTTCCCCATATCTGTGTAACTCTGCCTGAAGTCATCGCCTCCTCTCCTGAGGCAAATCCTTTATACCGTTCAAATCACAGTTTACTTCTCATTACCTAAGCAAACCTCTCTCTAATTTTGCTGCCCTTTACAAACACATTCTTCCTTGGAAATGTCATTGCTTATGCAAACTGCTTTGAAGTGACACTAATACTAAATACTAATAGCTGTTTCAATGGAGTGCCTACTATCTGTTATGAAATTTTCTACATAATGTACAAGATTGATAATAACTACTTCAATCTTGCAAAACAATAATCACCATGCATTTTTTATAATCATTTGACCAACATCATATAAATAGCAGGTAGTCGAGTCTAAACTGATATCTCACTTTGTGTCTGACTGCTTTCAAAATGAAAGATCCTTGCACTATAAGGATGCATTGATTCTATCCTGCTTCATCATTTCTCTAAATGCTTAATTCTTACAGTTTTGACTTTCCTGTTAAATGATACACATTCACAGGAAGTACCATGTATTTTAATCTAGACATCCCTCTTTGCATTGAGTATTGTCCTGTCCATCTTATAGCAGGGTAGTCATATCTGTTCAATACATACATGGATGGATAAATCTGTGTATATAAAAGGCTAATATGCAAAGTGTCCCCTCAGGAGTTCATCCAGGAGACCAGGAGTCCGATCACTCCCTATGATGCACACTGACCACCAGGGGGTGTCACGGAACATGCCAGGCGACCAGCGGTGGAGGTGGTGGGGCGCTGAAGGAGTGAGGGAAGGAGGAGGTAGGGAGGGGAGGAGGTGGGAAACCCAATCAGCCCTAACCGCAGGCCAGGCCTAGGGACGCTACCTGTGCACAAATTTCGTGCACAGGACCTCTAGTTAGATAATAAAAGTAAAGGATAAACTTTTTGTTTATCTTGCATTCCTTGTGGAGGGAATACAGTACAAACACATCTATAAATTCTTTCTGGATTACTGTTTGTTCAGGTTGATGTATTTGTTAGAGTAAGGAAAGACTATTCCGGTAAACACCAACATGCAGGGATTTAAGGAACATAGGAGCTTTATAGCTCTTTCGTATAAAGCGCTGAGCTAGGAGGCTGGCTGCCTTAAGTGAGTTATGTCGTCCATGGGCCGAAGATTCAGGGTGAGCTCTGCCATCCCCCACATGAGGCTTTCCTGCTTATTGCAGACATCGCCCTTTCTAACCAGAAGTGAGGCAAAAATGTGCCCCAGGGAAACAGATATCCTTTCAAACAAGCAATTTAGAAGTTGAAAACATCAATTCCTTTCCCATTTTGTTGGGACAAATTCAGTCACATGGCTGTAAGAATGGCCTGGGAAATGTAGCCCCCGGCCCTCTCAGTGACAATAGGCCAGGCCAAAATGATTAACATGTGTAAGGAAGGATGGAGGAGGTAATTCTGTGATAACAGCTGATTCTCAGCTCTCAGTGGCTTAAAAGAACAAAGTTTTATTTCTTACCCATTCTCCACATGCTTCAGGAGTCAGGTGGGAGCTCTGAACAACATTCTCTCTTCGCCATTGACTTGCAATTACTACTTCTTGGATCTATGCCAGATGCTGTGACAAGAGGAAAAAGCAACCCTTAACAGTCTTTCATTGGCATCATATGGTCTATATACACTGAGTGACCAGATTATTATGATCTCTGAATGCATAATAATCTGGTCACTCAGTGTATATCTTATATAATAAATGTCTAATATGCAAATTGTCCACTAGACCAGGAGTTCGACCAGCAGGCAGGCCGGCCAATTGCCCATGTCTACTACCTCTGGCCAGGCTGGCTGGACCCCACCCATGCACGAATTCATGTACTGGGCCCCTCTAATACACACACAGACACACACACACACACACACACACACACACACACACACACACATACACACACACACACACAGAGTGACCAGATTATTATGTATTCAGAGATCATACTAATCTTGCCACTTAGTATAAGTCTCAACCAACCACAGGGGCTATGATACACCAGCTTACTTTACAATAGTCAGTGAGCCCCAATCTAGAAAAGGCAAAGAATCCACTTGGTTTTTATCTAACACTGGCTGCTTCTGCATCTAAAACAAAGGCAATCAGTATATAATTTATTTTTAAGTTAGATACAAATAACTGGATTTCTCATTTTGGGATTCATACTGATGGAGGAGAGAGAGTTTCCACATGGAATAGTTAATAATTGTTGGCTTCTTACCTCAGTATCTTATCAGCCCCAACATTCGTGCTGGGAAATGAACCTCCCCCTTACTAAACTATATGGTTTGAATGAAGTGAGTTCTTACTCACGTCTAATGGTGGGAATTCATTTGTCAAAATCAATGAGAATAATCTTATTCCATGTGATCATACTGATTGGATTCAGAAATAGGCCTATAACAATGTATTCCAGTCAGCAAAAAATAATCAAAATTTTAATTTTAAAGTTGAAGGACAGACACACTCTCTGAGAATAGATAAGAAATGTTATCTTGCCAGAACCATTTTGGCTCAGTGGATGGAGAGCCGGCCTGCGGACTGAAAGGTCCCAGGTTCGATTCTGGTCAAGGGCATGTACCTTGGTTGCAGGCACATCCCCAGTGGGGGGTGTGCAAGAGGCAGCTGATCAATGATTCTCTCTCATCGATGTTTCTAACTCTCTGTCCCTCTCTCTTTCTCTCTGTAAAAAATCAATAAAATGTTTTTTAAAAAAGGAAAAAAAAAGAAATGTTATCTTATTTATTGGCAAATATTAGCACCTACCTTTTTTAAAAGGGCCACCCACACATGAAAATGAGCATTTTTGACATTGTTCAGCTGCTAGATTAATTAAACATTGAAGTTGTGTGTTTTTTTAATACAGTATATGGTGGATATTCCATACTGACAATATAAATTCCTAAATAATCAATTTGTCCCATAAGATTTCAGAAACTTGCCTTAGTATAATTATAAGAAAACACATGTTTATAAATCAAAATGGAGGAATGCTACTTACAAAGAAGTGGTGCCAGAATTCCCCTTAGCAGCTGTGTTGAAAAATAACATCATGAAACGAACCACTCCCTACTCTTCGCCTGCGTTTCTGTGTTGGCATTTGCCAATTTTTCCTATAAGAGAACTAAGTAGCTCTGCCAACTGCAGAAGAAAGCATTTAGAGTTCTTGAGATAATCTGAGATAGAGAAAACAAACCAAAAAAAAATGCAACAGGAAAAACAGAGAGTGGATAAATTGCAGAAAGCTCTGAGCTGTGCAGTTGACCCTTTCCTCTACATAGCCGATGCCCCCGCCCACTGTATATTCAATCCAGTCCACTAACCTGATGAATGCTTGGCATCAGAGACTCACTTTTTTAATGAGTCCAACAGAGAGTGTTGCAGATGCAATGCCCGGGCAGCAGAGGTGGCCCCAAGAACGTAATCACGCCTCATCTCTGGGAATTAGCAACAATCTGGGTGAGGGCATGATGCAATTTGGAGGAGAGAAGTTTTAACTGAACTTAATGAAAGCATCTAATTACTTTGAAAGTTGCATGAGTAGAATGATCTTTACTTTCTCCACATGCTTCATCCCCAGAATCTATCTAAAGGAGTAAAAACCTTTCTCTCCTCCTCCTGGGGAGCATTCAAATGAGCACAGACTGATAAGAAAGCCAAACCCACTCGCAGGGTATACACACCGGTGAGAAGTCAGTCCGAATTTCTGCTGTAAATGAGCCGGGCCAGGAGTCAGGAGTTTTAGATCTTATTGCAGATTTGCTATTAACAAGCAGAGGGAGGTTTCTGGGCCTTACATGGGAGGGGATAGTGTAAGATGAATCTGTGAAAAGTAATGATAACTGAACACACAACATTTAATATTCATCTCATGCCTACACTCTGTTTCAGTGTCCCTGCTAGCCTGGAACAATACGCTATTAACCTATTTGTATGGGAAATTTGACAATCCCTTTCCTGGATAGCTGGCATTTTCCTTGTGCAAATTCTGTGCAATGGAATGGCCAGTTAATACTGTGTCCATCCCACAGATATAGAAACTGAGCTAAAGTAAGGGCAAGGTATCTGCTTCATGTTATAATCAATAAGTGGCTGAACTAAAACAAGAATCCAAGGCATTTTATCTCTTACTTAGACAGCTGGAACAACAGGAAACGGTAGCAAAGCGCTTTTTATTGCTGCGGAAAGAATAATGAGTGATAAAGAGAATAAATGCCTTGTGATGCTGTAGCCCAAAATACAGTTACCCAGAAGTAGCAAAAGATGCTTAAGAAGGAAATAATAATTTTGCTGGGATAGACAAATTTGCAGCACATATATGCCAGCATTTCTGTGAAAGAATAGTATCCCAGACCTGACTGAAGCAAACCAAGCCATAAATTGCAGTACCGTAACTTCAGTGCGTTTTTAAAAATGCATCACCAACCAAAGATGAATCCCCAAGGTCAACGAGCACGGCTTGCAACAGAGGGGAGTGAGTCCAGAACAAATGACTCCGAGGAAGGAAGTTCGCTACCACTTAGGGCAGTGACAAGGGAGTTACCGTGGGATCAATATAAAGACCAATTTGACTCACTTTTTATTTGTAGGAAGGTAAGCAGTTAAAACATTGAAGCTTGCAAATACTAAATAATAATAATAATAATAATAATAAACCTGAACAGAGGGGAAAGGTTGGGAGAACATAGCTGACTTCAGAATAAACTTTGACAAAATTGGAGTCCAGAGAAATAATTTACTGATATAACTCAACATGAGTAAATCAATATCCTATATAATAAAAGGCTAATATGCAAATTGACCGAAGGGCAGATCGACCAGTCACTATGACGCTCACTGACCACAACTCAATGCAGGAGCTGCCCCTGGTGGTCAGTGCGCTCCCACAGGGGGAGCGCCACTCAGCTAGAAGCCGGGCTCACGGCTGGTGAGCGCAGTGGTGGTAGCAGGAGCCTCTTCTGCCTCCGCAACAGCAGTAAGGATCTCCAACCGCCTAAGCCTAGGGTGGGCAAACTTTTTGACTCGAGGGCCACAGTGGGTTCTTAAATTGGACCGGAGGGCCAGAACAAAAGCAACCTGACCATGCTGGCACTCTCATCTTGGGCAGCTGGTGAAGGAGCAGAGGGGAGAGCAAAAGAACCCTCCACTCTTTCAGCTCCGCGGGCCGGATAGAACAGCCGAATGGGCCGGATCCAGCCCATGGGCCATAGTTTGCCCACGGCTGGCCTAAGCCATCAGTTGGACTTCCCCTGAGGGCTCCCAGACTGTGAGAGGGTGCAGGCCAGGCTGAAAAACTTCCCACCCCCACCCCCTGAGTACACGAATTTTATGCACTGAGCCTCTAGTAAAACAATAAAGCTCATGACAAACATAGCAAAACAAGCAGGATGCAGCAGTGCTGAGCAGAACTGTGCCTCTTGCAGTTTTCAGGTACCCAGGGATGGCACATTATACGAACTAGTTCAGTCACAGGGTGGCCACGGAGAGCAGCAGCTTTGACGTGGCGGGCTTGACTCTGGCAAAAGACAGAGAGACATAATTCTGTAACTCTGTTGCCTATTTCACAGGTTCCTTGTTTTTATTTTCACCACGTTTTAGTTTATGCCTACTCTCACCTTTCACATATAAAATATTTTTGTTTTGTTTTATAGCAATCACTGGTATTTACAATGTAAGGGAATTTGAATGTATCGAGTCTAACCACTCTGCTTTATAGGTGGAGGAGATTGAGGCTCAGTATCAATGGTCCATAAATTTTTCCGATGCATTTTACAGTCACCCTGGTCCTATCCATCTCTGATGAAGTTTCAAGAGTGCCTGAACATCATTCCACACATCTGGATAGAACTGGAACCTAGTCCCAAAAGGCGGTAACAAGGGATGCTTTTGACAGATGGACTGATTCACACTACAGGGGCATTTACTTATGTCCCAGAGGTCTATACTATGAATGTCATACAGGGCAACTCTCATGAGCATTATTTTCGTGCTTGTATTTGGTAAGTGGAATGACCATTTCCACCTGAATTAGAAATGTCAGGTTTCTCAGCTTCTCCAAGGTTTTACTACTTGCTGCTATAATTCTAAAACCCCCTTACTGTTCATCCTGGCACGCGTTACAACTATGTTACATCTATTCCCATTTCTGTGCCAAAACTACGTCTGCTAAAAAAATAAAATAAAACTCATATTTTGTCCCTTTTAATGAGGAAGCAAATCTTGGAGGGGACCCAAGCTGCAGTAAAAACCCAGGCGCGTGGAGCAGCTGCTTCATCCCTGTGACAGCAGCACCTCCTACGGGAGCATTCTGGGTGCAAGGGCATTGGAAAGCCCAGCCACGGAGGGAAATTTGAAGAATGGGACAGAAATCTCAGAAAAGATCAGCCTTAGCGATTACTAATGCTGGCCCTTCACTTTCCCCGCTTCCTCCCAACTCTGCTGAAATTCCATTGAGGGGTCCTACATCTAAATGTGGTTGGTGTGTGCCAAACCAATCCAGACCAATTTTAGTGAACTGAACAAGAGAGAGAATGGCCTCACTAAAAGGGCAGCCACTACCCATCTCATCTGGCAGTGGGGACCCTACGTGGCCAAACATTAATCTTTTTTTTTAAATGCTGCTAATATGACTCTTTATGTAAAAACTAGAGGCCCAGTGCATAAAATTTGTGCACAGTGGGGAGAATGTCCCTCAACCCAGCCTGCGCCCTCTCCAATCTGGGACATCCCTCTCACAGTCCAGGACTGCTGGCTCCCAACTGCTTGCCTGCCTGCA
The DNA here is from genome assembly GCA_963924515.1 of Vespertilio murinus. Taxonomy (NCBI): domain Eukaryota; kingdom Metazoa; phylum Chordata; class Mammalia; order Chiroptera; family Vespertilionidae; genus Vespertilio; species Vespertilio murinus. The sequence goes on from OZ004707.1 coordinate 12,779,466, forward strand.
TTCCTGATTGCCCCTAACTGCTTCTGCCTGCCAGCCTGATCACCTCCTAACCACTTCCCTGACAGACTGATTGATGCCTAACTGCTCCCCTGCCAGCCTGATTGCCCTTAACTGCCCTCCCCTGAAGGCCTTGTCCCCCCAACTGTTCTCCCCTGAAGGCCTGGGTCCCCTCCCCAACTGCCCTTCCCTACAGGCCCAGTCGCCCCCAACTTCCCTCCTCTGCCAGCCTGGTCACTCCTAACTGCCCTCCCCTGCAGGGTTGATTACCCCCAACTGCCCTCTCTTGCAGGCCTGGTCCTTCCCAACTGCCCTCCCCTGCTGGCCAACTTGTGGCAGCCATCTTGTGTCCACATAGGGCAGCCATCTTTGACCACTGGAGGGCAGCCATCTTATGGGTTGGAGTGATAGTCAATTTGCATATTACCCTTTTATTAGATAGGATATTTAATTTTTAAAATGTTGACAATCTGTTGTGTGTTATTTTAAAAATATACTGTATTGGCCAAAGAAAAAATGTCTCTGTAAGCTATTGTGGCCCATGGCCAACCCATTTGAGATGTATGTCTTGGTCCAAATTCTAACATGTAATATACAAATGCATCTATTCTAAGCTAGAATGTGTGAAGACAATCTGTTTCCTTTTTTAGTATATCTTATGATGACCTTTGAGGAGCCATGTGCCCTGTAGGGTTTGGGAGAATACATTGTTTCCCAGAACTATTATGATAATGAAAGCAAGTTCAGTTTTATATGACTCATCACGGGAATTTGTTAAAACAGTGGCATGAGGCCTATAATCTTTTAGATAACCTGACACTTAATTTCAATTTTTATTTCCATAAAAAATTTGGAAAATTAGCTTTAGATGTTTTAAGTGAATTTGGCACTCTACTAAAAGCAACCATAGATATTTTAAGTGCATTCAATCTCAAAACAAAACATTGGCCACTACAAATTATTAAATAGTCAAGAAGAATAAAATCGTAATGTATGAAACCTATAGTCACTCAGATACAGTTTCTCTATTTTTTAATTAATTATTTTATTATTATAAGCTAATGGGCAAGGACAGGAAAAACATTTAAGTTAATGACATTACCAGTCAGAAGGACAAACCTTGAGTGAAAATTCTGTGGCTGGAATATACAAGACTTACTTATAGTTATTATTTTAGGTCTTAGTTGGGTGATTTACTAGTATAGATCTGAAACCTTACTAATCAATTCTGAATTTGAACAAACTCTGTGAGAGTTATTTTATTTTGTTTCTGTTGTCATTTTTACCATCTCCATTGATTTCCTACATGTCCAAAAGTCAAAGAGAAATATTTAGGTGTAGCATGTTTATTATTTTCTGTCCTTGGGACATCTTTTGAAAAAATAGTATGAAAGTAGTTTAAAGAATAAGAGAAATAATGACCACAAAATTGTCAGTATCTAACTTTAAATATTACCACTGAAATTAATATTATTAAACCAGGTATTGCATTTTCATGATACTCTAGGGTTAGAGTCCAAATAAAGGGAATGTAGACTAAGCAAAATCTTGTTTTAGAACTATTATAATAAAAAATATATGTGAATATATATAATAAAAGATATAATAAAAATTATGTTATGTGGCTTTACCTCAGTTTTTTAAAAAGTAATTTTGGTCTTATAAAGAAGAGGTGTGTTTTCTCTTTATCTTTCCTTCATATCCCTGGATGGGATACAGACAAGGTGATAGGAATTGTCTTCCATATGTCATGATGGCAACTCACTAAGGAGACAGTAAGATAGAGAAGCTCTGTGTATACTACCACAAAGTCAACCAAGCAAACATGGACAGCATTTTCCTAGACCAGTGGTCATTAGTCAACAGAGCCAAATATCAACAGAACAACGATTGAAATTTCTTTTGAGAGCCAAATTTTTTAAACTTAAAATTCTTCTTATACCACTTATTCAAAATAGACTCGCCCAGGCCTTGGTATTTTGTGGAAGAGCCACACTCAAGGGGCCAAAGAGCCACATGTGGCTCACGGGGCCACAGTTTGCCGACCACAGCCCTAGACAATCAGGTGGAAGATAATTAAAATTTAATTTAAGTGAAGCTTCTGTTATTTAAGGTCTCTGTTATAGGAGACAAACCTTAATTGGAATTCAATTATTAAGATAAAAATTGTGTAACTTTCGGAATTGATGCTCTTATCACCATTATTGCTCTTATCTTTTAACTTCTGTCCAGCCCTCCATACAGAGGTTGATATTCTAAACAGCATGTTAAGGGAAGCAGAGTGGAGCTGTGTCTGGGTGCATACTCTAAGATTTGCTGTTAGACAATCCTAGATTGGATCCTCTCTCTGAAGCTCGCTCCCCATACGACTGACTCATTTATTTAATCATGCAGCCAGTTTCTCATCTATAAAAGAAAAATAACAATATTTATTTTATACCTAACACATAGCAAGGCCTCAATGACCTAAAAATCTTTAGAATGAGCACTTACACTTGGAGTATTGTTTAACGTTTTGATTTTGCTTGCATTATATGAAAGTTTTTCTCTGGGGAAATGGTTACTTTTATTTCTTTGTCTCCTGCTTTCCCAGTCCTCTACAGTTCTAAAATGGACGGCTGACAATGAAGTGAAATCCTGCTTCTTAATTAATGTTCAATATTACTGATTAGGAAATGAGTAAGAGCAGTCAACATCTATGGTTTGCTATCACTAGTAGTAACTAAATGAACAGGTAAATAAATATAAATCAGAAATATTTGTGATAAGCTACTTTTTAAAGCCATTCAAATTAGTAGTCTTTTGTGTGCACACTCTGGAGACAGCAGTGCTCTTGAAAATTGTTATTCACGCCCATGAGACCAGCAGGCACCGCACTGCAATCTCTAAAAACCTGTGTCATTCGGCCTGATGCAGAGTGCCAAGCTGCAGTTGGCAATCTGGGGGAGAAAGTGCTAAATTCCTGTGCTTGCTGACACCTTTAAATGAACTTTAAATGAACAATTCATCTCTTGAGCTCAGTGTGCTGCAGGCACATTACTAAGTGAAACCTATTGTCTAGTAAGAGAATGTTCCTAGTCCATAAGGCCCCCCCCGATAATAAAAAGTATCTTAAATATGCATTACACTAATGTATAAGCTCAACATTATATGAAGCACCAATTATTCTGGTTGAATACTGTCTATTCTGATTCATTACAATTTTATTAAATCAGTGGGTGTGTCTGAAGTTCTGACTTCAAGATTTGAATTTGTATAGATTGTTTTTGCCTAAATATCATGAATTGCAATAGCTGTTAAGTTGAGTAAGGGAGAGAGATAGAGTGTAACCAAATTATTGGGTTTATTGCATACTTTTTAAATGGCTTTTATTTCAAGTTAATGTTAAATATTGTATACCATTTAATAAGTTTAAATGTAAATCTGACTATTATTAAAGTAAAGGTTTTGGTCAAATCTGTATAAGATATTGATCATACAAAGAAGAACGTATTTATTGAGCAGTCTCTTGGGTGTTGTATATAAAATGAAATAGTTTCCATGCATAATAGTTTCTTTCAAGCTTCACAACAAATCTATATGAAAGAATAATTACCAGATCCATAACAGAGTGGAGGTAACTAAGACACAGTGAGGTTAATAAAGGACAAATATATTTTGGTCAAATTGTTATTGCTTATTTTGGAAAGAGAAGGAAATGACCACAAGCACAGTATTAGGTGTATTGTATGTTTAGAAGCTGTCTCTTTGTAAAACTTGTGAGAAAATTAAGTCAATAAACCTTTCTGAGTTGTTACAAAAAGCAAAATTTAGAAGAAAGAGTTCTTTTCATTTGCAAATAAAATAAAGTATATATTGGATGTAAGGGTTTGTGCAAAGGGAAAAAGACTATATTGGTAGCACATTTGGTTCAAGATCATTTTTATGTTAATTTTTAGAAGTTATGATGTTATAAATAGTTATCAAGATCAGTTAATAGTTGAGACATGACACCTTAATTGATGAGTTCCTGTGCTAAGAATGTTTACTGCCCTCTGGTGGCTATTGCCCTAACAACAGAACCATTACCAAAAGCAGGGTGTACTAAAATCTTTAAATCAGTCCTTTAGAAAACATTATCAAACAATCCACATTAACAATCATAATAACCATAAAACTGAGCAATTACATCCTTTCATTTGATTCTAAGAAACTAACTTTCTTTAAAAAGCTATAGTCCTTAACAATTCTTATGTTTATAAAAATATTTATTTGGGGAACTTTTAAACTAAGGAGTCAGGAGACCTTCAAAAGGCCTAGATTTGCTATCAATTGAACACCAACTGGAATTTGAAAACTTGCTGGATTATATCAGTGCTTCTATCAAAGTTGGTTCCTTACATATTTGGCCAAAGTCACATGGCTACTTTTAAGGATCCATGTAACAATTTTACTCTATATTCTCATTATCATCTTTTCTCAAGTGTATATATCTAGCTTAGGTTCAGCCCTATAGTAACTTGCAATGTTTCCATAAGATTGTAATATTCATTTCAATATCCAAGTAAGCTTGAAGAGATAAAAATAAATGAAAACATGACTGTATTTTCCATTAAGGCAAATCCATCTGTCTTGGTTATTTTTAATAAGAAAAATTATAAGGGGATACTGAAGAATATTTGACTTAAGAGTTATTAAATTATTTTTAACTAATCATAGGAAGCATCTTTTAAAAATGAAGTTAAATATTAGGAAGGACCTGATGTATTCTAGGGAACATTCATTAATCTAAAGATATCCCTATCAGTCAATTTCTAATCACATATCTCCTATGATAAATTTTAAATATTAGTGCATAAGGATATTTTCCACTTCTATAATTAAAAAATATATTTCAGTGATGATTTTTAAAATATTTTTATTCTGTTGGCATGGTTTAAGTGAGTACTTGCTAAAAGTTAGGCAACATGTATTCAATAACTTATCCAGGCTTTTAAATCTGATGCAATTTTTTAGTTATTTTTTCATTTTTCCTATTCTGTAAATAAAAAGCAGTTCACGTTATTAATGGCAATTTTACAAACCGTATTGAAGGCAACAATGTCTATTACAATGGCATGGCTCTCCTGTGTTTGTTTTGCAAAATCCTCATTTCTCAGTCTTTCTCTTTTTTAATGAAATTATCATTACTATAATGATAATCTATAATAATAAAAGTGTAATACGATAATTATACCAGATGTCCTTCCGGACGTCCTTCTGGATGACCTTCTAGACCATTGGTTAACAAACTTATTACTCAACAGAGCCAAATATTAACAGTGCAATGATTGAAATTTCTTTTGAGAGCCACATTTTTTAAACTTAAACTTACCATATTTGCCGGCGTATAAGACGACTTTTTGGCCCTGAAAAATATGCCTCCAAGTGGGGGGTAGTCTTATACGGCGAGTATATAACAAACTCTGTATTTTTAGTGGAAATTTTAGGGGGTCATCTTATACGCCCAGTCGTCTTATACGCCAGCAAATATGTATTTTTCAGGGCCAAAAAAATCGTCTTATACGCCGGCAAATACGGTATCTAATGCCACTTCTTCAAAATAGAGCAACTCAGGTCATGGTATTTTGTGGAAGAGCCACACTCAAGGGGCCAAAGAGCCTTGTGTGGGTTCATGAGCCATAGTTTGCCGACCACTGTTCTAAACAAAGCCAGGACTGCGAGGGAAGCCCAGGTCCTGGGTGCCAGAGGGAAGACGGTGCTGGCAATCAGGAGAAGGAAGGCCTACTCTTGCACGAATTTCGTGCATTGGGCCTCTAGTTTAGATGATAAACCTGATAAGTTTTTGAGCTCTTAGTCATTTATGAAACCTAAAATAATAATAAAAAAGTACACAACTCACACAATTAATTTAAATTAACAAAGTTATTTTCACAATGGTCACTAAGTTGCTAGTTGTAACTAAATATCATACTTTCTGGGGCAGGTAATTTGGAGGGCAGCTGGTGTACCCCACTATGAGATGGATACAAATACAATTGTTCCATGTTATTTACCCTATTCAGATTATTGGGAAACTTCATTTTATGTCGAAAATCTCAACATCCCATAAAACTTTGTTGATAAGTAGTCCTTAAATGTATCCCTACTTGGAGTTTCTTATATTCTTCTCTAACCTCTAGTATCTCATTCAGTAAGAAAATGATCAATGGCCAGGCCAGCATGGCTCAGTGGTTGTGCATCAACCTGTGAAACAGGAGGTCATGGTTCAAGACCCGGTCAGAGTACATGCCTGGGTTGTGGGCTCAATTCCTAGTGTGGGGCATGCAACAGGCAGCGATCAATGCTTCTCTTATATCATTGTTGCTTCTAACCCTGAAATAAATTATATATATATAAAGAATATGATCAGGGAGGAGTTAATCAGCTGGTTATTTCTATTGTACCACTGTGTACATCAATACTGCAATGCCATGTTTGACCTCTTAATCAAGAGCAACATTGATCATGCAAGTTAATTTATCTTGCCTTGTGGTAAAATCCTGTAGTTGTTTCAAAACATATCCACAAACTCTTTGACATCTCATTCTATTAAGAGGTGGTGTCTACCCCCTCCCCCCCCCAACTTTGAATCTAGATTGGTCTTAGTGACTCAGCAGAATAGAATGCTGCGGAGGTGGCACTGTGCAACTTCCAGAGCTGGGTCATAAAAGATGCTGCTGCTTTTTGCTCACTGCAGCGCTCATGCTTGGAGCCATAAGCCACTCGATAATAATTACCTTGATGCCACCACGCTGTGAAGAAGCCCAGTCACCAGAGAAAGTCTGAGTAAATGCTCGGGTTGAAAGAGTCATATTATCTTTATTCACATTAACTTTCACACATTAAATTTTACTAAAGAGTGGCATGGGTTAGCCCTGTGTTGTGATGTCCTTTCCATGTCAGTCAAGGTATTTTCTGAGATTTTTATCAAAAATATAGTTGATAACAAAAGGATAATATTTCTAAAATTCCAATATGGCTGATGATTGGTAGAATGGGTTCAGGAGTGTTAACAAAATACAATATGGAATAAAACATCGATCAAAGGACTTTGATACCCACCAGGAAGAAAAAATAAACTTTAAGAGAAATCCAAACAAAAATATTTTTAAAAGCTGATCCTCTGTTGTGTAGTTTGTCTAATGCCAAATAGGTATGTTTATCTAGAAAGGATTAGAGACTGAAGGGACACTTTCCTTTGATACTTTTTAACATGCATTATTAATTTAGTCATCTGCACTTCTATGTGTTTAACAGCTCACCAAGCAAGGCTTCTTGTGGGAATTAGTATATCTGAATAGCTGTAACTTAACTGAGTTTTATCCTGATCTCTAGGATAACCACAGGGACTGCTTCAGAAGAGATTTCAAAGGCAGAGAAGACACTCCACAGAACTGCTCTAACAGAAGGAAATAAAAATAAAGGAATATTATATGTCTCTGAAATTCAAATAAAAATAATATCATATATACGAAAAGTATATATACATTTTTTTAAATGTTCAGGGCCTAATTTCAAATTTACCTTCCCAAATTTTCCTCTATTTGGAGATGTGGACGACCTCTATCCAACCAAATAGTGATAATGAGCTAATTGTATTGAATCTCACTTATGTATCATACATTACAGCAGATATGAGTTTAGAAATAAGAATGGGGCACATAGTTTTTTGGGGTTTTTTTTTTTTGCCTTCAAGGGATTCACTGGCATTACATCAGGAAGGCACATATATTAAAAATGCAAGTGAAAATTAAAGTTGTATAAGCTCAAATGTCAATGTGCAGAGATGATAGCCTTGTTCAAAATACTGTGTATTAAAGTACTGCAAGTTTAAAAACACGTTTTTAAAATTTCTACACTGCTCGACATGTACTTATGCCATTAGGCACAAAGTTCTAAGAATACTTTGTTGATGTTATGAAAAGGAAGAAGAAGAAGAATCACTGACCATTACTGGCTGCTTCTCTCATGCTCACCACTCTTCGGAGCTCTGGTGATGCTTTAATATATGAGCTTAGATTATTTTAAACTTTGAGCTAGCTTTAACCGTCAAAAGAATAAAATCAATCAATCATTAAATAAATACAATCTTGAATCATGAGAGCATAATTTATCAGGGGTAAATGTTTCTCATGCATTTAAAGGTGAATAAAAATAATTTATTTAAGATATAACGTTGAGTAAATCAACTTCTCCGCTCTTCTGTTCATGTTTCCTGGACAACTTTGACACCTGTTCTGTCCTGGAGTGTCACCACCAGCATCTCCCTTTCATAGCCACAGCCTTCTGGATGCAGTTTCTGTGCACATAAACACGCAAATCCATGCAAAGGCCGCGCTCTCCTGCATCCCCAGGTCATCTCCGTCATCCCTGGAATTTTACGAATTATCATAAATCCACAAGACTTAAATCACATAAGCAGGAGTGGCCTAAAGGGCCTTGTACACTCTAAAAATAGTCTTCACCAAGTGGAAGGTAAGAGCTTCTTTAGGTAATTGATTTTACTTAATAGTTCTTTTTGCTCCCCCTTCCACTACGATGTATTAAATAAATCAGTCCATTAGCTTTAACTAAATGAATAAGTACAATGATGACTTTCCCAAACAAATACTTTTTAAAGTATTTATGCCTCTTATAATTAATACTGCTAATTTGCTAACTTTTGTAATAGCTTTATGCATTATGAATTTGTTTTGGTGTTAATGAGGGTGCCAGTTTTTCTGGAGGGCAGCAGCAACAGGCAATAACAAAATGAGGAGATACGCTTTTATTGAAGCTATCATCCGTTTTAAGATAGCTTCAATAAAGCAAGTACTACTTAGGCTATTTAAAAGTGGGGATATTAAATGTCACAAGGGAAGGAGGCTCAAATTTAGAGAGAAAGAGAGAGAGAGAGAAAGAGAGAGAGAGAGAGAGAGAGAGAGAGAGAGAGAGAGAGAGAGAGAGAGAGAGAGAGAATTTGGTCTTTTGAGTATCTCTTCTTATTCTCTCATATGTAAGGCTAATATAAGAGGTCTAAGTTAAGTCATGAAATGATATTACAGCTGAATGTGTTTTTAAGCCATCCCCATGTGTCCTCCTATAGCATTCCACCTCCAGCCTCCACCCCAGCCTGTCCTTTGCCACACAGAGACCTGATGCCTTTGAACTCTTAGCCCTTCCAAGCCCTTCCTTTTTCCAGCTCTTTTCTCCAAAATTCTATGACTTGGGGGAACCACATGAATTTTGGGTTTGTCAAACAGAGTGGTTTCAAGAGAAAAGAGTTTTCAGATTGTAAAATAATTGTCCTCACGTACATGTGTGTGCATGTGGCAGGGGAGGTGGGCAGTGAGGAAGAAATAAAGAGAAAAGAAAGCATTATAATGAGAATCATGGATTACAAAACATGGGCAGCAGGAGCCTCAAGAGGAAATGGCTATGAGGTGCACAACCAAGAAAGATGGCAACATTGCTGAAACTGGTTTGGCTCAGTGGTAGAGCGTTGGTCTGCAGACTGAGAGGTCCTGGGTTCGATTCCGGTCAAGGGCATGTACAATGGTTGCAGGCACATCCCCGGTGGGGGGTGTGCAGGAGGCAGCTGGTCTATGTTTCTCTCTCATTGACATTTCTAGCTCTCTATCTCTCTCCCTTCCTCTCTGTAAAACATCAATAAAATGTATTTTTTTAAAAGAAGAAAAAGATGGCAGCACAGCAGCAGTGAGATACTGTATTACAGTATGGCGTGCAACCAGCAAGCAACTGCCATGAGAGATGTTGTTCAAAGCTCGAGTTATTCCCTCATCCAAGCTTCGTCCCTCTGCTCATGGAAAAATAATGATCCTTTTTGGTATCCTCTCTAGAAGATGCCAGTTCATTAGCAGCCAGCATCCACTCAGAAGCAGTGTGTCCATACATGTTGCAACTATGTATGTAAGCCCCATCTGACTGTTAATACCTTCCCTCTCCAAGCTTAAGGATTCTGCTCTAGCTGGTTTTGCCCAATGATTAGAATGTCTGCCTAAGGACTGAAGGGTCAAGAGTTCGGTTCTGGCCAAGGGCACCAAGGGTACATGGTTGCAGGCTCAATCCCTGGCCCTAAAGCCCCAGTGTGAGTATGTATCAGAGGTAACCGATCAATGTGTGGCCAATCGATGTTTCTCTCTGTCTCCCTCCCTCCCTTCCATTCTAACAATTGAAAGAATATCCTCAAGTGGGGATTAACAAAAAAAAAAAAAAACAACAACAAAAACCCTGAACAACTCTTGTAAACCCCCCCCCAAAAAAGGGAGATATTTTACATTAAATTATATGATTATATGAAAGACAATTTTGCCTTTTAATTGAATTGTTTACTTCATTTACATTTAATGTTACTATGATAGAGTTAGAGTACACCTGCCATATTATTTTGTTTTATGTCTTTTTTGTTCCTCTGTTCCTCCTTTATACTAACTGATCATTTTCCACAAAGTATTTTTATATTTTTCATGCAATTTTTAATTTTAGGTGCTTTTAAAAAAATCTTTATTATTGTTAGCATTACATAGGTCCTCCTTTTCCCCCATTAACCTCTTCTAGCCTGCTCCATTACCCCCCTCCAGGCACCAGCTCCCCATTGTCCATGTCCAAGGGTTACACACACATGCATACCAGTTCATTGGTGGATCTCTTCCCACCCACCCTCCCCTGCCTTCCCCCTGAGGTTCAAGAGTCTGATTTTGTAATTTCTAAACCATTATTTTCTTAGCAGATGCTTTAAGAATTTTTACATGCATCTTAACTGATTAGAACCTAATTTAGACTTATATTAATGCCACTGAGATATAGACACATTACTATAGACATGAATAGAAATTATAGGTTGATTACTTTTATCCCATTACCACAGTATTCTTGTTATACTAATTACATTTATATAAGTTTTAAGGCAAACCATGCATTATTATAACTATTCCTTTATAAAACTTTATTTGAAAGAAGCTGGAGAAAGAGGGAAAATATATATTTATAGCATTTATAGTTTATGTGTTTACATATTATTATATATCATTGAAAGAAATTATATAGCATATGATGAAAGAAATGACCTGTAAAGGTACTGTCCAACCATGCATTTCTGTGATTTCAATCGTCACAAACATTATGACTCCTTCTCCTCGGTTTTATGCCATTTTTTACTGGAATGTAAAAAATCAGATATTATGTGTGAGAGAATAAAGCTTTTTTTTTTGGGAGAGGTAAAAAGAGGTTTCATCTGAAATAAGCAGCACTTCTCATTTTACAACCGTGGTATCAAAGGAGACATATACCCTGACCTTGCATTTGAGAGAATGCTGTGTGCAGCGTGCTGAAAAAGTCATGGAAGGATTTAGCAGACTTGTAGGTGCAGGCACTACAGTCCAAGGGTAATGATACAAAAGTAAAAACATTTTTTTTTAAAAACCTGCCAAAGTGGAATGACTCTTTCCCTCTGGCAAAATCATTGCCTCCCAGAAAGAAAATGTTAACATCCCAATTCTTTTACCTGAGACCCTCTGATTTTTCCTCACCTTAGCCCAGGGGTTGGATCCAAAGCCATTCTGCTCTTAACAAGATATCAAGGTTACAATGAGTGAACCCGCTAAGAACTACCTAAGGAGCTATAATACTAATGGGAATGCTTTTCAGTCAGAAAAGACTGCAGAGGAGGACCACAAAAGACAGCTTAAAAGGTCTGAAAGGGAATTAAAGGTGGCATACCTGAGACGAAAAAAAGAGAGAAATATAAATTCAACCTATCAGGAAAAAATAAAATGAGTTTTCTTAATTTTTGATACTTTCTAACCTACATCTGGAGGGATTCTGAGAGCTCGTCTAATCCAACATTTTAGTGTTCTAGATAAAAAAATAAATAAATAAAATTGTAGCCTAAAAAGGTGAATGCTGCCCCAGATACATTGAGATTCTTCTGAACCTATAATTATAGAAAAGATAATAACTAAAAAAAGAAAACTAATGCAATTGAAAGGAAGGGTATAGGCAACAATTTAAAGGGAAAAGGTATATTAAACATAAAAAGCTAAATATATCTATATTACTTCATAGACACACCCCTATGAATTAAAAAAATAAATAATTGAAGTCCCACGTTTAGACATTTATGGTGATTTTTACAAGATTAGAAAAGATCATAATACTACTTTGGGAAATGACTCGTAGATAAATGTACTAGCATTGCATTTTATTTCTGACATGACAGGTAAGGAGAGTCCCAGAACATTTACATCAAGAAAGCAAGATTTACTTGGCAGTACTTTAAAAATGGACAAGTGGCCAATGCTTATGGAAAAATCTAAGGTTATTATTCAGGTTAAAACAAGGAATATCCATCCTCGGTTTTATAAAGGGATTTTACAGAGAGGGTGAGAGAGTATCTGTTTACAATAGCTATAAAACAATAGAAAATGCAGAGGCTATATAAGGAACATTTATTAAAGAGCTTATTTTCTCTAACTCAGATCATGCAGTTGATTATGGAAGAGAAAATGAAAACAAATAGGCACACAGGTGTACACAGATAGCCAGGAGTATTATTTTATGCCATCAAAAACACCACAAAGTCTAAATTATTATTTTTCCCTTGGTATAGACAGAAATAGCTTCAATAATTGGAATCAGATTGGGATGACCTTTACTAGAACACAAATAAAATGAGGAATTATTTAAGCACTGAAGGGCAGCCCTCTAACATACCACTCGCAGCACATCTAGATGGATGTTCCTACCATCTCCGTTATCTCCTGAAAGTATAGAATTTTCTTGAAAATCAATGGAAATTTATTCACATCTTTAAAATCTAGCCTGGCACACAATACCACAGGCAGATAATGACTGGCACATTAGAGGTTTAATAGGTAGTAAATGAATTCCAAGGCTCGGAAGACTTACTCTGTTTCTATTTTGAAGGGACAGAAGGACCCATTTAGCTTCAAAGAAGGCTGGAAATGTGTTAGCATAGCTACACATTAACACTCCTGGTTAAAAAAAAATACAGTTACCCGTATTTTTCAGACCATAAGACGCACTTTTTCTTCACCAAATAGTGGGAGGAAAAGTGCCTGCGTCTTATGGTCCGAATAGAAGAAGTGCCTGCTTCTTCATGAATTCTGACTCTAGCGAAGAAGAGTTCTTGGAGTTTTCAGAAGACTAGAGTACTCAAACCTTTGTCTTTATGTGTTAATGACAGTGATAATGGTTCTCAATGCCACTGTTGACTGCTGTTCAGTTTATATGGTTCAAATATTATTCTGTTATACTTTATTAAATATTTTATTACACTATTTGGTTCAGAATATTTTTTCCTATTTTTCTCCTCTAAAAACAAGGTGCGTCTTATGGTCGGGTGCGTCTTATGGTGCAAAAAATACGTAGGTTAAAAACAAGGATGGCTAAGATGGGGGGGGTGCCATTGGGGGAAAAGGAGATATATGTGAAACTTTAGACAATGAAAAAACAACTTCATCAAAACAAATCAATAAGGAGACAATAAACATTCACTCAGTAGGTGTATAACATTCTCCTACACATCTCATCATAGTAACAATGAAGTGATCCGCCCATGGCCTCACCAGCATCACTAATGAAACTGCACCCCTCCTTCCTATTACTATTAAACGTTATTATTATTGAAGAGACTGTCTTGACTCCATCATATGCTCTTGCTTTCTTTGTCAAATATTAATTGAGCCTAGTGGTGTGGGTCGATTTCTGGGTTCTCTGCCCTGTCCCATTGTTCTATGTGACTGTTCTGGTGCCAGTACCCGGCAGTTCTGAGAACAGTGGCTTTGTAATACAGCTTGATCTCTGGTATTGAGATCCCTCCAACTTTGATCTTCTTTCTCAGCATTGCTGCAGCTGTCCAGGGTATTTTTTTAATTCAAGATGAATTTTTGGAGAGTTTGTTCTAGGTCTGTGAAATATGCCATTGGTATTTTAATGGGGATTGCATTGAATCTATAGATTGCTTTGGGTAATATGGACATTTTAATGATGTTGATTCTACCAATCCATGAACACAGTATGTTTTTCCATGTGTTTACGTCTATCTCTTTTTTCAATGTCCTGTAGTTTTCCGATTACAGGTCTTTTACTTCTTTGATTAAGTTTATTCCTAGGTATCTTAATTTTTTGGTGTGATGGCAAATTGGATTGTTTTTTTAATCTCTCTTTCTGTAAGTTCACGACTGGTGTATAAAAATGACAGATTTCTTGGCATTAATTTTGTATCCTGCTACATTGCCAAATTTATTTATTAAGTCTAATAATTTTTATGGATTCTTTCGAGTTTTTTATGTACAGTATCATGTCATCTGTGAATAATGACAGTTTTATGTCTTCTTTTCCAATTTGGATGCCTTTTATTTCTTCTTGTTTTTTAATTGCTATGGCTATCACTTCCAGTACTATGTCAAACAGGAGTGGTGAGAGTGGGCATCCCTGTGTCATTCCTGTTCTTAGGTGAAATGGTTTTAGTTTTTGCCCATTGAGTATGATATTGGCTGTAGATTTGTCATATATGGCTTTTATTATGTTGAGGTATGATCCCTCAAATTGGACAGATAAATGCAAAAAAAATGAAGCTAGACCATCAACTTACACATTACGCAAAAATAAACTCAAAATGAATAAAGGACTTAAACCTAAGACTTGAAACCATAAAAATATTAGAGGAATCCACGGGCAGCAAAATCTCAGACATATGCCGAAGCAATTTCTTCATCACTCCCAGGGCAATGAAAACTAAAGAGAAAATAAACAAATGGAATTATGTCAAAATAAAAAGCTTTGGCATAGCAAAAGGAACCATCAACAAAACAACAAGAAAGCCTACTGCATGGGAGAACATATTTGCCAATGTTATCACCAATAAGGATTTAATCTCCAACATTTACAGGGAGCTTATACAACTTAACAAAAGGAAGATAAACAACCCAATCAAAAAAACAGGCAATCAATCTAAGTAGATACTTGTCGAAAGAGGTCATAAGGCCAAGAAACATGAAAACATGCTCAAAGTCACTTATCATTCAAGAGATGCAAATCAAAATGAGAATGTGGTACCAAGGCACACCTGTCAGAATGGCTATCATCAACAAATCAACAAATGACAAGTGCTGGCGATGATGCAGAGAAAAAGGAAACCTCATGCACTGCTGGTGGGAATGCAGTTTGGTGCAGCCACTGTGTGGAGTTTCCTCAGAAAACTAAAATGGCACTCCCACTTGACCCTGTGATCCCACTTCTAGGAATATGTTCCAAGAAGCTAGAAACACCAATCAGAAAAAATATAGCACCGCTATGCTCATAGCAACACAATTTACCATAGCTAAGATTTGGAAACAGCCTAAGTGCCCATCTGCAGATGAGTGGATTAAAAAACAGCGGTACATCTACACAATGGAATACTATCCTGTGGTAAAAAAAAAAAAAAAAGGGGGGGGGGGATTCTTACCATTTGCAACAGCATGGATGGACCTGGAGAGCATTATGCTAAGTGAAATAAGCCAGTAAGATAAAGATAAATATCACACGATCTCACTCATTTATGAAATATAATGAACAACATAGACTGATGAACAAAAACAGTCAAACATCAGAGGTAAGGTAGGGAAGGTTAGGAGTAAAGGGAAGAGATCAACCAAAGACATGTATGCATGCATATAAGCCTAACCAATGAACACCAGGGGGATGAGGGCATGAGTGGGGGGTTTTATGGGGACAATAGGGAGATAAGGACACTTATGTAATACCTTAACCAATAAATGAAAGAAAGTTATTATTATTACCAAAATAAGTCTAGTTCATGCTTCTCTTTTCTCAAATTCAACTTTTCTCCATTGATGCATCACAACCGATACAACCAAGATAAATAACATTTGTGTTTTATGATTTTTTATCTGAGAGCAGAAGCCAATATAATGTCTCTAACTTGGACCATACTGGGCTCTTGACTAGTCAACTACAATGCCTAGTATTTTCAGAAGTTGTCTCAAATGGACCTGAGGACAATGGACTAGGATCATAGAAATTGGAGATAGTCATTTGATTAGTTTGTTTATCACTTCCTTTTGCAATCACAACAAGGAAGGTCACTATTGTATATATGCACTTGGTGTTATGTACGTCTCTAAATTTTGATATAATGATAATAGCAGTGAAGTCAGTGCAGCCTAGATTCCAGCTTTACTAGTTCTTTGGCAAACAGGCTAGACTCTCTGCACCTTATTGTCAAAGTCTCCAAAACATATTATAATATCTGGGTGATCTTAAGCTGGCAAACACCAACGTGCGATCACCTAGCCAGCATCACTCCTGATTGGTTGATGTTCATGCCAGTGCCATTGTTAACCATTTTTAGTAATCCTTATGATATCTATAACATAAGATATTTTCAGAAATGAATAGATTGTGTCTAGAAAGTTTCAATACTTAATTCCCTCCTTTCAGTCACTGTTACTGTATAATACATATTATATACCAAATTGTTGACATACTTGCAAATGCATATTATCTACTTTTTCTTTAAGGCATGATATTGGAAGAAAATAATCATACTGTTCTGTGTATATGGAAATAATAACTATATCTTACATACATGTAAAGATGAAACTTATGTCAGTGCTTCTCTAAAACAACATTCTACCGATAACAATATATTTTTACCATTATATATTCTTTATTTGGTAAAGATTAAGAAAAATACATTCATTTTGTAGAAGACTTAGTATATTACTTTAAATAATTATAACTCATAAATTAGAAATGCAATAAACATGCATTTCTAACCCAATTGATTTAAAAGAACCTTCCTGTTACATGTCCTACTTCTCCTAACTCTTAGTTTTCCAAAGGTTTTATGCAGTGCATCTCAAATGAATGTGTACAAAATATTAAACAATTCAGACATTTCAAAATAGTGTTAAAGAGATCATTGTAAAGTGTCTTGGTTTTTAAAACTCAAAGTTCTTTCCAAGGATAATAATCCACTGTAGCGAGAACATTTTAATCCATTATTTAGAGTTTGACTGCCACCTACAGGGGTAATTTATTCTTGCTGTCTTCCCTTTACAAATAATCAATATGACTAAATCTTCCCTAATTTGATAAAATTGGGACAGGGGAGACTTGTAAAAGAAGTCATTTGTTGCACTTAAAGATTGTTCTTAGGAAAATTTAAATGATCACTCTTTAAGCTCTGCATGTGATATAGTGTGCATTGATTTAGTGTCTTATTGAGATATGGACTAATCATTCTCTGTTACATGAAAAAAATGCTTTAAATCTCATTTTAGGACCACAGTATAAAAAGCTCCCCATAAAACGATCCTAATTTAATGCCCAGTTTATTTCTTTAATCGTTTATTTTAATAGAACTTCTAAATGCTTCAGCCAAGAGTATTGGTGAGACAATGAGTGAACCAAATATAGTTGTACAAGATAAATAGCAAATGGTTTTATGGATCTGATTCAGGAAATTACCAAGCAATCAGCAAAGTAGAAAATGCTTAAGTTAAAATGGTTGAAATGAAGAATCTTTTTAAACACAAGCTCTATTTTTTTACTTGACACATTTTTGAGGAGTACATGCATAAGATTATTGGTACATGTGCATCAATATATAAAAGTATTCACTTATTTTTAATAATAAAATCAATGCATATATTCAATAACAGAATAAATAGTCACATTAACTCTAGAATATCGGACAAAATCTTTTCTATCTAGGCACTCTTTCCTCATTTCTACCTTTGTCTCTAATACATAAGTACTTGTGCTTGTTAGTCTTATGATTTAAATATATATATAGTATTAACATATACATTGCAAATTTATACATATATATTTTAAATATAACATATATGTGTGCCTTCCAGATAAGATTTATTAAAATGCACTGCTTCCTGACAGCAGCCGATGCACAGCAAAGCCATCCTCCCTTAGACTGCCCCCAAATCACATAACACAAGCCTGTATTCTATAACATATTCTTCTTCACACCTCTGATTGAGATGCCCTCACAGTTCCTATGGTGCCTGTTTCCCTTGCTGTAACCAAGTAATAAGTCCAACTTGTTCAGATACAGGAGGGTCCCTAATGGTCTTTGGCTGAGGAACATCGACTCATTTACACTAATAAAAGAGAAAGATGCAAATTGACTGTACTTTCATGATGCCCACCAGCCAGTCAGGAGTGGGTATGCAAATTAACCCAACAAAGATGGTGGGTTGATTTGCATACATGGGCTCCTAGTGGCCAGGTTGGGCTGGGGCCTCTGGGCAGCATGGGAAGGTGGAAAGGCAGCTCCAGGCCAGAGCTAAGGCAAAAAGGTGGCTCCATGCCATTGGAAAGGTGGCTCCAGCCAGAGCAAAGGCGGTGCTGGCAGCCAGGGGAAGAAGTCCCATTCTTGCACGAATCTTCATGCATTGGGCCTCTAGTTTAATATATAACATAAGAACAACACAATATATTGGTTACTTGCAAACCATTCCAAAAGTAGATTAAGAAGGAAACTAAATATGGAGTTCTCTCAGAAATATTTGAATATATTTTTAGATTTTACGGTAAGTTTTACAATTTCATTTTAATTAGCACTCACTCAATCAAAAAGAATGGAGATCCACCTTAGTTAGTTAAACCACAAGCAATCTGGTCTTTCTCTACATCATTAATTTGTATTGTCCTATGTCTTTATTCTGATTCTGTGAGAGCCATTTGTTCCAGTTTTCTCCATTCGTATATAGCATGTTGTCTCTGGAGAAGCTGGGACACTTTATATCCAAATGTAGTAATGCCGTTCCCTTCAATAACAATAGCCCCAGGAAGAGTCACCTCACCCAATTGTGGCTAATGAGGTGTCACAGGTGATCCGCTGGAGGGATTCTGGGTGGGATCATAACTAGATGCAATAACTAATATTACTACAATCATACTTTCAACAGCCTTAGGATAAGGGCAGCATGGAAAATGGTAAAGTAGAGAGAAGTAAAGAACTGAGTCCTTCAAGGTATTGTTAATACATAAAGTTAAAAATCCAGATATTCATTCTATTTCCTAAGTGATCTAGTAATCAGAAATCTCTCTGAAACACTCTATCTTCTTCACGTAGTACATGAAAGAAACTATCCCATGGTTCCTGAGCCAAAATTACCACCCAAAAATGTTGTCTCTCTCTCTCTGCGCCTCTCTCTCTCTCTCCCCCCTCTCTACCTTCCATCCCTCCATCCCTTCCTCAACTCCAGTTTTTCTAGCAGAAATCTGCCCTTAGATCAAGACTAGCATTAGAGTTAAAGATCCCAGTGTGGAGCCTTGAAATTAAGACAAGACAAAGGCTTCCTTTGAGGAAGCGCTGCAGGAGCCCAGACAAATGTCAAGGATTGCTGAGCAAAAG
The DNA here is from genome assembly GCA_963924515.1 of Vespertilio murinus. Classification (NCBI taxonomy): domain Eukaryota; kingdom Metazoa; phylum Chordata; class Mammalia; order Chiroptera; family Vespertilionidae; genus Vespertilio; species Vespertilio murinus. The sequence goes on from OZ004707.1 coordinate 12,798,889, forward strand.
GATACACTGGTAGGACCGGATGTGAGGAGCAGAGGTAAATTTAGAGCACTCCAGGATTCATGTTCAGAATCTAGTTACATAAGATTTTATTCTGAGCATGGTCTTATTCTAATGACCATTTTAAAATACATTTCTCGGGAGTATAAAAGATGGACTGGAAAGATAGTATAAGGGCAGAGAAAAGGGTAGGTTACCTATGTCAGGATTCAGGTGAGCTTAAGAAGACAATTAGTGAAGCCAAGAAGATATATTAGAATAAATAAGACATGATAACCTTTGGAAAATGAATGGGTGAGAAGTCAAAGGAGATTTAAAATATCAATCCAGAAATAAGAATGAGAAGAACATGCATTTTGATGCAAATGTTACATGCTTGTTTTAAGACATGTTGAAATCTGAGTTGAACAGTCTGTCAAAAACTAAGTGTATATCAGGGCTTAGAAGAGTATATTAAAAACTAGGTGTATATAAGGGCTGAGAAAGAAATTTTAATATAAATAAATTGAATACAAAAAGTAAATAAGTTTTAAAAGTATATGTTTCAAATTACTTGATTTTTGCAGTTTATACTAAAAAGAAAGTAATGGACCCATACAGATACTATTAATAATACTTTTTTATGAAAAGGCTCTATCCAAGCTCATTTCACTTTTAGTCTTTCAGTTCTTAAATTTTAACTGTCATTATTTTAATTAACTATGATTTAATCATTGTTTCACATTAAGATTAGACATGCTTTGTCATTCTATTATCATATGCAATAAATCAAGATACATGAAAAATACAATTATCCTATATACTAAAAGACAACTATGCAAATTGACTGATTAGCGGAACAGATCGCTATGACATGCATTGACCACCAGAGGGCAGATTCTCAACGCAGGAGCGTGGTGGTCAGTGCTCCCCCACAGATGGAGCACCATTCATCCAGAAGCCTTGCTTGAGGCTGGTGAGTGCAGCAGAGGTGGTGGGAGCCTCTCCTGCCTCCACAGCTGCACTGATGTCCATCTAATGGCTCAGGCCCGCTCCCTGCGAGGGCACCCAGACAGCCCCTGAGGGCTTCTGGACTGTGAAAGGGTGCATTCCAGGCTAAGGGAAGCCCGCTCTCTCCCCGTGAATGCATGAGTTTCATGCACAAGGCCTCTAGTTAACTTATATTAGTTAAATACAGGTTGGGAACAGATGATCTGGAGAGTTTACAAGTGGATAAAAATGTTAAAATTAATTCAAGTGTACTTTCCTTTTATATAGTACTATAAGTTTGCTCTCATTCTGATGTTTACCAAATTAATTTTAAAAAGGTATGCAATAAGTTTAACTGTTGTAATTAAAGGGTTTTGAACATTATATTTGTATCAAATACTGGCTGGAATCATTAATTGAAATTAGTATCCTATCCTTCTAAAACAAGTATTTGTGTGTGTGTGTGTGTGTGTGTGTGTGTGTGAGTTCTTTATAGTTTAATGTATTACATGATTATCCTTTTTCCCCCATTAATTTTTCCCCAGCCGTCCCCAACCCCAAGTACATGCCCTCAATGCCCCTGTCCCCATCTGTGTCCATTGGTTATGCTCATATGCATCAAAACAAGTCCTTTGGTTGATCTCTTACCCCCTCAGGCTCCTCCTTTCCTCATAGGTTGGACAGTCTAGTCAATGACTCTGGGTTCTGTTTTTGTTCATCAGTTTATGTTCATTATATTCCACAAATGAGTGAGATCATGTGATATTTATCTTTCTTTGACTGCCTTATTTTGCATAGCATAATGCTCTCCAGATCCATTCATGCTGTTGCAAATGGTAAGAATTCCTTCTTTTTATAGCAGCATAGTATTCCATTGTGTAGATGTACCACAGTTTTCTAATCCACTCATCTGATGATGGGCAATTAAGCTGTTTATGAGTCTTAGCTATTGTAAATTGTGCTGCTATGAACATAGGGGTGCATATATCCTTTCGGATTGGTGTTTCTGTTTTCATTGGATGTATTTCTAGAAGTGGGATTGCTAGATCAAATGGAAGTTTCATTTTTAATTTTTTTAAGGTAGAGATAATTTTCTCTATGTTTCATACTTTTGATTGGAGCAATGTTCTTAACAAGAAGTTACCCATTCTTAAAGATTAAAAAAAAAAGATTATAAATGGGTAATTTCAGTAATTTATTTGTAAATTTAACTTGTAAACCAAAGTTAAACTCGATTGAAGTCAGCGATGTAAGAATATTACTTCTGTACATGTAAAACAAATTTTTTGGAGAAAGAATCTAAACATCCATCAAAGTCCAATAATGGTCTTAATAAGCTCAATATAACTCTCCCAGTGCAGAACTGGTGTTGATTTGCTGATTTGAGCATACACATAAGTGGCCTTTCTGAAGAGCAAAGAGAATTTTAGGTGCGTCTCACTACTTTTTTCATCTCCATCTCCTCAGTAAAGCAAAAGTTTAGTTAAAGCCTGAACTATAAATTAATAATGCCTACTGCATACTAACTTGTAAAATATGAATGCTATATTTTTGTTTATTTGGTTTTTTGTTAATCCTTACCTAAGGATATTTTTTCCATTGATTTTTTGAGAGAGTGGAAAGGAGGAAGTGGGATAAAGAGAGAGAGAGATAGATAGAGAGAGAGAGAGAGAGAGAGAGAGGAAACACATTGATTGATTGCCTCCCACATACACCCTGACCAGGGCCAGGGCCCAAGCCTGCAACCATGGTATGTGCCCTTGACCAGAATTGAAACTGAGACCCTTCAATCCTCAGGCCAAACTGGCTAGGGCTGAATGATGTATTTTAAACAGAGGAAATAATATAAAGATGGATGTTTATTTTCAAAGTTTGAGAGGTTATCTGTATATCCATGTGGGAAAAAGAAATAGAACTTGTGCACCAAATCATACAAAAAGTAATTCCAGATAAACTGTAGCTCTTGGTAAGAAAAGCAAAAATGATAAGACTTCCAGAAGATAATAAAGGAAAATGTCTTCAATTGCCTTGGCTTGGGGTGAGATTTTTTTTTTTAATATACCAAAAAGCATTCATCTCAAAGGGAAGATCAATAACACAAACCACTATACAATTAAGAATGTCTATTCATCAAAATATACTACACAAAATACAACATGAAGCATGTAATCAAGAAGAGCCTCATGTCCAAAATGATTTTTCAAAAACCCACATCGATCTATAAGAAAATACATAGCCCAACACAGTAGAAAAATGGACAAAAATCACAGAGACTAACAATTAAAAATGGACTCAAACTTCATTGGTCATTAGGAAAATTCCAATTAAAACTTTAATGAGCTATTACTACATATGCCCAGATATGGCTACAACTAGAAAGAATGGCACCGCCAGTCACTACTAAGGGTGTGGAGCAACAGAGATTCAACACTCTCTTCAGGAGAGTAAGTGAGTACAATTATTTATTTTTTTAAAATATAGTTTTATTGATTTTCCACAGAAAGGGAGGGGGATAGAAAGCTAGATACGTCGATGAGAAAGAAACATCGACCAGCTGCCTCCTGCACACCCCCCTATTGGGGATGTGCCAGCCACCAATATACATGCCCTTGACCAGAATCGAACCTGGGACCTTTCAGTCCGCAGACTGATGCTCTACCACTGAGCCAAACCGGTTTCGGCAATGAGTATAATTATTTAGAAAGAGCATTTTACGCACTACTACTTGGAACAAAGCTCTCACAATATACTCCTAGGTGTATTAACCACAGAAATATGCATATATGCATGCACATCTACATATGTATGTATATCTAAGGGTTCCAATTAAATATATTTGCAAGATAGGGAAAACTAATTCCTATATTAGAAGTCAAGATAGTGGCTACATTGGGAAGAAAGGAGGTGACTATTTGGGAGGGTCAGGATTCTATTTTGACATGGGCAGTGGTTACATGGGTGCTCACTTCATGAGAGTTTATTGATGTATACATTTATATCGTTGGTGTACTCTGCTATCCTGAGCCAAGGCATTTCCCAATAAGAAAATGTATTTGAAGTTCAACAACTTTATTTCTTAAATGAATGCAGATCTTCCTATTTCCAAATGAAGAGAAGCATTTGCTACCTGAATAAGCAGATATTTCAGATTTGCAAAAAAGAGAAAGAGAGATCTCCTTCAGGGCCTTGTGTGGGTGTTAGAAACCCAGCCACCGCACAAAACAGCTCCCTCAACTGAATGTCACTGATGAAAAGCCAAGGATAAGTGTAACATCGACACAACAGCAGAAAAAGAATTCCATGCTGAGAGGAGGCAGCTGGTCTAAGCCCTGGTCCCTATTGTGTCTTCTTCACAGAAATTTGTATACTTCTCTTGAAGCCTACAAATCCCAAAATGAAGGACCTTGATAGATTTCAACCTCAAAGCTACATTGTTGGGGAATTTCTTTTATTTGAAAAATTAAGTTTCCTTTGCAATGTTTGATGGAAATCCTGTACTGGAAAAAAAAATAGGTCTTGACTCAAAGTTCCCTTGAGAAAAATGAATATTTTAAGGCCAAATCCTTTTTTATGTCAAAGCTTAATGTGGATAAGCAGCATATAGCAGACTGGAGGATTATATTTAGCAGATTAACCCAAGTCCCCAAAGTGTCACCCATCTCTGAAGCTACTCGTGGTGAGCTGACAGCTTCCAGAGAAGCAACTGCATGCACTGGGACCCACGCTGTATCTGAAGTCAGACCAAAGACTGAATTCTGCTCTGAGCAAAGAAAATCAATGTGAAAAGCAGTCTCTTTATTTTTTTTTTATATCCCATGGGTAACGGTAAAATATCGAGTGAAAGAAGTGATGAAAATGTTTCTAGGTTATTAAACTGCTCGCATTGTCCTTGAAACGTGGGGCCCAAAGTCAGTTATTTCTGTTGGACAGAAAGCAGAAGTCCGGACTTGGAATTTGGGGCTTAATAGAGCATTAAGAAATCACAAGGTGAGCTAGGAGCCAGCCAGTCCTTAAGCAAGCGCCAAGATGGTTGTTGGAAGAAACCAGACCCTGCCCATGGAAAGCATTCAAGCCGAAATGAAACCAAATTGACTACCTGGCCAGGCCCAGCATTGCAAAGAGGCAGACTTCATTGTACTCTTCAGCGAAGGCAACAACTCAAACAATAAATCAAAGAATACATTTCATGACCTTTCTCTCTTGCCCATAAAATGTGATGTGCTCTGGGACAGAACTGCATAAAGCAAGGAGAAATCTATTTCAGTGAAAGAACGCCCTGCAGCAGATAAGGGGACCTTCTGTCCGATAATTCCATGCTTGGTTACGACCATGCTGGCCAATCAGCATGGGACCCACTTCTCTGATTTAGAAGTTGCCTTCCCTACCAGCTGCCTCTCTGGGGGGAAAAAAAAAGATGTAGAATTGGGAAAATAAACCTCTCTTATAAGTAATCAGAAAAGAGCACTTCCTCAGTATCTCAGCCCATCAGTGTCTGGCACCTTCTGTCTGAACACAGATATGGTTTCGCTTTGCTTTGGGGATGCCAGGAAGACGAAACTGCAAACTATCAAGGGATTCTCTGGATACTGCACATTGCATGAGGTTTCCCCCTCTGATTTGCTCTCACAGGATTGCCTTAGATCTCTGCTATGGAAAGACAAGCCTCTCCTACCTGTACAAACTCATAGGCACCAACCACAGTTCCTGTCACAGTGGAGCTTTATTTAGTGCACTGTAATATACGTATATCTCCCAAACACGTGCCATTGCTGTTTAAGATTATAAATCTCTTTTTTGAGCTGCACAAGTAAGATGTGTCATTATTAATGTATGTGGTTGATATTTGTGTAGGCTTACCCACAAACCTACCATTTTTAGAGCTGGCTTCTCAGTGCTTCAGAAATCATTTTTATTTTTCCTGGACCGCATTTGTTAAAATTCTTTTTAGTATAGTCTGTTGGTAATAAACTCTCTCTGTTTTGATTTATCTAAAACTCTTTGTTTCACCCTCATCCTTGAAACATTTTTTCCAAGTCTATTATTTTAGATAATAGTTATTTTCTCTCGCTTTTTAAATGTATTATTCCACAGTCTCCTGGCTTCCTTTGTTACTACTGAGAAGAAAGACATCCGTTTAACCACAATTCATTTATGTGTAACCCATTTTTCATTCTGGCAGCTTTTAAGATCCCTTATTTTTCTTGGGTACTTTTTCTACCATATCTTTTATACATAGATTGAATTTACCTTTATTGTATTTGCTTTACAGTTTGCTTCCCTTATGTGAGGATTATTATCTTTAATCAGGTCCAGATGATTATCAGTTTTCATATGTTTGCATTATTAAATATTACGTATTTTTCATTGTGTTTCTTCTCTCATTTCCTCTTGGATTTTTTCCCCATTTTATTTATTTATTTATTTATAATTATTTATTTATTTATTTATTTATTTATTTATTTATTTTATTAAGGTATTAGCTGTGTACATAGCTTACCATTGCCCCCCCCCCTCCCATTCATGCCCTCCCTCCTTAGAGTTCTGTGATCGTTGGATGTACTTATGTTCATGCATACCAGTCCTTCGGTTGTTCTCTTATCTCCCCCCAGGTCTCCTTCCCCTCCCTGCTGTCATTTGACAATCTGCTTGTTTTATGGTGACTATCTCAGGACCATATGAATAGAGTCCGCTGCTCCTCTGGTTTTCACCGCCCCTTCCCCTGGGTCCCACTGCTTCCCCTGGGACACACGGCTCACCCGGGGCACTCGGCCCCCTGGGACACATGGCTCACCCCGGGCACTCGGCCCCCTGGGACACATGGCTCACCCCGGGCACTCGGCCCCCTGGGACTCACAGCTCACTCAGAGCATATGGCCCTTCTAGGGCGTTGGGGTCGCATATTGGAGGTGCCGTGCTAGCTCCTCGCTAGCATGGCGGGCAGGCTGGGACAGCTGCAGTTGGGCTGAGATGGCTGCAGGCGGGGGGACCGCCTTCAAAGGTGTCTTGTTCGGTGTGGGAGCGAAGCAGCTGCAGACACGGAGGCTAAGTTCTGATGTCGCCCACTCCCTGAGCCCAGGGCGTGGTGAGCTCTGTTCTAGGCGGATTTCCTTTATTCGCGGAGGCAGTGGTGGGTGGCGGTGCCGGGTGCAACAGTGACGGTCGCTCCTGTGGTTCAATTACCACTGTAGTTTTAAAGTTCACATGGCGATGATGGCGAGAGCTTCGGCTCAGCCATGTGGCATCGGAGGAAGGGCTCGCCTGGGCCACTAATGGAAGGCACCGTGCCATTTCCTCACCAGCACGCTCCATCTCCTTCCCAGCATGGTGGGTGTGCTGGGAAGATTGTGGGCGGGCTGTGATGGCTGCATGGGGAGAGTCCGCCCTCAATGGTGTCCTCTTTGTTGCGGATGTGGAGCTGCTGTGGATGCAGAGGCTAATTTCTGAAGCCGTACTCTCTGTGAGCCCGGGGTGTGGTGAGCCCTGACCTCGGTGGATTCCCATTCTTGGTGGCGGCGGCGGGTGCGGCAGCAATGGTAGCTCCTGTGGCTCAACTTCCCCTGTAGTTTTAAAATCCGCATGGCGGCAGTGTCTGATGCTTTGGCCTGGCCATGAGGCAGTGGAAAGAGGACTCTCCAGGTCTGCCAATGGAAGGCGCCGCGCCAGCTCAGCTAGCGTGCAGACCTGGCAGAGCAGGCTGCAGGCGGTGGCAGTGGCAGCGGTGGAGGCAGTGGGATCTCCTCTTGGATTTTTAAAAAATATATATTTTATTGATTTTCTTACAGAGAGGAAGGGAGAAGGATAGAGAGTTAGAAACGTCAATGAGAGAGAATCATCGACCAGCTGTCTCCTACACACCCCCCACTGGGGATGTGCCTGCAACCAAGGTACATGCCCTTGACTGGAATCGAACCTCAGTCCGCAGACCTTCGCTCTATCCACTGAGCCAAACCGGTTTTGGTTCCTCTTGGAATTTATATTATATTCATATTAGATTACCTCACTCTATCTTCCAGTTCTCTTTATACTAATAGGAAATAAGAAATAAATCTCCCTTTTAACCAGAACCACCATCTTCCAGTAATTCACCAAAATGACTAACCCAAAGGAAAGAGGAGAGGCACCTGCTATATGTTCTCTAAGCCTTTTAGAAAACATGGAGTTGTTCCTTTGGCCACATACATGTGAGTCTACAAGAAAGGTGATATTGTGGACATCAAGGGAATGGGCACTGTTCAAAAAGGAACGTCCCACAAATGTTAGTTACCATGGAAGAGTCTACAATGTCACCAGCATGCAGTGGGCATTGCTGTGAACAAGCAAGTTAAGAAAATAACTATTATCTCTTACCAAGAGGATGAATGTACCTATTGAGCATGGTAAGCACTCGAAGAGCCGAGATAGCTTCCTGAAAAGTGGGGAGGAATATGACTAGAAAAGAAGGAAGCCAAAGAGGAAGGTAGCTGGGTCTATCTGAAGTGTGAGCCTGCTCCACTCAGAGAAACACACTTTGTGAGAACCAATGGGAAGGGGCCTGTGCTGCTGGAACCCATTCCCTGTGAATTCACGGCATGGTAAGTGTGAAGAAAAAAAAAAAAGAGAGAGAGAGAGACCTCTGAACTGATAAAAATGTTTCTCTTAATTGAGTAGAAATGAGATGTTCCTTCCCCACCACAAAAAAATAAAGAAAACTTTGGTATGTGTTTTGTTTTTTAAAAAAGAAATGAAATGACTAGCACACCCAAAATGGACAAATTCAAAGAGAAAGCTGTAGCATATAAAAATGCCAATGTACAAGTTGGACAGATGAAGGGAACCATGAGCCATGCAGCAACAAAGTCAGTTAGGATGAATGAGTTAGCAGCTTAGATCCTGAGGAACAAGAAGATGACGTGGTTCCAGAACTCAGAAAGACATGGAGCTGTGTATTACAGGCCATTTTGAGACAAGCAAGAACATTTTGGGGAGGGATAAAGCTAACTAAGGCAACCAGTCAGAGGATTAACTATCCGTATGTCATTCTTCTTCCTTCTTCTAATTTTCTACCGGTGTTCCCCACCAATTGGCTCCAACTCAACATAGAGGGCATGGGATACCGTCCATACAAGGAAGCATTAGACAGAGACCAAGACAGAAGATGGGTGCTGAGATTGGAATGCTGCTATAATAAATAGCCAAAACTGTGAAAGTGGCTTCGGCACTGAGTAACAAGGCAGAGTCTAGAAGATTCTGGAGATGCATGTTTGAAAACACCTGCACTGTTGTGTGTAAAGTGTTGAAGGAAAGCTGGTGAGGCCACAGAAGAGGAGCTCCGGAGAGAAAGCCTCAGTCTTCTTAGAGAGTATCTAAGTGCTTATGAGCAGAATGTTGGCAGAGATATGAATGATAAGGGCTATTTGGATAAGGTCTCAGACAGAAATAAGGAACATTACTGGAAACTGAAGGCAACGTGATCTTTGATATAAAGTGGCAAAGAGCTTGGCTAAACTGTGTTTGTGTCCTAATGGAAGGTAGAACTTTTGAGCGATAAAATTGGATGTTTGGCTAAAGTTATTTCTAAGCAAAGTTGAAGGAACAGCTTTGTCTTCTCTTGAACGCTTGCAGTAAAATTCGAGAAGAGAAAAATGATTGAAAGACAAACCGTTTAATAAATTAAACATTTAATAAATTAAACAGAACTTAAAAGTTTGAAAAATTCTCAGTCTACCCATATTGAAGGGGAAAAAAAGGTGTGTTTAGTTGAGAACTCAAAGCTTTTGGCCAATTTTGTAAAAAAAATATATTTTATTGATTTTTTTTTTTACAGAGAGGAAGGGAGAAGGATAGAGAGTTAGAAACATCAATGAGAGGGAAAATCGATCAGCTGCCTCCTGCACACTCTCTACTGGGAATGTGTCCACAACCGAGGTACATGCCCTTGGCCAGAATCAAACCTGGGACCTTGCAGTCTACAGGCCAATGCTCTATCCATTGAGCCAAACCAGTTAGGGCTTGTGGCCAATTTGGATACAGGCATTTGTGTAGACCAGCCATCTCAGTGGAAGCTAGGAGTTATTCATTAAGATAGTGGGGGATTGGTCATCCATCCCATAGAGCCAGGACCTGTTGTCCAAGGCAATGAAAAATGACCCTGCAGACATCTCAGAGATCTTCAGGGTTGGCCCTCACCAGAGCAGAGCACAAGATCCTGCAGGGCAGAATGATGTCAGAGGAGGAGTTTCTGTTACCCAACCCACTTCACATCCTGGGCTCAGCTCTAGAATTCCAATTTCAGCACCATAATTTTCAGCTACCCCAGGTATGGAACCGTGGAGGTGGCCCCTCCTCCAGAGGGTGGCTTCTCCATCAGCCTATAGACTGCAACTTAGATTTCAAAGGATGTCCCTGAGAGCATCCATACAGGCAACAGGGCTGCCATGCATCAAGGGCATAGAACCTAGCCCCTTCCATCTGTGAGTTTGCAGATAGAAGACATGGCTATGAACCAGAAAAAGGGCCCTCATCGGAAGGCAACCATTTTGGTGCCTTAATCTTAAGACTGCCTGGGCTCCACAACTGTAAGAATTAAATTTCTATTGTTTTAAGCCACCCAGGCAATGCTATGACACAGCATCCCAAAAAGACTAAGACAAGAACACTAATTAACCTAGCTTGAGTTTGTTTAGGCCACATAGGACTTGTAAAATTTGACTCCAAGGATGCATGTAGCTGGGAATTTTCAGGGAATAATTATAGTTTTGACTACTCTTTTCAGAGACTAGACTGGGTCCCACAAATGCCCGTACTGTCTTCCTCTGCAAAACAGATTTTCTAGTTGGGGACTCCAGCTTAATTTGCCAATCTCTGATCCATCATCCTGCCCTTTTTATACCCCAGGCCTGGTTCCCT